>JANUWF010002030.1:0-600000 GCA_026120185.1 Voacanga thouarsii | reverse complement strand
CTCTCAAAAGGCTTCCTCCTCCCTTAAAATCCTAATGAAGCAGAATCGTAGATAGAGAGAGAATTAGGTTGGTGGTCTTCAGAGAAAGCTAGGAAGCGATTGGAGAAGGAGAAATCGAACAAAAAACATAGAGACACCAACGACCACCATCCAGATGACCATAACAAATCCGATAAGAGATCATCTAGAGAGTACTCTATTGATAGAGATAGATCAATAGAGCTAAGGAGTGAAATAGGAAAAAGAAAGAAAGGCAGAGACTCCAGAGCGATTACAGGAGGTCAGTAGCATGCTTCCTATATTTCGTAGATATGGAGTGATTAAAAGATTCCTTTGGTGAATTCATTCGTTGGAAAAGGGCCGATATTGGGCCATACAAATTTATTTATAGATCGTATTCCCTTCCGGGTTTTGATGGCTATTTGGACATTTCAATAAGGGCATATTTGTCTTTTCACTAGACCAACTAAAATAATCCTCCACAGACAGCAAACCAAAAAAATTGACAAAGGGTGATCTCGAATGTTACGTGTTTTATGTGGGTTTTTCTTCTCACGATTCCACATGCGATCTCAGATGTTGCAGCCATGGTATGGTCATCTTCTCTTTGCTCTAAAACATAGATTTGAGTCTCACTTCATTTTTTCTTTAAATTTAACATTTTTCTAGTTCTCTCTTGTGGGACCCTGGGATTCCATTGTCAGGGAAAAGAACTGGGAATTAGTCAAGTTGCATTTTTTTTTTTTTTTTAGTTCTGGGTGTGTTTTTTATATTAGATCTTTTAAATTGTAGGATTAAAATTTTTAGCCTTTTGATAGGGTTTTTGTGATGGGTTTGTCTTTTTTTGATAAAAAGTGGAATCTTTGGAAATTTTGATATGTGCTAAGTTTTTTATGTTTGATGATATGCAGGGTTTCAGGTATGCCATTCACTGGGAGGAGGGATCGGATCTGGGATGGGAACCCTGTTGATTTCAAAGATTAGAGAAGAGTACCCTGATAGGATGATGCTGACCTTCTTTGTTTTCCCATCTCCTAAAGTCTCTAACATAGTTGTAGAACCATACAATGCCACATTGTCCGTTCATCAACTTGTGGAAAATGCAGTTGAGTGCATGGTTCTTGACAATGAGGCTTTGTATTACATTTGCTTCCGAACCCCCAAGGTCACAACACCTTTCTATAAGCTTCTTAGATATTAGGATTTCTTTGTCCATCCAATGCAGATTGCAAAGATTTTTTCTTTTTTTTTTTTTTTGGTTTCTGGCATGTTTTTTTCTGCAGTTAGGCGATTGATTTCTTGAAATTTTTTTTATAATCTATTTGATCAATCGATTTTCATGGAAAAAAATCTATATTAATCTGGTTCTTCTAGTTGGTGGAGGATTTGAAAATAAGATTTTGCAAATTAACGATTGAAAGGATTTTTTTTTTCTTTTTTGCTGTTAATGGTTTATGTGTTTGATCGTCGTCGTAGGCTGGGGTAATATGGGAAGTGGTGCAACACAGCTCCTGATGTCTCTACTTTTTGCGTTGATTCATCTACCAGGAGCCACCCCCTTTGTTGCTTGGTGAATTGCGTTCTTCATCCCTGGATTTCTTCATGTGTTGATGGATCTCTTGGTTTTGTTAGGGATAGGCTAAGATTTGCCTGATGGAAATCTTGGCATATTACAAAAGAAAGGCCATGTTCCTAAAGATAAATTCTCCAAGGTAAATTTTCTTCTCACGATTTTAGAATATCAGAAATAATAGTAATGTCACCACCGTTTACCATGGTTCCTTTTTCTTTTCTAGACACTTTTTACTATAATTTTCTATTATTGGTTGTGACTGTGATTGTGACTGTGAAAGAATCAACTTCCAAGACTGGTGCTAAATGGAAAAGAGCTACTGGTGACAACAAGAAATCAAAACTAGCAAAAGCTAAAAAGGATCCTTCTGCAAATAAGGTAGGACCAGGTAAGAAAAAGATTAATTTTGAATCTGAAAATGCTAAAATACCTAAATTGGAGAGCCAACTAGAGTCACAAAGCAAAGCACTGTAGGCCTTTAAAGATGATCTTAAGAAGCATGTATCTGCAGCAAAGTTGCAAGAAATGCTTGATATTAACAATCAAGATACAACAGGATCAGAGGTTGATTTATGGGAACGCTGGTGAGTTCTTAGACTCCAGGTCTTTATTTTCATTGCAGAAGTTATTGCATGTTAAACAACTTTTGCTATGGAAAACTATGAAAAAGAAAACATTTTCTGGTTTTGTGTTGTTCTTTTTTTGGTCAAGTGTATTCTTGGTAGGCTTTGGACCTTTACTGTTGATACTTGACCCTATTTTCTTCAAAGTTCAACCTTTGCTCATAGCTTTTCTATTGCCTATTTTCTAGTTCTGATGGCATGATTTTTGGAGTGCTTGCTAGATGTCCATTTTGTAATGGATGCCTTTGCTATTCCTCGGGCATGTGTAGATGCCACGGTTATTTATCAGCATGGAGTAAGTGTTGTACTTTAAATCTGAACCCAAGCTTGTTAAAGGAAAATGGAAAATACCAGAAGAAACAAGTAATGAATTTCTCCTTAAGGTAAAGACTAAGAGACGGAACTTATAATTTCTCCAACATTTGATGCGGTTTTATAGAATAAGTCATGCTTAGAGATAATAACTATAATTGTCTTTAATTTCTCAGTTGTTCAAGTTACAAAGCTTAAAGAAACTAGCATGAATATTGCCTCCAACATCATCCGGAGCTTCTGGAAGTCAACCTGCCATTAGGTCTCCTCAAGCATCCAAGAACGAGCACTTAGGAGATTTGAGAATTTCTATTATTGGATCCACCAAAGAGCTTATTGTATGATTTATCATATCATTCTTTCTAGAATATTTTTACCTAAAGTGCAATCCTTGTCTTGAGTATTTGTTAGGCATTTTTCAATTTACAGCCAATACCCCAGCACAAAAGTAACGGATGATTTTGCAAGAAAAATTGAAGAGCTCAATTGAAGCAGCTGGCGGACAAGTCCATAACAAGATAAAAAAGTGTATTTGTTGCATGTGGAACATTTTTTTTAAGCTTTCTATCCACCTTGTATTGGAGTGAGGTGTTGGCATTAGATTAACTCACATATATACTGCAAACACAAACTGCTTGGTTGTAACTAGCAGCTTAAGTGACGAGGATGCTACGATTAGGAAGGTAAGGTAAAAACATACTTGTAAATTTGCTGTTAGGGATTCTGCATACAAAAAAGCTGAAGCAACAATAGTCTGCTGAGTTACTGCCACCTCCTCTCTATGTAACTTACAGTTATTAGCACATAAGGAAGCCTTCAATGAGAATATTGATCTAGAAATTGTAGGAAGCTTGAAGGATGCTCAAGCTTTTGCTCGTCAGCAAGCAACTAAAGACACTAGTAACTTGGTTGATCATTTAGCTCCTTCTTAATAACTACTCCTAGCATAATTTGGTAACCTCTTAGAAAGGATTAAATAAGAAATATGGATATCAAATTACAATATTTAATGGACCATGGTAGTGTGCAAATCTTGCTGGCTTGTAGTATCTCTTGTGTGCTTAGTGCTACTTCTTGTAACATTTATTGGTGGAGTTATAAATTTATGTCTTTCCAGTTATTAAGAACTTGTTGAGTTTAATTTGTTTGAGAATTCTAAGTCAGTTTATTTGGGAAATATGGAAGGCTCTTACTTTACTTCTCTTTGAATCCTAGTATCTACTGGCCCTTGTAGGGAGATGGTCTAGAGCTTGTTGGTGGAAATTATGTCTCATTTTTTTTTCGAGGCACAAGGTACTCCCCAATAATATAGTTATTTGTGTTAAGAAAACATGTAGTGAATGTGTAAGCCTTTTGTGATAACCCTGTTGGGGGGAAGGTGGGGGGATGTTACACAAAAGAGAAAAGAAAAAGGATCTCTCAATTATTTATTGTGTCAATGATGGGGCTTGTTGACACAGGCAGTTCCACGAACCTAGAGAGCTCTAGGTTGGAGGATGATGTGCTTGATGAGGAAGATGATGGATAGAGAAGGAGAAAATGACCAAAGAAGGCACCAAGCAAGGACAATGTTGACCAAGCTAGAACTTATCAAGCTCATCCACTTAAAATTCTCCTTCACATACTTGATGATGGAGCTTCAGATCTAAATCCTACCTGTGTAATGTTTACCCAAATATTCTCTACTCTAAATTTATGTGTCTTCCTTTTCTTCTTTTTGGGTACACAGTAGCCTTGCTGTCTTTTTTTTTTAAGTTGAAATTTTTGTTCATATGCTTTTTTCTTAGATTTTCATGCTGGTTATCATCCTGCTTCTTTGTGAATAGTCATTGATTTGCTATTGACTTTTTTTTCCTTTGTAATAAAAATCTTTGTTCATGATGCAGAGAATGAAGCAATTACAAATGCTTCAAAATCAGTCCTGCACACACATACACATATTGTGTTTATTGAGAGGGAGGCATAAATGTGCTAATCTTCATTGAAAACAATTATGATTTTCTTTTAGGGTGAAGGTGTACTTGGAATCCAGGCGCAAGAAGTTGCTCGCTTACAAGTAAGGAAAAATATTTTATTTCACTATCATTTTGATTTAAATGTGCCTACGATTTCCAAAGAAAGAAGGCCTTACATAAACTCAATGTTGACTTAAATGTGGACATGAAGTTGGATGTTAGTGCATAAAGTTTACTATATGAGAAAGTGTGTGTTTGAAAGGTTGTTACCATAAAGGTAGTCTAATTTTCTTTTTCAAGTAGCAAATCCTACGTTCTTCAGGCAAAGGTTTAGACTTCGGTTTAATTTTGCACTTTATTCTCGACTCCTAATTGAAATGTATATATACGAATTTTAGTTGATACTAAATATAGATTTTTAGTTTTTCTCCTAATCTAAATGAATGCTGGCATGTTTTGTGTATAATTTTCATTTTGTTGCTAAATAGTGATCTTTTTCTTTTTGGAAATCAGGCTTTTACTTGACCGCACTGCCCACAGTATAACCTTCATTCTCAGGTTTCATTTTGTTCTATAGCTTGATTCCCAATAGATGTTTTCAGTTGCAAGAGAAAAAATTTTCAAAAAAAAAAAAATGTTAGTATACTCCTTCATCAATATGGTTTTGCATGAATTTGTTCAAATTCAAATTCTTTTACTTTTGATTTCTTTGATTTCCCATTCTCCTGCATTCTAGTACTTTTGGCCTCTGTTGTTGTCCTTATCTTCCTCCCTTGCATCAGTCTATGTTTTCATGGAATCTGAACTTCGCAGTTCTTTTATGCTTCATATATCTCGAATCATGTTTCTACCAAGAGTGCGGTCCTTAGAGCATTCCTTCATAGAAAATACCCTACATTACCTGCAAATTGGGGTTTTACTTTGAAATGAAAGACAATTCAACTTATCTCCTTTTCTCGAAAGAGTCCTCTTTTTTTTTTTTTTTTTTTTTTTGTTGTCGGGGTGGATGTGAAGTTTTAAACCTTTAAGGAAAGAAAATTTTGTTTTGGAGGTATAAAGGAAATGTGCAGTATATAAATCTTAGAAACCCCACCCTTTCATCTCAAACTTTTACCATTGCTTCTACCTTCTTGTTGGTGATTCTTCTTCTGAATTATACATTTCACTGTTTTCCTTGCAACCCCCTCAAAAAATTTGAAAGGAAAATGGAAAAACATGTTATTTCAGTATTTCACTTGGGCATTGGCCTCTGTGTGTATCACCATGCTTTAGGTATTGCTTTTGGAAACATTTTCTAACTAAAAATTTAGTATCCTTATTTGTGTATGTCATTTATTCTTAAGTAGCAATGATTTATGTTTCTCATGCTTGCAGTGTGCGGTTTGAAGATACGAGTTTTCCTCCAAAAGCTAATTATCTATTTTGGGTAACTATGTGGATTGTGGCAAGCTCCATTGTAGCAGCAGAAGACGCAATTATTTTGGCACAAATATTTGATGAAATCATGTGAAATTTTGTGGAAGAGAGATTTTCAAAACTTTTTTAAGACATCAGTGTATGAATATAGTCTACAAAGTATGCAAACAATACAAATATTTGAACTCATATCTTAATATATAAAATTATTGCTTCTATATTTTATTATAATCTTTTTTATTTTGTACCAGTATTTTATTCCCGCAAGTACCTGAGCTCACGCCTTATGCGAGACAGCTACTCCTAGTGTAAGAGAGAAGGAAACTACCTTTGCTATTATTATTTTTTTTTTCGTTAAAAAATTAGCAAAAAGAAACCATGCATGCACAATATATAAAAGAAAAGGAAAGAGCCTTTCCTATTCCTTTTTTATTGGAAACAAAGCAGGCATGGACAAAACCAAAGAAAAGGAAACAAACTTCCCTTCTTTTTTTTTTTTTTTTCCGAAAAGCTTTCGGTCATCACAACAATGCTATGCCCGCGTTCTTCTTCTTCTTCTTCTTCAGTTTCCTTTTCCTTTTCCTTTTTTTTTTTAATTTGTGAGGGCTATCCTTTTTTTCCAAAATAACAAAAACCATCACACAAAACCTTAGTGGGCTAAGGCATATTTCTAATTAGCCCAATACTAATTAAATAACTCTCATATTAATTAATTAATTCATTTGAGCCCAACATAAAATTATCCAAGATAATTAATTAATAAACTAATTTAATTAAATTATCTCAAGGCTAATTAAATAGCCTATTAATTAATTAACACTTTGGTCCATTATAAAATTACCTAAGCTAGTTAATTAATAAATAATTAAATTAAATTAGCTTAATAAATTATTCTAACCCAAATAAATAATTATTGGACTCCTAAAATAATTACTTCCGTTATTAATTCACCCAATAAACCCATATAATAAATAAATTTACTACGGTTACTTGAGCTACTTTAGGGATTAAAAGACATATTATTCTTGACTACTAAAATGACCAAAATACCCTTGCTAATGAATAGAAATATTTTATCATTTTAAATATTCTATTTATCGGCATATCAAAATATTGACCACAAGGATAATATTGCAAGTGTTGTGTCTTTGACCTACAGGTGTAATGACGAAAATACCTCTCTATTTAACATCCGTTATTGAGATAAGAAAAATGTGCTAACACCTTCCTTAATGACATTTACCACCCTTTGATAATTAGTACGATAATCCATGGCTTCTAGTACACATCAACTTATTTTCGGGAGCTACCTAAAAGCATAAATACTAAGGCACGTTTCCCAGGGCTCTGGTTTATTTAGATTATCCTAAACAATCACAAGGGGGTGATATATTCATTAAGTGAAGTGTAGAAACTCTATTATATAAGTTCGTCTTAATTAACTAGAGTCATACACCCAACATATATGGTTATTAGCCTTGCATTAAGACCTTACCCATCATACATCAAAGTGCACAAATCAAGCATCATTAGACCACCAACTTATACTCAAGTCTTAAGATACTCATCCACGCAGTAGCTATGATAAACCTATCTTTATTTATTTTAGTATTTTTATAAAAATTATTATCGCATGGTCCACTTCTATGCATTCCAAATATGCTTACACTATTAGCGTGAGTATACTACTCATTGATTAAAAGTAAACCATTTCTTATTTAAAAATCATAGTGTAATGATCTAAACTTTGATGAAGTGCCCAACTTCATCAATCGATCAAGAACATTTTTTTACTTATGTGTTAGTATCCCATAATCTACACCTTACTATGAAAGCAAGACCTAATCATGTAGATTACTTACTAATATTAATGTGCAATATATTTAAACAAATAATCATTAATGAAGGAAATTTTTATTAATTTCCAAAATACAAAAATACATAGGCCATTTTTGGCATATATTCCAATAAGAATGGCATTCAATATGAGTTTTCAACACCAAAAACACGTGAGCAGCATGGTGTTGCAGAGCTTAAAAATTAAATCATTCAAGAAATGGCAAGGGTAATGCTAAATGCCAAGGAAATATCATATAGATAGTGGGTTAAAGTTGTAAACACTGCTCACATATATCAACAGAACTTATTTTATGTCTCACACCAACAAGACTGCATATGAAATTTGGAATGGACAAAAACCTCAACTGAATTACTTTCATATCTTTGGAAGCAGATGTTATATTCTAAATGACAAAAAACGATTGGGTAAATTTGATGTTAGAAGGGATGAATATATTTTCCTTAGATATTCCAAAAACAATAGAGCATATTGAGTGTTCAACAAAGAAAAGCAAAGTGGTTATAGAGTCGATTAATATTGTGGTTAGGGATATTCCACTAAATAGTCAAAATGACTAAATACAATTAAATGATGATAAAAAAGATAACTCATGCTAATGAAATACAAATGACATCAGAAGATGTTAACCTAAATAGAAAAGTAAACTCTGATAGATAACATAAGGAAGTTCAACTATCTTCAAGAGCAAAGAAGTATCATCCCTTTGACTTGATCATTGAAAGTCTGGATGAAACCAGAAAGACTAGAGGAAGTTCAAAAATTGATTACAAAGAGATGGTCAAGTATGTTTGTTATATTTCAACATTAGAACCATAGAATGTTAAAGAAGTTTTAACAGATGAGCACTAGATTTTTGTGATGCAAGATGAACTTCAACCATTTGAGAGGAATGATATATGAAAACTTATACCAAGCCAAAAGATATAAATGTGATCAGTACAAAATGGGTATTCCAAAACAAGATTAATAAACTTGGTAATATCACCAAGAATAAAGCCAGATTGGTTATAGAAGGCTATACACAAGTTAAAGGCATTGACTTTGACAGACTATTACTCGCTAATGCTTGTGCTAAACATTTCATACTTCAACAAATGGATATAAAAAGTGCTTTCTTGAACAGATTCTTACAGGAAGAAGCTTATGTTGAATAGCCTAAAAGCTTTGTTAATCAAGAGTTTCTTGATCATATTTTAAAATTAAAGAAAGCTTTTTATGGACTGAAACTAGGACTAAGAGCATGGCATAAAAGATTAACATCCTTTCTACTAAGAAGAGACTACAAGCGAAGGGGATCAGACAAGACTATATTTATCAAGCAGTTAGGAGCAAATTTCATGACAGCTCAAGTCTGTGTTGATGATATAGTATTTATTTCAACATTAAAACAAATGTCATCGAATTTTGTTGAACTTATGCAGAAAGAATCTGAAGTGAGTATAGTTGGTGAATTAACATTTTTTTCTTGTTTTGCAAATCTAACAGATGAAAGAAGGCATATTTATTTCTCAAACAAAGTATGCTAATAATTTAGTTGACATTGAAAGATCAAGGTTTGATAGAACCCTATAAGTATCAGTCAGCATCTATCAAAGGATGAGAAAGGAACAAATGTAAATCAACTTCTTTATAGAAGCATGATTGGCAGATTATTAGACTTAACTGTAAGTCGTCCTGACATTTTATATAGTGTTGGAATATGTGTGCATATCAATCAAGCCCCCAAAGGCTCACCTTTAAGGTTGTCAAAATAGTTCTTGAGTATATGTATTCTACTTCTGTATATTGTATCTACTTCAGCAAAATTCAAGCAATCATTTTATTGGATATAGTGATGCTAGCTAGTTTGGAAATTATGATGATTGTAAAAGTACTTCTGCAAGATATTTTTATCTTGAAAATAATCTCGTGTCATCGTATAGCAAGAAATAGAACTATATCCCTTTGTCAACTCTAGACGTTGAGTATATTGCTATTGGAAGTTGGTGTACTCAATTATTATGGATAAAGCAAATGTTGAAATACTATGGCATTATGTAGAACAAGTTAATCATTTCCTATGATAATACAAATGCAATAGAAATATCAAAGAATCCAATGCAACATAGCAGAACAAAGTACATTAACATAAGACATCACTTTATCAGAAAGCTTGTGGAATAAAAGATTATGCAAATTGAATATATTCTAACACAAAAGCAATTTGCAGATATTTTTACAAAACCCTACGCCACATGGTTTGAAGAATTGCAAACACCATTAGGATTTTGTTCATTTTAGCAAAAATGATCTTGTTACATTACACTTGTATATATCAATTTCTTTTTCTATTTGCTTTATTTTTAGAAAAATTTGAAAAACACAAAAAAGAAGGAGCTCAGGTTATAATGGAATCAAGAAGAAGGTGTGATGAGACTCATCTTTACAATTCTATCAATTTGAAAGTTGTGTGCCAATTAGAAAATCCTTGAAACCAGGGATTTTATTGTAACAAAAGAGTTAGAAGACGTTACTTAATACTCAAAGAGACATAAATTCAAGTCTAAAATGACTTTCTTATTACGTCTTTCATTCATGGTCTCTGAAACCTCATATTTCTCTCTATCGCTCTTCATTCTCTTAACAATATCAATTATCAGAACCCTAGCCATGACTGAAAAACCCAACGATGGTCTCAACGGGAGATTACAACCAGCATTGATGATACCAAAGAACCAGACAATTCTACTACAAAGGTTATTGCAACTATAACACCCCTACTAAAGGTAACAGCGGAAGTATATCAAAATCAGGTGTCGCCCCGTCCAGTCACCCAGATAAGGGGTCTTTATAGTGAAAAAAAAAAATAAAGTATGTAAGGTCTGATGGAAAACGCAGAAACAGGGGCATGCACCGTAAGTTAAAAAAAAATTGGAGAAAAATAAAACGCGAGCCATAAAGGCCATGCGAAAGCGTGAAGATCATACCTTTGCGTTCCTTAACCCTCCTAGGTTGCGTAGGAACAGATTGAACGGCTGGAATCGCCTCGCTTTGCACACTTGAAAGAGCTTCCGGTTGAACACCTGCTAGCCTTCGACTTCGCCTTGTTTGCATTAACGCTTAGCTCTCCAGCTCTCGGGATATTCCTCAGCCTAACCTCTAGTTGGTGAACACAATGGGAAAGAGAAACAGTCTCAATTCTCCTTGGTTCGCTCGCTATTAGTTAGCAAAGAACAAGGAGAAAAACAAGAAGAAGAAAACCGAGAGAGCAAGAGGAGAGATGTGAGAGTCTTGTGGCTCGGGAAAAGAATTAGAGTTTTTTTCCTTTTCAAAGAGTTGTTTTATTAGTTAGCCAATAATTAGGTCTCTCATTATTTGATAAACATATCCCCGGGATTTCAAAACACCCGGATGTTATCCTGAGAAACAGTTTGGCCTAACCTTAAACTCCTCTTAACCATATCTGGAAAAAACCCTAAGGTCCAAGCTATTGGGCCAGATAAATATTTATTATTTTTCTTGGACCCAAAAGGCCCAAAATAATAAATATTAATTATTTATTTTCTGGGCTTACATAAGTAACCCAATAAATAATTAATGAGCCCAAATGAACCATAATAATTAATCTTTAATTATTTATTTCTTGGGCCTATATAAATAACCCAATAAATAATTAAACATTAATTATTTCCCCTAGTTTAAGCCCAGGTTAATTTCTTAATTATTCATACTGGACCTAGGCCCTGAATAATTAATTAACCAAATAAACTAGATGATTAATTTCTCTCAACTCCTATTTTATTTATTTATTTATTTTATTCCAGTCCAATAATAAATTAGACTTCCTGAATAAAATAAAATAAAATAAAATAAAATCCTCTTCAACAGAGACCAATTCCTCAACCCAAAATAGTTAGGATTTAGGGGCTATTCCGAGGACCAAAAAGACACATCGCCTTGGCTGCTAAAATGACCAAAATACCACTGCTATATAAATAGTTGTATTTTGCATTTTAAATATTTCCTAATATCACCATAAGAAAATATTGACCCCAATGACAATGCTGCATTCGCAAAGTCTCCGACCTACAGGTGAAATGACTAAAATACCCCTCTACACATCGCCGTACATTTAGAGAGGAAGAAGTGTACTAACACCCCCCTAAATGACATCTACCATCCTTAGGCTTCTAGTCCAATGATCCACGAATTCCTGGAGTGTTTTCGCTTTCCAAGGGAGCTACCCTAAAGCAAACATCCAAGTCATGTTTCCCAGGGCCCTGGATAATTTAGACCATTCGGACAACCACAAGGGGCGATATAGTGCAGAAACTATCTTGTATAAGTCTGTCTTAACTAACTAGTCACACATACCCAACATGCAAGTATATTGCCTTACGATAGAACCTCAACTACAGCAAATCAGAGTATATGCTTCCAGCTTCGCTAGACCACCAACTCATACTCAAGTCGTAGAGTACTAGTCCACGTTGTAGCGGTAGTAGTCTAGGTTTCTACCATATAGTACTTTGAGAAACCACTACTACGGGTCTTGTTCTACGTATTCGAAATACGCTTATGTCATGAAGTGAGTGGACTACCCATTGGCTAAAGGTAAGTCATTCCCCATTTGGAATTCATAACATAATAACCTAAACATGATGAGGTTCCCGGTCTCATCAATAGGTTAAGAACAAATGTTTATGTGTTAAATAACCCGTGATCCATACCTTCTTGTGAAAGACCACCATTTACATGGATCACTTATTTAAACACAATGGGTCCATTCCAAACGAAAATCGTGCACAAACAAAAAGTAAATTCACAAACAATTTACGAAAATAAATTCTTTTATTAAATAATTCGATTTTACATCGAAACCTAGTCTAAGAGGGCATACAATCCAACAACCTCCCACTTGCACTCTAAGACTAGGTAAGTCCATAGGAGCCCACCCCTATGGCGTCTAAGTGTCTCTTGAAGACTCTCTCAGCCAAAGGCTTGGTGAATGGGTCTGCTAGATTGTTTTCTGAGGTAATATGCTCCACCACGACTTCCCGTCTCTGGATGAAATCCCAGATCAGGTGGTACTTCCTCTCGATGTGTTTTCCCTTCTTGTGGTTCCGAGGCTCCTTAGATTGCGACACTTTGCTCCGGTGTTGTCGCAATACATCACAACCGGCTTTGTCCATATGTGGTACGACTCCAAGTTTTGAAAGAAACTTCGGAGCAGGCTCGCTTCCTTGGACGCTTCCGAAGCTGCCACATACTCAGCTTCCATGGTTGAGTCAGCAATACAAGATTTCTTGATACTCCTTCAGACAAGGTGAAGACATATCCACTAGTGGATTTTCTCTCATCCTTATCCGCTTAGAAGTCCGAGTCCGTGTATCCTGCGGGAACCAAATCATCGACCACAGTAAACCGACATATAATCTCTCGTTCCCTTGAGGTACTTGAGAATATGCTTTACTGACTTGCCAATGAACCTCCCCGGGTTTGATCGATATCTACTAACTAAACCCACGGCAAAGCGGATATACGGCCTAGTACATAGCATGGCGTACATGAGACTTCCCACAGCCGAAGCATAGGGAATCCTACTCATTCTGTCATTTTCTTCTTGAGACTTAGGACAGTCCTTCGAAGAAAATGACAACCCATGTCTGCAAGGGATTAGAGCTCCCTTGCATGAGTCCATACTATACTTGGCCAGCATCTTGTCAATGTATGTCGCTTGGGATAATCCTAACATTCTCTACTTCCTATTTCTAAGAAGCCTAATCCCGAGAATGTAGCTAGCTTCTCCCAAGTCCTTCATACTGAATTGACTAGACAGCCAAACCTTTGTAGATGACAATGTCCCTACATCATTTCCAATGAGTAGAATGTCATCCATATACAGGACAAGAAAAACCACATTGATGCCTTCAAGTTTCCTGTACATGCATGGTTCATCTTCGTTTTGAATAAAACCATAAGACTTTACAGTCTCATCAAAACGAATGTTCCACGCTCTTGATGCCTGCTTAAGTCCATAAATGGACTTCTTAAGCTTGCAAACCATGTGTTCCTGGCCATCAGCAATGAAGCCTTCCGGTTGGGACATATAGATGTCTTCGCTAAGATGGCCATTCAAGAATGCCGTCTTGACATCCATTTGCCATATCTCGTAGTCATAGTGACAGGCAATGGCAAGGAGGATGCGAATGGATTTAAGCATGGCTACCGGGGAAAAGGTTTCTTCATAGTCGATACCTTCTTTCTGAGTATACCGTTTCGCCACAAGCCTAGCTTTGAAGGTTTCCACCTTCCCATCCGCTCCTCTCTTCCTCTTGTATACCCACTTGCACCCATTGGGTTTTATCCCTTCAGGTGAAGCTACAAGATCCCAAACCTGATTGAGGTACATAGACTCAATCTCGGCTTTCATTGCTTCATGCCACAGATTTGCATCGGCATCAGCAATAGCCTCCTCGTATCTAGCGGGGTCCTGTTCCTGATGGTCGAAGACCAGTTCAAAGGCTTCTCCAGTCCATCTATCCGGAACCCTGGACACTCTCCCACTACGACGAGGCTCCATTTGTACAGGCTCTTGAGGCTGTGCCTCTTCTTGTTTCAAAATCGGATCAGTAGAAGTTGATTCCATAGATAACTTCTCCTGCAGTTCCAACCTCGTTGAACCTTTAGTGGAAGTACTTTGATCATCTTCCAAGTATCTAGCATTGGTACTGACTAGTACCTTCTGCTCCGTAGGATGATAAAAGTAGCCTCCCTTTGCCCCTTTTGGATACCCAACAAAATAGCATAATTCTGATCTTAGTTCCAACTTGTCTCCCTTGATCAGTACATAAGCTGGACACCCCCAAATCCTGATATGATTCAGACTTGGCTTACGCCCAGTCCACATCTCATAGGGAGTCCTAGGTACTGACTTGGAAGGCACCAAGTTCAGAATATATGCCACTGTTTCCAGGGCATATCCCCAAAAGGACACTAGAAGAGTAGCATGATACATCATGCTTCGGACCATTTCCATCAACGTCCTGTTTCTTCTCTCAGCTACTCCGTTCTGCTGGGGGGTTCCCAGAGCAGAGAGCTGGGATACTATCCCATGATGTACCATATAGTCCTTGAATTCACCTAGGAGGTACTCTCCACCACGATCCGATCGTAAGGTTTTGATTAATTTACCTGTCTGACGCTCCACTTCAGCCTTAAACTCTTTGAACTTGTCAAAAGAGTCAGACTTGCGTCTCATCAGGTAAATGTAACCATACCTCGTACAATCATCCGTGAACGTGATGAAGTACTCAAAACCTCCCCTAGCTGGTGTAGACAATGGACCGCACACATTAGTGTGAACAAGACTCAACACCTCCTTAGCTCTATCCGCCTTTGGTGTAAAAGACCTTTTGGTTATTTTTCCCATCAGGCAGGATTCAAACTGAGGCCAACTTTCCAATCTCAATGAGCCCAAAGGCCCATCATGGATTAGCCTTTGAATCCTGGTGGAGTTAATATGACCCAACCTCAGATGCCAAAGGTATGAATCATTGATATTGGTCTTTCTCTTCTTAGTTAAAGGTTCAGACAGAGCGTTATTTGATTGGTTGTTAATAAGGTTTAAAAAGAACAAATTTCCATACATGTTCCCAGTACATAAAATTTCTCCATCTCTACTGATAGAAATACCAGAATGGAAACATAAAGAATATCCTTGATTAATAAGTTTTGCAACTGAAATCAAATTCTGACGAAAACCAGGTACATATAAAATGTCTTTTAAAACCACTATCTTATTACAATAAAAAATAAGATCCAGCTCTCCCACTGCAAGGGCCCAGACTTGTGCTCCATTACCCACTCGAAGCCCATGTTCGCCCTTCTTGAGTCTTCTTATCTTCCTAAACCTCTGCAAGGAGTTACAGATATGATCAGTGGCTCCTGAATCAACAATCCAAGTGGAAGTTGATCCTACTATTGATATAGACTCTAGAAAGTAAACATTACCTGTGGGGTTTTTCTTGGCCTGAAGATCTGGACACTCTTTTTTCCAGTGTCCCTTCTTTCCACACTTGAAGCACTTGCCCTTTGGTTTGTCCTTAGGCTGGTTCTTGGGTCAGGCTCGTTGCATTCCCCTTCTTCCTCTTGAACTTTACGGGCTTAGGCCCGGTTCTTGAAGAAGATGCCTTAGCAATCATGGCCTTAGACTGCGGCTTCATGACCTTCTCCGCCATCTGGAGCTCCTTCATCAGTTCAGTCAAACTCATGTTCAACTTGTTCATGTTATAGTTTAACTTAAACTGAGTGACAGAGCCCGATAGAGATTCGAGAACCATGTCCACTTGGCTCTCAGGGTCAATGACAGCCCCTAAGATTTCTGCCTCCTCGAAAGCAGCAATCATCTTGAGCATATGCTCTCGGACTGATGCTCCCTCAGCCATCTTAGTGTTCACAATAGTTCGAAGAGCCTCCTGCCTTGCGAGCCGGCTCTTGTCTGCGAACATAGTTGCCAATGATTGACTTATGTCATATGCGAAGCCATGTGCTCGTGTTTTGATCGGAGCACATTAGACATGGAAGCTAACATATAGCAACGTGCCATTTCGTCGACTTTCTTCTATGCCTTTTCAGCCTCTCGCTCTTCGGCGGTGGAACCTTCCCAGATAACGAGGCGGGTTTCAGTAAAGGACATACTTATACTCCTCGACTGTGAGTATTATGTCCAGGTTCCTTTTCCGATCCACATAGTTTGGACCCATTAACTTATTCTCCCCGAGAATAACGGCCAATGGACTAAAAGAACCTCCCACCATTTCGAAAATCGAAAATAAAAGAAAGAAATTAGTTTGTGAAAACAAAATGAAATTTGTGCACTGAAAATAATTTGGCTCTTAGGAAAACTGACATAGCTTCTTGGGAAGATTAACAGTTTCCTAAGCTAAGTGTATTAACCACCACAAATTAATTTCCCTTCTAGGTAATGGTCTAGAGAATAACTCCATCGTGGGATGGCCGTTTCCTCTCATTTCCTATGGACATACCTCGCACTATAACCTCCAACGTGGGCTGGCCGATCATAGTACGTGCCCCGGGTTTTTAATTACATCCTTCCATTAGATCTAGATCCTTGTGGTATCCCCATCCTATACGGGTTCACTCCCAGGGTGACGCGAGGGGATCCACGATCTCTAATGAGGACCGTGATGGAAGCCGTAGGGCCGTTGGAACCCCTCTCCCACTTAGTTTTTTTAAAATAAAGGTTTTCTGGAAAATATCCTTTTGAAATTTCCATTAAGTTTTTCCTTAACTCAAAAATAAAATATCTAAGTCCAATAAAATCTCTATGTCAAGGCTTATATCCTTTGAGAGATTTCCTTCATGGACTAATTTTATTTAAGTTAAAACTTAATGATTTCCAAAATTTTCCAATTAAAACTTTCTAAAAACTTTGGTCTCAAGCTTATTTGACAAAATCATTTTTCTAGTCCAAAACAAAACAAAATGGCTCTCCATTTTAATTAACAAAAATATCTAAATCCAATATATTTTCTATGTCAAGGATTAAATCCTTTGAGAAAATATTTAAGGATTAATTTTTGTACCAATTAAAATAACCATTTAGTTTTTAAAGAAAAATATTTTTTCTTGCCAAAACAAAAAGTTTCCAAAGACTTTGGTCTTTGAGAAAAAGCACACATAGGTACATAAAAAAAATAGCATGCTAGAAAACCATAAACGTTTTCATGCTTTTCTATTTTTTTAAACCTAAGTGCCCAAATAATAGAATTAAACACATTAATTAATTAATTAATGATCTTGTTTAATCCTAAAATCCCTTACTAATATTTTTCATGCAAATATATTCCAAGAATATAAATATTACAAAAATAATAACTTCGCCTGGTATGGGACCCAAAACGAAAAAGGAAAAAATAAAAATAAAAAAAATTGCCAAAAAATGGCTGGCGGTCCACTGCACCGGCCGCACAGGATCCGCGCCAGAATGGCCTGCAGTCCACCGCAGCCGCAGTGCACCGCGCCGCACCAGATCTCACGCCAACCACGACCCGTGGACTTCGCCCGCTCCTGCGACCCGCGCCCAGTTGCCCTCTGCTGCCGACCTGCGAAGGATCCGCGCCTTTATCCGAATGGCACGCCCAATCCGGTTTGCTGACCCGCGTGCGGAATTGAATTTCAATTTCAATTCTTGCAATTGAAGACGGCTTCAATTCCCCTCAATTTGGCTCGACTTTGCGGCTCACAGACTGCAGCTCTCCTCACAGAAACATCGGCTCGACCGGCGGCTTAGGAACAGTATCATCTTCTTCGTTTTTCACCCGTCCGCGCGCGAAATTGCAGAAACTCTTCTGCTTCATTTTTTTCAGCCTTCTTTGGCTTCTTTGGACATTTTTACTTTCAAAAAACATCCAAACCAAAAACAAAACTGCCTATACCCATTAAAATTGGGTTTACACGATTAAACCACAAAGCCAAAAAATATTACAGAGGGTCCTATGCTTCCACTGTGAAGCTTACAAAACCATCTATCCTATACCAAAACAGCGAAGGATCATAGGTATAATCATCTTCTCCATTTTTATTAACTACCATGCTCCCTATATTGATCAAAACCAGTGGCTCTGATACAACTTTGATGGAAAATGCAGAAACAGGGGCATGCACCGTAAGTTAAAAAAAATTGGAGAAAAATAAAACGCGAGCCATAAAGGCCATGCGGAAGAGTGAAGATCATACCTTTGCATTCCTTAACCCTCCTAGGTTGCGTAGGAACAGATTGAACGGCTGGAATCGCCTCGCTTTGCACACTTGAAGGAGCTTCCGGTTGAACACCCGCTAGCCTTCGACTTCGCCTTGTTTGCATTAACTCTTAGCTCTCCAGCTCTTGGGATATTCCTCAGCCTAACCTCTAGTTGGTGAACACAATGGGAAAGAGAAATGGTCTCAATTCTCCTTGGTTCGCTCGCTATTAGTTAGCAAAAAACAAGAAGAAAAACAAGAAGAAGAAAACCGAGAGAGCAAGAGGAGAGACGTGAGAGTCTTGTGGCTCGGGAAAAGAATTAGAGTTTTTTTCCTTTTCAAAGAGTTGTTTTATTAGTTAGCCAAAAATTAGGTCTCTCATTATCTGATAAACATATCCCCGGGATTTCAAAATACCCGGATGTTATCCTGAGAAACAGTTTGGCCTAACCTTAAACTCCTCTTAACCATATCTGGAAAAAACCCTAAGGTCCAAGCTATTGAGCCAGATAAATATTTATTATTTTTCTTGGAC
This sequence comes from Voacanga thouarsii, assembly GCA_026120185.1. Lineage (NCBI taxonomy): Eukaryota > Viridiplantae > Streptophyta > Magnoliopsida > Gentianales > Apocynaceae > Voacanga > Voacanga thouarsii. The sequence continues at coordinate 580,982 of JANUWF010002030.1, read as the reverse complement.
TCAAAAGGCCCAAAATAATAAATCTTAATTATTTATTTTCTGGGCTTACATAAGTAACCCAATAAATAATTAATGAGCCTAAATGAACCATAATAATTAATCTTTAATTATTTATTTCTTGGGCCTATATAAATAACCCAATAAATAATTAAACATTAATTATTTCCCCTAGTTTAAGCCCAGGTTAATTTCTTAATTATTCATACTGGACCTAGGCCCTGAATAATTAATTAACCAAATAAACTAGATGATTAATTTCTCTCAACTCCTTATTTATTTATTTATTTATTTTATTCCAATTCAATAATAAATTAGACTTCCTGAATAAAATAAAATAAAATAAAATCCTCTTCAACTGAGACCAATTCCTCAACCCAAAATAGTTAGGACTTACGGGCTATTCCAAGGATCAAAAAGACACATCGCCTTGGCTGCTAAAATGACCAAAATACCCCTGCTATATAAATAGCTGTGTTTTGCATTTTAAATATTTCCTAATATCACCATAAGGAAATATTTACCCCAAGGACAATGCTGCATTCGCAAAGTCTCCGACCTACAGGTGAAATGACTAAAATACCCCTCTACACATCGCCGTATATTTAGAGAAGAAGAAGTGTATTAACACCCCCCCCCCCCTAAATGACATCTACCATCCTTAGGCTTCTAGTCCAATGATCCACGACTTCCTGGAGTGTTTTCGCTTTCCAAGGGAGCTACCCTAAAGCAAACATCCAAGTCATGTTTCCCAGGGCCCTGGATAATTTAGACCATTCGGACAACCACAAGGAGCGATATAGTGCAGAAACTATCTTGTATAAGTCTGTCTTAACTAACTAGTCACACATACCCAACATGCAAGTATATTGGCCTTATGATAGAACCTCAACTACAGCAAATCAAAGTATATGCTTCCAGCTTCACTAGACCACCAACTCATACTCAAGTCGTAGAGTACTAGTCCACGCTGTAGCGGTAGTAGTCTAGGTTTCTACCATATAGTACTTTGAGAAACCAGTACTACAGGTCCTGTTCTACGTATTCGAAATACGCTTATGTCATGAAGTGAGTGGACTACCCACTGGCTAAAGGTAAGCCATTCCCCATTTGGAATTCATAACATAATAACCTAAACATGATGAGGTTCCCAGTCTCATCAATAGGTTAAGAACAAATATTTATGTGTTAAATAACCCGTGATCCATACCTTACTATGAAAGACCACCATTCACATGGATCACTTATTTAAACACAATGGGTCTGTTCCAAACGAAAATGGTGCACAAACAAAAAGTAAATTCACAAACAATTTCTGAAAATAAATTCTTTTATTAAATAATTCGATTTTACATCAGAAACCTAGTCTAAGAGGGCATACAATCCAACAAGGTCCAGATCCATACAACAACCCATACTGATAGTCATGTGCACATATATAACAACGAATCTCATACACGAAAATTTCTATTCAACATCCGTAATAAGGTATATTATCCAAAAGAGAAACGTCCGGACGTATTCTGCTGTCACTGTGGTACCGCCCTCTATCTGTAGGTCTGCTCAACTCTGGATCCTGCAAAAAGGTAAGATAAAGGACACGTGTGAGTAAAAATCACCCAGTGAGTCCCATATGTGCTAGTGCTTTATCAAAAAGATAGAGTGAAGGTATCGAAAACGAAAAACACAGGGCACGTAATGGAAGCAAAGATAAAAAACTAGAAAAATTGAAGAACAGGGGAATCTCGATCAGAGGCAACGCTAGCTCCGACAGCCCTAGACGGCGCCAGTTGTGCTCTGGCGAGACTCCAAGGTTAAACTTTTTTTACCTTTTTTCCTCGTTCTAAGAAATAGCTAGACCAGAATGTGTACTACCGGGGTAGGTACGCTGGTGGAAGCCTCTAGTACGATTCCTGCAAGTCTCCTACTCCGTCTTTGCAAGTAGGTGAACCCCAATCTCTCGATCTTCCAGTATATGGCCTACCTAGATTCGTTAGGTGAACAACTACAAACTAAAGAACCTTTTTTCTGGAGAGAGAGAGAGAGAGAGAGAGAGAGAGAGAGAGACGTTTGGCTTTTCACAGAGAAGAAGCCGTCTCAGAGAGTGTGTGTTCTGACAACAACGTAGTTTTCAATCCTCCTGTTTAACCTAAATAAAAACCCTAGGTTAAACTGGACTGGGCCATTGGACTCTTAATTTAACCTTTTGGACTTAATTAATTATTCTAATTAGAACCACATAAATGGCCGAATTAATAATTAATTTCCCAGCCCAAATAAACTAGTCTAATAAATAAGCCTATATTAGTTTAGTCCCAAGTTAATCTTTAATTATTCAAACTGGGCCAAAGTCCTGAATAATTAATTAACCCACTAAACTAATTTAATTAATTCTCTCTCTCCATGGACCTTTATTTTATTCTAGCCCAATAATTAAATCAGACAACTTAAATAAAATAAATTCTATTTAATTTAAGATCAATTCCTTAGCCCGTATTTAATTAGGACTCACGGTCTATATTGGGGACCAAAAGACACACCGCCTTGGCTACTAAAATAACCAAAATACCCTTGCCATATAAATAGCTGTATTTTGCATTTTAAATATTTCCTAATATCACTATAAGGAGATATTGACCCTAAGAACAGCGCTGCATTAGCAAAGTCTCCGACCTACAGGTGTAATGACTAAAATACCCCTCTATACATCACCGTACATTTAGAGAGGAAGAAGTGTGCTAACACCTCTCTAAATGACATCTACCATCTTTAGGCCTCTAGTCTAATGATCCACGACCTTCTGGATTGTTTCCGCTTTCTAAGGGAGCTACCCTAAAGCAAACATCTAAGTAATGTTTCCCAGAGCCCTAGATATTTAGATCATTCAGGCAACCACAAGGGGCGATATAGTATAGAAACTATCTTGTACAAGTCTCTCTTAATTAACTAGTCACACATACCTAACATGCAAGTATATATTACCCCACGATAGAACCTCAACTATAGCATATCAAAGTATATGCTTCCAGCTTCGTCAGACCACCAACTCATACTCAAGTCGTAGAGTACTAGTCCACTCTGTTGCGGTAATAGTTTAGGTTTCTACCATATAGTACTTTGAGAAACCACTACTATAGGTCTTATTATACGTATTCGAAATATGCTTATGTCATGAAGTGAGGGGACTACTCACTGACTAAAGGTAAGCTATTCTTCATTTAGATTTCACAATATAATAACCTAAACATGATGAGATTCCCATTCTCTTCAATCAGTTAAGAACAAAAGTTTATGTGTTAAGTAACCCGTGATCCATACCTTACTGTGAAAGACCTCCATTCACATGGACCACTTAAACACAATGGGTCTTTTCCAAACGTAATTGTGCACAAATAAAATTGTAAATTCACACACAATTTCTGAAAATAGATTATTTTATTAAAATATTTGATATTTACATCAGAAATCTAGTCTAAGAGGGCATATTCCCAACAATCTCCCACTTGCACTCTAAGACTAAGTAAGCCCGTAGGTGCCCACCCTTATGGCGTCTAAGTGTCTCTTGAGGACTCTCTCAGCCAAAGGCTTGGTGAATAGTTCAGCTAGATTGTTCTCGAAGGTAATCTATTCCACCACGACTTCCCGTCTCTGGATGAAATCCTGGATTAGGTGGTACTTTCTCTCAATGTGTTTCCCCTTCTTGTGGTTCCTGGGTTCTTTGGATTGTGATACTACTCCAGTGTTGTCGCAATACATCACAATCGGCCTATCTATGTGTGGCACGACACTAAGTTTTGAAAGGAACTTCCAGAGCCAGACTACTTCGTTGGATGCCTGCAAAGCTGCCACATACTCAGCTTCCATGGTCGAGTCAGCAATGCAAGATTGCTTGATACTCCTCCATGAAATAGCTCCTTCAGACAAAGTGAAGATATATCCACTAGTGGATTTTCTCTCATCCTTTTCCCCCTAGAAGTCTGAGTCTGTGTATCCTGTAGGAACCAAGTCATCAGCCCTGTAAACCAGCATATAATCTCTCGTTCCCTTGACGTACTTAAGAATATGCTTTACAGCTTGCCAATGAACCTCCCCAGAGTTTGACTGATATCTACTAACTATGCCTACGATAAAGCAAATATTTGGCCTAGTACACAGCATGGGGTACATGAGACTTCCCACAGCCGAAGCATAAGGAATCGTACTCATTCTGTCATTTTCTTCTTGAGACTTAGGACAGTCCCTTGAAGAAAATGACAACCCATGTGTACAAGGGATTAGAGCTCTCTTACATGAGTCCATGCTGTACCTAGCCAGTATCTTGTCAATGTATGCTGCTTGGGATAATCCTAACATTCCCTACTTCCTATTTCTAAGAAGTCTAATACCAAGAATGTAGCTGGTTTCTCCTAAGTCCTTTATACTGAATTGACTAGATAGCCAAACTTTTGTAGATGACAATAACCCTACATCATTTTCAATGAGTAGAATGTCATCCGCATACAAGATAAGAAAAACCACATTAATGCCATCAAGCTTTCTATACACACCTGGTTCATTCTCATTTTGAACAAAACCTTAAGACTTTACAATCTCATCAAAACGAATGTTCCATACCCATGATGTCTGCTTAAGTCCATAAATAGACTTCTTAAGCTTGCAAACCATATGCTCTTAGCCTTTGGTAATAAAGCCTTCCAGTTGGGACATATAGATGTCCTCACTAAGATAGCCATTCAAAAATGCCATCTTAACATCCATTTGCTATATCTCGTAGTCATAATGACATGCGATGGTAAGGAGGATATGGATGGACTTAAGCATGGCTACTGGGGAAAAGGTTTCCTCATAATCGGATTCCCTCTTTCTGAGTATACCCTTTCATCACAAGCTTAGCTTTGAAGGTTTCCGCCTTCCCATGTACTCCCATTTTTCTCCTGTATACCCACTTACACCTTATGGGTTTTATCCCTTCAGGTGAAGTTACAAGATCCCAAACCTGATTGAGATACATAGACTCAATCTCGGTTTTCATTGCTTCATGCCACAAATTTACATCGGCATCAACAATAGCCACCTCGAATCTAGTGGGGTCATGTTCCTGATGGTCGGAGACTAGCTCGAAAGTTTCTCTAGTCCACCTCTCTGGAACCCTAGACACTCTCCCACTACAATGAGGCTCCATATGTACAAGCTCTTGAGGTTGTGTCTCTTCTTGTTCCACAATCGAGTCAGAAGAAGTTACTTCCGAAGATAACTTCTCCTCGAGTTCCAACCTAGTTGAACCTTTCGTGGAAGTACTTTGATCATCCTCTAAGTATCTAGCATTGGTACTAACCAGTACCTTCTACTCCTTAGGATGATAAAAGTAACCGCCCTTTGTCCCTTTTGGGTACCCAACAAAAGAGCATAATTCTGATCTTAGTTCCAACTTGTCTCCCTTGACCAATACATAAGCTAGACAATCGTATATCCTGAGATGATTTAGACTTGGCTTACGCCCAGTCCACATCTCATAGGGATTCCTAAGTACTGACTTGGAAGGCACCAAGTTCAGAATGTATGCCGCTGTTTCCAAGGCATATCCCCAAAAAGATAATGGAAGAGTAGCATGAGACATCATACTTCAGACCATTTTCATCAATGTCCTATTCCTTTTCTTAGCTACTTCGTTCTACTAGGGCGTCTCCAGTGCAGAGAGTTGGGATACTATCCCATGATGTATCATGTAGTCCTTGAATTCACTAATGAGGTACTCTCCACCACGATCCAATCATAAGGTCTTGATCAATTTACCTATCCGACACTCCATTTCAGCCTTAAACTCTTTGAACTTGTCAAAAGAGTCAGACTTGCATTTCATCAGGTAAACGTAACCAAACCTTGTACAATCATCCGTGAAAATGATAAAGGACGCAAAACCTCCTCTAGCTGATGTAGATAAGGGACCACACATATCAGTGTGAACAAGACTTAATACCTCATTGGCTCTATCTGCCTTAGGGGTAAATGACCTTTTGGTCATCTTTCCCATTAGGTAGGACTCACACTGAGGCCAATTTTCCAATCTCAATGAGCCCAAGGGCCCATCATGGATCAACCGCTAAATCCTGGTTGAGTTGATATGACCCAACCTTAGATGCTAAAGATAAGAATCATTAACATTGGTCTTTCTCTTCTTTGTTAAAGGTTCAGATTGAGCGTTATTTAATTGATTATTAATAGGGTTTAAGAAAAATAGATTCCCAGACATGTACCCAGTACATAAAATTTCTTCATCTTTACTGATAGAAATACCAGAATGAAAAGATACAGAATATCCTTAATTTATTAGTTTTGCAACTGAAATCAAATTCTAACGAAATCCAAGTACATATAAAATATCTTTCAAAACCACTATTCTATTACAATAAAAAACAAGATCCAGTTCTCCCACTGTAAGGGCCCAAACTTGTGCTCCATTTCCCACACGTAATCCATGTTCGCTCTTTTGGAGTCGTCTAATCTTTCCAAACCCCTGTAAGGAGTTACAGATGTGATCAGTGGCCCCTGAATCAACAATCCAAGTGGAAGTTGATCCAACCATTGATATAGACTCTAGATAGAAAACATTACCTGTGGGATTTTTCTTGGCTTAAAGATCCGGACACTCTTTTTTCCAGTGTCCCTTCAGTCCACACTTGAAGCACTTGCCCTTAGGTTTGTTTTTGGGCTGGGTCTTGGGCTGGCCCGCTGCGTTCCCCTTCTTCTTCTTGAACTTTCTAGGCTTGGGCCCAGTTATAGAAGATGAAGCCTTAGCAATCATAGTCTTAGATTGTAGCTTCATGACCTTATCCGCCATCTAGAGCTCCTTCATCAACTCAGTTAAACCCATGTTCAACTTGTTCATGTTATAGTTCAACTTGAACTGAGTAAAGGAACCCGGTAGAGATTCGAGAACCATGTCCACTTAGCTCTTGGGGTCAATGACAGCCCCTAAGATTTCTGCCTCCTCGAAAGCAGCAATCATCTTGAACATATGCTCTCTGACTGATGCTCCCTCGGCTATCTTAGTGTTAATGATGGTTCGAAGAGCCTCCTGCCTTACAGGCCAACTTTTATCTGCGAACATCGTGGCTAATGATTGAGTTATACATACGCAGTGGTCATGTGCTCATGTTTAGATTGGAGCACATAGACATAGAGGCCAACATGTAACAATGAGCCATCTCGTCGACCTTCTTCCATGCCTTCTCAGCCTTACGCTCCTCAGCAATAGAACCCTCCCCGATAACAGGGCAGGTTTCGAAAAGGACATAATTATACTCTTCCTATTAAGTATCTCAAGCTCGTATCTTATACGGCGCATCGAAAAATAAAATGAGATACCATCCCAGAGCCCATCTATGTGTGGAAAACAAGACATAATGAGGGTAAAGATAACAGCTTTTACCTTTGCGTGATCGTCCGAAGAATAAAAATTTCTTCTTCAAGTTGAGGCGCAATCCAGCAATCCTCGTGATCAACCTCCATGTGAGTTAAACGTCTACCCACTATAATCACAGTGTGTGATTATCTCTAATAGTAATCCACACAGAGGAATACTCAAGCACCAAAATTTCTGTGCTAGTAAAAATTAATGGCGGCTAGGGTTCAAGATCAAAATCGAGAGAGAGAAGAATAAGCTGTTGTTTCGTTGGCCTAGGATTTTTGGAGTCAATTTCGTCTATCTTTTTTTTTTTTTTTTTTGCCTTGAAATTTCGTGTATATCACTACCATATATCAAACGAAAATCTGCTAAAAAATCCTCCAAATTTAGAATTCTAAAATAGTTAGATTTCCCTAATTGTAATTGGAAACAACAAGTTTTTTTAATTACAATATGGACCACAGATTATAACTAATTATAATTTGTCCACAACAACTTTTCTTTCTCTCAATCAACCCCACAATGTTATCAAATAACATCTTGAGTATGTAATCCTCTATTGTGTGTGACCTATTAGGTTTCTCAGTCCATTGGTAGCGAACATGAATTAATCCAAACGTCTTTGAGATTAATAATTCATAATTAATTAGAATTAATCCTATTAATTCTAATCAGGATTGGTTTATTAATTCATCAATTAATCAACCCATATTCGCATATCATGAACGGTATCTAGCAACACATCATGACCACCCAAGAGTCCAGGAAGTCAAGTGGCTTGACATGAACCCTTCAATAACAAACTTCAGTGCAATTAACTCCTTTCACCATATAATATCTCATTCAGTTTGGAGTAAGGATTAGTGCCAACTCCTTCCAGAATTAATTCTGGCCCGAATGCAATAGTACTTATACCAGGAACCCACTACTCTAGAAGTGTATCAATTGAAACTGTTTCCAATACACAATCGTCTTGGCCAAGGACTTTCAAGTAGTAATTCCTACAAGTGGCCGTGAGATATTCGCCCCTACTATTAGGAGTTTTGAATCATTTATTGACCCTCTCAACTATTTTCGTTTACCTCACAATGTACCCAATATCCATCCCATAGGCGGCCCTCGATCGAGCTCCGGAGATTGGAATCAAAGTACAAAGCTCAACAAACAAAGTACCTTGGAGATCTCAAGTCTAAGGATACTTGCACGTTTGCTATATTGAGGTTATATCACTGGCACTAAATAGTTATCCATATGATTATCTCAAAGCTAGGTCATCCAATGAACTTGTTCCATTAACAAGCATCCAAGCGTTAACTTTGAGTATCTCAATACTCACGGTTATGAGAACCACCGCCTGATCAAATCAGGAAGTCTAACACATGCTAGTCTTAACGTATTAATGATGTCATGTCTCATTAACACTATGATTAGGGACTATTTAAGTACTAACACCATTCAGTGTAGTAGGAATCTCATATTATGATCTCTATCATAATTTCCTTAACACAGTGTTGTACTAGGGATTTTATCGAACAGTTATATTACTTAAAGTAAACAAAAGAAATTGTAAGATAAATAATGCCTTTTTATTAAAATAAAATATGTCATATACAATGTACAAGTGATTGCCTCTAGGGCACAACACTAACAATTCCGCTATGAGTATTATGTCCAAGGTTCTCTTCCAGTCTATATAGTTTGGTCCTGTTAGCTTATTCTCTCGGAGAATAACAGCCAATGGACTAAAAGAACCTCCCACCATTTCTGAAAAATCGAAAAATAAAAGAAAAAGATTCAGTTTGTGAAAACAAAACAAATATGTGCAATTTCTCCTTATTATCAAAACTAATAATAATCAATTTGGCTCTTAGGAAAATTGACATAGCTTCTTGGGAGGATTAACAATTTCCTAAGCTAAGTGTGTTAACCACCACAAATTAATTTCCCTTCTAAGTAATGATCTAGAAGATAACTCCATCGAGGGGATGGCTGTTTCCTCTCATTTCCTATGGACATTCCTCGCATTATGACCTCTAACATGGGGCTGGCCGATCATAGTACGTGCCCCGGGTTATTAATTACATCCCTCCATTAGATCTAGATCCTTGTGGTATCCCCATCCTATAAGAGTTCACTCCCAAGGTGACGCAAGGGGTCCCACGATGTCTAATGAGGATTGTGATGGAAGCCATGGGGCCATTAGAACCCCTCTCTCACTTAGTCTTTTAAAACATAGGTTTTCTAAAAAATATCCTTTCAAAAATTTCCATTAAGTTTTCCCTTAAAATAAAATGTCTATGTCCCTAAAAATCTCTATGTCAAGGTTCATATCCTTTGAGAGTTTTTCCCATGGACTAATTTTATTTAAGTTAAAAACTTAATAATTTCAAAAATTTTCCAATTAAAACGTTATAGAGACTTTGATCTCAAGTTTATTTGACAAAATAATTTTTCTTGTGCCAAATTAAAACAAAAATGGTTTTCTATTTTAACCTTACAAAAATATCTAAATTCAATATATTTTCTATGTCAATGATTAAATCCTTTGAGAAAATATCTATGGATTAATTTTTGTTCAAGCTAAAATAACGTGCATATAGGTACAAAAATAAATAACATGCTAGAAAATAGTAGACATTTTCATGCTCTTCTATTTTTAAACCTAAGTGCCCAGATAATAGAATTAAACGCATTAATTAATTAATTAATAATTAATAGTCTTGTTTAATCCTAAAATTCCTTACTAATATTTTTCATGCAAAAATATTCCTTGAATATTAACTATTGCAAAATATTAACTTCGCCTGGTATGGACCCCAAAACCAAAAGAAAACGCAAGAAAAATTATAAAGAAAAAATAAAAAATTTCTCCTTGGTCCACTGCACCTGCCACACTGGATCATGCACCTATCTGCATTGTGGTCCATTGCACCCGCCGCACAAAATCAGGACCCACGAGAAACTAATGTGCGGACCGGCCTTCCAGACCCAAGTTGGCACCGGTTCCAGCACCCCAAGCCAGTGCCGGTTCTAGTCTGGACGCCTAATCCTGCAGTTTTTTTTTCTGCAAATTTCCTTTGCTAATTTCCCCTATTTTCTTGTCAACTTCTAGTATCAATGGCTCTCTGATTTCAACCCAAATTCAATGAAATCAACCAAAACCAACAATCGCCTATACCCATAAACATTTGACTTACACGATTTGCTAAGAAAAATAGTAAATTACGCATCTCCTATACCTCCACTCGCGAGGTTTAACAGAGAATCTATCCATATCAAAAACAGCGAAGGATCACAATTTTAATCACACATATGTGTCTAGTTTTATTCATCTAGATGCATGCTTCTTATATTTTCTCAAAACCTTCACGCGTTGATACCAATTGAAGGCATAGAAAACGGAAAACATAGGGCACGCAGTGGAAGTGAAGATAAAAAACTGGAAAAACTAAAGAACAAGGGAATCCCGATCAGAGCTGGCACCGGTTGTGCTCTGGCAGGACTCCAAAGTTAAAAAATTTTTTTACCTTTTTTTCTTTTTCTAAGAGTTAGCTGGACCGGAATGTGTACTGCCGGGGTAGGTACGCTGGTGGAAGCCTCTGGTGCGATTCCTACAAGTCTCTTACTCCGTCTTTGCATATAGGTGAACGCCAATCTCTCGATCTTCCAGTATATGGCCTGCCTAAATTCGTTTGGTGAACAACTACAGACTAAGAAACGTTTTTTTCTGGAGAGAGAGAGAGAGAGAAAGACGTTTGGCTTTTCACAGAGAAGAAGCCGTCTCAAAGAGTATGTGTTTTGACAATAATGTAGTTTCAATCCTCTTGTTTAACCTAAATAAAAACCCTAGGTTAAACTGGACTGAGCCATTGGACTCTTAGTTTAACCTTTTGGGCTTAATTAATTATTCTAATTAGAACTACATAAATGGCCCAATTAATACTTAATTTCCCAGCCCAAATAAACTAGTCCAATAAATAAGCTTATATTAGTTTAGTTCCAGGTTAATCATTAATTATTCAAACTGGGCTAAAACCCTGAATAATATACTAACCCACTAAACTAATTTAATTAATTCTCTCTCTCCATGGACCTTTATTTTATTCTAGCCCAATAATTAAATCAGACTATTTAAATAAAATAAATTCCATTTAATTTAAGATCAATTCCTTAACTCGTATTTAATTAGGACTCAGTCTATACTGGGGACCAAAAGACACACCGTCTTGGCTACTAAAATGACCAAAATACCCTTTCCATATAAATAGCTGTATTTTGCATTTTAAATATTTCTTGATATCACCATAAGGAAATATTAACCCCAAGGACAGTGCTGCGTTAGCAAAGTCTCCCACCTACAGGTGTAATGACTAAAATACCCTTCTATACATTGACGTACATTCAGAGAGGAAGAAGTGTGCTAACACCTCTCTAAATGACATCTACCGTCCTTAGGCCTCTAGTCCAATGATCCACGGCCTCCTGGATTTTTTTCACTTTCCAAGGGAGCTACCCTAGAGTAAACATCCAAGTTATGTTTTCTAGGGCCCTGGATATTTAGATCATTCTGACAACCACAATGGACGATATAGTATAGAAACTATCTTGTACAAGTCTGTCACACATACCCAACATGCAAGTATATTGGCCCTACGATACAACCTCAACTATAGCATATCAAAGTATATGCTTCCAACTTCGTCAGACCACCAATTCATACTCAAGTCGTAGAGTACTAGTCCATTTTGTAGTGGTAGTAATTTAGGTTTCTACCATATAGTACTTTTAGAAACCACTACTGCAGGTCCTATTCTACGTATTCAAAATACACTTATGTCATGAAGTGAGTGGACTACTCACTGGCTAAAAGAAAGCCATTCCCCTTTTAGAATTCACAACATAAAAACCTATACATGATGAGATTCCCGTTCTTATCAATCGGCTATGAACAAAAGTTTATGTGTTAAGTAACCCGTGATCCATACCTTATTGTGAAAGACCTCCATTCACATGGACCACTTACTTAAATACAATGGGTCTTTTCCAAACGTAATTGTATACAAATAAAATTGTAAATTTACAAATAATTTCTTAAAATAGATTCCTTTATTAAACCATTCGATATTTATATCAGAAACCTAGTCTAAGAGGACATATTCCCAACACAGAGTACACATAACTTTTGTAGAATAGCATATCATCTGTTCTTTGGAAACGATTCCAAAACTCTTTAATGAAGAGTTTATTCAGAACTCAATTATTTTTGAAAAACTTTACTTCAATTTCAAATCATTGCCCTAGTTTTTTTCAAATCACAGGCACTTCTCCAACAAAAGGTCGGCCTGTATCCACATGGAAGTCCCACAATCCTACCTTCAGCGCCACATATCATTGTACCGAGACCGCAGCCTCTAGTACTTAACCGTGAATCGCCAGAATAAGTACACCGCAGCGTACTTCTATTCAGGTATACCGCAGCACACAATCTTTTACTTGCCACCATAAGCCAGGGGTCCCAATCCTGACGTCAATCACCATCGAGGCGGCAAGGAGTCAAATGCACCAAGTGTCCTTGCCCAACATCTAGCAAATGACTAAAAAATTTGAAGCGCACGCAGACGCGGCAATTGCCAGGTGCTAAACGGCTAGCCAGGACGACTCATCTCAATGTCCTCTCACCCCGTTCGGAACAAGACAATCCCTAGAATTAGATCAGGTTACTAGGGTCATCTAACTCTAATGTAGGCTAGTACAAATATCAAAGTCCTTGCTGAGTACTCAACATTAACAATACCAATCCCATCTGACTAATCAGGCTAGAGGGTTATCTAATCCCGTAGGATTTTCAAATCAAAATATTTTTGGGGCAAAATAACATTTTTTAGAATTTGATCTTACTAACTTGCAAGTCAGATCATCTTTCACATAGGCTCCGTAGAGCCAATCAATTCATTCCATGGCACATCAGGCCAATAAAACAATTTCAGAGATCAAAATATCATTTTCCAAAAGTCAATCTCATCACGAGAGAATATTTTCCAAAATCATGTTGAAATAGGATAAAGAGTTCTGTTCACACATCAAAATATATTTCCAAGAGTATCTGGGTCGTTTCCTAGTACTCGATCACAAAAGTCTTTTCCAAGGGTATTCAGGTCATTTTACCTATACCCGATTCCAAATGGCTTTTCGAGGGTATTCGGGTCATTTTTACCCTTACCCGATTTGAAAAGTATTCACAAAAGTTTCAATAAGGGTATTTCAATCATTTACTGAATACCTGATTCCAAAAGTTTTCATAAAATATTCCAATAAGGACAATTGGATCGTTTTTTAAATACCCGATTCCAAAATGAACTTATTTCAAGAAATCCGGAATTCTAATCCCAAAAGGGGATTAAATTCAAAGTTTCCAAATATATTTCCATAAAATGTCACAATAAGGGCATTCCAGCCAATTTATAAATACCCGATTCCAAAATTTACCATTTTCTGAAAATCCTATATATTTAATCTAAAAAGGACTAAATTCAAAAAATTCATGCTTTAATCATCTAGTAAGGTTTCCAATCCAAGTATGCTATTCAATCGAGCCCAAAATGGCATAAAATAATTCTTGCTCAGATAAACCTTATACATATTCAGGGATTTCCAAAATGGTATAAAACATAGCATAAAATGGAAAAGTGAAGCACACCAGCTTTCAAAAGATTTTAAAAATCAAAGGGACTCACCTCGTGTCCTAAGAAACTCTTTCCGTTCACGGCCGTTTCTACCGTTTTCGATGTTCTGTTGGCTGTTTGTCATTAAAACTATACCAAACATCGTTTTCGAGTCAATTCATGTTTGGCCGAAAAATAGCCGACGGGTAGCCAACATGCCCGACGGGTTGCCGACGTCCAACCATTGTTTAACCGACAGGGGCCAACAGTTAGCTGACGAGGCTGACGGGACGGTCAAGGAAAACGTTCAATTTTCATTCACATCGTTTTTTCATCATTTGATCAATTCTTTCATTTTCTTTTTCCCATATCCTTCCTCCCTTTATAAACAATGGATTTACTTCATATTTCCCATTTATTTCATCCAAAATAACACAATTAATCATTCATAAGTTTATCTATTTTCGGACTCATTTTTCTGGAATTTCATAGATTGACACATGATTTTTTTTTTTTTTTTTTTTGCATATAACTTTCAATCCACAACTCCAATTTTGCTATATAATATACCAAAACGACCGTAAGACTCTTAAATTTAATTTTGTACATGCCATTTTCAGAGTTCTACTTCTAGTAACACAGTACTAGGCAAAAACTGCCCCAGTACTTTTGTCACAATTTCACTATTCATGCTTTCCTTTGTTTTCCTTTAGCCTTTAGCACCTTTGAACCATTAATTCACTTAATCCTCCTTCAAATCATCTTTAATTCTCAATTTCCAAATTTCCAGTAGCTCACAAAAGTCACACTTATTCAACACAAATCCATCTCTTCTAATCAAAAGCTAGTTTGAACCATATTTCCCAACCAAGTAAATTCTATTTTTACTTTACTTTGATTATCACCTCTTCAAATGAAAATAAGCCTTCAAGCTACCATAATTATTTAGTTCTTCCTCACACAAAACATCATTTAAAGGCCCTTATACAGCCAGCACATATGCAAGCATATATAAAGTTCATACATAAAAGTTCACAAACCCTAGCTTTGATCCGAAATCAATACATGAAAGTCATGTTTTTATGTTAAAATTCACATCATCATAATCATCATTCATCCAACAACAACTTTAATTCAAGCAAGGTAGGGTTTTACCTTGTATTTGAGGCTATTTGGTGTGATTTTGCTCAAGAACACCAAGAACGCACACACTTCTTTCTTTCTCTCTCCTTTTTCTTTTTCTCCCTATTTTTTCTAGCTTTTCTTTCCTTGTTTTCTCTTGTTTTTCCTTCTTCAAGGCTGGCCGAAATTTTAGCTCTTATAACAGCCTTCCCACCACCGTTCTCATCATAAATTTGGCCAAGAAATTTTAAATCAATTAATTATATGGTGGTTAATGTATTGATGTGTTCCAATGAAAAATTTACACACCAACCACTTTTGTTTCCTCCACAAAAATTCCCCTATTTCTTCTTGCAAGGACAATGAAATTCTTGGCCAATTTCTAGCCATTCATTCATCTTCTCTTGGTCTAAATATTAGCCAATTATATTGCTTAAGACCTTAATCAAGTGGGCCCATGAGTGATGTGTTCCAATCACAAAATTACACATCATTCTTCATTTATTTTGCAAAAGTCTAGTTAAGAAGTCTTGCATGCATGAATCTTTCATTCATCCTCTTATTATTTGACACTTTTCCTTATCCACCAATCACATAGCACTACACGTCCAAATTTTTCCCGCATTTCTAATTTTTCTCAAAAATGGCCAAAATCGGGTCCGGAATGAAAAAATATTTTACTTCACCGTTCAACTCCAAAAATTCCACTGAATCCATTGGTAATACTTAAATTATTCAATTCCTTCTTTACTTGGTCAAATTTGCTGTCAAAGTCGCGGGCGCGGTCAAAATGACAAAAATACCCCCGATACCCTAAGTAGCACAATTCACATCAAAACGTGCGTTTCATCGCACTGGTCAATTTCTCTTGTCAGAGTACCCTACAATTCTTATTTTGTTAATAACAGTAGGCTTTTGAAAATTTAGGATACGGGTAGAACAAATCGAATAATTACATCTAAGTCCCGACAAAATTTTATTCCACCAAAATATTCACCTCGTTACACCGGTCAACTTTTGTTTTGGATATCGGTACAAATTCTCATCCTATTACCAAAG
The DNA here is from genome assembly GCA_026120185.1 of Voacanga thouarsii. Lineage (NCBI taxonomy): Eukaryota > Viridiplantae > Streptophyta > Magnoliopsida > Gentianales > Apocynaceae > Voacanga > Voacanga thouarsii. The sequence continues at coordinate 564,737 of JANUWF010002030.1, read as the reverse complement.
TAGCCAATCGAAAGTAAAAAGGTGGGATGTTACATCCTCCCCTCCTTACAAAAAATTTCGTCCTTGAAATTGGCATACACTTGGAATAAATCTGGATACTTTTCAATATTCTCGCTTTCATTTTTCGCAAGTTACATCTTACACAGGATGATGATTCCACGGTATTTGTACAAGTGGAATTTTCTCATTCCCCAATTCCTTTTCAACATACTCCGAGATCTTAATAGGCTTTTCCTTATTCTTCAAGCTTAGGGTCAATTCAATAGGTTCTTCATTCAAAAGGTGGGCAAGATCAGACACATAATTTCGAAGTTAGGATACATAAAACGTGTCGTGAATAACTTGAAGTTCTACTGGTAACTCCAAATCGATAGGCTACTTTCGCAATCCTTTTGACAATAGGGTACGGTCCAGTGTCTTTTCTTGTTCTTTGATTCCCAATTGTCATTGTGGAGCTAACTTCAAGAATACATGATCTCATTCTATAAATTTCAAATCTCTCTTACATCGATTCGTATGACTTTTTTGTCTACTCTGAACTGCCTCCAACTTGATGTTAATTATCTTAATAGCATGTCGAACTTTTTCAAGACCCAAAGCATCTTGTTTACCCATTCTTCTTTTTAGACTTCATTTGCTTCCATAAAGAGCTTCAAATGGGACCATTCCAATTGTTGATTGATAACTATTATTGTATATGAATTCTACATGAGCTAAATTATCAATCTACGTAGTTCCAAAATCAAAAGCACAAGTCCTCAACATGTCTTTCAAAGCTCTATTCACTCATTTTGTTTGTCCATCTGTGTGTAGGTGCGCTACTATACTGAACTTTATTGTGGTCCCATACCTCTATTGCAACTTAGTCCAAAACTTTGAGGTAAATCTAGGATCTCGATTTGACACAATACTAGAGGATACTCATGATGATGAGACTCCACTTCATCATGGAGGACAAGGGCTAATGACAAGAGCGAGGACCAAGAAGCTTCAAGATGATTTTCAATTGATCATCAAACCATGCTTAAGGATGAAGGAGGATTGGAAGGTTGAGGAAGCTAGCCAAGAGTTCGTGTTGATGGCCATCTACAAAGGACCCCAACAAAAACTCAAATCGGTAGCAAAAGGGGACAAAACTTAACAAGGGAGGCTTCCCAGAGGACAGCAAACGCAGGCTCCATGTAGCCAAACCGGCACTGACTCCATTCTATCCAGAAAACACCTCAAGCAAACATGAACTGGCCAAAAATAGAGCCAAACCGACGCCAGTTGTGATGTTCCAATCCGGCGCCGGCTTCCCCCTGGGCACCGACGTTTGCTCCGCATTTTTAATGTTTTTCTCTAATTTTCTTCACCTTTAATTGCTTGTAAAGACTTATTATGACCCAAAACTGTAATTAAACCTCAGGGTTTACTTAGCTAAGGTTAGGATAGTATAAATAACACCTTTAGTGATTTGACAAGATAATTCACTTCACTTTAATTCAAACTTGAGAGAGAATCTTAAGAGACCCTAGCCTCCTTGTTCATCTTGTTCAAGACCAAGCTTAAGGGTTAGTCCTCCTTTTATAAGAGTCTATAAATATTTTGGATAATCCAATGTTATTTTCTTTGAATGGGTCTTAGTTGCTTTGTTGTTCTAAGGTTTGTTTGAAATTTAATATTTAGGTGCTTATTTTCTCTATTCTATTTGTTCTTCTTTGTCTTTGTTGCTTCAAGGATATTAGGGTGAGATTATAGTAGAACTTTCTACTCATCTTGAAGGTCTTTGAGGCTTTGTTTTTCAAGGGTTTGAAAGAGTGTAAGTAGTTAGGTTACTCTTCTCCTATTATCACAAGAAAAGTTCCTGTTTTGGCTCCCTTTGTTTGAACTGAACATATAGCCACCAAAAACACCACAACACCAAGAAAAGCCACCCAAGAATTCGTATCACATGAAGTTTGATTACTTCCTCCATATAGATTTCACTTAACTTCTCTAGGGAATTCCTTTAATTAATAGGAATGAAATGAGCAGACTTAGTTAGTCGATCCATTATCACCCAAATAGTATCTCGCCGCTCTACTATCATAGGTAATCCTATAATGGGGTCTATAGTAATTTCATCCTATTTTCACAATGGAGTAAATAATGGTTGTAACCCTCCAGACCATTGTTAATTGGCTTTCCTTTACTAACAAATTAAACATCGAGTTACAATGTCTGAATTGTCTTTCTTCATACTAATCCACTAATAATGTTGTTTTATTTTCTAATACATCTTTATGACTCCTGGATGAATGGTATACTTTAAAACATCTTATCTCATCGCATATTGTTTCAGAATACAATACCGACCCGGTAGCAATTAATCCCATCATTGTCCTTTCGAAACTCATCTCCTCTTGTATTCACCTCATTCTGCACTAACTTTTGCACTTTTCATTTTTATCTTACTCTCTCTTCAACTGTTGTAGGAAGGTAGGTTGAATGGAAGTATTACTTATCCTTATTTCTTCGTCTACTGCAAACACTTCTAATTCCAAAATTTGTAACGTCCGAAGAGCTGATAAATTCGCCTTTCTACTAAGGGCATTTACTACTGTGTTTGCTTTTTTAGGATGATATTTAATTTCCAGGATGATATTTAATTGGACATTAAAATCCTTCCAAAAATTCCATCCATCAACTTTACCTTATATTCAAATCCTTTTGAGTAAAAACATACTTTAAACTTTTGTGGTCGGTGAAGATTTCTAACTTAGCCCCGCACAAATAATGTCTCCACACTTAAAGGGCAAACACAATAGCAACTAACTCCAAATCATGTGTAATGTAATTCTCCTTATGAGGTTTCTACTTCCTAGAGATATAAGCTAACACCTTTCTCTCCTGTATCAATACTCCTCTCAATCCTTCCTTTGACATATCTGTGTACCCCTCATAAGGCTTGTCCATCATTGGCAATGTTAAAACAGGAGCAAAGCTTAATCCTTTTCTCAACTCCTGGAATTTTCCCTCATATTTTTCAGTCCAAACATCAGGGACTTTTTTTTTTTTTTTTTTGGGTGAGTCGACTCAAACTAAAGATATCTTAGAAAATTTCTCAGTATATCTCCGATAATATCCTACAAATCCCAAGAAACATTGTATTTAGTTAGAATCTCAAGACGTTTCCAATTCATCACTGCTTTAACTTTTGCAGGATCTATTGTACTCGCAACTTTGGATATCACATGCCGCAAGAATGCTACTTCTTGTAGCCAAGACTCACACTTACTGAATTTTGCATATAGTTTGGACTATCTTAACTTTCCTAATACTTTTTTAAGATTATTATTCATGATCTTGGAGATCTTTGGAGTACATCAGAATATCATCTATGAATATAACCACAAAGTTGGGCTGCAATCTCCGGTGCGTTAGATTTATGAAACAGAAGGCATTAGTGACACCAAATGGGTATCACCACAAGCTCAAAAGGTCCATATCGTGTTAAATGCAGTTTTCAGTGTATTTTCTTCCCAAATCTGAACTTAGTAATATCCTTACCTCACGTCTAACTCTTAAAATCATCCTGCTATTTGTAACTGATCAAACAATTCATCAATCATGGGCAATTGATATTTATTCTTTACCATTACTGAGTTTAACCTCACAAATCTATAAACATCCATGGCGACTTAACTTTTTTTCTAACAAATAAGATAGTAACTCCCTAAAGTGAAGTACTAGGCTGAATAAATTCTTGCTCCATTAATTCCTGTACTTATTTCTTAAGCTCCTACAATTCTATAGATGCCATTCAATAAGGAGTTCTTAGAATTGGTTCTGCCAATATCACTAACTCAACAGAAAATTCTACTTCTCTTTTTAGTGGTAATTTCTTCAATTTCACTGGTTAAACATCCAAATACTCATTCATAACAAGAACTTCTTTGGGTTTTTTAACCCCTCTTGGCTTATTAATTACATAGGCCAAGTACCCAGTACACCCTCTTTTTTTTTTTTTTTCAATTATCTTTCGAGCCTTGAGTCCCGATATGCAAGTATTACTTTTCCTCCCAACCACATCTACAATTTCCATTATAGGTTTCCTAGGCTAACGAAATTGTACTATTTTATGTCTACAGTCAACTTGATTACGATGCAGGGATAGCCAGTCCATGCCCAAGATAGCATATTTGTCCTCTAGACATATCAAATCTCCTCCAAAATTTCATTTCCTACCAAAATCTTACATTCCTTATGTACTTTCTCACTTTTCATGTACTTTCCCAATGAGGTACTAACAAGAATTTCTTATGAAGTTTCTTCCCCTTTTTTATTCCCATAACGTCAAGAAGTACATTGGCAACAAAGGAATGCATAGAACCGGGATCTACCAATACTTTAGCATCATGATTTAAAGCTAAGGAATGTACCTTTCACTACTGTGACATGATCATCCATCTTCTTCAATACAACCACTCGAGTATTTACTTAATTTAGCAGATCCGGCTCTAGGGGTAGAAGCTTATCTAGGTTCACTCTTTCTAGTCCTGACCTCTACCCCTGATTGTTTCTTCCTGGTCGACTCCATTCTCCTATCCTTCGGAGGTGAGGGCAATTGAAACTCTTATACCTTTCCTTCATACAGTTAAAGCATCTAAAAGAGGGTTGTCCTCCAGTTAGGCCTCCCCTCCTCTGCATCTTTCCCTTCTTCTGCCATCGAGGTCCTCCAGATCTTTTCTGACTCATACCCGAAAATTCACTTCCATTTCTCCTACTCATATTCTTATTTATTCGAACATTCTCATTGGCTCTAATAATAGTCCTAGCCATCCGTTGAATGGTATTAGCTATTTTCTAGAAGGTTTAGAACATAAAATAATCCAAATTCACAAGGTGGGAACCTTCCACATGCGATGCCTCCACCATTAGCTTAAAGTTATGTTGAGTAGTTCCCGATGATCATCCAAAAGTTCAATTAGGGGACATCTATACAGTTCATACGATTTTGCTGGTAAAACGATATAACATAACCTAAGAGCAGGCACAAAAGAGCTATAGTGCACATAGGAGGATCATAACATATATTCATTCTCATCAAACACAAGGCCAGTACAAAATTCGTGTGCCGAGCACACAGTCATATACACTGGCCGAACTGTACATATTCTACTACACATATCCACGTCTCATCCTCCTGTTCATCGTCATCACTATCTGAAACGGGAGGTTCTGAGTTAGTAGAAATCATATAGGATTCGGCTATATTGAATCCTTCACCTTCATCCACATCAGGGTGTAACCAAGCCAGTATGTTTGAGTTTATCTCCAATTATTTCTCGAACTCCTCAACAACAGGTACCTTCACCTCGGGTGCCTCCTGATCTCTTCCTATCTTAACATCCTCCAAACATAACATCTCATCTTTTAATACTCTCGAAGTATCCCCGCCAAATTCCTTCTTATTATCCTTAGACAATACTACACCATCGGGGACACTATCCTCCTTATCATTATCCTGATGGTGTGGTTTAATATCGCCATCAATTTCATCAAAATCACCACCTATCTCCTCATGTGATGACAATGTCCTCTTAGGACTAGGCATCCTTTCTAAACTGAGGTCTCACACAAATAAGATAATGACAGGCACTACAGGGTCAAACGTGCTCCTGATGAGATGAGGTGTATGAAGGCGGCCAGGGCCGGATCTTGTCCAAGTGAAACGTCCTGGCACACCTACTCGGTGGATAATCTTAATCCTCCCAGATCTTTTCATACCTGAATGCTCATCTATCTCTTTCTTTCCATCATCACTATACTTATCCATTAGGTGCTTGCCCTTATCACTTCTATCCATCATAACTCCACAATGAAAGAGTTCTATCAATCCCTAAGACGATACCACAGTTCTATAAAATTAGGCTCTGATACCAATTGTAACACTCCTATTAAAGGTAACAATAGAAGTATATTAAAACCACATGTCACCTTGTCCAGTCACCCAGACAAGAGGTCTTTATAACAAAAAAAAACACCAACAGAGTATGTAAGGTCCAGATCTATACAACTACCCAGACTAATGGTCACATGCACATAAATAACAAAGAATCTCATACATGAAAATTTTCATGCAACATCAGTAATAAGATATATTATCCAAAGGGGAAACGTCTGGACCTATTCTACTGTCACTGTGGTATTGCCTCTAGAGGGTATTCGGGTCATTTTACCTATATCGCACTGATCACAGGCACTTCTCCAATAGAAGATCGGCTTGTATCCATATACAAGTCCCATAGTCCTTGCCTTCAGCGCCACGTATCGTTGTACTGAGACCGCTGCCTCAGTACTCAACCATGTATCACTGGAATAAGTACACCACAACATACTTCTGCTTAGGTATACCATAAAATACCTAGTGTACTGCAGCACACAATCTTTTACTTGCCGCCATAAGTCAGGGATCCCAATCCTAATGTCAATCACCATCGAGGCGACAAGGAGTCAAATGCACCGAGTGTCCCCGCCCGATATCCAACGAATGACTCAAAAATTTGAAGCGCCTGTAGACACGGCAATTGCTAGGTGCTAAACGGGTAGCTAGGACGACTCATCTCAATGTCCTGTCACCCTGTTCGGAGCAAGACAATCCCAAGAATTAGGCCAGGTTACTAGGGTCGTCTAACCCTAACGTAAACTAGTACAAAGATCAAAGTTCTTATTGAGTACTTAACGTTAACAATAGCAATCCCGTCTGACTAATCAGGCTTGAAGGTTATCTGATCCTGTAGGATTTTCAAATCAAAATATTTTTAGGGCAAAACAACATTTTTTAAAATTTGATCCCACTGACTCGCATGTTAGATCAACATTCACATAAGCTCCATAGAGCCAATCAATTCATTCCATGGCACATCAAGCTAATAAAATAATTTCAGGGATCAAATGTCGTTTTCCAAAAGTCAATTTCATCACGAGAGATTATTTTCCAAAACCATGTTGAAATAGGATAAAGAGTTTTGTTCACACATCAAGACATGTTTCCAAGAGTATCCGGGTCGTTTCCCAATACTTGATCACAAAAGTTTTTTCCAAGGGTATTCGGGTCATTTTACCTATACCCGATTCCAAAAAACTTTCCGAGGGTATTCGGGTCATTTTACCCTTACCCGATTTGAAAAGTATTCACAAAAGTTCTAATAAGGGTATTTCGATCATTTACTGAATACCTAATTCCAAAGATTTTCATAAAACATTCCAATAAGGAAATTTGGATCATTTTCCAAATACCCAATTCCAAAAGAAACTCATTTCAAGAAATTTGGAATTCTAATCCCAAAAGGGGATAAAATTCAAAGTTTCCAAATATATTTCTATAAAATGTCCCAATAATGGCATTCCAGTCAATTTATAAATACCTGATTTCAAAATTTACCATTTTCTAAAAATTCCAAATATTTAATCCGAAAAGGACGAAATTCACAAAATTCATACTTTAATCATCCAGTAAGGTTTCCAAACCAATTATGATGTTCAATTGAGCCCAAAATAGCCTAAAATAATTCTTGCTCAGATAAACTTTATACATATTCAGGAATTTCCAAAATGGTATAAAACATAGCATTTCATGGAAAAGTGAAGCACGCTAGCTTTCAAAATGTTTTAGAAATCAAAAAGATTCACCTCGTGTCTTAAGCAACTTTTTCCGTTCACAGCCATTTAACATTCGTTTCTAACGTTTTTGACATTTCGTTGGCCATTTTTTGTTAAACCTACACCAAACATCTTTTTCGGGTCAATTCATGTTTAAGCAAAAAATAGCTGACGTGCCTGACGAGTAGTCGACGTCCAACCGTCGTTTAGTCGACGGTTAGCTGACGGTCAAGGAAAACGTTCAATTTTCGTTCACGTCGTTTTTTTATCGTTTGATCAATTCCTTCATTTTCCTTTTCCCACATCCTTACTCCCTTCATGAAAAATGGATTCACTTCATATTTTCCATTTATTTCATCCAAAATCACACAATTAATCATTCTTAAGTTCATCCATTTTCGAACTCATTTTTCTGGAATTTCACAGATTGACACATAATTTGGTTTTGCACATAACTTTCAATCCACAACTCCAATTTGGCTCTATGATATATCAAAACGACCGTAAGACTCTTAAATTTAATTTTTTACATTCCATTTTCAGAGTTCTAGTACCAGTAATATGCTGCTGGGCAAAAACTGCCCCAATAGTTTTGTCTCAATTTCATTATTCATGCTTTTCTTTATTTTCCTTTAGCCTTTAGCACCTTCGAACCATTAATTCACTCAATCCTCCTTCGAATCATCTTTAATTCTCAATTTCTAGATTTCCAATAGCTCATGAAAGTCACACTTATTCAACACAAATTCATCTCTTCTAATCAAAAGCTAGTTTGAACCATTTTTCCCAACCAAGTAAATTCTATTTTTACTCTACTTTGATCATCACCTCTTTAACCAAAAATAAGCCTTCAAGCTACCATAATTATTCAATTATTCCTCATAAAAAACATCATTTAAAGGCTCTTAGGCAGCCGGCACATATGCAAGCATATATAAAGTTCATACACAAAAGTTCACAAACCCTAACTTTGATCCGAAATCAATACATGAAAGTCATATTTTTATATTAAAATTCACATCATCAAAATCATCATTCACCCAACAAATTTAATTCAAGAAAGGTAGGGTTGTACCTTATATTTGAGGCTATTCGGTGTGATTTTGCTCCAAGAACACACACTTCTTTCTTTCTCTCTCCTTTTTCTTTTTCTCCCTATTTTTCTCTAGCTTTTCTTTCCTTATTTTCTCTTGTTTTTCCTTCTTCAAGGCTGGCCGAAATTCTGGCTGTTATAATAGCCTTCCCACCGCTGTTCTCATCAGAAATTTGGCCAAGAAAATTTTAAATCAATTAATTGTATGGTGGCTAATGTATAGATGTGTTCCAATGAAAAATTTATACACCAACCACTTTTATTTCCTCCAAAAAAAATTCCCTTATTTATTCTTGCAAGGCCAACAAAATTCTTGGCCAATTTCTAGCCATTCATTCATCTTCTCTTGGTCTAAATATTATCCAATTATATTGCTTAAAACCTTAATCAAATGGGCCCACGAGTGATCTGTTCCAATTACAAAATTACACATTATTCTTCATTTATTTTGCAAAAGCTTATTTAAGAAGTCTTGCATGCATGAATCTTTTATACATCCTCTTATTAATTGACACTTGTCCTTGGCCACCAATCACATAGTGCTACATGTCCAAGTTTTACCCGCATTTCTAATTTTTCTCAGAAATGACCAAAATCGGTTCCGAAATTGAAAAATATTTTAATTCACCATTCAACTCCAAAAATTCCATTGAATTCATTGGTAATACTTGAATTCTTCAATTCCTTCTCTACTTGGTCAAATTTATGGTCAAAGTCGCTGGCACGATCAAAATGATGAAAATGCCCCCGATACCCCAGGTAGCATAAAATTCACACAAAAACGTACATTTCATCGCATGATCAATTTATCTTTTCAGAGTAACCTACAATTTTTATTTTGTTAATAACAATAGCCTTTTGGAAATTTAGGGTACGGGTAGAACAAATTGAATAATTACATCCAGATCCCGACAAAATTTTATTCCACCAAAATATTCGCCTCATTACACCGATCAACTTTTGTTTTGGACATTGGTATAAATTCTCATCCTATTACCAATAGTACCCAATTAAAAGTAAAAATGTGGGATGTTATAGCAACCACTAATTCTGGTAATGTCGTTATCCTCGACTCTGTTCAAGAGCAAGTTAATACCTATTATTGTTGTGGGAGATTTAGACATTCAAATGTGGAGTATTCAAATATAGTCGTCATGCACTAACAAATTTAAAAATCCTACCTCCTAAATATGCATAGTACAGTAGCAAGTACGGTATTAAACCTACAAGAAACTCAAGAGAAATTTACTTTTATACTCTTCTTATCTGAATTTTTAAACTGTTCTTAAATACTTGAATATGAAACAAATGTGGGGAAATAATTAGGAAACTACTATAATATGCAAGAAATACAAAACTACTAAAAACAAGAAAAATAAATCCAAGCTAATTAGGAAACTAACTTGTTCGAGGAATATGTTTTGAGATCAAAGTAGGAAACCTATCATAGATTGGATTATCTTAGAGCAATTGGATTTAGGAACCTATCTTAATGACTTAAATTCCCTATCCATGCAAAAGTGGACTAAACAACTTAAATTCCCTATCCATTCAAAAGTGGACTAACCATAAGTTAACCTCTAAATTAAAATCCCTAATTTTATTCTTAACTTAATCTAACTTAATTAACCTTTTCTTAGTGACATTGATACTTCAATTGATCAGTGTCTTATATTAAGAACAAAATTGATAAGCATACAAGGTATCACCAATATTGAATTATATACCCAGTTATCCTCGAGAATACACAACTCAATTATTACACAATTCTCTATCAACTTAGTCAAGCTAGTTAACCTCGAAACCTAACTAAGATAATAGATGCTATTTAGACAAATCAATCAAAAGATAAACTATCTTAGCAATATAATAAGGCAAATCAAAAGGTTGTTAACCATACACAACTAACTCAAGAAAAATTGATAAGAATGAGTTGCATAAATACTCAAAAGAGAATCTTAGAACATAAAAGATAGAATATTTGTTCAATAATCTCAAAGTCAAAATTAATACTTCAAAAAATAACCTAAAAGTAAGATAAGATCTTAATTATCTTGAACATAAAAGAAAATATGAATATAACAATTTAAAAATAAGAGAAAGTTTGACTAATAAAACTTAATAAGCCCTTGATATCTAGTTCTTCTTGCTTTCGGACTCTTTCCCTCCTTAAAAGCCTTCTTTTTCTCAAAAGTATGAAAGTATTATGTTATGTGTTGAGTTAGTTGTGATTTAGGTCATCTAAAACCCTTTTATAGAGCTCTCAAACCATCTTAGAATTCATTGAAGAATTATAAACCATCTTTGAAATGAATTTGAAGGTTCCAAAACCTTTTTGGATACTGGAAAGGTAGTTGCACGACCGTGCTCTAGGCCATGCAACCCTTTGGAGGCAATACTTCTACTTCTAGATGCAAGACTGCATCGGAATCTGCATATCGATGCATATTGCAAACTTCAATTTTTCACAACTTTTGAAAGTGTTGAATTTCCCATGTTGGGCACAGTTAGTGGCATGGTTGTGCCACATGCCGTGTAAGGCTCTTGGAACTTTGTTTTTACTCTGTTTAGTATGGTTTCATGTATAGTCGTGTATCATCCCATGCATAGACACTGAAACACATTTAAAACCTGTTCTAATCATGTTCCATGGCTTCTTTAATCATCTTGTTATCATCTTTCACACATTTTTCATCAAAGTAGCCTAATAGCATTCAAGAATGCAAAATGAGTAGAAATTATCCATAATCACACAAAATAGTGCATACAAGGGAAAAGGTTATAAAATATGACAATTTCACGCTTAAAAAATACTCATGCATAATTTTTTGCACTTCCTCAGGCAAAAAAAAATGTTTCAAAAAGAATTAAGACATTTATTCTAATTTTTAAGAAGTATGGTGGAAATGACATCTTTTCTTTTTACAATGAAAATAATTTAACATTCATTCAATTAAGAAGACTTAAGACAACTTCTTATATTAGAGCAAATATAACTAAGGTGCTTGAGGTTAGGTTAAATAAGTTTATATTTATTCAATATATTTCACTCCTTTCCTTGATCAAAACAAATAAAAAATATAAATCATATAAGTTAGGAATATGAAACCAATTCAAGTCTTGTACTTTGTACTTGTCTAAATTACTACAAACTAGGTAGTAAACTAAGATTTCTCTCTCTATTTGTTTGAGTGCATTTTATGCTCCATCTAAACTTTTTTTCCACTCAATCATTATTTTTCAAGAAAAGATCAAGAATGCAATCAGAATTTTTCTCTCTCATTCTTTTTTTTTTCTTTTTTTACTTGTGGTAATACAACCAGGGTAGTTGCATTTCCTTTTTTTTTTTTACTCAAGATAATGCAACCAAAATGGGCACTTGCATTCCTTTTATTTTTTATCCTACTTTACTTAAACTCAAATTTAGGACTAGTCTAGACAAGTGATCACAAAGTTAGCATATAGACCATACTTATACATCAATATATTCCTTATATGAATTTCTCTAAGTCAAAAGTTTCTTGTATTTACTAAAACATAAACAAGGTTAAACTAAATTCACAAGATGTAACTATATTCAACTTAATATAAAAGTTTATCAAAAATCAACTCAACCAAATAAATGTCAAATATTGTTTCAAATTAAAGAGAAAAGAAATAACTCCACCAATTTGAATCAAAAAGCAAAAAAATTGCAAAAAAAAAAAAAAATGCAAAAATGCAAAAATTCGCCCAATTTCACACAAATGGAAAATTAAATTGCAATTCACACCCCTACACTTAAATCGGATCTTGTCCTCAATAAACGCAAAATAAAACCATTAAAGCATAGCCAAAAGGTCGAAGAAGATAAGGGGGATAGAAAAATAATACTTTCCAAGTAACAAATAGAAATCATGACTACCAATTTTTTTTTTTTTTTTAAAAAGCTCCAGAAGTTGTGAAATACATGCATCCAAAATGAAGCTACAAGGTTGGACAACAAGAATGTCAGCAATTGGAGTATATGTCCAAAAAAAGAAGTCCTTAGCAAAAACAACAAACTACCTAATCTTGACACGGCAAACTTAAGAAAAAGCAAGAAAAAACAAGGACAAAGACAAAACTATAGACAATGGATAAAGGACATAATTCCAACTCTTTATGTTAGGAGAAACAAACATGGGACAGCATAGGAATATGCACAAGCATGCATCAGCCCATGAAGATTTTACAGGCACCATTCTGACCTGGCACACATGTAGCACAGCTATTCAAATATGGGCCATTCAAATGTAGTCGTCATGCATCAATAAATTTAAAAACCCTACCTCCAAAATATGCATAGTATAGTAGCAAATAGGATATTGAATCCACAAGGAACTCAAAAAGAAGTATACTTTTATATTCTCTTCTTATCTTAATATTATGAACAATTCTTTAATACTTAACTTTCTTATAATATCTTGAACATGAAATAAATAGGGGGAAATAAATATGAAGCTACTAAATGTACAACATGCAAGCAATAAGAAACTAATAAAAATTAAAAAATAAATCCAAGCCAATTAGGAAACCAACTTGTCCTAGGATCATGTTTTGATATCAAATTAGGAAATTTATCATAGATTTGATTATCTTAAAGCAAATGACTTAAATTCTCTATTCCTGTAAATGTGGACTAACCATTAGTTAACCTCTAAGTTAAAATCTCAAATTTCATTCTTAACTTAATCTAACTTGATTAATCTTTTCTTAACAAATATAATACTTCAATTAATTAGTGTCTTAGATTCAGAACAAAATTAATAAGCATACAAGGCATCACCAATTATCAAGGTGCATACCTAATTAGCCTTGAAAATATTAAACCTAATTATTACACAATTCCCTATCAACTTAATCAAACTAGTTACTATCATAACCCAACTAACTCAATAGATGCTACTTAGACAAATTAATCAAAAGATCAACTATCTTAGCAATACAATTATACGAAACAAAAGATTAATAACCATACATAATTAACTCAAGCATAATTGATAAGAATGAATTTCAGAATTGCATAAATACTCAAAAGATAATCTTAGAATATAAAAGATAGAATATTTGTTCAGCATTCTCAAAGTACCAAAATTAATACTCCAAAACATAACATAAAAATAAGATAGAGTATTAATTAACTTGAACATAAAAGAAAATAAGAACACAACTTAGAAATAAGAAAAAGTTTGAATGATAAAATTTGACTAGCCTACAATCTCTAATTTTTCTTGCCACTGGACTCCTTTACTCCTTGAAATCCTTCTTTTGCACAAAAGTACGAAAGAACTATGCTATGTATTGAGTTGGTTGGGATTTAGGTCATCTAAAAACCTTATTATAAAACTCCCAAACCATCCTAAAATTGATTTATGAATTATAAACTACCGTTGGAATAAATTTGGAGTTTCCAAACTTTCAAGATGGTAGCACGACTGTGCTCTTGGCTGTGCAACCCTCTGGAGGTTCTGGAACTCTATTTTTACTATATTCAGCATGGTTTAATGCATGGTTGTGTATCATCCCACAAACATGCACTAAAACACCTTTAGAACTTGTTATAAACATATGCCAAGTCCTTTTAAATCATCCAACATTCATCCTTGTGTAAAAATACATCAATTTTGCCCATATTTCACTCATTTTTCATCAAAGTAACTTAAAAGCATTCAAGAACAAAAAATGAGTAGAAAGCATCTACAATTACACAAAAAATGCATAAAAGTTATGAAAAAATGTTATAAAAATATGACAATTTCATGTTGAACAGATGTAATAATGTTGTATCAGTTGCCAATACAAGAAATTTTCTACTTAGTTGCATCTGCCTTGTCAGTACTGAAATTCATGATGGTTTTAAGTTTTTCGCGCCTGAATTTTTATGATCAACTTGCTAAAAGGAGAACTTCTAGTAAAGAAACTAGCCCTAGCATGATTGTTGATTCATTAGCTATTCAAATGTTGAAAGAAATTGAATAAGAGAATATAACAGAGGCTAAGGCTAAAAGTGATTGGGTAGAAAAGAACAAGAACATTGATGCTCAGTCTAGTGCCCCTAATCTATTAACCCTTTTTGTTGAGCCCTTAGATCCTATTGTTCTTTCTATACTACAAACTTATATGACACCGGATGAAGTTGTTAGAATCATGGATGCCAGGACTAAGTTGTTTGTTGTAAAAGATTTGTCTAATAAACACTTAGAGGAAAATAGTACTTCTATAAACCCTACACAAATTTTGAATGTGAAGGCAGAAAAAGAAGGGAAACTGACTATTAATAAAAGTGAAGATATCAAAGTGATAGAGATAAATAAAATTAGTTGAGATGATGATATTGAAATTATTGAAGAAAAATCTACAGTGTTGATCAATTTAGCATCATCTCTGGTAAAGGACTATTGATTAAAATGTCAATTGAAGTGGAAAAATTTAAGAACTTTGGTCTGGAAGAAATTCTTCAGAAAGTTGGCTCGTTGGAATCCCTAGACTTTTTTGAATCCAACAATGAGACTATTGTTAAAGAATTTTTTGCTAATCTTAAAGGTAATGTGGTAGCTCATCAATGACCATACTATCATATAGTGTATGTTAAGGTATTTCTATTACTTTTAATCTTGAAGATATAGCTATTATTATTGGAGTCCCTCACTACGCAAAAATTGATGGTCTTGGCGATAAGGTAGATCTAGATATAGTGTGCAAGACACTGATTGGGGGAATAGTGGAGTCATGCCCTGAAGATGGATATCTTAAATCTTCAATTTTAACGAGCCTCTATTTTACTTAACACAAATTATCTTGTTCTAACTAGATTCCTAGAGTTAACATCTATGTTGTTCTCCAAGATAGGGCTATTATGTTGTACGATATAGGATAAGGGATGAAGTTTAATATGGGTGACTTGATCTTTCAACACATTATCAAACATACTCAACTTCCTGCCCACAGTGCAGTCCTGTTGCCTTATCTATGCTTTCTGACTAAATATATTAGTAATTGTCCTAGATACTGGATGTCCAAACTGACAAGGTAATATATGAAATCAAAACTATACGGCCACTACAAAAGAAACCTCCTCTAACACCGAGTCATGTTGTTGCTACTGCTACCCAAATTCATAAGTCTCTCTGACAACAAGCTGGAAAATCATCAGTTACATAATGCTCTTCATCTAAAAGAGTGTTTTCATAATCTTCACCCTTCTACTCTACACCATCCACAATTGATCAACATTTGACCATTCTGGTTGAGATATTGTAGCAAACATTAGACACTACTTTAGCACATCAACAACATATCTAAGATGATTTGGTCGTTCTTTATGAGACCTACAATTGTCTACTTAACACTTTGGCATCATTTGAGTCAAAAATGAGGAGTGTTTGTTGCTGCTACTAGGGGAGTTTTTTTCTTTTTTCTTTTTTTTTTGTTACTATTGGATAGAATGATGCAAGTTTTCCCTTGTCAAACTTCAATGGTTTGTCTATTTTACTGGCTATGTCTTAGTTAGTTGGATGCCACAATTTGATTTATTTATTTTTATTTTTTATTTTTTTACTTTGGATTGTAATGGTAAGTAGTTATACTTATTGGATATTGTTGCATATTCCTTGAAGTACTAGATATAGTTGCATATTCCTTTTTGTTAATCAAAATGTATATATATATATATATATATATATATATATATATTGATCAAAAGATATGTACAAAGAAGTTCTCTAGTTAATATATAGGCTACTATTAACTAGTCATGGTAAATACAATCCTCAAAATGGGTCAAAACATGACAGTACAAGGTAAATATGACAGTGTACACATGTGTTTTGATCCGCTTTTCAATATCCATCAGTTGACAAGCTACTCCTTCAAAAAGTGCCTTGTTGTGTGCCATCCAGATGTAGTAGTACGCGGCTGCCATTACTGTAGCTTTGGCCTTTGCAAGCCACAATGTCCCATGGTTAGCCTGTTTAAACCATTTAAGGCAAGTGCTGGATGTATTCATAGCCTGTGGCAGTCCAAGCCATGCCTTAATGGCCACCCAGACTTGTATTGAAACTGCGCAATTGAAGAATAAGTGCTCAGTCGTCTCTGGTTGCGCCTTGCACAAGGGGCATGACATGTCATCTAGGCAGAACGCTAGTGAATCCTTAGTTTTCAACCGTCCCCTCATGCACAGCCATATCATGAATGCATGCTTCAGTGTGAGTCCTTGTTTCCAAATAGTGTTGGCCTAGTATACCTTTAGTTTTGATGTCCTAAGGTAATTGTAGGCTTGTATGTTTAGCCGCGTGGTGCCCAATTCCCAGGACTGCAGTAGAAATGCTGCTCGGTCCACATCCCATTCCCTTTCCAGTATGGAGTCCCGTATTAACAGTAGCTTTCTAAATAAGAGAGATTGGTCCCGGTGCTACTCCATCTCCCAAATGGACCTGCCATCTAAGTAGTAGTGGTCAAGCCACTTAACCCATAGTGACTGCTTCACAACTTGAATATCCCAAAGTATTCTGGCCAGTAGAGCCCCATTCCATATTTCCAAGTTTCTCAAGCCCAACTCCCCTTTAATCTTGGGTAGGCAGACATCCCTCTAGGCCACTAGTGCTTTCTTGGAGTCCCATAGAAAAGTCCCTGGCCATTCTGTCCAGTTGGCTAAGGATCGCTGCCAGTGTCGGAAGGATAGATAGCCAGAAGCAGTCCATACCTTGCAAGACAGCTTGGAATAATTTCATATTCCTTGAACCTATTTCTAATGGTCTATCTACTGGCTATGAAGTTTTTATGACCTTCTTATGTTGCTGCTAAAGATTTCTGTTGAAGCTATAAGAAGTTATGACATATGATTTCGAATCAAACAATGCCAAATAGGGAGATTGTTAAGGTTGGCTATCAAGCCGAATCAACAAGATGAATTAACAGATGTTTTAGCAACACTGATGCGCTAATTCCTTGACAATGCTATGGTTTTGGAAATAACTTAAACTGTATTGGTAATGTTTGATGCTTGGATATTTGCATTAAGTTATAAGAAGGATTCTAGAAAATTTAGGAAGAATTTTAGTTGAGATACGCTATGATCTTATTAGATCCAAAAAGAATTGGAGCTATGATGATTTAGGAAACCTTGAGTGAATTTTAGTAGTATCCTAATTTGGTTGAGCAACAATATCACGCTATTGCCAGTTATTTATGTTCAACGAAGGAGCATAGGTAAAGTAAGGATTTTTTTTTTTTTTTAATAGCTTATCATCCTGAAAGTGGATCAAGGCAATAGAAAAGATTTCATGAAAATGTTCTGCATGATTCAGAAGCATACGTATTCATATAGTTGCTGATATTTATTGTTGAAGTATACTTTCCGATTCAAGTTATTAGCTGTAACAATATCATATCTTCATGAAGGACTCAATCTTCTTCAAATAAAACTGCCTTTCTAATGGAAAGGTTTCTTGAATGTCAAGCGAAGAACCGCTGTGTCGAAGTAACGAAGATTGAAGGGAGTTCAACCAAGGCAATTAGGTCCAACAAAGATTTTCAAGAGTTTGATATCAATTAGAATCTAATAGGGATCAGTTGATGATTTTTTATATAAGTGTATTCTTTATAACATTATTAAAGTTTTAGTAGATCTTTTTGTTAGTTTATGATCCATAGACATAGGCTTGTTAATAGCCAAATTGCATTAACAATTTATTATATTTGTCGAACTTTTTATTTAATGTCTGTGAAATTAATGCAACCTTATCAAGAAAGTTTTATAAAAATATAAGATATTGACAAACTAAACCACACATAAAACAAATACATTTCTTGAAAATGCAATAATGTTTTATTAATGACATATGTGGTAATTCCATATTATGAGTATCATATTTAAATGTAATATTTCCAATTCTTCTATAAAAAATAAAGTTGGTCAATTTGCGTCAACTATTCTCCTTTTGTATTTAACTGCAATTTTTGAAGATATTTTGGACTAGATTTCAATAATAAATTTTATTTCATTCAATTCCATCAAATGTTTCTATTTCTACTATTAAATTTTTAATATCATATTTATGTGATATTATTATGTATGTATATCTTACTCGAAATAGTTGGAATTTTTATGCCAACTATTAACAAGCGTAGTATATATTTTGCGCAATTAGATTTAAGCATATTGAAGGTACAACGATGCATCATAGTTAGAATTTTAATTAAAATTTGGGTTAAATGTAAAAATATCCTTCAAATTTGGTTACTTTTGCAATCTTATCCTTTCATTTTATAAAATGCTCAATTATGCATTATTGTCATTCTATTAAAAATTAAACAATCAACTTTATTACAAAAAAGTAAAATTTAAATATTTATTTTTAAAACTCAAAAATAAAACTTCTTTACAATATTTTATTTTGCTTCCTTTCATTATTTTCTTGAAATTCTTCATTTCTTCTTCTTCTTCTTCTTCCTACTTTTTTGAATTCTTTGTTTTTAAAATTTCTTTTTATGTGTATTTTTCAAAGACAAAATATATCAGTATCCCTCCACTTTTATAGATTATAGAATTTTTTTCCTGCAAACCATAAATCAAAAAAATTCTTATCCTCTAATTTTCAAAAAAAAAAAAAGTTATCTTTTAGTCCATTTATGCGATTAAAAAATAATAGAAATACGTTGTTTGGGTTATGTTAGCCAATTTACATTTCTTTTTCTTTTTACTTTTTTTTATAGAGACTTGTTAAATTCACAATAAGTACTTGTAAATTTCAAAACTATTTGGTCCATTTTCTAAATAAATTTAACTTTTAGTATTTAGTAAGTATTTTTTTTCCAACTCTTTCTTTTTTATTATTTTTTTCTTATTCTTCTTCTCAAAAACTGATAGCCCAAAACAAATATCTTTAAGAATTCCCAGAGTGGATGATTCGCTTTATACAAAGAAGTCCTAGAACAAATATCTTTATACAAAGTGATTCATTTTCAATTAAAAAAAAAAAAAGGAGACTTTTTTAAGAACAAATACCTTTAAGATACATTTACAAAAAGGTTAAAAATAAAAATTTGAAATAATAAAAGAATGAGAAAATATAATAAAAGAAAGAAAGAGTGAAAAAAAAAATACTTACTGGATACTAAAAGTTAGATTCACTTGAAAATTGATTAAATAGTTTTAAAATTTACAAGTACTCACTCCAAATTGAATAAGACTCTATAAAGAAAGAGAAAAGAAAAAGAAATATAAATTTGCTAAAATAGCTTCAACAACATGCTCCTATTATCTTTTAATCGCATTAATGGTCAGAATGATAATTTTTTTTGAAAATTAGAAGGTAAGAATCTTTTTGGTTTAGAGTTTGAAGAGAAAAAAAAAATCTATAATCTATAAAAGTGGATGGCACTAATGTATTTTTTCTTTGAAAAATACACCTAAAAATAATTTTTAAAATTAAAGAATTCAAAAAAGTAGAAAGAAGAAGAAGAAATGAAGAACTTAAAGAAAATAATGAAAGAAACAAAAGAGAATATTGTAAAGAATTTTTACTTTTGAATTTTTTAAATAAGTCTTTAAATTTTACACATTTGCAATAAAGTCCCAATTATAGTCAATAATAAAGTTCACTGTTAGATTTTTAATAGAATAGCAACATTGAAATGTTTTAGTACTTGGAGGGTACAATTGAGTATTTTATAAAATAAAGGGTAAGATTATAAAAGTGACCAAATTTGAAAGACATTTTTACCTGTTAACCCTTAAAATTTTGGACTAAATCACTTAACTCAACTTAAATTTATTAAACTAATATATAAATGGCTTTTTACGTAAGGTTTGAGTTTTTCATTTACTTCTTTGTTATGTTAGTTTTTAAATTTTCTAGGAAAATATTATCAAAAAAATTTGTAGGAAAATATTTAACCCCAATTATTATGTAAATATTGGGGAAAAACTTTGTCGTGTAAGGCTTTATTGAAGGAAGTGCTACTTTAATAATATACCAAAACCAAAATCGAGTTATTTAAAAAGTTACCAGGGAAAAGTAGTGGCTATTCTTCGAAATTAGGAAAATCCGTAACCGTTATTAGAGATGCACATTGAGTAAAATTTGTTGTGAAACTTTAACCGGCAACGAACTAACAGAGTTAAACTAGTCTAGGTAAACCTTAGTTGATCGATGCTCCAAAAGGCCAAGAATCCCTCTTTTTAGGAATCGAACACGCGACCTTATAACCAACATGTTGGTATCCAACCAACTGGACCGGCCGAAGCCCCAAAAGTGGGGGCCATTCTTTAAATTTACTAATACATGATCAGTTTTGGAGACGTGACGTTCGAAAGCAAAGAGGATATGGAAGAACATGAGGCTAAGATAATGAATTTCAAATTGAGGATTTCAATTATTGTGACAAGCAATTTTTGCAAATTAATTATTATCAACTGAAAATTGGGGCAGGTAACTTTACAAAATAACTTAGGGTATGTTTAGTAACCCAATTAAGTATTTAAAATTAATTAATTAAGTACTTATTTTAATATGTGTATTTAATAACGAATAATATTAAATTTTTAATTAATTAAGTATGTTTGATAATAAATTTTTGGTATCACTTAATTAATTAACCGTATTGAAATTCTATTTTAATTTTTAAGTGAATTAAAAGTTATTTAAAATTGAAGTTTGAATATGTTAAATACTAATAATATAGTATAAAAATATATTATAAGTAATTCAAACTTCAAATTTTAGAATTTCACATTTTAAACTTTAATTTTTAGAATTCAATACTTAAATATTTGAACTTCAACTTTCAAATTTCAATTTTATCAAACCAACTCTTCCAGACTCGCCGAGAGCTAAAACAACATTTTATGACAACATCTTCCAACCATGCAGTATCTTCAAATGTTTAAGATTCTGTAATCGTGAGGGTAGATTTGGTTATAACTCAAGATAAGGACCCAAATGAAGACTATTATTAGAGTAGAGATGAAGATTGGATAATGACCCAAATGAGGATGATGATAAATAGAGATATTTAATTTTTCAAAACTAAATCTATTTTTTGCCTTTTTTTTTTATTAGTATTAGTATTTTACGCTATTATTGTTTTTTTTTGAATATTTTAATAATCTAGATTTTGTTTTAGACATTGTAGTTTTTTTTTTTAATTTTTGTTGGAATAAAATAAGCGTACTTCTTGAGGATATGACATATTTATGGTAAAAAAAAAAGAAGAAAATATTAGCCATTTTGATTAATGACATGTAGTAATTTCATATTATAGCTTCCTTATTTATGTGCAATATACGAAATTCTTTCAAAAAAGATTCCCCCCCCCCACACCAAGATTGCATCAATTCTTTTTCTTTCATGTTTAAATGCAATTTTTGGCGATATTTTGGACTCCATCTGAAAAATAAATTCAGTTTCATTCATTTTCAATAAGTATTTTATGTAATGTTTAGTATGTATTATTAATATATACATATTAGTTGAAATAGTTTTTATTTTTTATGCCAACTATTGAGCATCTTAATGATATCGTGTACTTTTGGTAACTCGATTTAAAGATGTTAAAGGTTCAACCACACATAATAGTCAATATAACAATTACAAAATTTTTAGCAAGAACACTTACCTAAATTAAAAGCCTATTATAAAATTAATTTAGAGTAATTTATTCTTTATGAAAGGGTCAGATTGCAAATTATAAGTAATTTAGTAGTTTCATTGTTTTATCTTCTTATTTTAATTTTCAAATTTTAGTGGTACTTGTTAACCAAAAAAAAAAAGGGTAATATTTAACTTCTAAATTTCATTTATATAAATATAAAAAATATTTCCCTTCTTTTATAGGACCTTATTGTATCAACTGTTACTTAGAAAGTAACCGTGGACACTTGGTGGCCATTCTTTATATTTGAAATACATTATGTATTTATCAATTTTGTTTGAAGCTCTTAAATGAAAATAGAAAGGATTTGAAGAACGTGAGTTTAAGAAAACTATTAAATTTATACGTAGGTTACTTGACCTAGAAATCGAAAATTTCAACTCCAAACTACAAAGACATCGGATTTGCTCAAATTAATTATCATTAATAGTTGATATTAAAAAATAACTTGGATAATTTTAAGGACCAATATATAATTTAGCAATTTTCAAATAATTTGGTATCTTCGAACGATTATGATATTGGATTACGAGCATTGTTGACAATATCTACGAAAATGAAGATCTAAGTGAAGATAATAATCAAGTTGAGGATAAAGATTCAGATGAGAACTCAACTAAGCACGAGGATAAAATAATTTGTACTCAATCGATTTTTTTTTTTTTTAAATCTGTTTTATCCATTTTCGGTAAGCAGTTCTATTTTTACTTTTATTATTTATTATATATAATATTTATTATGATTTATAAACTAAACTATTGACTACTTTTACTATATTATTATATATATTATGGTAATTTAGCTCAAACATGTTAAAAGTCCAACCGTGTATTACAGTCAAATTTTAAATTATAATTTTTTACAAGACTATTTAACTTAATTATGAAATTAATTTAGACTATGCATAAATGATTCTTCATGTAAGAATCGGATGTCCATCATAAGTTGATTAGTTTCATTATGCATTTTTTTAAAAAAAAATTAGAATTAAAATTTTATAGCTAATGTTGTAAAGATAATATCTATAGACAAAATAGTTCACCTCAAATTTATTTATAGAAATATGGCAAGAAATTCTTTCCATATTTTTTTCATTTTCTTTTTGTTTGAGAACCACCGAATTTATGTACACTTTGCATCCATGACTAATTTGATCTTCTCTTGGATTGGATCTTTTTAAGACAGAGCTCTCAATAGAATTTTTATCTACACATAAGGCTTAGGCTCGGACCATGCTTAAGGATCATCGAACTTCTCATATTTGGGTCAATTCTCGTTGGTATTCTTTCCATCTATTACAAGACTTTGTTGAATAAAATGTTATAATTCTATGACATGGTACCAAAATGGAATTACTTAGAGAACTGACTATTGAAAGTATGAGGACCAGTTTTATATTTGAAATACATCAATATATAATTAATTTTAATAAATGATAGGCTTTTATGTGAAAATAAAGAGGATGTTAAAGAATATTCAAGTAAAAAAAAAATTGTTAAATTCTGCATAGGTTACTTATGTGACACTTCGATTTTACACTATGTATAGTAAGAATGTTGCCCCATCTTACGATCAGGGGGTTTTTATAATAATATATGAGAATACAGATTAAATCGCCGAACTTAATTGGAGAGTTTGTATAATACTTCTAGACAATTCCACATTCAAACTTAATACACTATTAGTCCATCGAAATTTGAGTCGCCAATGCATACAACACAGCTTATATTTATCCATCAAATACATAATTTGTGAAGACATCTGCCAAATGAAACCAGCATTCGTAAACAAAATATATGAATCCAAAATATCAATTATAACTACTAAGTAGCTTAAGGCTCCAGTGTCAACCTCCAAGATGTAAACACGACAAAATAGTGTGAGATGATATCTCAATGAGTTTCATAGGTGCTCATAACATTTCAATTCATTATCATAATGGATGAATTTTTCTTTAAAAAATATCAAAACTGGTTCTGGGATAGTGACAATTCTCATACAAAGTTTAACAATAAAGTGAGTTTTCAAACTGCATAAGACTTTCAGGAACAATCAATTATCAAAAATTTTCAATACATATATACAACTTGTAGGTTACTCACAATTCTCTGGTATATATGTATTCCTTCTACAAGAAGGATCTCTCTCTCTCTTGTAAGCACTTATGGCCTCCTAAAGAAATACAATACTATAAGAAAACTGTGAATCTGCTACGGACTTTTGCCACAGAAATTTTCCGTGGCAATCAGTGATGGATTTTGCTATGAAATAATACAAGACAAAACCAATTGCGAGGGATACAATACCATAGCAAGTCCGTAGCAAATGGCTACGGAATTACGATGAAAATAGTAGCAATTAGTGATGAAAACATATTACGTTGCAAATCTGTAATAAAAAAAAGTGCAAAAAAATTATGCCAAAAATTAGCCACCGATTTGTGATGAAAAAATTTTCATGGCAAAATTATAACACTTTCCAATAAATGAAAAATGAGAAAATATAGAATATTTCATCACAAATCCCTAGCAAGTTGCATTAATTGTATTCTATTGCAAATTTGTGGCCCAAGGAACAAATTTTTAATAAAATTAAATATTTCAGTAGCAAATCCCTATCAAACTACTAGGGATTTGCCACGGACTAGTTTTACATGACTTATAGCCTGTGGGCAATCCCTAGCAACGTGCTAGGGCTTTACCACGAATTTATTTTTTCTTTTTTTTTGTTCTAATTCTTTTATTATATTAATTTGTATTAATTGTAATTCGACACCCTTCAAAGAGCAAAGATAAAATATTTTATAAACTTTTTGATTTATTTATCTGTAACTTATTTAGTCTTAAAATGGAATTTGGAAATTAATAATAGAATGTGCTTTAAATTCTTACCCTAGGTTCTTGTACTATTTCGCGGGCGAAAAACCTAGGAAGAATATTGAAGTTTTTCTTTTCAATAATTTGATTGTTTTAGAGGGGAATATTGAGGGATTTGTGAGTCTCTCTTGCTAGATACTCAAAAAGATGTCAAAGCCCCATATCTTCAACTAATTCATCTTATTTCCTTCTTTTGGATGGTTTGCTCTTAAAGTATATCCTAATATATCTTTTTCCTTAAATGCAGGAATTTGTTTTATGTCCAATTAATTGGTAGGTGCATCATTTAAGAATCAAAAGGTTTAGTTGGAGTTTCTTGTTTTGATTGAAAATCTTTACTTGATGTTGCTACAGTTGAAAAATAAAAGTATTGAAGTTTCTAAATGGAATGTATGAATTTGGAGGACACACATACCAATTATGTGTTTTAAGTTGCTCAAGGTCTGACCTCCTTGAATTGTATGAGGATGTTCCCAAACATCTTTGGCATAATTAAAGAGTGTTTGCAATTTTTAATCAACCTTAAGTGTTGGAGTGAAATATTTTTTAAAGTTTTCCCATTCATGTTTTAACTAATTATAGCCACAAAGACATTAGAGATGTGAAGTCTATTTCATCATTTTTTTAGGCTCCAACCAATTCTACCAACAACACTAAAAGAATAGTGTTTCATTTTCTTCAGGGTTTCAACCGGTGATGCACTTTTCAGAGCAACTAGATGGGTAATGTGCTTGTACAAGACACGGGAAATATGTCCCATTGGATAAAACTAGGTAAGTCAATTACACGTAGGCCAAAAACATGCACTTATAGTTTAGATCATACTTTGGTATCAATTTAACTTGCTTTAGAAGTTAAGAGTAATATCTATGGAGAAAGATCATATTCATATTCTCCAATAGATGATGTCTCTGGATAAGAGAGGTTATCTACGATGAAAGCTTGAACATGATAATGAAAAGTTTTCAAGCAGAAATATCTTTAGATATTTTTCTCTTCTACCTACATAGCTGCAATCATCTATGCCTCATTTTAACTTAACAGCTAACAAATGTCCAATCTACTGCTAGAAAAGAGTAACAATTGGCCACTTAAATGAACCATCCAAGAAATTCACCAAGCACAAACTTTGTTCAAATAGTGGCATTGTCCGTGGAAGAATATAATACTGTCAAACTAAGTTTAAAATATGTGACAGTAGTTAGTTACCAAAAGAAATGTTTGAAATTTTTTATTACAGGAATTTTATAAAAATATGTTCCATCCAAAATAAAAAAAATGTACAAAACCTTCCTTAATCAATTAATATACAAGATATGCAGTAGTACTACCTTTTCAATCATTAGAACTCATATGTAGTAAGTTTTTGGCAATTTCACCATACTGTGATACAACATATTCATTTTACACTGAGGTGCAAAACTTTTGCCTTGGATGCCTATGTTAGAAGTGATAAAATAATTTCCAATTTCTCTTTTTTCCAGAGGAAATTTATATATACTCTTTTAGTGTTTTGACTTTTGCAACTTTTGTTCTATTTTAATCAAATATAATGAAGCAGCAAACCTGAATTTAGTATCATATGATGTAGTAGACCTAAAATTTTGTTCTATTTTAATCAAATATAATGATGTAGCAGACCTGAATTCTGTTTTGTTTTAATCAAATATAGTGTTTTGCCTATGGGTTTTTTACTTTGAATTGAGAGTATCATATGATGCAGCAGACCTAAAAATTTTAACTCGTTGGATAGCATTTCTTCAGCGTGCCAGTAATGGATGGATTATTTCATCCCCTCGTTATTTTGAAATTTAGTTTTGCTGACATTGATGTAACATCCCGCTACCTACGTACCCCAAAAGTGGCGGGGATGTTGCTTCATCTTTAGGAAAATAGGTCTTTATAACTAGGTAATAGGAAATATAGAAGGAAATAATAAACTTAGTACAATCCCAAAATAATACTTATACAAGTCTTGGAACAACCAGAAGGTAAATAAAATCTCCAATAATAAATTCATCAAAATAAGTCTTCTAAGCTCATGGCAACTTAAGTAAATCAACATTCGAAGCAGGATCGACCTAAAGACATGATATAAAAATGTGTGAGAAACATTTCTCAGTAAGCCCTGTGTGTGCTCATGGTATTTCTAGAAAAAAAATTCATGTATGCAAGTTTTGAACAAGTCATAATAAAAAAAGTCTGCAAGTCTAGAAATTTATTTTTGAACACTGAGTGATGTTTTATCAGCATTTGTATAGTAAAAAAAAAAAAAATGCTCAACTTGTAAAGAAATAACCACTCAAATAAAGTTGACTATGAAGCTATGCATCATGAATGGACATGACACCACATTTTGTGCATAATGACAAGAGAACGGTCAGGATGCCACACTTTATGTATCATGATAAGAGAATGATCAGGATACTACACTTTGTGCATTTTGATATGAGGTGGGTATACGGCTCACCGGGTGAGATACTCCTCCATATTTGCACCTAAACTTACTGATTATCAACTCCGAAAATAAATAGTCCACCTGAACTATACTGTTAGCTTGAACCAGCTTGACTAAGAAGAACTGTTGTCTTGTCTAGGCAAAGATCACCCCTCAGAGGTGGCCTGTGAAACCCCAGTCGAAACCAACCTTAGAGTAAGGGGGTTGGGATGCATATCATATTTTATTGCACGTTTAAATATATTTTTTTATATGATTTTATGTGCATTGAATTTGTGTTTTATAGTCTAGAGGGCTTGATTATGATTATTGAGTGAGAAGGGCAAAATGGTAATTTTTGCCCGAGGTGAAAATAAGGAGATAGCTTGTGGATTGAATAGGAAATAATTTTTCTAGTAGAAATAGCAACAAGAGTTGTTGTGGTGTAGTGGTTAGAGCTTTGGAATTAATTCTTGAAGTCTTGGGTTCAAAGTCCATAATAGAAGCTTTAGCTTGAGTAAATTTTATTTTGCTTGGGAAAGGATGGTTTCGGCCTTAAGGGCCTAGATTAATGTGGTGATGATGTTCTAGGAGAGACATGATGGAAGCAACCTCATTCCACTCCTTTTACTATTCTCGAAATTCTTATAGGGAAAATCATTCTTCCTTGATCTTTAGTTTTCCTTAGTTTCAACTCATTGGTTTGATCAAGATGTTCTAGCCTTTTTCTTTTCAGAAAATTTAGTAATGTACTGAGGTCTTTTAGGATCAAAATGTCTTGGCAAAAGACTTCTTTTGGTTTAGAAAATATGGTAGATTTGTGGGAAAATTCAAGAGAAAAATCCCTCTTGAAAGCTTGCTGAAAATTTTCCTCTATTGTAGTTCATCTATCTTCATGGAATGAGCTGAAATTTTCCAGCTTGTTGTACCTTCAAAAGGGCAAAAATTCTAGCTCACATTCCCTTCCAAATGCTACCAGAAAAATGGTCTTTATGATTAGTTTGAAACTTGAAAGTTATGGGCCAATTTCGGACTGCACAAGTTGGAGCAAAACAGGAAAAATTCCTGTACGAAAATCGGTTTTGAGAGCTCAAAACCAAGCTGTTTTCTACCAGAATTTGTACAGCACCTTAGCCATGTTTTTCCTCCATAAAGAAGGCTGGAAACCAGCCTTGAATACCCCTGAAATCCCCTTCAAAACTCGCTGCAAAACAGCTGGAAGTAGTAGACGAAAATCTGCCAGAAAATTCACTGTACAGCAAAAATTCCTGTGCAGATTTTTGTCCAGCTCGTTTTCTCTTCTTCTTCCAACTGAAACACCAAGCTACTTCTGCAAAAACCTTCCTTAAACCTCCCCCAACAGAGCTCCATTGGGCCCCTTGAACTTCTGCACGAAATTCCATCAATGGCTGTCAGAAAATCTCTCTACTAAATTCCTGCAATTAAGCTTGGTTGGTTTCCAAAATTTCGGTCATCTTATTTAGCAACCTTCCGTAATATTTTGCTCAATGGACCAGACTTCTTCTTCTTCATTGTACACCCTACTTTCAGCCACCATAAGCCTCCATAAGTCAGCTTTAATCCCACCGAAATTCTGCTCAAACAATCAGCCATGGCAGATTTCCAAAAGCTGTCCAACAATCAAGATATTCTTGGAATATTTAGTTTCCAAATTCACTTCCTAAAAATATTCTTCAAAGATTGTAACAACTAACCTTTCCTTTTCCCTTCCAAATCAGAGAATCAACCTCCTAAACCCTACAGAAATTCGTCCACCCATATCTCTCACAAAAATTCAGCAGCTGCACATTACCATCTCTCGATTTTCTTCAACCTTCAAGAACACACACTACACCAAGAACACCTACTACTTCCTTTCACCTAATACATCTCCAAATCACTTCAAACTACCTCTAAAAATTCCAGATTTCATCTATTCATTGCTGTGAGTCCATCCGTACCATTTTTAACATCAAACTCCAAAATCCAACTAGCACTTTTGGATCAAAAACCAGAAATTTCTGTTAAGGTCAAGAACACCTTCAAGGTAAATTTATTCTAACAACTTCATCTTCTCCAATCTTGATCTCTAATGAGAACCTATGCGAATAAACATACTAATGACTTCTTTTTCTCTTTCTCTCTCTCTCTCTCTCATGGCCGAAAATTCCCCTCTCTTGGCCGAATGACTTTTTTTCCCATGAACATGTTTTCGCCATCTCCTATGGACAAAGTTAGACATCTAGGAGTTGAGATCTACTCTAAACTCCTTCAAAGCATTCATAAACCAAGTAAGTCCCTTCAACCTTTCTTTTAAACTCTAGATTCATGTCTCTAGGATGATGATGATAGTAGGTGGATGGCGATAGGATTTAAGTATATATATATGTTGTTGAGATTGAAGCATGAATGTATGTATGAATATGAAGGAGATGGGATTTATGCATGGATGGATTATCTTGGTCGATTGTATGATGATTTGAGATTTAATGCATGTCTCCATGTCATAGGTAGTATTTGTGATGAAGTATGCTAGAGATTATGTCACTTTTGGTGAATAGGATTTATATTCATGTTGGATTATTGAAGCCATGATCTTATTTATGCTAGTAGGGGTTAGATCATGTTTTGATAAATTGAGATCTATGCTTGTATGCATGATTTGGATGATTTGATGAATTGAAGGGTTGTATATGTTCATGATTGTGGTTGGCTATAGGAATATGATCATGATCTAGTTGTCCCTAAGCTAAATTTTATTTCATTAATAAAATATTTAATAATATGATTTTTCTAGTAAAATTTTGAAAACCATGGGAAAATGTGGATTTGGTCTTTTATATAAAATAGTGATATTCTAGTCAAATAAATAATAGTTTTTGCTGGAAATATATATATATATATATATATTATTTAAAATGATAAAATCAATTAAAGCCTTTTATGGAAATAATTATAATTAATAAAATATTTATTACTAAAAATTTAATTATTATCTTTTAATCAAAACCCATTAAGGATTTGCTTATTATTTTTCAAGCTAGACTCATTAAATTTATTTTCAACAAATTTTAGCTATCAATTATTTTCTAACAACTAAATTATTAGTAAATTATTATTTTACCTAATACTACATTGGACCCTTTTTCAAATAAACCATAATTTATTTTTAGCAAGATTTAAAGCTTCAACTTTTTGTACCTATTTCCCAAACTCTAGTTAATTTAATATCAAATTAGAATTATTTTATAAACCTTTTTATTTATTATTGAGCCTTAAAGCTTGGGACACTAGGGATATGATTGTAGTAAGTTGAGTTGGTTTTATTTGAGAAAGTGAGTCTTTGGCTTGAGTTTGATTGTGGTTTGTATTTACCCTATGCGGGGTTAGGTCAGCTATTTGAGACCTTTGTTGTGGGCAAGGATCAGGTAAGCTCCTGCATAAAACTTGTTTGATGAAAATGATTTTTTTTATGGCAAGCCAAATGTAGAGTGCATGGTCACTCATTTCTGTAAAGGCAATTGAAGATTATTTCCATTCTCATTTCAGATAAATAAATTATTTGCAAATCAAGGGACGGTTTTACTCAAAACCTAAAACTCTTTCTAAAACTAGTTTTGCCCCAAACTTTGGAAAACATTAATTGCCATTTTCAAGTGGAACTGTGTTTTGTTCATTTTCTCCCCTAGTGGGATATGTTACGTTGAGTACTCAATAGGGGTAGGCTAGTAGTATTAGTTTTGAAGAGCAAGAGTGAGTCTTCTGGCAGGAGGCTACCTCCAGAAGATAAGCTCAACTTAGAGAAACGCCAGTACTACTTAGTCAGGCCGGTCCGAGCTAGCAGTTTGTTTTATTTCAGTCAAGTGACTGTGTTTTGCCGGAATGGATACCCGGTTGTTGTTTGGGTATAGAGAAGGAGGAGTATCTTGCCCGGTAGGCCGATCACCTACCTTTTGTCAGTCTGCACAAATTGTTAGGCATTCTGACCGGCAGTATGCACAAAGTGTTAGGCACTATGACCGATTATGGGGCCCAACGTGTGGTAACCCATAATCCTTTCTTTTGAGTGGTTGATCTTATAAATTATGTACGGCTAGATAAGCCCAAAACGCCACTCTTATTTTTGAACATCATTCATTGTTTGCCAGTATTTCTTTTGTCAGTCTGCACAAAGTGTTAGGCATTCTGACCGGTTATGGGGCCCAACGTGTAGCAACCCATGACCACCTTTATGAGTGGTTGATTTTATTGGGCACTTGTATGGTTTCAAAAAGAGGAAAACACCACTCTTGCTTTTGACTAATATTTATTGCTTGCCAATATTTCTCTTATAAAGATTTCACACTTTGCATCCACGAACTGTTTTCACTGAACACCCAAGCACACACGGACTTACTGAGATTTCTGTCTCATCACCTTTTTACCATGATTTCAGGCCGATCCTGCTGTGGGGATGAGTAGCTAGTGTTATCTGCCTTGGAAGAGAATGTGTCTTTTGATTTTATGTATTGCTTTGGGGAGATGAGAGTGGATAATTTTATTTATGGATTTGTTTCCTTTTGGGAATTCGTGAATTTATTCTTGGGTTGTAATAAATCTTAAGTTGAAGTATTATTTTATTTATTTTTATTCCGTTATTTTATTTGTGTGATCTCGTTATAAAGACCCATTGTCCTTTGGACGGGGCGACATCCCCGGCCCCGGTGGGCCTAGGTAGCGGGGTGTTACAAGGCCTCTTACTAAGAGACTTACTCAACCCTTCAAAGACTAGTCCTAGTAGTCTACCCTTATTGAGTACTCAACGTTGTATTTGTCCCTTTTGAGAAAAGAAGAATCATTCAATGTGTTTTCTTTGAAAGTGCAATTATGGTTTACAAAATTCTTGTCAAAGTTGGTTTTTAGGAAAAGTTTAATATTTTGTGTAAAATTGCTTGTTCGAATTGAAATTATTTGATTGAATGAAAAAGAAAAAGAAAATTGTCCATAATTGCATCCAAAGTATATTTCTACGTATTCATCATGTTTTGACTTGTCGAAGTGATTTTGATCTTTAAACAACTTTATACAAGGACTTACCTGATCTCCTGCTTTTCCTGGATACAACAATCTTCCAAGATAGTTTAAGGCAACCTAACCCGCCTGGGGTAAGTATAAGGTATAAGTCTTAATATCCAGACAACACTTACTTAAATAAATAACTCTTAACCTAACATGCTCAGGCTTAACTAGTTACAATAGCATCTATTTATGACAACAATGCGCTAAGCTTTAAAATTAATTGATAAAGCATTTTATAGAATAAGATTAATTTGATAAGTCAAAATACATAGGTATTATAAATAATAAATAACAAATTATAACAATATTTATTTATTAACAAATAATAAATAATATTAGTAATAAATAATAAGTACCATTAATAATAAATTATAAATAATTTCTAATAATATACAATAAATAATATTAATAATTAATAAATTATTTTGATAATAATTACCAATAATATTTATTATTATAAATAATATAATTTTAAAAGGTATTGATATTATATTAATTAATTTCTCTTTATTATTATTTATATTTAATAATGCTTAATAAAAAAATTACCATTTATTTATCTAATAAAATAATAATATCTTAAGTAATTATTAATTTAAAAAAATTTAATATTGTTTGAAATCAGTAAATTAAATTAAACCATGATACTAATATTATTATTAATAATAATGATAATAATAATACTAATAATAATAAAAGTAGTTCTAACAATAACTTTTAATGACCATAGTAAATTACTAGTACAAATACACACACACACACACACACACACACACACACATTTAATAAATAATATGTTGATTTGTCCAAAAATAGACTTGTAATAATAATTATTACAACAAGTGTGATATTCCACTAGTAATAATATTATCTAGGGATTTATTGATAAAAATAACATCATAAAGACATAATCAAACAATAGTGGTATAATGTCTATCATACATCAAAACATCCATACTAGAGACATAAAGCCTTCAATCATAATGAACATATAATGATCTCTAAGCATAATCCAACAATAGCTCCTAAGCCTCAATATTCATGTCTTAATATCATTCCCTTCACCTACATACATAGCTCCAACCCAACACTATTTGATCAACCCATTAAATCCATCATCTAAAAGCTTTGAGTTTGAAAATTTAAGGAGAAGGTCATGAAAGAAATACTTATTTTGATGATCATTAGTTGAAGATATCACCTTGTCCCATGAAGATCCTTAGGTGCTTGAGGAGTCCATCCTTGATTGAAGTTGTTCAAGAATGGCCAACAATGGTTTGGCCAAGAGAGAGAGAAAGAGAAAGGTTAAGATGATAATGAAATGGTGATGAAGAGGTGAAGAAGGACCAAGGTGTTCATACCTACCTTCTTGATGTCCTTCTAGTTCTTGAACAAAAAGTACGTTTGATCTGAGTGGAAGATCAACTTTAGTGAATTTCGTGTTATGGAGTGGCCTATGGTGAGTATAGGTTGAATCCTAGTTGGTTTGAGAGTTTTTGGAGTGATTTGGGATGAATATAGGTGATTGAAGGTTGAAGAAGCTTAGTATGGTGTTCTTGGTGTTTTTGAGAGGAAATTGAGAGAAAATGGTTTGTGTGTGTCTAGTGAATGATGGCTGAATGGCTTAGCTAAAGGATGAGTTTCGGTTATCCTAGGGGAGAGAGAGGTTTAGCTATTTCGAATTTTAAATTGAGAAAAATGTAGAGATGTTTGAGGTAGAAGATTGGATAATGGTGTTTTCTTCTTGAAGGTTTCTTGTTTTTCAATGGTGGATGGCTAGCCTAGCTATGTTTTGATCATGAAATGAAATATTGTTTCAGCTTTGTAGCTGGCCGAAAATAGCTGTACAAGAGAAGAGAATTTTTTGTTTAATCATCTAGCTAAGTTAGAGTTTAATGGAGGAAAATCTGAAATTTAATTTTCAAAGTTTGAAAAGTTTTGAATGGAGTAAAGATAGGAGTGTTTTGAGGTGTGTTAATGGAGCTCTAATGGCCATGGTAGATGAAGAAGATAAGATGTTCTGTCCATGGCAAGGTGGTCGAAAATATGATTATTGATGAAGAAATTGGTTTTTGCATTGGATAGACAAGCTGGAAAAATTCTAGAATTTTAGCTACAAGAGTTTTTGAGATTTGAAAGGATTTTGAGCAGAATTTTTGAATCTTTTTGAACTGGATTTGCAACTAAAATTTAGGAGTGTTTGAAGGTTCATTAATGGTGGTTTTCCAGCCACCGTCTTGGAGAAGAAAGTGGAAAGTTTCAGGTGTTCTTATGCACAAATGGATGGCTCAATATTCATGTATAAGTCTTGGTAGTTTGTTGGAAGTTTCTGGTTTGGTATAGCTTGTACAAGCTGCGAAATTCCAAGGTGTTTTCAGCTTTCATCTTAACACAAGATGGTTGGTTGTTAGCAATAATTAGGTAGGTAAAGGTTGCTAGAATTTTTGAAACTCAGCCAAGAATAATTTCTCAAAAAATTTTCAGATTTTAACCAAACACAAGAACAAGAAGAAAACGAAGTTCTTGGAAGAATAGATTTGGTGATTTAATTGAAAATCTCTTCCTATTTTTCTTCCTCAAATTCGGTTATCTTCCTATTCCTAAGAGTTGGAATTTTCGAAACTTCTAACTAAGAACTATCCCAGACATTTTATAGATATTGAAAAGAATTAAAGAAATAGGAGGGGTTTAAATTTAAATAGGTTAGGACAAGGCTTGCAAAAATAATGGAGACCAAAATTCTTCTAGAATTCCTTTTAGGAAAAGATCACATGGTTAGAACATTATCATTGTGTCTTCCCTAAGGCAACATTCCTAACTTTAAGGAATGTAAGAAGAAGAAAATTCAAATATTGGTTAGGATAATTATGAATAAAACTTAGGTGATGGGATTTGAACTCAAGACCTTAGAGATTAAATCACCAAGCTCTAATCACTTAACCACAACAACTCTTGTTCTTATTTTCCCAACTAAATTCTCTTCCTACCTAAGCCTCAAACATTCTTTCTATTTTGACCTCAAGCAAAATTTACTTTTTACCCATTCTACGCAACAGCATAAATAAACCATATAACCCATATACTACAATTCTAAGGCACATGAAATCATTCAAGAAATATATTTTATATAAGATGATACGATCTGCACCCTATCCCTCTAACTCTAGGGTAGGTTTAGGTGGGGTTTTACAATTGATGTTAGAGATTTGAACAATTTCTTTGCACAATCCTAATCGCCTTGTGAAATTTGCTCTTGTATAATGAATCCATTTGATTTTGGTCAAGTTTTGTTAGGACTAGCTAGACATTAGTTGTTTTTTTGGGACTGTCATAGGACATTACTAGAACCATGTGTAAATCACAGACTTAGTTATTTTAAAGCTTCACAAGAGGGAAAAAAAGTAAGATAATGATATTATTTTATAGCTTCTCTCTTTTTTGACATTTATAGGACCTCCATCTGATATTATCAACTCTACTTCTAGTGGTTTGCAGTAGCAATAACTGCAAACAACTTTCATATTTTTCAGTGGGATTGAATGTGTCATTTTTCTTAAAATTGAACCATTTCATTTACTTTTGCATTACCACAAAACTTGTTCCATGAATTTGTTTGTGAGTTTTTTAATTATTTTTTTTAACTTATCCATTCTTCTATTCTCAAATATTGGCAGACTGAGATTGTAGGCTGAGTTCATTCCTCATAAACTCTAACAAAGGTTAGAGTTTCTCTTTTTTTTTTCTTGTGTGTACTTTTGACAGGAGTAGCACTTTTTTAGTATCTAATGTACGCACCATGCGCTTGAACAAGTATTTTTGTAACATAATATTTTGGTATTATTTTGTTATATATGCTGTCTTTTTACATACTTTTGGATTTCTATTATGTCCTATGACAACATGATGGATGTATATAATTCTGTTATATAACTTTTATTGTATACAATTCTGGCTTTGTCTTTTGCCATATAATTTTGTTATGGAAGTTGAACTAGGCCCTTTAAAACATCATAACTGGAAGTAGATATCCTTAGTGCACAGCTGGTTTCTCTTGTATAAACAAGTTGAATCTTTCCAATGCAAATAACAAATGAGACTTATCATGAAACAATCTTGCTCTTTTTAGATTTCCAATACTAGCATTCAAGCAGTCAAATGGTTCACTATTGTTTGTTTACAGCAGAAGTAATAATTCTATAGAAATTTCATACCTGTCAACTTGCTATGAAATCCAAGAATGTTCTTGTGTACACTGTAGGGACAAGAACTAGAACAGATATATTGCAGCACTAAT
This sequence comes from Voacanga thouarsii, assembly GCA_026120185.1. NCBI lineage: Eukaryota > Viridiplantae > Streptophyta > Magnoliopsida > Gentianales > Apocynaceae > Voacanga > Voacanga thouarsii. Next base: position 527,679 of record JANUWF010002030.1, on the reverse strand, counting down.
AGAAAATTAGGAACCCAGGCTGGACTTTTCAGCCTTCTCATCTTTGATTATCTATATTAGGATAGACAAGTTGATCAAACCATTTCTCAAAAAATTCATGCAAACCTCTAAATCTCAACTTAGAAACATAAAATGACCACTATATACACTAATTTCGAATGTCCTCATAGTGGAAAAATTATATGACTTCTTAGTAAATCAAGCAGTGCAAAGTTCCATTTCTTTTCATGGACTCCCAAGCTATTTATCAATCCATTTGATGGCAAAGGACTAATCAGTCAGATGAAAGAAAAAGAATTACTGCTCTTTATTTAGCTTAGATTGCTGAAGCAACTTTTTGAGCTGGGGGAGACTTTTTGAATCTAGCAGCAGCTAAAACCTATGTAAGAAATGTGCTAGAACTAAGAATATAGTAATATGCAACCAAATCAGCCTAAAAGTTATTCTTAACCAAACTGGGCCAAGGAGCAATTTACCATTCACTGGCTATAGGTCATTCTATCTTTGGCTTCTATTCATCCATATTTGGACCTTATAGTCCTAAATAGAAATATATAAAGTCAAGCATTAAATCTCTTCCTCTGTCACTACTTAGCATTGGCATCACCCCAATCAAGCACAAAGCCACACTAATGCTGCAAAAATATTTCTACACCACCATACACCTCTTTTTTACCATCATGGTATATTATTCCACTCTATGGCAGTTATTTCAACATCAAAAGACCTATTATAGTGCGAAAAATTTCTTCATAGAATGTATTTGGCTTCATAAACCTGAAACCTTGAAATAAATAGTTCATCCTTTATCTTTGGCTTCTACCCATCCCTATTAAATATATTTTGTAATGACTTTCCTTGGTGATCCAATTTGCAACCATGTTCGATTGTTTTTGTATAATGTATTCCTAAAAACCCTCTAAATGTTTTTGTTATCCCAATTTGCTTTTCTAGAAAATTTGATGGAGGATAGGAGTTGAATGTATAAGCAGTGTGTGATTGGTGTTAATGTTAGGGATATGCCCTAGAGTTAATTTGTACTTATACTATTGTCATTATGTTTTATATAATAATATGATATTTTCCTTTCCATGAATAGTGCATTTTATTTTGTGGTCATCAAGTACATGACTTGATAATAAAACCTAACAATGAATACAATGACTATTCTAAAACTATCCCTGGTTGATTATTATTATTGGAACAATAATAAATTAAGATTAGTATGTTTGTGACTTGATGGTTATATTTTACTGGTCATGGATATTTGTAATATCAAGTCAAAACATAAATAAATGTTAGAGAATATTATATTGGACATGATCTGCTGTGAGAGTACTTCATGGAACATGTCATAAGTACTTTCTAGCCATAATGATATTAAAAGTCATTCGACCTAAATTTCATCATAGTTTCCTACTTGATAAATTCTATATTTTGACGTTGTCTAAAGTTGTCTTTAACCAAATAATAGATTCGACTATTATTGGATATAGATTAAATCAAGGAGAGTAATATGATTGATAGTGAAGGAATTTGTCCTTCTCAATTATGGGAGAGATGTCCACGGGCCCCTTGATAAATTAGACTGTTAAAATGTATGGTCGTGCTTAAATATATCAATCTAAGATATTGATATTATTTGTTTGAACAGTCTACTATAAAATCAAGAAATAATTGATTAAGCTTAATAAGGATGACATGCTCTGTGCCTTATGCTTAATCTAGATATCGTATGACAAAAGGACTAAATATAAAATTATGGTTTAGTTCAAAGAGATCACTGATCTTCATTTAACCTGGATAGTTATAATGTTTTGCTAGAAACTGCTTATAACTTGTGGGCCATTTAAATATGATTTAGGCACACTTTCAGTATTAAATGAACCTATAGGGTCACATAATAAGCGAACTTATTAGGTTATTTTGCTGGTAACTAGATTCGATAAATCTGGAAATATGTCGAAGTTAATCGAACTTAGAAAATTTACCAGACACAATGAATATGGAAATATGTCCACATTCGATGTATCTAGATGATGTCCAGATTATAAGAATCTAACTCGGTAAATTAATTAGTTAAATTACCGAGATAATGATAGAATCTTATCATATCAATTTTAATTTAATTTGAATTTAAATTAAAATATGATAAGATATTATTACAGTTGGATTCTAGGAGGTTCGGGGGTTTTTAAGAAAACCCTAACCGTCTTCTCAAGATCTTGTTTTGTTGAGAATATTCGTGCTTTCATTCACCAGAAAAAAACTCTCTCAAGCCCCAGGCACTAGCACTATTAGGGTAATGAGTCAGTTCGCCATGTGTATCCGATAGAGGACGTTCACACATTACAGTGTCTGGTGATCGTTCGGGTTGCATGTACGACAGCACAATCAGAATCCAAGGATGTCAATTATGCCAAACAGAGGTAATTCTGTAAATCTTAAATCTTCTTAATCGTTTACTTGGGTCCTCGAAAGGGATTCGTGGATGTTTTTCGCGTTTAGGGGTTCACGAATCTTAACAGTTAAAGGAATTACAACCGAATTTGCCAAGGGAATCGATCAATTTCTTCAATATGCTTTATCAAGAGTAGCAACATCTACTAATTCTAATGAAGTTAGATGTCCTTGCCCAAAGTGCAACAATTTGTGTCATCATATTGCAGAGGAAATCAAATTGCATTTGTATAGAAAGGGATTTACCAAAAATTATTATAATTGGACATGTCATGGAGAAGAATTTCAAAATTTCCCACACATGTCCAACGCAACTATGGATGGAGATGCTTCAAGATCAACTAATCGGTATTGGGAAATGCTCATAGATGTAGCAGACTAAATTTTCATCTAGATCCATCCTCTCCTACTACTGAAGAACTTCCTAATTCTGATGCTCAGAAATTTTATGACATGTTAAGAGCTATAGATACTTCCATATGAGAAGGGTGTACGAGCCACTCGCTCATGTCTGTAGTATCCCAATTATTGAAAATTAAATCGAAAAATAACATGTCAAAGAAATGCTTTAACCAAGTAATATAATTGATGAATGAGGTTTTACCTCAAAGGAACAAGATGCCGTGTGACCTTTACCAAATAAAAAAGTTAGTTTCCGGACTTGGGTTACCGGTTCAGAAGATTGATGTTTTGTACCAATGTTTGTATACTTTATTGGAGAGATGATGTTAATAGGAGTGATTGCAAGTTTTTCAGTCATCCTTGGTACATGAGTAGGAAGAAGGTGGGAAAAAATAAGTAGCAGAAGGAAATCTCCTTTAAGCGAATGTATTATTTCACGATTACACTAAGGTTGCAAAGACTTTATGTATCCAAAACAACTCAGAACACATGAGATGGCACACGGAGAGCCTTACTGAGCAAGGTGTGATGAATCATCCTAGAGATAGTGGAGCTTGGCAGCATTTTAATTAGAGTTATCTTGAATTTGCAAACGAGGTGAGGAATGTTAGACTGGGACTATGCACAAATGGTTTTGCACCATTTGGAATATCAAGAAAGCAATACTCATCTTGGTTTGTTATTATTACTCTGTACAAACTACCCTCATGGATATGTATGAAGAATTTGGTGATGTTTTTGACAATCATTATACCAGGGCCAAAGAATCCTAAGCAAAAACTTAATGTGTATCTGCAACCATTGATGGATGAATTGAAATAGTTGTGGTTTGATAGTGTCTAGGCTTATGATATTTCAAAGAAACAAAACTTTCAATTGTGGGCAGCCCTTCAGTGGACTATTAGTGACTCCCCTGCTTATGGCATGTTGAGTGGGTGGAGTACAGTAGGGAAACTTGCTTGCCTGTATTACATGGAGCGAACAAAGTTATTCCAACTACAAAATGGTGGGAAACAATGTTGGTTTGATTATGATGGACAATTTTTGCCAAATAAACACCCTTTTAGGAGGGACACCAAGTCTTTTAGAAGAGATAGTGGTGAGGAAAAATCACCAACTCCATCACGTAATTCTGGTGATCAAATGTGGAACCGAGTTTGTAATCTTCCAAGGATAATCGAGATTGCAACGGAGCTTGGGAAGAGTGATGGTAGGGTGAATTCCACAATTGGGCAAAATAGAGTATATTTTGCGATTTGCCTTATTCGTGCACAAATCTCATTCGTCACAATTTAGATGTGATGCATAATGAGAAGGATATGTTTGATAATGTGTTGAACAGTGTCATGGATGTTACAGGAAAGACCAAAGATAACGTAAAGGCTCACCGTGATTTGCTCAAGTATTATAACTGCCCAGAACTTTGTTTAAGCTGAGAAGGGAGTGGGAATGTGTGTATACCAAAAGCATGCTATACTTTAACTAAAGAACAAAAGAGGCTTTTGCTTGAGTGGGTTAAAGAATTGAGGCTTGCTGATGGTTATACATCCAATCTAAGCCAGTGTGTTGATTTGAAAGACTTGAAGATGTCCGACATAGAGAGTTATGACTGTCACGTGTTTATAGAGAGATTGCTACCCATAACACCAAGGGAATTTCTTCCAACAAATTTATGGAGCGTTTTGACCAAGTTAAGTCTCTTCTATAGCAATTTGTGTGCTTCTAAATTGTCGGTTACACATATGTGTAAATTGGAAAAAGATATAGCACTGCTAGTATACAAGCTAGAGAAAATATTTTCACTAGGATTTTTTGATGTGATGGAACATCTAATAGTGCATTTGCCTTACGAAGCTAAATTTGGTGGTCTTGTTCAATATAGATGGATGTATCCGTTTGAAAGGTAACTTAATGTAATAGTTACCTTATGTTAATCAAATTTCAACTGCTTGTACACATATCAGTTTTTGACTTCATGGCTGTTTTTCCATTTAGGTACTTGCATCATTTGAATTTAAAGTAAAAAACAGGGTTAGAGTTGAAGGATTAATTTGTAATGAGTATCTAGTTGAAGAAGAATTTACATTTTTCTCTTATTAATTTGAGCCTCACTTGCAAACGAGACATACTACTAGAGCTCGTAATAATGTGGATAACAATGAAGCTTTAGTTTATGAACCAATTTTGTCAACTTGTACTAATTCTGGAAGGCCAATTGAAAAGTTAAAAATACTTTATTTGACTACAAAAGAATTAAGAGCTGCCACCAATTACATCTTACTTATTTGTTAGGAGGTGCAACCTTAAGTAAGAATATATATGTGTGTGTGTCTGTGTACACACACACACACACACACACACACACACACAATTTTGATCATAGACAAGCTGCTAAAAATGGTTGCTAATATGATAAAATACTTGCAATGATTGATTTAGCAAATTCAAGTAGCATGTGAGGTCTTTGGCACCAACTTTAACAAACCATGAAGTTGAAAGAAGATTCTGGAATGAGTTTATAGGATGGTTTAGGGCTTATGTAAGTTTAGTAATGTATACAAAGTGTTTGATTATTTGATATAACACTACCACTCATATGCTTAACTTTTTTCATTTAAATAGATTCATGATCCAAATAATAGAGAAGATAACATATACCTAAAAAATTTATCGTGGGGACCCTTGGTGCAGGTAAAGTCATTTAATGGTTACTTTGTAAATGGGTTTAGATTCCATACATATAACTATAGGGTCGGAAAGAAGACTGCGAATAGTGATGTATGTGTTAAAGGTGATAGAGATGGGATGTCTGAGAATGATTATTATGGAATCTTGAAAGAAATAATTGAAGTTGAATTTGTTATCAATCCAATCCAAAAGGCCGTGCTTTTTAAATGTGATTAGTTTGATACCATACCCAATCGGGGTATAAGAGTGCATTCTCAATATAAGCTTGTTGACATTAATCATAAGAGGAGCTACGTTGGATTTGATCAATGTGTGTTGGCCCATCAAGCTATGCAAGTATACTTCATATCCTGGTAACAAAAGACCAAAGTGTGATTGGTTAGTCATATGCAAAACAAAAGTACAACTTGTAGTTGATGCACCATCAGTTAACAAAGCTTACCAAGAAAATGTAGATGTATCTGAAGTAATAACCATATGCATAGGAGATGACATTCGTCCCCTGGTACACAAATTTGGTGAAAAGGAGACGGTGGATGTTGAAGTAGAGTTTATTACAACATCAGAGAATGACTCAAGTCATGAAGAAGATGAATGAGAGACTGGTTGGGAAATGGATGATGAAAATGATGACATTGATGAAGAGTATGTGCCAGATGCTGAATCAGAATAACTGTTGTTTGCGCTATCAAAAGAGGTTAGTAATTCATTAGTTTTACTTGTAAAAAGTAGCCAAACAATATGTGTGAATGCCAAACAATTATCTTTTTGAAAAAGTAGCACACTATCTTTCAAGTCTTGTAGTTTCATCTTCAATTATCCTTCCCTTCCTCTTTCATTTGTTTGTTATCTATAAAAGGTGGATTTTTTGGCTTTATATATGTATAAAAAATTGAATTTGTTGAAGAAGTTCCTTTGTTTTACAAGCTACAGTCTTATAAATTTGTCATCTTCTTTTTTTGTCAACTTCATCTTCTCTTCTTTTAATTAAGTATTGAAAACTAATGATTATTGTCATATAAATTTTTTTTATTATTACAAAATTAACTTGATCAATGACTTTGTACTAATGGACAGATATGGCTAAAAGTAGAGGAAAGAAGCGTTCAAGTCATAGTTCATTTATATCTACTCCAGAGGTGGGCCAACCTTTATCTCATGCCCTGGAATTTCGAACTCTAGTAGTCACTCCTTCTTCTAGTCATCCAGATGTGTCACCTTCTTCTACTCACCAGCTGACATCTATTTCTACTCCCAGTCAAATACCCTTGGACAGCAATAGAGCTAGTGAACAGCAGGGGTTTTCCTTACATACCCCATAAACTTCTCATCTTCTTGTGGTTGGAGGTGTATGACCTAATTTATGTCCATTTACTGAGCCTACCGATGCTAGACAATAGCAGTAGGATGCTAAGTCTCCTAGTCCATCAGTGTACCCTTCAGTAGCTAGTGTTACATCACAGTCCGAGGATAATAATCAAATCGAGCCCTACGGTGATATGTAAGTAGAACATAATGTTGTTTTTGTATTTTACTTCAACTCTATGTTCCTCCAAATCATAAACCTCAATATCTTCCCCTCCGTCGCAAATTCTACTTCAATTCTATATTTTGTGCTACTATCTAGGTTGCTCGACCTATTCTGTGGCCTTTTTCCCTTAATTATTTTCCATTCAAATCTAACCTATTATGCTTAGATTATTAACATTTGCCTACTTATTATAGATTCACATGTCAGTCTGAGTGTGAAAAAACTATCACTACAATAATGAAGCAGCGATTTACGGGGTGTTGGCCGCCTTTCAACGATGTACTTATTGATTTCAAGGATGTTTGGTTTGGGGAGTTTACTGTAAGTATTTATCTATTACTTTATTTTGCTATAGAAACACTTATTATCAGTCTAAATAACTATTATCAATCTTCATCTTAGAATGTTGAGTAGTCCTTTTACAATGTATTAATCTGTTCATTATTGTAGAAACACTAGACATGGCACCTGGATCATTTGCCACGGATACGTGCAGCGTGGGAGGAAAGATGTCGAGCAAGAATAATTGATACCCTTTCAAAGATCAGGAGTGTACACAAGAAGAGGCTTGGTTGGATGTCACAGGACATATATGAGCAATTGTGCAGACACTGGCAATCCGAGGATTGGCAAAAAAAAAAAAAAAGAAAAAAGAAGCACATATTGCTAAAGAAAATGGAAGGGCTAGCTCGGCCAAATACACCGGAGGTTCCATCAACTTTATGGAGCATGAGTCAAGAGTGGTATTTTCTCTTAAATGATCTACAATTAAATGTTCACTTTAATAATTGCTATTAAATTTGTGTATGTAAATTCAAATTCTGAACTTAATTATCATTTTAATACTTTTGCAACGTGCAAAGTAAAGGGATGACTTCAACTATCTTGCATTGTTTGAAAAATTACATAAGTTTCAAGATGGGCCTAATAGGGGCAAATTTGTAGATAAAAGATCCCACAAGATCATTATATGTTACATATTAATTTTATTTTTATAAAATTACATAACACTTAATCTTTTATTTATATTTTCACCTTTAAATTATTTAGGAGGATGTCCAAACAATGAAGTCGCAGTACTCTCAAATGGAGTCTACTGATTCAGCATCTACTCCAAGTTCTGTGCCATATGAGAAAGCTATGATTTTGTCGCTAGTAGGTGGATTGAAAAAGGGCAAGGTCTATGGCATGGGATCTGAGGCTTCACGCTTCAGACTTCAGTACCGTTAGTTTGGGGCCTCGTCTTCGGGATCATCAGTGGATATAGAGAAGCTTTGTGGTAAGCTTGAGCAGACCCTTCAGCAGTAGCTTTAGCAAGAGTTGGACAAGAAAAACAAAGAGATAGATAAATAGAGGAAAAAGATAAAGAGGATTTTGGAGAAAAAAAGGCTAAGAAGATGTCTGCATTGATTGAGATGAATCGCATGGTGATATAACATCTTAACTTACAAGTGTCATCCATTCCATCTTCTAACTCTAATGATTCTGACGAGGATGACTCATCTTCTAGCCCTTCAACAGCTGTTGAGAGTTAGATTGGTTTTATTTTCATGTGGTCGTTAAGTGTGGATTGCTTGAATTATGGATTTAATATTATTATGAATCTGTATTTGCTATTTTTAGATATTTTGATGATATATGATTATTTGTGTATTTGGACTCTAAACAAATTATGGATATTTTGGTTCGCTAAAACAATTGTGGCAAATGTGTTTTGCTGTTATGCATGTGTGCTGGGACTATGATCTGAAACATTGTGGTGGTGTGTTGTGCATGTGTGCAGGGAATGTGATTGTCATGGATTGTAGGCTATGTATTGTGCATATATGTGTAGGGATAATGAATTATAAATGTTATAGGCCATTTGTTGTATATTATCTCGGGAATGTGATTGGAAACATTGTAGGCAGGGAGTGTGACAGGGAATGTGCATGTGTGTTGTGCATACTGGTAGCTATGGAATTGTGAACAGGGAATGTAACAAGTTTTGAAAGCTAAAATTGTAGACAGTATGCCATTGAATTGCCACCAAAAATAAAATTTCGTGGCAAATTCATGATAGATTGCCATAGATTGATCCTATTACTAAAAGTTTCCTTGGCAAATCCGTCGCAATCTACCACGGATTTGCCACAGATAATTATTTAATGTATTATTTTCGTGGCAAATTCATTGCAGATTGTCACAAATTTGCCACGGATTACATCGACTGCTACTAGCTTCCGTGGCAAATCCGTAGCAATCTGCCATGGATTATTATTTAATGTATTGTTTCCGTGGCAGATTGCTATGGATTTTCCATGAATTACACCTATTAACATAAGCTTCCATGGTAAATTCGTGGTAACCTGCCACGGCTTTGCCACAGAGCATTCTTTAATGTATTGTTTTTGTGGTAAATCCGTGGCATATTATCACAAATTTGCCACGGATTCCATCTATTAATAATAGCTTCCGTGGCAAATCCTTTGCCATCTACAATTTTCATCCCAATGTCATAATGTAATATTAATATCATCCCAAGCAAGCCATGACCTTTGTAAATATTCAATTTCGTGTTTAAACATTTGCTTTTCGTAAGAAATATAAACAAATCATTTAAAACGATACAGGAACTCATCTTGGTCCAAAAAGTAAAAGCTCCCAATTAACTTCTTAAACTTTAGGAAATGTGTTGATGTAATCCACTTCATGATTTGTGTCCGTTGTAAATTAACATATTCTACAAGTTCCTAGATTTTTTAAATCAATTTATATACCCTAGTCACAAAATTAAGTTCAAAAATATTTTGGTCATTTTTTAGAAAAATTGAGTTAACCTGTAGAATCCTGCCATGAATTCATGCATACCTTTTCACCAGTATTCATGCAAAGAAATAGATCAAAAAATTGATTTTATTCCTTCATGAGGTCTCATCTCAGTTCAAGTACTTTTCACTAAAGTTCCATTTCTTCACAATTTTCAACTAAAAAACCTTTAGTAATCCTCTCTAAGTGACTTAGAATTTGACTTCTTAATTGCCTTCAAGATCTCTTAGCTCTTTTTAAGTAATTTTTCATTATATTCTTCTATGAATTCCCTAAAATTTCTAGGGTCCAAATGAGTTCAATTCTTCTGAAGAGCTTTATAATCATTGCCGAAGTACAAATCCTACAATATTTATAAATTTAAAAGTTAAATTTCCAAAATACCCTAAAAGTATTTGGACTATATTAGTTTATCACCAACATACCCAAAGCTTCCTCCTATTGCTCAAATTTTATCCTTAATCCATTACTTCAAATTAAGAACCAATAGGTTGTCATCAATTTCACCTATACATTAATTTCATTATTTTTTCCAAAAATCCCTAAATTTTCTCTTTTGAGAATTTCATCAAATGGTTAAATCAAAATGTTAAATAATATAATTAAAGCATTTAATAAGTAAATTTAGTTCCCAACTATACTTCCATAACATTTAATTAACAATTTCTAAGCGAGATATTCACAATTCCAATTCTATACCTAGACTACCCTAATTTTATACAAAATAATACACTAAGAACTCTAGAAATTAAATCATCAAATTGATAGAAATGTTGAACTATTTTAAATAATCAATATTTGTTCAACAAATTTTTATCAAAACTTCAAAAAAGGTAAGAAAAATTCAAGAAAATGGAACTGTAACACCCCACTACCTAGGCCCGACAGGCCGGGGATGTTGCCCCATCCAAAGGATAAGGAGTCTTTATAACTAGGTTACACAATCAAAATAATAGAATAAAAATAACACTTTAAACTTAAAACTTATTACAATCTAAGAATTCAAATCAAATCCAAAATAAAAATTGTTCACTCTCAACTCTCAAAGCATTACACAAAATAAATATCAGAAAAATCTTCCAAGGCAGGCAACAACTAGCTACTCTTCCCACATCAGGATAGAACTGAAATCATGGTAAAAAGGGTGATGAGATAAAAATCTCAGCAAGTTCGTGTGTGCTTTGAATGTCCAGTAAAAACAGTTCGTGGATGCAAAGTATAAAATCTTCATAAGAGAAATACTGGCAAGTAATAAACAACACTCAAAATCAAGAGTGGTGTTTTGGCTTTTCCAACCATACATATACAATAAAATCAACCGCTCAAAAAGGTGGTCATGGGTTATCACACGTTGGGCCCCATAACCATACAACGGTCAGAATGCCACACTTTGTGCAGACTGACAAAAGGTAGGTGATTGGCCTATTGAGTAAGATAATCCTCCTTCTCTATACCCAAACAACAACCGGTTGTCCATTCCGGCAACACACAGTCACTTGACTGAAAAAAAAAACTCCTAGCTCAGACCGGCACGATCTACTGGACTGATATCCTATCCGGGGAGGACTTACCCCTAGAGGTGGCCACCTACTGAGAGACTCACCCTAACCCTTCAAAGACTAGTCCTAGCAGTCCACCCTTATTGAGCCCTCAATGTAAGTCAACCCACTTGGGAAAAAATGAACTAAACATAGCTCTACTTAAAAATGGCAATTAAGGATTTCCAAAGTTTGGGACAAAACTGGTTTTAGAAAAAGTTTAGAGCTTGAGAAAATCTGATTATTGGTTTTCTAAATAATTTGGTTGATTGAAATGAGAAATGAGACAATCCTCAATTGCCTTTACAGAAATGAGTGACCATGCACTCCACAATTAGCTTGGCATAGAACCATTTTTGTAATACCCCGCCCAAAACAACCTTTAACTATGGGAAAAAGTCATACATTGCATAGCATCTTGCATTTTATGCGGTAGCTAGAATAATTTTATTTGCATGGATGCATGTGAATTTTTCCGTTACTCTTGCATTTGAATTAATTGATGTGAAATAGTTGTGTTGTTAAAGATTTGGTAAAGGGAGGTTTGGTCGAAGATTTGGAAGGATGAGTATTGGGGTGGTAAGAACTTCTTGAAAAAAAAATTAGCATTGGAGTTGTTTTGGAATAGCGGGGAGGTTGGTGATTTCCTTTGGTGACCCGAGTTTAAATCCTACCTTTTGTGAATTAAGTTTCTCTTCTTGAAATTCTTTTCTTTAGACTGTTTCTTATCTTGGCCGAAAAAGAATCTAGCTATCCTAGAGAAATTTTAGTATTTCTACTCCAAGGAAAGAAGTCTCTATATTTATTTCCTAAATTCAAGGGCTTTGATGTGAATAAAGTTCACCTTTAATTTTCAGCTTGTGTTCCTTAGGATTTTCGAAAAAACCTAGCTAGGAGCCACTTTGAAGAATTTCAAGTGGTATAAAACTCTTCTTGATGAATATTAGAGTTAGGGAATATACTAGGGAAAAATCTTATTTTACCTCTTCAAGAATTCTAGCCATAATCCTTGTATTTATTTAATTGTTTTAGAGAAATATTTTAACTAAAGTCATAGATATTTTCTTTGGGTTTAAACACCACTTCCATAGGAGTAAGACTCTATATTTAACTCCTAAGTTCAAGGATTTTAGCTAAGGATGAAATTTGTTTTATTTTCAGCTTTTGTTCCCTTGAATATTCGGAAACCATAAGCTGGAAATATTCTGGAAATTTTTCTAGATTTTGTTCGCCACCTTGGAGCACCTTTAGCTCAATCCAAACTCTTCTAGGACTAGAGGAAATCTTATCCAAATCCTTGATAAAACCAGATTTTATTTCAATCCAAATTCAACTAGGATTTCTTCCTTTTCCTAGCTGAATTTCGGCAGCTTTGAATCTACATAAGCTGTCCGAAATTCCAGCCATCTTTAGCTACAATCCAACTCTGAAAATCCAAGCTCAAACCACCTAGAACACTCCTTAACAATTCAACTACCTTAGCTGCACAAAACCAGAATTTTATTCACACAAAAACACTGAAATTCGTCCAGCATATACACAGAAAAATTCAGACAGCTTTGTGCAGGATTTTCGGCCAGCTTTATGTTCCTACTTCAACCGAAATTCTGCACACATCCTTCACTAAAAAATCCCAGCTGAACAAGCTATTTTCAGCGCCCAAAATCCTCAATTTTTCTCTGGAAATTTCGGTAGAATTATAGCAGCCAAACTAGTCCAAAACTTGCTACACTTGCACAGAATTTTCACAGCACATGCACAGGATTTTTCAGTCATCAAAACTCACTCAAACTCTTCCTTGTTTGGCCCAAAATTCTGAACACATTCAGCCCTTCCTTTGAGCAGTGTTTCGGCCTGCTTAGAGGAGCAAATTGCAGAATTTTTTCCTCCATAAAAATCCCCTAAAATCGGCAGCAAGGAGGTGCGCGCAAGCTGGAAATTCCGCCTTTGCTGTCCAAGAAACCTAAAGCCATTAGGAGTCTATCTAAACACTACCATCTAACCCTAAACCAATCTTCTCCAACTTTAAATCATAACCACTGTTTACCCTCTCCATTCTACACGAAAATTTCAGCAACTTCTCTCTGCAAATTTTCGAAAATACAAGAGTTGTTCCAAGCAAAAATCGAACACACCTTAAGGTAAGCACAAATCCTTTCAACCTCTTGATGCCGTTTTCTCTAATGAATCTTTTCTCTTTCTTCTACCGTTAAATCATGCCCTATAGAGGTTGATTTCCTCTTCTTCCTTAATTTTCGGACAAGTGAAGCAAAGGAGGTAGCTTCTCTCTTCTTCTCAAGCGAACTCGGGACGATCACCATAGGAACATCGAAACCTCATTACCCGGTAGTTGCAAGGTAAGGGAATACCCTTCCTTGATGTCGAAAGTAATGTGTAATGGTGTTTATTAGCGAGATAAACATGTGGTCATAGTATTTGATCTTTGGGGATTGAATAGTTTACTTGGAATTAAATAGGAGATTGCGAATTGTTATGGAAACAAATGGGATTAGAGCATGTTTGAATTAATTGAGACCCTGATCATTATATTATATGGTTTAGATCAGGTGGATAATTGAGGAAAGCCAGCTGTGATTTTTATCTCGTTATCTGAGGGATATCAAGTAAGTCCTTGCATAAACTCTTTTATTAAATGTTGTGATGGTAAGTCCTTCTATAAACTGTTTTGTTAAAGGTTGTGATGGCAAGTCTATGTTGTGAAGCTTTGTAAAGCTATTGTTAAACTGTGTTTGCTTGGGTTGTAAACGTGGATATTTATTCTTTAAACGGTTTTGTCAAACTAACGGTTTTTAGCAAGAAAACTATTTTCCGTAAATTTTTAGAAATCTCTTTTGAAGAAAACCACGTTTTGCAAAGCCAAGGTTTGGAAATATTTTGAATCAGGAATTGACGGATATGTTCGTTGAGTACTCAATAAGGGTAGGCTAACAATACTAGTCTTGGAGGGCTAGCATAATTCTTCTGGTAGGAGGCCACCTCCAGAAGATGAACTCTGCTTGAAAAGGCGACAGTGTTGGTTGGTCAGGTCAGTCCGAGCTAGCATTATGCCTGAAAGGTATTATTTATATTCCCGGCATGGACACCCGGATGGTTTTGTTGGGTGTAGAGATGGAGGAGTATCTCACCCGGTGGGCTGTACACTCACCTTGATCAGAACGCCCAACGTGTGGTAATCTGGTCCGGACAAGGTGCACAAAGTGTGGTGCCTTGGCCAATTTGTTCTCATGGAGCCCAACGTGTGGTGACATGATTTTATCCGAGTGGATGATTTATTTTGTACAAAGTATGACAATGAGAAAAACCCACTCCTTGCGAAAAGAGATTGTTTATGACTTGCCAAATTATTTTTATAAATGTTTTACACTTTGCATACACGTACTATTCAAAACACCATGTGCCCACACAGGACTTACTGAGATTTATTCTCACACCGTTTTACACCATGTTTTCAGGAGATAGATTGTGCTGAGTCAGCGGGGCATGTAATAGTTGGAGCTTTTGCTATTTTCTCTATCCGTTCTAGGAGACATTTATTGCTTATGCTTCTAAACAATATTTTATTTTATTCCGTTTTGCTCCAAGTTGAGCATGATGTAATAATAATATTTCTTTATTTATCTAGGTTGATCCTTTTGGAGATTGCCTTTATATTTATACCTCATTCTAAAGACCCCTTGTCCTACGGGACGGCGCGACATCCCCGCCCTTTTAGGGTACGTAGTCGTGGGGTGTTACAAGTGGTTTCGTAGACATTGTTTAGGCAATTACTTGACTTATGGGGTTCTATTTTCTTAAGTATTCTGACTTGGTGCTAATTTTTATCTTTTGTTTATAGGATGGTTAATAGAGTTGTTGTGGTGTAGTGGTTAGAGCCTTAGAATTAGTTCTTGAGGTCTTGGGTTCAAATTCCATCATAGGGAGACCTGATAGCTCCGTGGGGTGGCTGGTGGAACCGGCCTCTGACGACTCCGATACTTCTGTTGAAACTAGGGAGAGTCGAACATAGAAGACCAGCAGCTTTTACTCCTTCTTTCTTTGGAATTTGCATACTTTTGTTTGTTTATCTTTTTCTTAAGGGAGCATATGGCTCATAGGGCCTATTAATCATTTTAAATAAAAAGGGTATCGTATGAGATGACCCCTTTTGTTCTGCAAAGAATGGTTTATATGACAAGCATGAGTTTCGCTTATTACTTGATTTATCTCTGCACGTTATCATCACATTCTCTTTTAGATGAGTACATTACTATCAACTGATCATGCACCTAAGCATATTCTTTTTCCCCTTGATAACTACCTGACCCTGAGTGAATGTGATTAAGATGGCACCAAGACGCCGAACAGTTGTGCATAGCAGATCGGTGCAGGAGAGTGCATCCTCCACCCCAGAATTTGAGTAGGTGCATCGTTCCACCCCCGACGTGGAGGAGCACCTGCCACGCGAGCAGGAATTGGCTTCGGAGAGGTCACGGGATGTGACCATAGGTCAGGTTTTCGACAAGATGGCCTCAATCCTACAGAACTTGACTGAAATGGTGGATAAGGTGGCTAGGAAACCACCGCGGGGAGAGGATGAGGCCCTGGAGCGTTTCCTGAAGTTCCAACCTCCCACATTCTAGGGGGAGGTGGAACAGGATGAGAAAGCCGAGCAATGGATTGAGCAGATGGAGGACATTTTCGCTACTCTGCAGTACTCGGAAGAGAGGATGGTGAAGTTTACTGCTTTTCGGCTAAGGGGACCGTCTCGGGCATGGTGGCAGCGAGTACGGGGTGATTGGGACAAGGAGGAGCAGGAGTGGACCTGGGACGATTTTACGGAGGCTTTCCGAGCCGAGTACATTCCTCGATGGGTGGCTGAGAAGAGGGAGGACGAATTCCAGACCCTCAGGCAGGGAGGCATGATTGTGGCCCAATATGCAGCCCGATTCATGCAGTTGTCCAAGTACTGCAAGTGCTTGGTAGATACGGAGCAGAAGCGCACCCGGCAATTCGTGAAAGGGCTAAGGCCAGATTTGCGGAGGGCGTTGGCTCCATCCTCGCCAACGTCGTACACTGCCGTTGTGGACGCAGCTTCTCGGACGGAGAACGAAGATCGGCACAGACTGGTCAACCGACCCTTTCAACCAAGTCGTCCACCTATGAGGCCTTCAGGCAATAAGCGACCTGCGGGTTCTATGCCATGGGGAAATCGGGGTAAGAAGCCCCGAGTGCTTGTAGCCGGATCAATGCAAGGCAGCCTGAACTGCCGACTGTGTAGGAAGTGAGGCCACACCGAGAGAAACTGCTGGGGTAGCGGGGGTGTGAGAAGGTGTTTCAACTGCGGAGACCCAGGACATCTGAGGAACGTTTGCCCCAAACCCTTAAGGACTGAGCAGACCGCGCCGACCCAGCCAATGGGAGGCAACAGAGGTGCCGCTACTGGACCAGCCGGAGCAGGGGGCCTGAAGAACCAGGTGAAGGCCAAAGTTTTTGCCCTGAGCCGAGAGGAAGTCGGAGCAGACGCCGCCGTAATCGAAGGTAACTTTTCTATCCAAGGTTATCTTGTCAATGTTCTGATAGATCCAGGATCTACACACTCTTATGTAAGTAAAGTATGTGCTTCATGTCTGGGCTGGGAAGGAAATGAGCTACCTTATACCCTAGTAGTAGTTCTCCCTTGGGAAAGGTGGTGGAAGCAGGCAAGAAAATGGGAAGTTGTGGAGTTGAGGTTGGGAAGGAGATTCTGGAGGCCGACCTTATAATCCTGGCCATGGACGGTTATGACTTGATCTTGGGCATGGACTGGTTGTCAAAGCACGGAGCTCGTGTGGACTGCAAGACTAAGACGGTGCAGTTTGTGAGACCTGGACGGGATGTAATTGAATTCAATGGCAAGCGAACGGAGGAACTGAAATTTCTTATTGCTGGAGCTAAAACCCGAAAGTTGCTCAAGAAAGGATGTGTGGGATAGTTGGCGTATCTCCTAAACAAACCAAAGGACCAGTATACCTTGGAAAGTACGGAGGTGGTGAAAGAATTTTCGGATGTGTTCCCTACGGAGCTCACTTCCCTACCCCCTGAACGGGAAGTTGAGTTCACCGTGGATCTGATTCCCGAAGCAAAACCAGTATCCAGAACCCCCTACCGGATGGCACCGATAGAGTTGAAGGAGTTAAAGGAGCAATTGGAAGAACTGTTAAGGCAAGGCTACATTCGACCGAGTACATCACCGTAGGGAGCCCCGGTGTTGTTTGTCAAGAAGAAAGATGGTACCTTGAGGCTATGTATCGATTATCGGGGACTGAACAATCTAACGATCAAGAATAAATACCCTCTACCCTTGATCGATGAGTTGTTTGATCAACTGCAAGGCGCTGCTTGCTTTTCGAAATTGGACCTACGGCAAGGATACTATCAGGTGAGGATCAAAGAAGAAGACATTCCTAAGACTGCATTCAACACGTGGTATGGCCATTACGAATTCGTAGTAATGCCGTTCGGTGTAACCAACGCACCGGCAGTATTCATGGATCTGATGCATCGCATTTTCCAACCATACTTGGACAAGTTCGTGGTTATATTCATTAATGACATTTTGATCTACTCCAAAAATTCGGAGGACCATGCGGAGCACTTAAAGTTGGTCCTAGAGAAGCTTAGGGAATTCAAGCTTTACGCTAAGTTCAGTAAGTGTGAGTTTTGGCTGAGCTCAGTGTCTTTCCTTGGGCACGTGATATCCAAGGAGGGGATCAAAGTGGACCCTGCTAAGGTAGAAGCCATAGCTAATTGGAAACAACCAGAGAACATTACCAAAATACGAAGTTTCCTTGGGTTGGCCGGGTACTATCGGCGTTTCATTAAAAACATCTCCACTTTAGCTTCACCGATGACACGACTATTGAAGAAGGATGTCGTTTTTGCTTGGAGTGAGAAGTGCGAGAAGAGCTTCAAAGAACTTAAGAGAAGGTTGATTTCAGTACCTGTGCTGAGTCTGCCCGAGGCTGATAAGCCCTATGCACTCTATACAGATGCATCCAAGGAAGGACTAGGAGCTGTGCTGATGAAGGAAGGGAAAGTCATAGCTTATGCATCTAGAAAGCTAAAGCCGCACGAAGTTAATTATCCCACGCATGACCTAGAGCTAGCAGCTATAGTGTTCGCCTTGAAGAAATGGCGACATTACTTGTATGGTGCACAATACGAGGTTTTTACGGACCATAAGAGTTTGAAATATATCTTTACGCAAAAGGACTTGAATCTCCGACAGCGTAGGTGGATGGAGTTCCTGGAAGAATATAAGTGCCCCATTAACTATCACCCGGGTAAAGCAAATGTGGTAGCAGACGCTTTAAGTTGAAAGGTGAAAATGGCACACTTGAGAATACAGGAGGTGTTGGCAGTCCAGGATATCCTGGAGAAAAAGGTGCAAGTACAAAAGGGGAAGATTTGTGTGAACAACCTGACCCTGAAACCCGATCTGGACCAGGAAATTGTATCAGGTCAACAGGGCAGTACAGAATTTCAAACTTTCAGGGAGAAAGAGATCGCGAGAGGAGGAGGCGATTTCCGAACCGATGAGAAAGTGGTATTGTACTTTCGGGACCGGATTTATGTACCGGACATCCAAGACTTAAGGAAAATGATACTGGACGAAGTGCACAAGAGCAAATACACCATACACCCTGGGGAGATAAAGATGTACCAAGACTTGAAGAGGAAATATTGGTGGGCTGGAATGAAGAGGGATGTAGTTCGGCATGTGTCGACCTGCCTGACATGCCAGAAGGTTAAGATGGAGCATAAGAAGTCTGCAGGTTTACTGCAACTGTTACCGATTCCCGAATGGAAATGGGAAGAGGTGACCATGGACTTTGTGACTGGCTTTCTGATGACCAAGACACACAAAGATGCGATCTGGGTGGTAGTGGACCGATTAACCAAGACAGCGCATTTCATACCGGTAAACGTAAGGGACTCAATGGAAAAGTTGGCTCAGATATATACCCGAGAAATTGTAAGGTTACATGGTGTACCATTGAGTATCGTGTCGGATAGGGACCCTAGATTCACCTCAAGGTTCTGGGGTAAGTTCCAGGAGTCCTTGGGCACGACCTTGAAATTCAGCACCTCTGCTCATCCGCAAACAGACGGTCAATCCGAAAGAGTTATTCAGGTACTGGAAGACATGCTCTGAGCATGTATCTTGGACTTTGGAGACAAGTGGATTGAGTCTTTACCGCATGCAGAGTTAGCATATAACAACAGCTATTAGGCGTCGATCGGAATGGCGCCGTACGAAGCACTGTATGGGCGAAAATGCCAGGTACCGATATACTGGGGATGGACAGAAGAAGGGAACGTTAAAAAGACTGGTGAAGTATGCATTCAGGAGATGACCGACAAGATTAAGTTAATTCGGGAAAGGCTAAGGGCAGCACAAAGCAGACAGAAAAGCTATGCAGACACTAGGAGGAGGGAATTGGAGTTCCAAGTAGGTGACCATGCATTCTTGAAGTTGACTCCTAGTAGAGGAATCCTGAAACATCCGAGGGGAGGGAAGTTGAGTCCTAGGTATTTGGGACCATTCCCAATATTGGAGAAAATTGGACCGGTTGCCTACCGATTGGATCTACCTGATGGCCTAACTGGGATGCATGACGTATTCCATATCTCTCAGTTGAAAAGGTACAATCCCAATCCGAGTTATGTACTCAATGAGGAACCGTTGGAGTTGCAACCCAATCTGAGTTATGTGGAGAGACCCGTCAAGATCTTGGAGCGGAGTATTAAGACGCTCCGAAACAAGTAGATACCCATGGTGAAGATACTTTGGGATCATCATGGAGCACAGGATGCAACGTGGGAAACGGAGGAATGGTTAAGACGTAAGTATCCGGGTATACTCGAAGGGTATGAAATCTGAATTTCGGGACGAAATTCTCTTAAGGGGGAGGGGATGTAATACCCCGCCCAAAACAACCTTTAACTATGGAAAAAAGTCATGCATTGCATAGCATCTTGCATTTTATATGGTAGCTAGAATAATTTTATTTGCATGGATGCATGTGAATTATTCCGTTACTCTTGCATTTGAATTAATTGACGTGAAATAGTTGTGTTGTTAAAGATTTGGTAAAGGGAGGTTTGGTCAAAGATTTGGAAGGATGAGTATTGGGGTGGTAAGAACTTCTTGAAAAAAAAATTAGCATTGGAGTTGTTTTGGAATAGCGGGGAGGTTGGTGATTTCCTTTGGTGACCCGAGTTCAAATCCTACCTTTTGTGAATTAAGTTTCTCTTCTTGAAATTCTTTTCTTTAGACTGTTTCTTATCTTGGCCGAAAAAGAATCTAGCTATCCTAGAGAAATTTTAGTATTTCTACTCCAAGGAAAGAAGTCTCTATATTTATTTCCTAAATTCAAGGACTTTGATGTGAATAAAGTTCACCTTTAATTTTCAGCTTGTGTTCCTTAGGATTTTCGAAAAAACCTAGCTAGGAGCCACTTTGAAGAATTTCAAGTGGTATAAAACTCTTCTTGATGAATATTAGAGTTAGGGAATATATTAGGGAAAAATCTTATTTTACCTCTTCAAGAATTCTAGCCATAATCCTTGTATTTATTTAATTGTTTTAGAGAAATATTTTAACTAAAGTCATAGATATTTTCTTTGGGTTTAAACACCACTTCCATAGGAGTAAGACTCTATATTTAACTCCTAAGTTCAAGGATTTTAGCTAAGGATGAAATTTGTTTTATTTTCATCTTTTGTTCCCTTGAATATTCGGAAACCATAAGCTGGAAATATTCTGGAAATTTTTCTAGATTTTGTTCGCCACCTTGGAGCACCTTTAGCTCAATCCAAACTCTTCTAGGACTAGAGGAAATCTTATCCAAATCCTTGATAAAACCATATTTTATTTCAATCCAAATTCAACTAGGATTTCTTTCTTTTCCTAACTGAATTTCGGCAGCTTTGAATCTACATAAGCTGTCCGAAATTCCAGCCATCTTTAGCTACAATCCAACTCTGAAAATCCAAGCTCAAACCACCTAGAACACTCCTTAAAAATTCTACTACCTTAGCTGCACAAAACCAGAATTTTATTCACACAAAAGCACTGAAATTCATCCAGTATATACACAGAAAAATTCAGACAGCTTTGTGCAGGATTTTCGGCCAGCTGTATGTTCCTACTTCAACCAAAATTCTGCACACATCCTTCACTAAAAAATCCCAGCTGAACAAGCTATTTTCAGCGCCCAAAATCCTCAATTTTTCTCTGGAAATTTCGGTAGAATTATAGCAGCCAAACTAGTCCAAAACTTGCTACACTTGCACAGAATTTTCACAGCACATGCACAGGATTTTTCAGTCATCAAAACTCACTCAAACTCTTCCTTGTTTGGTCCAAAATTCTGAACACATTCAGCCCTTCCTTTGAGCAGTGTTTCGGCCTGCTTAGAGGAGCAAATTGCAGAATTTTTTCCTCCATAAAAATCCCCTAAAATCGGCAGCAAGGAGGCGCGCGCAAGCTGGAAATTCCGCCTTTGCTGTCCAAGAAACCTAAAGCCATTAGGAGTCTATCTAAACACTACCATCTAACCCTAAACCAATCTTCTCCAACTTTAAATCATAACCACCGTTTACCCTCTCCATTCTACACGGAAATTTCAGCAACTTCTCTCTGCAAATTTTCGAAAATACAAGAGTTGTTCCAAGCAAAAATTGAACACACCTTAAGGTAAGCACAAATCCTTTTAACCTCTTGATGCCGTTTTCTCTAATGAATCTTTTCTCTTTTTTCTACCATTAAATCATGCCCTATAGAGGTTGATTTCCTCTTCTTCCTTAATTTTCGGACAAGTGAAGCAAAGGAGGTAGCTTCTCTCTTCTTCTCAAGCGAACTCGGGACGATCACCATAGGAACATCGAAACCTCATTACCCGGTAGTTGCAAGGTAAGGGAATACCCTTCCTTGATGTCGAAAGTAAAGTGTAATGGTGTTTATTAGCGAGATAAACATGTGGTCGTAGTATTTGATCTTTGGGGATTGAATAGTTTACTTGGAATTAAATAGGAGATTGCGAATTGTTATGGAAACAAATGGGATTAGAGCATGTTTGAATTAATTGAGACCCTGATCATTATATTATATGGTTTAGATCAGGTGGATAATTGAGGAAAGCCAGCTGTGATTTTTATCTCGTTATCTGAGGGATATCAAGTAAGTCATTGCATAAACTCTTTTATTAAATGTTGTGATGGTAAGTCCTTCTATAAACTGTTTTGTTAAAGGTTGTGATGGCAAGTCTATGTTGTGAAGCTTTGTAAAGCAATTGTTAAACTGTGTTTGCTTGGGTTGTAAATGTGGATATTTATTCTTTAAACGGTTTTGTCAAACTAACGGTTTTTAGCAAGAAAATTATTCTTTTCCGTAAATTTTTAGAAATCTCTTTTGAAGAAAACCACGTTTTGCAAAGCCAAGGATTGAAAATATTTTGAATCAGGAATTGACGGATATGTTCGTTGAGTACTCAATAAGGGTAGGCTAACAATACTAGTCTTGGAGGGCTAGCGTAAGTCTTCTGGTAGGAGGCCACCTCCAGAAGATGAACTCTGCTTGAAAGGGCGACAGTGTTGGTTGGTCAGGCCAGTCCGAGCTAGCATTATGCCTGAAAGGTATTATTTATATTCCCGGCATGGACACCCGGATGGTTTTGTTGGGTGTAGAGATGGAGGAGTATCTCACCCGGTGGGCTGTACACTCACCTTGATCAGAACGCCCAACGTGTGGTAATCTAGTCCGGACAAGGTGCACAAAGTGTGGTGCCTTGGCCAATTTGTTCTCATGGAGCCCAACGTGTGGTGACATGATTTTATCCGAGTGGAGGATTTATTTTGTACAAAGTATGACAATGAGAAAAATCCACTCCTTGCGAAAAGAGATTGTTTATGACTTGCCAAATTTTTTTTATAAATGTTTTACACTTTGCATACACATACTATTCAAAACACCATGTGCCCACACAGGACTTACTGAGATTTATTCTCACACCGTTTTACACCATGTTTTCAGGAGATAGATTGTGCTGAGTCAGCGGGGCATGTAATAGTTGGAGCTTTTGCTATTTTCTCTATCCGTTCTAGGAGACATTTATTGCTTATGCTTCTAAACAATATTTTGTTTTATTCCGTTTTGCTCCAAGTTGAGCCTGATGTAATAAGAATATTTCTTTATTTATCTAAGTTGATCCTTTTGGAGATTGTCTTTATATTTTTTTACCTCGTTCTAAAGACCCCTTGTCCTACGGGACGGGGTGACATCCCCGCCCTTTTAGGGTACGTAGTCGTGGGGTGCTACAATTTTGCATCAATCAGGTTTTATGCAGCAACTTATTTGATCCTTAGCTTGAGATAAATAAAGGTCTTCAACAGTTGACCTAACCCCTCCTGGGGTAAATACAAGCCATAATTAAACTCAAACCAAAATCCACTGTCACAAGTAAAACTAGCTCAACTTACTTCAACCATGATCCTAGTGTCCCAAGCTTTAAGGCCAGATAATAAATAAAAGGGTTTATAAGCTAAGTCTAGTTTGATATTAAAATAATTAGGGTTTTGGGGAATAGGTACTAGTAATGTTGAAGGTTTAAATCTTGCTAAGAATAAATTAGAGTTTATTTGATGAAGAGTCCTATGTGGTATTAGGTAAAATAATAATCTATTAATAATTATTGCTAGAAAATAATTGGTAACTAAAACTAGTTGTAAGTAAATTTTAATGGGCTTTGATTGAAAGATAATAAATAAATTTTAATAGTATTTATGAATATAAGACTTACAAAATTAATATTTTACCTATTATGAATATTCATATGAAAGGCTTTATTATTATTTTCTATATATTTTATTTTATATAAAATCTATATATTTTATTTCTTTAATAAAAGCCATTATTTATTTAACTAAAATATCCTTATTTTATATATAATAATCCAAATCCACCCTTCCTAGGGGTTTTCAAAATTTACTAGCAAAAATTATAATATTAATCATTTTATTGATGAAATAAAATTAACTTAGGGACAACAAGATTATGATCATATTTCCATTGCTAACCACAATCATGAATATACACTCCACTTTAATTCATCAAATCATCCAAATCATGAGTAAAGGCATAGATCTAAATTTACCAAGACATGATCCAACCTCTACTAGCATAAACATAATCATGGCTTTAACAATGAACATAAATCCTATTCACCAAAAGTGACATAATCTCTAACATGCTTGATCACATATACCACTCACGACATAGAGATATGAATTAACCCTAAAAATGCCATACAGTCAACCAAGGCAATCAACTCATGTAAAAATCCCATCTCCATCATATACACACATTTATTCATGCTTCAATCTCAACTCATCACAACAACACATGCTCAAGCCCTAATCATAATCCATCTCCTTCCAATATCAACCTAGAGACATGAATCTAGAATTTAAAGAGAGGGTTGAAGAGGCTTACTTGGTTGATGAGTACCTGGGAGTAGTTTCAAATGGATCCTAACTCCTAGGAGACTAGATCTGCCAAAGAGAGATGAAGAAAACATGACCATGGTTGAAGTCACCATTCAGTGAAGAGGGAGAGAGCATTCGGCCGAGAGAGAGAGAGAGGGAGAGAGAGAGAGAGAGAGAGAGAGAGAGAGAGAGAGAGAGAGAGAGTCCATTAGTATGATTATACACATATATATTCATTAGAGGTTGAAGATGAGTGAAGATGAAGTGGACTGAACATGCTTACCTTAAAGGTGTTCTTGAGCCTTCACAAAAATGTTAGTTTTCGATCCAACAGAGAGAGTTGAATTTTAGAGTTTGATGTTAAAAATGGAATGAATGGATTCCCGAAAGTGAGTAGGTGCAATCTAAAATTTTTTTTGAGAAGATTGAAGTGGTTTTGGTGGCCTTAGGCGAGAGAAGGTGAGTAGGTGTTCTTGAAGGTTGAAGAGAATGTGGAGAGAATAGGAAGAGGCTGGCCGAAATTCTATGCAGGAGGGAGTGCCGAATTGTTTGAGAGGTTTTGGCAATTGAATTTTTGTTTTGGGAAGAAAAGGAAAGGCTGGTTGTTTAAAATCCTAAAAGAATATTTTAGGGAATCAATTTAGGAAACAAAATATGGTAAGAAGATCTTCAATGGAGGACAGCTTTTGGAAGCTCTAATGGCCGGCTGGTTTGATCAGAGTTTTTGCTGGATGAAAGCTGTTTGAAGGGGCTTAATGGTGGCCGAAAAGAGGGAGTACAATGGTGAAGGAATGTCCGGTTGTTTAAGGGATGTTTTATGGAAGTTTACTAAACATATTTGCTGAAATTTTGTTCTTCAATCAATGGCTTGATTGGAGTAATTGTTGGAGATATTTTAGGGCAGCCATGGACAGGTTTTTCAAGTAGAAGGTTGGGGAAGATAATGGAGCTCAGTTCATGGCTGTTCAAGAGAAGTTTGAATAGAAAAATGGTGAAGTTTCGGTTAGGGCTGGAGAAGGAAGAAAGCTAGAAAAATTCCTGTACAATTTTTTCGCTAGTTGCTGGAAATTTCTGGGCAGCTTTTGTTGCCATTTTCCAGCCAACTTGTAGATGATTTAAAGGGTTATTCAGAGGTCTTCCAAGGTGGTTTCTAGTCTTCTTTATGGAAGAAAAATGTGGCTAAGATGCTGGGTGAAAATTGGAAGAAAACAGCTTGGTTTAGGCTCACCAAAGCTCCGAATTTGCCCAGAAAATTTTCTGGTTTGCACAGCATTTGTGCA
The DNA here is from genome assembly GCA_026120185.1 of Voacanga thouarsii. Classification (NCBI taxonomy): domain Eukaryota; kingdom Viridiplantae; phylum Streptophyta; class Magnoliopsida; order Gentianales; family Apocynaceae; genus Voacanga; species Voacanga thouarsii. The sequence continues at coordinate 501,445 of JANUWF010002030.1, read as the reverse complement.
GTCCGATTTTGGCCATAAAATTTCAGACTTTAAGCTGGACAAGAGGGCCATTTTTCTGGCAGCATTTGGGAGGGAATGATGGCTGAAAATTTTGACACTTTGAATGCATAAGAAGCTGGAAAAATTCCAGATTACTTCATAAAGAAAATGAACATAGCTAGGGTGGAGGTTTCAAGGTTCAACCATGGAGATTAATTCTCTTGGGAACCTTTCCCAACTCCTACCCATTTCTGGTCTATAAGATGTCTTACACTTAGACATTTTGAACCTTCAAAGCCACAGTACTTTGCTGGAATTTTTCTAGAATAAAATTGGCTTGAATAAATTGAACAACTTAATGAATTGAGAAGTAAGAAAAACTAAGGATCAAGAAAGGTGTGAATTCCCTTAGAAATTTTTGTAGGGCACAAGAGTAGGATTAGGATACTCCTATCATGTCTCCTTTAGGACAACCCTCTACTCCTCCCTAAAGCAAACAAGGCCGAAAATATCCTCCCTAAACAAAAATAAAATTCAATCATGCAAAAACTCAAATGATGGGATTCGAACCCAATACCTCAAGAATTAATTCCAAAGCTCTAACCACTACACCACAATAACTCTTATTCTTATTTTCTCTTCAAAATATTTTTCCTACTTAATCCTCATGCTATCTCCCTATTTTCACCTTAAGCAAAAATTACCATTTTGCTCTTCTTACTCAACAAGCACAAATAAACCATCTAGGCCACAAACCACAAATCCAAAGCATATAAAATCATATAAAACTGTATTTAAGCATGCAATAAAATATGATTGCATCCCAACCCCCTTACTCTAAGGTTGGTTTCAACTGGGGTTTCACAGGAACACCAATAGTCTTAGCTAAGAAGGCATGTTTTGTGAAGAAAAATCAATTTGAAATGGAATTTGGAATGTTGAAGGGTGCTTTTTGAGACCCAAAAAAAAAAAAAAAAAAAATACTTCTAGACAGAAGGAAGAAGAGTGATTTTTCTTCGTCGTTTTCAAAGTATAATGAAAAAGGTGAGTGTGTATGTGTCAACTAAAATAAGAGGAGAAATAGCTGAGTTTCTGTTATTTTTCATACTTAAAACATTAGTAAAAGTTGAGAAAATTTTTACAAAAGTTTGACAAGTTTGAGGATGATTACATTCTGACCCCAACCATCTTTAATTGACTAAATTAATCAATTAATAATTAATTTAGGTTAGTAGTAGTAAATCATGATTCTAATAATCTTCCTAAAGTTCTCAAAAAATAAAAAAAATTTATTTCTACCTAGTAAAATAATTTTATTCGAGTATATTCTTTCAAAATTAGAAATTTTGTTCAAAGTAGTGTATGGTTCAAAATCTTCATATAAAGACTTCCATAGTGAAATTGTTAGTGTTACACACAAATAAATATCATTTTCTAAGAAATTAAAAAAGTTTTAGAAATAAGTATAGGTAAAGCAGTCATTTTCTAAAAAATGAATAACTTGATTTAAACATTTGATGTTTCATTTCCTTAACATTTTGTATTATTGTGTACAACCTTATACATGATTTCATCATTCAAATACAAATTTAGGCATTTGTGAGATTCAAAATGAATTAAAATAGAAAATTAATTAATGACAAGATAGTGATTGTTACAACCTATCCCAGAAATCAAGGATTTCAATTGGTATGTAATTTATTGAAATTAATTACTATTGACTAAAAAATGGGGTAGTTTAGCTTAAAAAATAAATAAGAGAATAGCAATAATGCGTGTATAACTTAACATTTTCAAATGCTATCGCATTTTTAAATGACTAAAGATTTGTAATCATAACTATTGACAAAGATATCGACAAAAATAAGGATTAAAGTACATAAAATAATCGTAGTTAAGATGAAGATTTAGATGATAACTCAAATAGACAAGAGGATAAGTAGATATTTATTATTTATCAACTTGACATATGTTTTGGTTTTTAGAAATTTCATGCTAGCTATTAACTCTTCAATTATTCTTATTATGTGCTTTGGCAATTTAGTTTGAGTGTATTGAAGGTCCAACCATACATCATTGTTGAAACTATAATAATAAAATTTTAGATAGAACCACTTAACTTAATTAAAAGCCTATTATAAAATTAATTTAGAATATTATATAAATAATGGTTCATGTAAGGATTGGATGCTAGTTGTAGGTTAGTTTCATCATGTTGTTTCTTAATTTGGTTTTCAAATGTTATATGTAGATGTTCTAACATTAGTTTTATAGGTAAATATTTTTCTACTAATAAATTTTTATAGGAATATGTCAAAAAGAAATTCTTTTTCCTCCGTTATGATATTTGTATATGATATATTATAGCCAAAATGGAAGTATATAGAAATTAATTATGAAAATATAAAGCCATTCTTTATATTAGAAATCCATTAATACGTAATCAACTTTACGGGATATGAGGTTCTTATGTAAAAATGATGAAGATGTGAAGAAAATACAAGTTAGGAAGATATAATATTTCTATGATAGTTGCTCAACTTAGAAATCTAATACTTCAATTATCATGATATGGTCATTTCTTATGAAATAAAGTTAGAATGTTCTTTTGGTTAATCTTGGTTGCATTGTTGTAGATGGGGTTGCTTTGTGGGGTAGCTTAGCATTGTTGTGTTGAGTGAGGGAGGCTAGATGTGCATCTACAAAGTTATGGGTATATTGTTGTGAAAATTAAAGGGTGGAGTAGTGATGGATGGTCCCCCCCCCCCCCAAGGCTTTTATGGTGCCCTCAACATGACCTTAGTAAGGATCATGGAATTAGTTTGAAGGAATGAAAGAGAGATGTGCTGCTTCAGGGGTTGTGCCAAGAGATCTCAATGAAATTTTATATCAATATGAGATGAAGGGATAGAATGCTAGGAGTGAGGGACAGATGAGAGGCTTTTGAAGTGTTAAAGGATTTGGGTTTGGTAGATTTGGGAAAGTGAGGACCTATATTTACTTGTTTATAGTGGGAAATAGGTTAGGCAAGGACTTGGGAGAGGTTGGACCATACAGTTGGTAATAAGGTTTTTCCGAGAATTTTTCCAAATACTAGTATTTTAGTTCTTATATCTTCTCATTTCATCACTTTCTAATTGTTCTTAGGTTGAAGGACACCATAGTTAAAACTATGGTGTGTAGAATTAGACACTTTCAATTTGAGCCTTTTTGGGCTCAAGAGGAGTGTGAATAGTTGCTAGAATTTTTAAGCATATTAAGTTAAAGAATACTTTATAGAAGCCTTGAGAAATTTTAAGGCAATCTAAAAAGAGCTTACATGATTGAATAACTAGAGATTTTGATAAGAATCATTCCAAGCATGAAGGACCATCCAAAAAAGGGAGAAGGAAGACCAAGACATAACTCATGGCTACTTGGGCAAAATAATGATTCAAGGGAGTCCAACGAAGATTTTATGCATACAAAGCCTAAAAGCTAAAACCATGAGGAGCATGAAGAAATAGGTAATCAAGAGAACATCTAAATAAGTCAAGGGTGACCTCAAATTCATATGGAAGGCCAAGAAAACACATGAAAGAACAATGGGGAGAAAAAGAGAAACTTTTGAGCAAAAAAGGGTGCTGTTGAAAGAAGTGGCACCACCTGGTTCATACTAGGCATCGCTACGTGTTGCTACTACAAGAGCTGGATGAGGTTTTGAGAGTTGGTGGCACTGCCTGGTATGAGGCAAACAGTTCATGAATGCAAAGTGTAAGAATTTCCTAAGGAAAATACTAGCAAGCAAAAAATAATGTCCAAAAGCAAGAATGGCGTTTTGGCTTTTTCAACCATAAAGGTACAATAAAATCAACCACTCAAAAGGGCGGCCATGGGTTACCACACGTTGGGCCCCATAACCATACAACGGTTAGAATGCTACACTTTGTGCAGACTGACAAAAGGTAGGTGATCGGCCTATCGGGTAAGATTCTCCTCCTTCTCTACACCCAAACAAAACCGGTTGTCCATTCCGGCAACTCACAGTCCACATGACTGAAAACTGCTAGCTCGGACTGGCATGATTAAGTAGTACTGACATTTCTCTAAGTTGAGTTTATCTTCTGGAGGTGGCATCCTGCCAGAAGACTCACTCTTGCTCTTCAAAACTAGTACTATTAGCCTACCCTTATTGAGTACTCAATGTAGTTCATCCCACTTGGGAGAAAACTGATAAAACTTAGCTTTACTTGAAAATGACAATCAAGGGTTTCCAAAGTCTTTGTCAAAAATTAGTTTCAGAAACAATTTAGTGTTTGGATAAAATTGCTAGTTGTTTTTCAAATAATTGTGTGACAGAAACAAGAAAGGAAATTGTCCTTAATTGCCTTTACCATATCAGTGGTCACAAACTTCGTGTTTAGCTTGCTATGGAAACCTTTCACAACAAACAAGTTTTATACAGGAACTTCCTTGATCATTTGCTCGAGATAAAATAAAGATCTCCAAAAGCTGACATAACCCCGCCTGGGGTAAACATAAGCCATAATTAAACTCAAGCCAAAATTTACTTTCATAAACAATCCTAGCTCAACCTACTACAATCATGACCCTAATGTCCCATGTTTTACGGCTAGATAATAAATAAAAGGTTTGTAAGATAAATCTAGCTTGATATTAAAATAACTAGGGTTTGTGAATCAGGTACTAATAAGTTGTAGGTTTAAATCTTGCTATAAATAAATTAGGGTTTATTTGGTGAAGGGTCCTAGGCCCTAGATGATATTATTTAAAATAATGATTTACAATAACTAATGGTTAGAAATTATTTGGTAAATAAAATTAATAATAAGTAAAATTTAATATGTTTTGACTAAAAGGTAATAAATAAATTTTAACAGTATTTATGAATATATGACTTACAAAAACTAATACTTTACCCATTATGATTATTTACATAGAAGGCTTTATTTGATATTACTATTATATATAATATCTATATATTTTATTTCTTTCATAAAAGCTATCATTTAATTGACTAAAATATCATTATTTTATATATTAGTCCAAATCCACATTTCCTAGGGTTTTCGAAATTACTAGAAGAAATTATAGCATTAATCATTTTGACAAAATAAAATTAGCTTATGGACAACAAGGTCATGATCATAATTCCTATTGCTAACCATAATCATGAACATACACTCTACACCAATCAATAAAACATCTAAAACATGAATAAAAGCATAGATCTAAATCTACCAACACATGATCTAAACTCTACTAACATAATTATAATCATGGCCTTAACAAGAATACATGAACATAAAACCCTATTCACCAAATGTGACATAATCTCTAACATGCTTGATCATTCATACTACCCAGGACATAAAAACATGCAACAAACCCTAAAACGCCATACATTCAACCAAGACAAATCAACTCATGCATCAATCCCATCTCCATCATACAAACATATTCATTCTCATGCTTCAATCCCAACTCTATCACAAAACACATAATCAATCTCCAAATATATCCCATCCTCATCCAACTACATCCAAGAGACATGAATTTAGAATTTAAAGAGGAGATTGGAGAGACTTACTTGAATGATGACTACCTTGAAGAAGTTTCGAAAGAATCCTCACACGTGGACAACTTGATTTGTCCATGGAGGAAGAAGGAAACATGGCTATGGTTGGAGCAACCATTCGGCCGAGAGAGAGAGAGAGAGAGAGAGAGAGAGAGAGAGAGAGAGAGAGAGAGAGAGAGAGTTCATTAGTATTTACTTATCAAGGTCGAAGATGGAAGAAGATGAAGATGATTGTTCATGCTTAACTTTGAAGGTGTTCTTGAGCCTTCAAGAAAATTCTAGTTTTGATCCAAAAATGAGATTTTGATTTCTGAGTTTGATGTTAAAAATTGTAGGAATGGATTCACCAGAATGAATAGGTATAATCTGGAGTTTTTGGAGAATATTGGAGTGGTTTTGGTGGCCTTCGGTGTGAGAAGGGTAGTAGGTGTTCTTGAAGGTTTGGAGAGAATGGAGAGAATAGAGAGAGAGAGTTGGCCGAAATTCTGTTGGAGAGAGTTGCCGACTAGTCTTGGAGGGTTTTGGTAATTGGATTTTTAGATTTGGGATGAAAAGGAAAGCTAGATGTTTGAAATTAAAAAAGAATAATTTAGGGAATCAATTTTGGAAACAAATATGGTAGGAAGATCTTGGTTGATGGAGAGCTTTTGGAAGCTTCAATGGCCGGCTAATTGGTTGGGGTTTTTGCTGGGATGAAAGCTGTTCGAAGGAGCTTAAGGATGACCGAAATATGGTGTGCAATGGTGAAGGAATTTTCTGTTTGTTTGAGGGGTACTCTATGGTAGTTTGCTGGAATTTTGGACTTTAATTAATGACTTGATTGGAGTGATTGATGGAGAGATTTTAGGAGTAGCCGTGGAACTATTTTTCGAGCAGAACAATGGTGAAGAAGATGAAGTTCAATTCACGGCTGTTGAAGGTGAGTTTGTACAGAAAAATGGAGGAAGTTTTGGACAAGGGTGAAGAAGGAACAAAGCTGGAAATCTGATCAGTTTTTTTCGCAAGTTTGCTTGAAATTTTTGGTAGAATTTTCTGCCATATTTCAGTCAGCTTGCAGAAGGTTTGAAGGGCCATTGGACGGTCCTTTAAGGTTGGTTACCAGCCTTCTTTATGGAGGAAGAACAAGGTTAAATTGCTGGTTGAAAAGCTGGAAGAAACAGCTTGGTTTTTGGCTCATGAAGCAGAGAAACTGTCCAGGAAATTTTCCAGGTTTGCATAGTTTTTGTGCAGCTTGGTTTTGGCTGGAATGTTCAGTCCTCAAGCTAAGTGAAATGGTCATTTTTTTGGCAGTATTTGAGAGGGAAAGATGGCTGAAACTTTCGACAATTGGACTACTCAAGAAGCTGGAAAAATATCCAGATTACTACATGAAGAATATGAACACATATAGGTTGGAGTTTGAAGGTTCAACCATGGAGATTAATTCTCTTGGGAACATTCCATAACCCCTCCCCATTTTCAGTCAATAAGACATCCTCACATAGACATTTTCGACACTCCAAGACAAAGAAGCTTGCTGGAAATTTTCTGGAAATAAAATGGCTTAGATAAATGGAACAACCTAATTGATTAAGAAGTAGGGAAAGCTAGAGATCAAGAAGGGTATGAATCCTTTAGAAATTTTTGTATGGTGCAAGAGTACGATTAGGACATTCCTATCATGTCTCCCCTAGGACAACACTCCTTCTCTTCCCTAAAGCATGCAAGGGCCAAAATATAGCCTTCCTAAACAAAAATAAAATTTAATCTTGCTAATACTCCAATCATGGAATTTGAACTCAAGACCTCAAGAATTAATTTCAAAGCTCTAACCACTAAACCACAACAACACTTGTTCTTATTTTCTCTCCCAAATATTTTTCCTATTTAATCCTCAAGCTATCTCCCTATTTTCACCTCAAGTAAAAATTATCATTTTGCCCTTCTTACTCAATAAACACAATTAAGCCATCGAGATTACAAATCACATATCTAAAGCACATAAAATCATACAAAAATATATTTATGCATGCAAGAAAATATGATATACATCCCAACCCCCTTACTTTACGGTTGGTTTCAACTGGGGTTTCACATCCTCCCCTCCTTAGAAGAATTTCGTCTTAAAATTCAGGCATATCTCTATTTCAGATCGGGATACTTCCGCTTTACCCACTTTTCTGATTCCCATATAGCATCTCGTGTGCCATGATGCTCCCATTGAACTTTTACCATTAGTATCTGCTTGTTCTGGAGACTCTTGATATTGCGGCCCAATATTCGCATGGGCTTCTCCACATAGCTCAGATCAGGTTGCAACACCAACGGCTCATTATTTAAAACATGACCGGGATCGGCATTATACTTCTTCAATTGTGACACATGAAACACATCATGAATTCCCGTCAACCCATCTGGCAAGTCTAATTGGTATGCTACTGGTCTAATCCTTTTCTTTATCAGGAATGGTCCCAAATACCTTGGATTTAGCTTTCCACCCTTCGGATGCTTCCAGATTCCCCTATTCGGCATCAATCTCAGAAATACGTTGTCTCCTACTTGAAACTCCAAGTCTCTCCGCCGGTTGTCCGCATAGCTCTTCTATTGGCTCTGAGCTGCCTTCAACCTCTCCCTGATCAACTTTACTTTGTCCAACATCTCCTGGACATAGACTTCTCCGGATTTGCTTACGTGACCATCTTCTGACCAACTCCAGTATAGCGGTACTTGACACTTACGCCCATATAAAGCCTCATACGGAGCTATCCCAATTGAAGCTTCGTAACTGTTATTATATGATAGCTCTGCATACAGCACACATACGATCCACTTATCCCCGAAATCCAAAACACAGGCTCTCAACATATCTTCCAATATATGTATAACTCTTTCTGACTGCTCATCGGTCTGCGGATGCGCCGTCGTACTGAATTTCAAACTCGACCCCATTGATTCTTGAAACTTACCCCCAAAATGAGACGTAAACCTCGGGTCTCGGTCAAACACAATACTTGAAGGTACTTCATGCAGTTGGACTATTTCTCGCACATAGGTCTGAGCCAACTTTTCTATTGAGTCTCTTACATTCACCGATATGAAGTGAGCTGACTTGGTTAGTCGATCTACCACTACCCATATGCCGTTCTTCTGGGTCCTTGACATAGGAAGTCCGGTGACAAAATCCATGGTCATCTCCTCCTACTTCCATTCCGGTACAGGAAATGGTTGTAACAATCTTGCCAACTTCTTGTGCTCTACTTTGACCTTCTAACAGGTGAGATATGTTGAGACATATTTGACCACATCCCACTTCATTCCGGGCCACCAATAGGTCCTCTTCAGATCCTGGTACATTTTGACGTCCCCTGGATGAATGGCGTACTTGCTCTTGTGCGCCTTTTTCAAAAATTTATCCTTTAACTGAAGCTTTCCAGGTACACACAATCGATCCCTGAAATGCAAAACTCCCGCTTCGTCTTGTCGAAATTCACTGCCTTACTGTTTAAGCTCCTTGTCCTTGAAAAGCTAAAGTTCTGCATTACTTTGCTGAGCTTCCACGATTTCCCGCCCTAGATCCGATACCAATTTTAGGTTACTAACAACGATTCTCTTCTCTTGCACATCCACTCTTCTGTCCAACACATCCTAAACCACTTGAATCTCCTGCACTCTTGATCTGGCCATACCGACTTTTCTACTCAGTGCATCAGCAACAACGTTGGCCTTCCCGGGATGATAGTTGATTGGACAACGGTACTCTTCTACGAATTCCATCCACTTTCGTTGTCGCAAATTCAAGTCCTTCTGAGTGAAGATGTACTTTAAGCTCTTGTGGTCGATGAACACATCATACTCAGCTCTGTACAGGTAGTGTCACCATTTCTTTAGAGCGAACACGATAGCTGCCGCTCCAAATAATGAGTAGGGTAGTTAACTTCACGAGGTCTCAACTTCTGAGAAGCATAAGCGATCACTTTCCGGTCTTACATCAATACTGCTCCCAATCCTTCTTTCGAGGCATCGGTATACAGCGTGTAAGGTTTATCTCCTTCCGGCTGACTCAACACTGGTGCTGTCATCAATCTTCACTTTAGCTCTTGGAAACTCTTCTCACATTTCTCGCTCCACACAAATGGAATATCTTTCCTCAACAATTGAGCCATAGGTGATGCGAGAGTTGAAAATCCCTTAATGAACCTCCTGTAATAACAAGCCAATCCCAAGAAGCTTCGAATCTTGGTAATGTTCTCCGGTGCTTCCAGTCTGACACTGCTTCAACCTTTGCTGGGTCTACCTTGATTCCCTCATTGGTCACCACATGTCCAAGAAATGCTACACTGTCTAGCCAGAACTCACACTTGCTAAACTTGGCGAAAAGCTTGTACTCCCGCAGCTTCTCCAATATGAGTTTCAGATGCTCCGCATGCTCCTCTGGACTCTTGGAATAGATTAGAATGTAGTCGATAAAGACCACCACAAACTTGTCCAAGTAGGGTTGGAACACTTGGTGCATCAAGTCCATGAATACTGCTGGAGTATTGGTCACCCCGAATGGTATTACCACGAACTCATAATGTCCATATCTGGTATTGAAGGCCGTCTTGGGGATATCCTCCTCTTTTATCCGCACTTGATAGTACCCTTGCCTCAGGTCCAATTTGAAGTAGCAACTGGATCCTTGCAACTGGTCGAATAGCTCGTCAATCAGCGGTAATGGATACTTGTTCTTGATCATCAGATTGTTCAAGACCCGATAGTCGATACACAGTCTCAGAGTCTAGTCCTTCTTCTTCACAAACAGCATAGGCGCACCCCAGGGCGATGTGCTAGGTCTGATGTAGCCTTACGTTACTAACTCTTCTAACTGTTCCTTCAGCTCTTTCAGCTTTACTGGTGCCATTCGATACGGGATCCGCGATACTGGTTTTGCTCCCGGTACTAGGTTAATGGTGAATTCCACTTCTCGGTTGGGAGGTAGAGAAGCAAGTTCCGCTGGGAACACATCGGGAAAGTCCTTCACTACCACAGTGTCTACCAGAGTGCACTGGTCATTTGGCTTATTTATCACGTAAGCCAGGTACCTTTGACATCCTTGGTTCAGCAATTTTTGGGCCTTATCCCCCGCTATAAAATACTTTAATTCCTTTACCCTCTCGCCATTAAATTCCAACACATCACAACACGGTCTAATGAATTGGACTGATTTATTCTTACAGTCTACCCTAGCCCCATGCTTGGCTAACCAATCTATTCCCAATATTAAATCATAATCCACAATGTCCAATACAATCAAATCTCTCTCTAAGCTTTCTCTCCCCACATCAATTTTACAGTTTTTCACATACCGATCTGCTTACACCATCTTCTCCAAAGGTGTACTTACCAATAGGGTAAAAGGTAACTCTACTCCATCCCAACCCAAATAACATGCACAGATTTTGTTTAAATAGGAATGAGTAGAGCCAGGATCTATCAATGCATTAACGGAACGTCCTTGGATAGTAAATGTACCTTCCATTACTGTTGCATCGGTCCCAACCTCCTTTCTGTTGAGAGCGAATACCTTGGCCTTCACTTGAGGTTTCAGTGCTCTACTCACGAATGCTCCCATGGCATTGGCTCTGATGTGTCCCGGGTTCTGAGCCGGATTCCTTTGCCCGACTTGGTGCAGATTAGGGCAGGCGTTCCGTAGGTGGTTCAGGTCGCCGTAGTGATAACATTTTCGCTCTCCCCTTTTGGACCAACAGTTCTTCTTTGTGTGGCCTCTTTTCCCATACTGCCGACATAACGAAAGGTTTTGAGCAAGTCTGGCTGGTGCGGTCCGGGCTTGCTTTCCCTGGTTCTGCCACTACTGGTTGGCGGGTCGCTTGTTGGATTGCTGTCCTTAGAAGTTTCCTTGCGGTTGCCTTGGTGGCTGGAAAGGTCTCGTCGCCATTCTGCAGTGGTCCTCATTTTCAGTTCAGGTAGCTGCGTCTACGGCCCCCAAATAGGTCGTTGGTGGAGAAGGTGCCAACGTCCTCCTCAACTCCTGCCTCAATCCTTTGACGAACTGCCTTGTCCTATTCTGCTCGGTATCCACTAGTCTTCTGCAGTACTTCGACAGCTAGGTGAACCGTGCGGCGTGTAGGGCTACTGTCATGCCACCCTACTTCAAATTCTAAAACTCGTCCTCCCGCTTTTCCACTATCCACTGAGGGATGTACTCAGCTCTGAAGCCTTCAACGAAGTTAGACCATGTCTATTCCTGATCAACCAATTCCTAGTCGTCTTGAACCCACTGCCACCATGCCCGAGATGGGCCTCTTAAACGGAATGTCACAAATTTAACCATCTGCTCCTCGGTATACTAGAGCGTTGTAAATATATCCTCTATCTGTTTGATCCATTATTCCCCATTCTGATCTTGCTCAGCTTCACCCAAGAAGACGGGCGGCTGAAACTTCAAAAATCGTTCTAATATCTTCTCCCTTGGGGTTCCTCCGCTTAATCAGGTTTTGTAGAATCTCTGCCATCTTGTTGAATGCTTGACCCATCGACACATCAACCGGTGCTTCCAACCCCATTCCCATCTCTGGATCACTCCCATTACCCCGGTTGGGTGATTGCATCTGAGTTGTCTCCACTTCCGATGCCACCTGGTTTGCTTCCGGAATTCTCCTGCTTGACGAGGCTACATGACGCTTGGGTGCCATTCTAAACCATACCCAAATGATAAGTTTACGCATTCAACGATGAAATCATTTTAGCTGAACATGCATTCACAGTCAGATATAAGTAAAAGGAAATCAGATGCAAGTTTTTGTCTAAAGAATTGCTCATAAATTCTCTTTCAAATCTTAATTTGCATAAATTTGAAATTTTAACAGGAAACAGAAATAAAATTCCTTAACATAAAAGTTTACGGAAACAATAAATAAACATCCTGATCAAAATAACTCTCAGCGCTCTAGTCTTCATCAGAATCCTCAAAATCAGCCTCATACAACCATCCCCCAGAGTTCTTAGAAAAGTCTAACCCAGCCCCATTGGCTCCTTTCGGAGTTGCCTAGAACTCTCCCCGGGCTCAACTCGGCTGGGAGGAGGAATGAAAGAAGGCCTAGGTGGAGACTCATAATCTATCTCCCCTGGGTCATCACTATCTACTGATAAATCCACTATGGGACTAGGAGGGTGGGGAACATGTTCCACGACTATCTCCTCATTTTCACTATCAGAACTTATGTCTATCACTGGGATTGGGGGTGCCTCACGGATCAAGACCTCATCATCACTGCTATTTTCCAACGGAATAACTGGTTGAGGAGTAGGCCGAGGTACTAGAAGGTCTTCTGGGTAAATAGGGATAGGATGATGCAATTGCTGCCCCTTCCTTATGGTTCTTAGCAGTCTAACCATCCTACAGCATAAACAAAATAGGTTAGAAAAAGATTTAAACTTAAATAAATAGAACATATGCTATCAATATTTGCCTAAACCTAGGCTCTGATACCACTTGTAACACCCCACTACCTAGGCCCAATAGGGCGGGGATGTCGCCCCGTTCAAAGGACAAGGGGTTTTATAATTAGGTCACACAATCAGAATAAAATAATACCTCAAAATTAAAACTTATTACAATCCAAAAATTCATGAATAAGTAAAAAAAAAAAAAAAAAAAACTGTTCACTCTCATCTCCCAAAGCATTATATAAAAATAAATAACAAAATATCTTCCAAGGCAGGCAACACTAGCTACTCATCCCCACAGCAGGATCGACTTGAAATCATGGTAAAAATGGTGATGAGATAAAAATCTCAGTAAGTCCGTGTGTGTTTTGAGTGTTCAGTGAAAACAGTTCATGAATGCAAAGTGTAAGAATTTCATAAGGAAAATATTGGCAAGCAATAAATAATGTTCAAAAGCAAGAGTGGCGTTTTGGCTTTTCCAATCATCAGGTATAATAAAATCAACCACTCAAAAGGGTGGACATGGGTTACTACACGTTAGGCCCCATAACCATATAACGGTTAGAATGCCACACTTTGTACAGACTGACAATAGGTAGGTGATCGGGCTACCGGGTAAGATTCTCCTCCTTCTCTATGAGGGAACGAGAAACAGAGGGAACATGCTCTGTACGTTAAAAAATTTCGGGGAAAAATAAAACCAAGCCTTAAAGGCCATGCGGAAGCGTGAAGATCATACCTTTGCCCTCCTTAGCCCTTCTAGGTTGAGTAAGAGCGGATTGAACGACTGGAATCGCCTCGCTTTGTCCACTTGAAGAAGCTTCCAGTTGAACTCCCGCTTGCCTTCTACTCCGCCTTGTTTGCATGAATGCCTAGCTTTCCAGCTCTCGGAATATTCCTCAACCTAACCTCTAGTCGGTGAACACTATGGTAAAGAGGAACGGTCTCAATTCTCCTTGGTTCACTCGCTATTGATTAGCAAAGAACAAGGAGAAAACAAGAGGAAAGATACGTGAGCAAGAACAGAGAGAGAGAGACGTTCAGTGAGAGAGCTTCACGTGAGAGTCTTTCTTGTGTTTTTGAAGATTAGGGTTTTTTCCTACCAGAGAGTAGTTTATTAGTAAGCCAAAACTGGGTCTCTCATTATCTGATAAACATATCCCCGGAATATCATATTTCAAACACCCAGATGTTATTCTGAGAATCTGTTTGGCCTAACCCTAAACTCCTCTTAACCGTATCTGGAAAAAACTCTAAGGTCCAAGCTATTGGGCCAGAAAAATATTTATTATTTCCTTGGACCCAAAAGGCCCAAAATAATAAAAATTAATTATTTATTTCCTAGGCTTATATAAACAACCCAATAAATAATTAAGAAGCCCAAATGAACCATAATAATTAATCTTTAATTATTTATTTCTTGGGCCTATATAAATAACCCAATAAATAGTTAAATATTAATTATTTCCCATAGTTTAAGCCCAGGTTAATTTCTTAATTATTCATACTAGACCTAGGCCCTGAATAATTAATTAACCAATTAAACTAGATAATTAATTTCTCTCAACTCCTATTTTAATTTATTTATTTATTTTATTCCAGTCCAATAATAAATTAGACTTCCTGAATAAAATAAAATAAAATTATCTTCAACTGAGACCAATTCCTCAACCCAAAAGTAGTTAGGACTTACGGGCTATTCCGAGGACAAAAAAGATACATCGCCTTGGCTGCTAAAATGACCAAAATACCCCTGCTATATAAATAGCTGTATTTTGCACTTTAAATATTTCCTAATATCACCATAAGAAAATATTGACCCCAAGGGCAATGTTGCGATAGCAAAGTCTCCGACCTACAGGTGAAATGACTAAAATACCCCTCTACACATCGCCGTACATTTAGAGAGGAAGAAGTGTACTAACACCCCTCTAAATGACATCTACCATCCTTAGACTTCTAGTCCAATGATCCACGACTTCCTGGAGTGTTTCCACTTTCTAAGGGAGCTACCCTAAAGCAAACATCCAAGTCATGTTTCTCAGGGCCCTGGACATTTTAGACCATTCGGACAACCACAAGGGGCGATATAGTGCAGAAACTATCTTGTATAAGTTTGTCTTAACTAACTAGTCACATATACCCAACATGCAATTATATTGGCCCTATGATAGAACCTCAACTATAGCAAATCAAAGTATATGCTTCCAGCTTCGCCAGACCACCAACTCATACTCAAGTCGTAAAGTACTAGTCCACGCTATAGCGGTAGTAGTTTAGGTTTCTATCATATAGTACTTTTAGAAACCACTACTACAGGTCCTGTCCTACGTATTCGAAATACGCTTATGTCATGAAGTGAGTGGACTACTCACTGGCTAAAGGTAAGCCATTCCCCATTTGGAATTCATAACATAATAACCTAAACATGATGAGGTTCCTAGTCTCATCAATAGGTTAAGAACAAATGTTTACGTGTTAAATAACCCGTGATCCATACCTTACTATGAAAGACCACCATTCATAAGGATCACTTATTTAAACACAATGGGTCTGTTCCAAACGAAAATCATGCACAAACAAAGAGTAAATTCACAAACAATTTCTGAAAATAAATTCTTTTATTAAAATATTCGATTTTACATCAGAAACCTAATCTAAGAGGGCATACAAGCCAAAAATCTCCCACTTGCACTCTAAGACTAGGTAAGTCCATAGGTGCCCACCCTTATGGCGTCTAAGTGTCTCTTGAAGACTCTCTCAGCCAAATGCTTGGTGAATGGATCTGCTAGATTATTTTCGAGGCAATATGCTCCACCACGACTTCCCGTCTTTGGATGAAATCCTGGATCAGGTGGTACTTCCTCTCGATGTGTTTCCCCTTCTTGTGGTTCCGAGATTCCTTAGATTGCGATACTGCTTCAGTGTTGTCGCAATACATCACAACCGGCCTGTCCATATGTGGTACGACTCTAAGTTCTGAAAGAAACTTCCGGAGCCAAACTGCTTCCATGGTTGAGTCAGCAATACAAGACTGCTTAATACTCCTCCATGAAATTGCTCCTCCAGACAAGGTGAAGACATATTCACTAGTGGATTTTCTCTCATTCTTATCTGCCTGAAAGTCTGAGTGTGTGTATCCTGTAGGAACCAAATCATCAGCCCTGTAAACCAGTATATAATCTCTCGTTCCTTTGATGTACTTGAGAATATGCTTTACAGCTTGCCAATGAACCTCCCCTGGGTTTGACTGATATCTACTAACTAAGCCCATGATAAAGCAGATATCTGGCCTAGTACACAGCATGGCGTACATGAGACTTCCCACAGCCGAAGCGTATGGAACCCTACTCATTCTGTCCTTTTCTTCTTGAGACTTAGGACAGTCCTTCGAAGAAAATGACAATCCATGTCTGCAAGGGATTAGAGCTCCCTTGCATGAGTCCATGCTGTACTTAGCCAACATCTTGTCAATGTATGTCGCTTGGGATAACCCTAACATTCTCTGCTTCCTATTTCCAAGAAGCCTAATCCCAATAATGTAGCTGGCTTCTCCCAAGTCCTTCATACTGAATTGACTAGACAGCCAAACCTTTGTAGATGACAATGTTCCTACATCATTCCCAATGAGTAGAATGTCATCCACATACAGAACAAGAAAAACCACATTAATGCCTTCAAGTTTCCTGTACACGCATGGTTCATCTTCGTTTTGAATAAAACCATAAGACTTTACAGTCTCATCAAAACGAATGTTCCATGCTCTCGATGCCTGTTTAAGTCCATAAATGGACTTCTTAAGCTTGCAAACCATATGTTCCTGGCCTTCAGCAATGAAGCCTTCCGGTTGGGACATATAGATATCTTCACTAAGATGGCCATTTAAAAATGCCGTCTTGACATCCATTTGCCATATCTCGTAGTCATAGTGACATGTGATGGCAAGGAGGATGCGGATGGATTTAAGCATGGCTACCGGGGAAAAAGTTTCCTCATAGTCGATTCCTCTTTCTGAGTATACCCTTTCGCCACAACCCTAGCTTTGAAGGTTTCCACCTTCCCATCCGCTCCTCTCTTCCTCTTGTATACCCATTTGCACCCAATGGGTTTTATCCCTTCAGGTGAAGCTACAAGATCCCAAACCTGATTGAGGTACACAGACTCAATCTCGGCTTTCATTGCTTCATGCCACAGATTTGCATCGGCATCAGCAATAGCCTCCTCGTATCTAGTGGGGTCTTGTTCCCGATGGTCGGAGACCAGCTCAAAGGCTTCTCCAGTCCATCTATTCGGAACCCTAGACACTCTCCCACTACGACGAGGCTCCATTTGCACAGGCTCTTGAGGTTGTACCTCTTCTTGTTCCACAATCGGGTCAGAAGAAGTTAATTCCGTCGATAACTTCTCCTCAAGTTCCAACCTCGTTGAACCTTTAGCGGAAGTACTTTGATCATCTTCCAAGTATCTAGCATTGGTACTGACTAGTACATTCTGCTCCTTAGGATGATAAAAGTAGCCTCATTTTGTCCTTTTTGGATACCCAACAAGATAGCATAATTCTGATCTTGGTTCCAACTTGTCTCCCTTGATCAGTACATAAGCTGGACAATCCCAAATCCTGAGATGATTCAGACTTGGCTTACGCCCAGTCCACATCTCATAGGGAGTCCTAGGTACTGCCTTGGAAGGCACGAAGTTCAGAATATATGTCGCTGTCTCCAGGGCATATCCCCAAAATGACACTGGAAGAGTAGCATGAGCCATCATGCTTCGGACTATTTCCATCAATGTCCTGTTCCTTCTCTCAGCTACTCCGTTCTGTTGGGGTGTTCCCGGCGCATAGAGCTGGGATACTATCCCATGATGTACCATGTAGTCCTTGAATTCACCTAGAAGGTACTCTCCACCACGATACGATTGTAAGGTTTTGATTAATTTACCTGTCCGACGCTCCACTTCAGCCTTAAACTCTTTGAACTTGTCAAAAGAGTCAGACTTGCGTCTCATTAGGTAAATGTAACCATACCTCGTACAATCATCCGTGAACGTGATGAAGTACACAAAACCTCCCCTAGCTGGTGTAGACAATGGACCACACGTATCAGTGTGAACAAGACTCAACACTTCCTTAGCTCTATCCGCCTTTGGTGTAAAAGACCTTTTGGTCATTTTTCCCATCAGGCAGGATTCACACTGAGGCCAACTTTCCAATCTCAATGAGCTTAAAGGCCCATAATGGATTAGCCTCTGAATTCTGGTTGAGTTAATATGACCCAACCTCAGATGCCAAATGTATGAATCATTGATATTGGTCTTTCTCTTCTTAGTTAAAGGTTTAGATTGAGCGTTATTTGATTGTTTGTTAATAGGGTTTAAAAAGAACAAATTTCCATACATGTGCCCAGTACATAAAATTTCTCCATCTCTACTGATAGAAATACCAGAATGGAAAGATACAGAATATCCTTGATTAATAAGTTTTGCAATTGAAATCAAATTCTGACGAAAATCAGGTACATATAAAATGTCTTTTAAAACCACTATCTTATTACAATAAAAAATAAGATTCAGCTCTCCCACTGCAAGGGCCCAGACATGTGCTCCATTACCCACTCGAAGCCCATGTTCACCCTTCTTGAGTCGTCTTATTTTCCTAAACCCCTACAAGGAGTTACAGATATGATCAGTGGCTCCTGAATCAACAATACAAGTGGAAGTTGATCCTACCATTGATATGGACTCTAGATAGTAAACATTACCTGTGGGGTTTTTCTTGGCCTGAAGATCTGGACACTTTTTTTTCCAGTGTCCCTTCTTCCCACACTTGAAGCACTTGCCCTTTGGTTTGTCCTTGGGCTGGTTCTTGGGCTGGGCTGCTGTATTCCCCTTCTTCCTCTTGAACTTTCTGGGTTTAGGCCTAGTTCTTGAAGAAGAAGCCCTAGCAATCATGGCCTTAGACTGCGGCTTCATGACCTTCTCCGCCATCTGGAGCTCCTTCATTAGTTCAGTTAAACTCATGTTCAACTTATTCATGTTATAATTTAACTTGAACTGAGTGAAAGAGCCCGGTAGAGATTCGAGAACCATGTCCACTTGGCTTTCGGGGTCAATGACAGCCCCTAAGATTTCTGCCTCCTCGAAAGCAGCAATCATCTTGAGCATATGGTCTCGGACTGATGCTCCCTCAGCCATCTTATTTTTCACAATAGTTCGAAGAGCCTCCTGCCTTGCTGGCCGGCTCTTATTTGCGAACATCGTAGCCAATGATTGACTAATGTCATATGTAGAAGCCATGTGCTCGTGTTTTAACTGGAGCACATTAGACATGGAAGCTAACATATAGCAACGTGCCATTTCGTCATCTTTCTTCCATGCCTTTTCAGCCTCTTGCTCTTCAGCGGTGGAACCTTCCCCGATAATAGGGCAGGTTTCGTAAAGGACATACTTATACTCATCAACTGTGAGTATTATGTCCAGGTTCCTTTTCCAGTCCACATAGTTTGGACCCGTTAACTTATTCTCCCTGAGAATAACGGCCAATGGATTAAAAGAACCTCCCACCATTTCTGAAAATCGAAAATAAAAGAAAGAATTTAGTTTGTGAAAACAAAATAAAATTTGTGCACTGAAAATAATTTGGCTCTTAAGAAAACTAACATAGCTTCTTGGGAAGATTAACAGTTTTCTAAGCTAAGTGTATTAACCACCAGAAATTAATTTCCCTTCTAGGTAATGGTCTAGAGGATAACTCCATCGTGGGATGGCTGTTTCTTCTCATTTCCTATGGACATACCTCGCACTATAACCTCCAACATGGGCTGGCCGATCATAGTACGTGCCCTAAGTTATTAATTACATCATTCCATTAGATCTAGATCCTTGTGGTATCCCCATCCTATATGGGTTCACTCCCAGGGTGACGCGAGAGGATCCAGAATCTCTAATGAGGACCGTGATGGAAGCCGTGGGGCCGTTGGAACCCTCTCCCACTTAGTCTATTAAAATAAAGGTTTTCTGAAAAATATCCTTTTGAAATTTCCATTAAGTTTTTCTTAACTCAAAAATAAAATATCTAAGTTCAATAAAATCTCTATGTCAAGGCTTATATCCTTTGAGAGATTTCCTCCATGGACTAATTTTATTTAACTTAAAACTTAATGATTTCAAAAATTTTCCAATTAAAACTTTCTAGAGACTTTGGTCTCAAGCTTATTTGATAAAATCATTTTTTTAGTCCAAAACAAAACAAAACGGCTCTCCATTTTAATTTACAAAAATATCTAAATCCAATATATTTTCTATGTCAAGGATTAAATTCTTTGAGAAAATATTCAAGGATTAATTTTTGTACCAGTTAAAATAACCGTTTAGTTTTTAAAGAAAAATATTTTTTCTTGCCAAAACAAAAAGTTCCCAAAGACTTTGGTCTTTGAGAAAAAGCACACATAGGTACATAAAAAAAATAGCATGCTAGAAAACAATAAATGTTTTCATGCTTTTCTATTTTTCTTAAACCTAAGTGCCCAAATAATAGAATTAAACACATTAATTAATTAATTAATGATCTTGTTTAATCCTAAAATCCCTTACTAATATTTTTCATGCAAATATATTCCAAGAATATAAAAATTGCAAAAATATTAACTTCGCCTGGTATGGGACCCAAAATGAAAAAGGAAAAAAAATAAAAAAATTGCAAAAATCGCTGGAGGTCCACTGCACCGGATGCACAGGATCCGCGCCAGCATGCCTGCGGTCCACCGCGCCCTCCGGTGTACCAGTCGCACCAGATCAGACGCTGCCTCAGCCCGTGGAGTGCCTGCCAGCCCGAGAACCTGCTTCGCCTTCCCGCCCGCGTGTGCGCCCGCATCCGCGCGTCCGGAGCCCCGCTGACCTGTGCGCCAATTGAAGAAATTTGCAATTGTAAATTCACAGCAATCGGCTCGAATTCACTGGCAATTGGCTCGGCTTCGTGGCTCCAGCAGTACGGCCCCACTCACAGAACAGAAGAAGCTCGGCTCGGCGGCTCGGCTCCAACGCGGCGGCTTATGAACAGTTATCTTCTTCTTCGTGTTTCACCCGCGCGAATTTTTTCTGCAGTTCATCTCTGGTTCGATTTTTTCTTGCCTTCTTTGGCTTCTTTGGATATTTTTACTTATAAAAACTCATCCAAAATTAAACCACAACCGCCTACACCCATTTAAATTGGGTTTACACGATTAAAATACCAAAGCAAAAAAATTACAGAGGGATCCTATGCTCCAACAATGAAGCTCACATCAAGCCTATCCCACACCAAAACAGCGAAGGATCACAGGTATAATCATCTTCTCCATTTTTATTAACTACCATGCTCCCTATATTGATCAAAAACTAGTAGCTCTGATACCACATTGAGGGAACGAGAGACAGAGGGAACATGCTCTGTACGTTAAAAAATTTCGGAGAAAAATAAAACCAAGCCTTAAAGGCCATACGGAAGCGTGAAGATCATACCTTTGCGCTCCTTAACCCTTCTAGGTTGAGTAAGAGTGGATTGAACGACTGGAATCACCTCGCTTTGTCCACTTGAAGAAGCTTCCGCTTGAACACCCGCTAGCCTTCTACTCCGCTTTGTTTGCATGAACGCCTAGCTTTCCAGCTCTCGGAATATTCCTCAACCTAACCTCTAGTCGGTGAACACTATGGTAAAGAGGAACGGTCTCAATTCTCCTTGGTTCACTCGCTATTGATTAGCAAAGAACAAGGAGAAAACAAGAGGAAAGATACGTGAGCAAGAGCAGAGAGAGAGACGTTCAGTGAGACAGCTTCACGCGAGTCTCTTTCTTGTGTTTTTGAAGATTAGGGTTTTTTCCTACCAGAGAGTAGTTTATTAGTAAGCTAAAACTGGGTCTCTCATTATCTGATAAACATATCCCCGGGATATCATATTTCAAACACCCGGATGTTATTCTGAGAATCTGTTTGGCCTAACCCTAAACTCCTCTTAACTGTATCTGGAAAAAACCCTAAGGTCCAAGCTATTGGGCCAGAAAAATATTTATTATTTCCTTGGACCCAAAAGGCCCAAAATAATAAA
The DNA here is from genome assembly GCA_026120185.1 of Voacanga thouarsii. Lineage (NCBI taxonomy): Eukaryota > Viridiplantae > Streptophyta > Magnoliopsida > Gentianales > Apocynaceae > Voacanga > Voacanga thouarsii. The sequence goes on along the minus strand of JANUWF010002030.1, from coordinate 479,384 downwards.
AATTAATTATTTATTTCCTGAGCTTATATAAACAACCCAATAAATAATTAAGAAGCCCAAATGAACCATAATAATTAATCTTTAATTATTTATTTATTGGGCCTATATAAATAACCCAATAAATAGTTAAATATTAATTATTTCCCATAGTTTAAGCCCAGGTTAATTCTTAATTATTCATACTAGACCTAGGCCCTGAATAATTAATTAACCAATTAAACTAGATAATTAATTTCTCTCAACTCCTATTTTAATTTATTTATTTATTTTATTCGAGTCCAATAATAAATTCGACTTCCTGAATAAAATAAAATAAAATAAAATAAAATCCTCTTCAACTGAGACCAATTCCTCAACCCAAAAGTAGTTAGGACTTACGGGCTATTCCGAGGACCAAAAAGACACATCACCTTGGCTGCTAAAATGACCAAAATACCCCTACTATATAAATAGCTGTATTTTGCACTTTAAATATTTCCTAATATCACCATAAGGAAATATTGACCCCAAGGGCAATGCTGCGATAGCAAAGTCTCCGACCTACAGGTGAAATGACTAAAATACCCCTCTACACATCGCCGTACATTTAGAGAGGAAGAAGTGTACTAACACCCCTCTAAATGACATCTACCATTCTTAGGCTTCTAGTCCAATGATCCACGACTTCCTGGAGTGTTTTCGCTTTCCAAGGGAGCTACCCTAAAGCAAACATCCAAGTCATGTTTCTTAGGGCCCTGGACATTTTAGACCATTCGGACAACCACAATGGGCGATATAGTGCAGAAACTATCTTGTATAAGTTTGTCTTAACTAACTAGTCACACATACCCAACATGCATGTATATTGGCCCTACGATAGAACCTCAACTATAGCAAATCAAAGTATATGCTTCCAGCTTCGCCAGACCACCAACTCATACTCAAGTCGTAGAGTACTAGTCCACGCTGTAGCGGTAGTACTCTAGGTTTCTATCATATAGTACTTTTAGAAACCACTACTACAGGTCCTGTCCTACGTATGCGAAATACGCTTATGTCATGAAGTGAGTGGACTACTCACTGGCTAAAGGTAAGCCATTCCCCATTTGGAATTCATAACATAATAACCTAAACATGATGAGGTTCCTAGTCTCATCAATAGGTTAAGAACAAATGTTTATGTGTTAAATAACCCGTGATCCATACCTTACTGTGAAAGACCACCATTCCCATGGATCACTTATTTAAACACAATGGGTCTATTCCAAACGAAAATCGTGCACAAACAAAAAGTAAATTCACAAACAATTTCTGAAAATAAATTCTTTTATTAAAATATTCGATTTTACATCAGAAACCTAGTCTAAGAGGGCATACAATCCAACACTCTACACCCAAACAAAACTGGTTATCCATTCCGGCAACAAACAGTCCACATGACTGTTTGCTGGCTCGGATCGGCATGACTATGTAGTACTTATGTTTCTCTAAGTTGAGTTCATTTTCTGGAGGTGGCTTCTTCCCAGAAGACTCAGTCTTACTCTTCAAAACTAGTACTACTAGCCTACCTTTATTGAGTACTCAACGTAGTTCATCCCAAGTGGGAGAAAACTGATAAAACTTAGCTTTACTTGAAAATGGCATTCAAGGGTTTCTAAAGTCTTTGTCAAAAATTAGTTTTAGAAACATTTTAGTTTTTGGATAAAATTGCTAGTAATTTTTCAAATAATTGTGTGATTGAAACAAGAAAGGAAACTTTCCTTAATTGCCTTTACCAAATCAGTGGTCACAAACTTCGTGTTTAGCTTGCCATAGAAACCTTTCACAACAAACAAGTTTTATGCAGGAGCTTACCTGTTCCTTTGCTCGAGATAAAATAAAGATATCCAAAAGCTGACCTAACCCCGTCTGGGGTAAATATAAGTCATAATTAAACTCAAGCCAAAATTTACTTTCATAAACAATCCTAGCTCAACCTACTACAATCATGACCCTAATGTCCCATGTTTTAAGGCTAGATAATAAATAAAATGTTTGTAAGATAAATCTAGCTTGATATTAAAGTAACTAGGGTTTGTGAATCAGGTACTAATAAGTTGTAGGTTTAAATCTTGCTATAAATAAATTAGGGTTTTTTGGTGAAAGGTCCTAGGCCCTAGATGATAATTTTTAAAATAATGATTTACAATAACTAATGGTTAGAAATTTTTTGGTAAATAAAATTAATAATAAGTAAAATTTAATATGTTTTGACTAAAAGGTAATAAATAAATTTTAATAGTATTTATGAATATATGACTTACAAAAATTAATACTTTACCTATTATGATTATTTACACAGAATGTTTTATTTGATATTACAATTATATAAAATATCTATATATTTTATTTCTTTAAAAAAAGCTATCATTTAATTGACTAAAATATCATTATTTTATATATTAGTCCAAATGCACATTTTCCTAGGATTTTCGAAATTACTAGAGGAAATTATATCATTAATCATTTTGACAAAATAAAATTAGCTTATGGACAACAAAGTCATGATCATAATTCCTATTGCTAACCATAATCACGAACATACACTTTATACCAGTCAATAAAACATCCATAACATGAATAAAAGCATAGATCCAAATCTACCAACACATGATCTAAACTCCAGTAACATAATCATAATCCTGGCCTTTACAAGAATACATGAACATAAAACCCTATTCACCAAAGGTGACATAATCTCTGACATGAAGACATGCAACAAACCTTAAAACGCCATAAATTCAACCAAGACAAATCAACTCATGCATCAATCCCATCTCCATCATACAAACATATTCATTCTCATGCTTCAATCCCAACTCCATAACAAAACACATAATCAATCTCCAAATATATCCCATCCTCATCTAACTACATCCAAGAGACATGAATTTAGAATTTAAAGAGGAGATTGGAGAGACTTACTTGAATGTTGACTACCTTGAAGAAGTTTCGAAAGAATCCTCACAAGCGGACTGCTTGATTCGTCCAAGGAGGAAGAAGGAAACATGACCATGGTTGGAGCAACCATTCGGCCGAGAGAGAGAGAGAGAGAGAGAGAGAGAGAGAGAGAGAGAGAGAGAGAGAGAGAGAGAGAGAGTTCATTAGTATTTACTCATCAAGGTCGAAGATGGAAGAAGATGAAGATGATTGTTCATGCTTACCTTTGAAGGTGTTCTTGAGCCTTCAAGATAATTCTAGTTTTTTATCCAAAAATGAGACTTTGATTTTCGAGTTTGATGTTAAAAATTGCAGGAATGGATTCACGAGAATGAATATGTATAATCTGGAGTTTTTGGAGAATATTGGAGTGGTTTTGGTGGCCTTCGGTGTGAGAAGGGTAGTATGTGTTCTTGAAAGTTTGGAGAGAATGGAGAGAATAGAGAGAGAGTTGGTCGAAATTCTATTGGAGAGAGTGGCTGACTAGTTTGGGAGGGTTTTGGTAATTGGATTTTCAGATTTGGGAGGAAAAGGAAAGCTGGATGTTTGAAATTAAAAAAGAATAATTTAGGGAATTAATTTTGGAAACAAATATGGTAGGAACATCTTGGTTGATGGAGAGCTTTTGGAAGCTTTAATGGCCGGATAATTGGTTGGGGTATTTGCTGGGATGAAAGCTGTTCAAAGGAGCTTAAGGATGGCTGAAATATGGTGTGCAATGGTGAAGGAATTTTCTGTTTGTTTGAGGGGTACTCTATGGTAGTTTGCTGGAATTCTGGACATTAATTAATGACTTGATTGGAGTGATTGATGGAAAGATTTTAGGAGCAGCCGTGGACCTATTTTTCGAGTAGAAGAATGGTGAAGACGATGAAATTCAGTTCATGGCCGTTGAAGGTGAGTTTGTACAGAAAAATGGAGGAAGTTTCGGACAAGGGTGAAGAAGGAACAAAGCTGGAAATCTAATAAGTTTTTTTCGCATGTTTGCTTGAAATTTTTGGTAGAATTTTCTACCATATTTCAGTCAGCTTGCAGAAGGTTTGAAGGGCCATTGGAGGATCCTTTAAGGCTGGTTACCAGCCTTCTTTATGGAGGAAGAACAAGGTTAAATTGTTGGTTGAAAAGCTGGAAGAAACAACTTGGTTTTTGGCTCATGAAGCAGAGAAACTGTCCAGGAAATTTTCCTGGTTTGCATAGTTTTTGTGCAGCTTGGTTTTGGCTAGAATGTTCAGTCCTCAAGCTAAGTGAAATGGGCATTTTTTTGGCAATATTTGAGAGGGAAAGATGGCTGAAACTTTCGACAATTGGACTACTCAAGAAGCTGGAAAAATTTCCAGATTACTATATGAAGAATATGAACACATATAGGTTGGAGTTTGAAGGTTCAACCATGGAGATCAATTCTCTTGGGAACATTACATAACCCCTCCCCATTTTCAGTCAATAAGACATCATCACATAGACATTTTCGACACTCCAAGACAAAGAAGCTTGCTGGAAATTTTCTAGAAATAAAATGGCTTAGATAAATGGAACAACCTAATTGATTAAGAAGTAGGGAAAGCTAGAGATCAAGAAGGATATGAATCCTTCAGAAATTTTTGTATGGTGCAAGAGTACGATTAGGACATTCCTATCATGTCTCCCCTAGGACAACACTCCTTCTCTTCCCTAAAGCATGCAAGGGCCAAAATATAGCCTTCCTAAACAAAAATAAAATTTAATCTTGCTAATACTCCAATGATGGAATTTGAACTCAAGACCTCAAGAATTAATTCCAAAGCTCTAACCACTAAACCACAACAACACTTGTTCTTATTTTCTCTCCCAAATATTTTTCCTATTTAATCCTCAAGCTATCTCCCTATTTCACCTCAAGCAAAAATTATCATTTTGCCCTTCTTACTCAATAAACACAATTAAGCCATCGAGATTACAAATCACATATCTAAAGCACATAAAATCGTACAAAAATATATTTATCCATGCACTGGTCATTTGGCTTGTTTATCACGTAAGCCAGGTACCTTTGACATCCTTGGTTCAGCAATTTTCTGGCCTTAGCCCCTGCTATAAAATACTTTAATTCCTTTACCCTCTCGCCATCAAATTCCAACACATCACAACCCGGTCTAATGAATTGGACTGATTTATTCTTACAGTCTACCCTAGCCCCATGCTTGGCTAACAAATCTATTCTCAATATTAAATCATAATCCACAATGTCTAATACTATCAAATCTCTCTCTAGGCTTTCTCTCCCCACATCAATTTTACATTTTTTCGCATACCGATCTGCTTGCACCATCTTCTCCAAATGTGTACTTACCAATAGGGTAAAAGGTAACTCTACTCCATCCCAACCCAAATGACATGCACAGATTTTGTTTAAATAGGAATGAGTAGAGCCAGGATCTATCAATGCATTAACGGAACGTCCTTGGATTGCAAATGTACTTTCCACTACTGTTGCATCGGTCCCAACCTCCTCTCTGTTGAGAGCGAATACCTTGGCCTTCACTTGAGGTTTCAGTGCTCCACTCACGAATGCTCCCATGGAATTGGCTCTGATGTGTCCCGGGTTCTGAGCCGGATTCCTTTACCCGACTTGGTGCAGATTAGGGCAGGCGTTCCGTAGGTGGTTCAGGTCGCCGTAGTGATAACATTTTCGCTCTCCCCTTTTGGACCAACAGTTCTTCTTTGTGTGGCCTCTTTTCCCATACTGCCGACATAACGAAAGGTTTTGAGCAAGTCTGGCTGGTGCGGTCCGGGCTTGCTTTCCCTGGTTCTGCCACTACTGGTTGGCGGGTCACTTGTTGGATTGCTGTCCTTAGAAGTTTCCTTACGGTTGCCTTGGCGGCTGGAAAGGTCTCGTCGCCATTCTGCAGTGGTCCTCATTTTCAGTTCAGGTAGCTGCGTCTACGGCCCCCGAATAGGTCGTTGGTGGAGAAGGTGCCAACGCCCTCCTCAACTCCTGCCTCAATCTTTTGACGAACTGCCTTGTCCTATTCTGCTCGGTATCCACTAGTCTTTTGAAGTACTTCGACAGCTAGGTGAACCGTGCGGCGTGTTGGGCTACTGTCATGCCTCCCTACTTCAAATTCTGAAACTCGTCCTCCCCATTTTCCACTATCCACTGAGGGATGTACTCAGCTCTGAAGCCTTCAATGAAGTTAGACCACGTCTATTCCTGATCAACCAATTCCTTGTCGTCTTGAACCCGCTGCCACCAAGCCCGAGATGGGCCTCTTAAACGGAATGTCGCAAATTTAACCATCCGCTCCTCGGTATACTAGAGCGTTGTAAATATATCCTCTATCTGTTTGATCCATTATTCCCCCTTCTGATCTTGCTCTGCTTCGCCCAAGAAGACGGGCGGCTGAAACTTCAAAAACCGTTCTAATATCTTCTCCCTTGGGGTTCCTCCGCTTAGTCAGGTTTTGTAGAATCTCTTCCATTTTATTGAATGCCTGACCCATCGACACATCAACCGGTAAGTTTACGCATTCAATGATGAAATCATTTTAGCTGAACATGCATTCACAGTCAGATATAAGTAAAAGGAAATCAGTTGCAAGTTTTTATCTAAAGAATTGCTCATAAATTCTCTTTCAAATCTTGATTTGCATAAATTTGAAATTTTAACAGGAAACAGAAATAAAATTCCTTAACATAAAAGTTTACGGAAACAATAAATAAACATCCTGATCAAAATAACTCTCAGCGCTCTAGTCTTCATCAGAATCCTCAAAATCAGCCTCATACAACCATCCCCCAGAGTTCTTAGAAAAGTTTACCCCAGCCCCATTGGCTCCTTTCGGGGTTGCCTAGAACTCTCCCCGGGCTCAACTCGGCTGGGAAGAGGAACGAAAGAAGGCCTAGGTGGAGACTCATAATCTATCTCCCTTGGGTTATCACTATCTACTGATAAATCCACTATGGGACTAGGAGGGTGGGGAACATGTTCCACGACTATCTCTGCATTTTCACTATCAGAACTTATGTCTATCACTGGGATTGGGGGTGGCTCACGGATCGAGAGCTCATCATCACTGCTATTTTCCAACGGAATAACTGGTTAAGGAGCAGTCTGAGGTACTGGAAGGTCTTCTGGGTAAATAGGGATAGGAGGATGCAATTGCTGCCCTTTCCTTATGGTTCTTAGTAGTCTAACCATCCTACAACATAAACAAAATAGGTTAGAAAAAGATTTAAACTTAAATAAATAGAACATATGCTATCAATATTTGCCTAAACCTAGGCTCTGATACCACTTGTAACACCCCACTACCTAGGCCCAACAAGGCGGGAATGTCGCCTCGTTCAAAGGACAAGGGGTCTTTATAACTAGGTCACACAATCAGAATAAAATAATACCTTAAAATTAAAACTTATTACAATCCAAAAATTCATGAATAAGTTAAAAAAAAAAATTGTTCACTCTCATCTCCCAAAGCATTACATAAAAATAAATAAAAAAATATCTTCCAAGGCAGGCAACACTAGCTACTCATCCCCACAGCAGGATCGACTTGAAATCATGATAAAAAGGGTGATGAGATAAAAATCTCAGTAAGTCCGTGTGTGTTTTGAGCGTTCAGTGAAAACAGTTCATGAATGCAAAGTGTAAGAATTTCCTAAGGAAAATATTGGCAAGCAATAAATAATGTTCAAAAGCAAGAGTGGTGTTTTGGCTTTTCCAACCATCAAGTATAATAAAATCAACCACTCAAAAGGGTGGACATGGGTTACTACACGTTAGGCCCCATAACCATATAACGGTTAGAATGCCACACTTTGTACAGATTGACAATAGGTAGGTGATCGGGCTACCGGGTAAGATTCTCCTCATTCTCTACACCCAAACAAAATCGGTTATCCATTCTGGCAACACACAGTCCATATGACTGAAAACTGCTTGCTCGGATCGGCATGACTAAGTAGTATTGATGTTTCTCTAAGTTGAGTTCATCTTCTGGAGGTGGCTTCTTACCAGAAGACTCACTCTTACTCTTTAAAAATAGTATTACTAGCCTACCTTTTTTGAGTAATCAACGTAGTTCATCCCAAGTGGGAGAAAACTGATAAAACTTAGCTTTACTTGAAAATGGCATTCAAGGGTTTCTAAAGTCTTTGTCAAAAATTAGTTTTAGAAACATTTTAGTTTTTGGATAAAATTGCTAGTTATTTTTCAAATAATTGTGTGATTGAAACAAGACAAGAAACTTTCCTTAATTGCCTTTACCAAATCAGTGGTCACAAACTTCGTGTTTAGCTTGCCATAGAAACCTTTCATAACAAACAAGTTTTATGCAGGAGCGTACCCGATCCTTTGCTCGAGATAAAATAAAGATCTCCAAAAGCTGACCTAACCCCGCCTGGGGTAAACATAAGCCATAATTAAACTTAAGCCAAAATTTACTTTCATAAACAATCCTAGCTCAACCTACTACAATCATGACCCTAATGTCCCATGTTTTAAGGCTAGATAATAAATAAAAGGTTTGTAAGATAAATCTAGCTTGATATTAAAATAACTAGGATTTGTGAATCAGGTACTAATAATTTGTAGGTTTAAATCTTGCTATAAATAAATTAGGGTTTTTTTGGTGAAGGGTCCTAGGCCCTAGATGATAATTTTTAAAATAATGATTTACAATAACTAATGGTTAGAAATTTTTTGGTAAATAAAATTAATAATAAGTAAAATTTAATATGTTTTGACTAAAAGGTAATAAATAAATTTTTATAGCATTTATGAATATATGACTTACAAAAATTAATACTTTACCTATTATGATTATTTACATAGAATGTTTTATTTGATATTACAATTATATATAATATCTATATATTTTATTTCTTTAATAAGAGCTATCATTTAATTGACTAAAATATCATTATTTTATATATTATTCCAAATCCACATTTTCCTAGGATTTTCGAAATTACTCGAAGAAATTATAGCATTAATCATTTTGACAAAATAAAATTAGCTTATGGACAACAAGGTCATGATCATAATTCCTATTGCTAACCATAATCATGAACATACACTTTATATCAGTCAATAAAACATCCAAAACATGAATAAAAGCATACATCCAAATCTACCAACACATGATCTAAACTCCAGTAACATAATCATAATCCTGGCCTTTACAAGAATACATGAACATAAAACCCTATTCTCCAAAGGTGACATAATCTCTGACATGAAGACATGCAACAAACCTTAAAACGCCATAAATTCAACCAAGACAAATCAACTCATGCATCAATCCCATCTCCATCATACAAACATATTCATTCGCATGCTTCAATCCCAACTCCTTAACAAAACACATAATCAATCTCCAAATATATTCCATCCTCATCTAACTACATCCAAGAGACATGAATTTAGAATTTAAAGAGGAGATTGGAGAGACTTACTTGAATGATGACTACCTTGAAGAAGTTTTGAAAGAATCCTCACAAGCGGACAGCTTGATTCGTCCAAGGAGGAAGAAGGAAACATGGCCATGGTTGGAGCAACCATTTGGCCAAGAGAGAGAGAGAGAGAGAGAGAGAGAGAGAGAGAGAGAGAGAGAGAGAGAGAGAAGAGAGAGAGAGAGAGAGAGAGAGTTCATTAGTATTTACTCATCAAGGTTGAAGATGGAAGAAGATGAAGATGATTGTTCATGCTTACCTTTGAAGGTGTTCTTGAGCCTTCAAGAAAATTCTGGTTTTTGATCGAAAAATGAGACTTTTATTTTCGAGTTTGATGTTAAAAATTTCAAGAATGGATTCACGGGAATGAATAGGTATAATCTGGAGTTTTTGGAGAATATTGGAGTGGTTTTGGTGGCCTTCAGTGTGAGAAGGGTAGTAGGTGTTCTTGAAGGTTTGGAGAGAATGGAGAGAATAGAGAGAGATAGTTGGCCAAAATTCCGTTGGAGAGAGTGGACGACTGGTTTGGGAGGGTTTTGGTAATTGGATTTTCAGATTTGGGAGGAAAAGGAAAGCTGGATGTGTGAAATTAAAAAAGAATAATTTAGGGAATCAATTTTGGAAACAAATACGGTAGGAAGATCTTGGTTGATGGAGAGCTTTTGGAAGCTTCAATGGCCGGCTAATTGGTTGGGGTTTTTGCTGGGATGAAAGCTGTTCAAAGGAGCTTAAGGATGGCCGAAATATGGTGTGCAATGGTGAAGGAATTTTCTGTTTGTTTGAGGGGTACTCTATGGTAGTTTGCTGGAATTTTAGACTTCAAATAATGACTTGATTGGAGTGATTGATGGAGAGATTTTAGGAGCAGCCATGGAACTATTTTTCGAGCAGAACAATGGTGAAGAAGATGATGTTCAGTTCATGGCTATTGAGGGTGAGTTTGTACAGAAAAATGGAGGAAGTTTCGGACAAGGGTGAAGAAGGAACAAAGCTGGAAATCTGATCAGTTTTTTTTGCAAGTTTGCTGGAAATTTCTGGGTAGAATTTTCTACCATATTACAGTCAGCTTGCAGAAGGTTTGAAGGGCCATTGGAGGATCCTTTAAGGCTGGTTTCCAGCCTTCTTTATGAAGAAAGAATAAGGTTATATTGCTGGTTAAAAATCTGGAAGAAACAACTTGATTTTTGGCTCACCAAGCTGAGAAACTGTCCAGGAAATTTTCCTGGTTTGCATAGTTTTTATGCAGCTTGGTTTTGGCTGGAATGTTCAGTCCTCAAACTAAGTGAAATGCTCATTTTTCTGGCATCATTTGAGAGGGAATGATCGTTGAAATTTTTGACAGTTGGACTGCTCAAGAAGTTGGAAAAATTTCCAAATTACTACATGAAGAACATGAACACACATTAGTTGGAGTTTGAATGTTCAACCATGGAGATTAATTCTCTTGGGAACTTTCCATAACCCCTCCCCATTTTCGGTCAATAAGACATTCTCACATAGACATTTTCGACACTCCAAGATCAAAGATACTTGCTGGAAATTTTCTGAACATAAAATGACTTAGATAAATGGAACAACCTAATTGATTATGAAGTAGGGAAAGCTAGAGATCAAGAAGGTATGAATCCTTTAGAAATTTTTGTATGGTGCAAGAGTAGAATTAGGACATTCCTATCATGTCTCCCCTAGGACAACACTCCTACTCTTCCCTAAGGCATGCAAGGGCCAAAATATAACCTTCCTAAACAAAAATAAAATTTAATCTTGCTAAAACTCTAATGACAGAATTTGAACTCAAGACCTCAAGAATTAATTTCAAAGCTCTAACCACTAAACCACAACAACTCTTATTCTTATTTTCTCTCCCAAATATTTTTCCTATTTAATCCTCAAGCCATCTCCCTATTTTCACCTTAAGCAACAATTGCCATTTTGCCCTTTTTACTCAATAAACACAATTAAGCCATCGAGACTACAAATCACATATCTAAAGCACATAAAATCATACAAAAATATATTTATGCATGCAAGAAAATATGATATACATCCCAACCCCCTTACTATAGGGTTGGTTTCAACTGGGGTTTCACAATTGAGGCTTAAACCTTGGAGGTTTCATAGAGTAATTTGCTGAATTTTTGAATTCCAATTGAAGGCTTAATTGTAGTGATTGAATGAGTTATTTAAGGAGTGGCTATGGAGCTCATTTCGTGCAGATCAATGGAGGAGATGATGAAGTTTAGTTCATGGCTGACTAAGGTTGTTTTCACAGAAAATTGAAGTGACTTTCGGACAAGGTTTGAAGAGGGAGCAAGGCTAGAATTTCTGGTTTGATTTTCGCATGACTTGCTGGAATTTTTGTGTAGTTTTTTCTGCAATGTTCCAGTCGACTTTCAGTGATTTTGAAGAGGTATTGGAGGGTCCTTTAAGGCTAGTTTCTAGCCTCCTTTATGGAGGAAAGGTAGAGATGAATTGCTGGTTTGAAAGGTGGAAGAAACAGCTTGTTTTTGGACTGCTAAGCATTCGAAGCTGCCCAGAATTTTTTTTTGGTTGGTACAACTTTGTGCAATCCGAATTTTGGCAAAGTTTTTTAGTCTTCCAAATGAACAAGTTGGCCATTTTTCAGGCAGCATTTGAGTAAGAAAAATGGTTAAGGTTTTCGAAAACTAGACTAACCAAGAAGCTGGAAAAGAAATTTAGATTCCTACCATGGAGAAGATGAACACTATGGAGTAGAGTTTTGGAAGGTTCAACTATGGAGATTTATTCTCTTGGGAACCTTTCATAACCCTTCCCTATTTCTAGTCAAAACTCTATTCTCTAAGAGCCATTTTCGAAATTCCAAGGTCAATTAACTTTGCTGAAATTTCTGGAAATAAAATATGGTTTTGGATAAATTGAATGAACTTAATTGGTAGAGATTAAGGTAAGCTAGGGAATAAAGGACATGAATCCCTTAAGAATTCTTGTAGGGTACAAGAGTAGGATTAAGACATTCCCTTCAAGTCTCCCTTAAGACAATCACTCCTACTCCTTCCTATGGCATGCAAGGACCGAAAATAATCCATCCTACACAAAATAAAATTAATCATGCTAAAACTTAAATGATGGGATTTGAACTCAAGACCTTAGAGATTAATTCCAAAGCTCTAACCACTAAACCACAATATCTCTTGGTCTTATTTTCTCTCCTAAATATTCTTCCAATTTAATCCTCAAGCTATCTCCCTATTTCACATCAAGCAAAATTACCATTTTGCCCTTCATACTCAACAACCACAATTAAGCCTTCTAGACTATAAATCACAAATCCAAAGCACATGAAATCATTCAAAAATATATTTATGCATGCAAGAAAATATGTTATGCATCCCGACTCCCTTACTCTAGAGTTGGTTTTAGTTGGGGTTTCATGTCTATCTTATACCAAAATGACCGTAAGACACAACTTTAATTCTATATAAGCCCTTTTGTAGAGTCCTGATTCCCATAACACACTACTGGGCAAAAATAGCCCCAGTAGTTTTGCTTCAATTCTACTGTTTATGTTTTCTTTGTTTTCCTTTAGCCTTTAACACCTTGGGAACATTAATTTATTCAATTCCTTCAAATCATCTTTGATTCTGTAATTTTCAAGTTCCAATAGCTCACAAGAATCACACTTATTCAACACAAATTCACCTTTTCTAATCAAAAGCTAATAGAATCCATTTTTCCAATCAAGTAACTTCCATTTTTATTCTACTTTGGACATCATCTCCTCACTAGAAAAACAATCCTTCAAACTATCATAAATATTCAGTTCTTCTTTACACAAAACATCATCCATAAAGGTTCCAGGCAGCCGACACACATAGACACATAGAGAGTTCAACAACAAAGTTTATAAACCCTAGCTTTTGATCTAAAATCAAGATATGAAAATTATATTTTCATGATAAAATGGATATCATAATGATCACCATTCACCTAACAACAACTTTAATTCAAGTAGGGTAGGGTTTTACCTTGTATATAGAGCCCTTTAGTGTGATTTACTCCAAGAATCTCTCAAGAACTCACACACCACACCAAGAACACATACTAGCTACCTTTTTCTTTCTTTTTGCTATTTTCTTTTGATTTCTTTTCTTTTTTTTTTCTCCCTCCTTGAGGCTGCCAAAATTCTGGGCTGTATAATAGCCTCCCCACCACCATTCTCATCAGATTTTTGGCCAACAATATTTTAAATCAATTAAGTATATGGTGGAATTCATGTAGGTGTGTTCCAACTACAATTTTACACATCAACCGCTTAATTTCCTCCTCAAAAATTTCTCTTCATTTCTCTTGTATAGCTACCGATTTTCATGGCTAATTTCTAGCCATTTAATCACCTTCTCATGGTCCAAGTATTGGCCAATCACATTGCACAAGACCTTAATTAAAGGGCTCACAAATGATGTGTTCCAATTATAAAATTACACATTATTCTTTATTTATTTTGTAATCCTGTAATTCCATGGGTGTTGCATGAATTCTTCATGCAACCTCTCTTAAATTGACACATGTTGATGGGCTACCAATCATAAAATGCCACACGCACCATTTTTAGTCGTGATTTCCTATTTTCTTTAGAAATGACTAAAATCGGGCCCGAAATGAAAAAATATTTTATCTTACCATTCAACTCAAAAAATTCTACTAAACCCATTGGTAATACTTAAATTCTTCAATTCCTTCTCTATTTGATCAAATTCACGGTCAAAGTCACGAGTGCGGTCAAAATGACGAAAATGTCCATGATAACCCGAATACATAATTCATACTAAAACATGCATTTCATCGTACTAATCAATTTCCGTTCTCAGCGTACCATCAAATTCTTATTTTATTAACAATAATAGCCTTCTGAAGATTTAGGATATGGGTAGAACAAATTCAATAATTACATCCAGGTCCCGACAAAATATTATTATATCAAAATATTCGTCTTATTACACTGATCATCTTTTGTTCTGGTCATTGATATAAATTCTCATCCTATTACAAATAGTAGCCATTTGAAGATAAAATTTGGGGTATTATATTCTCACTGCCTTACAAAAAATTTCGTCATTAAATTGGTTTACACCTGGAATGATTCTAGATACTTTTTCGACATCTTTACTTCCGTTTCCCAAGTTGCATCTTGCACTAGATATGATTCCACAACACTTTTACTAGTGGAATTTTCTTATTTTGCAATTCTTTTTTAGCACACTCCAAGATTTTAATAGCCATTTCCTCATATTTCAAGCTTGGAGTCATCTCGATGGGCTTTTCATTCAAAATGTGGGCAGGATAAGCCACATATATCTGAAGTTGAGAGACATGAACCACGTCGTGAATACGTTGAAGCTCTATGGGTAACTCCAACTGATAGACCACTTTCACAGTCCTCTTGATAATGGGGAATAGTCCTACGTACCTAGGTGTCAACTTCTTTCCTTGTCCTTTGATTCCTAATTGTCGTTATAGAGTCAACTTCAAGAATACACAATCTCCTTTCGCAAATTCCAAATCTCTCCCACATCAATCTGTATAACTTTTATGTCTACTCTGAGCTGCCTTTAACTTAGTTTTGATCATCTTCACAGTCTGTCAAACCTTTTCAAGATCGAAAGCATCCTACTCATTCTTCATCCTAAACTTTCCCAATATAATGGGGACTGACATTTCCTTCCATATAAAGCTTCAAACAGGGCCAATCCAATGGTTGATTGATAACTATTGTTGTGTGTGAATTCTGCATATGCTAAATTATCGATCCACGTAATTCCAAAATTCAAAGCGCAAGCCCATAATATGTCTTCCAAATACAATTCATTCATTCTGTCTATCCATCTATTTGTGGATGCATTGCTATGCCAAACTTCACTATGGTCTCATACCTGTACGGCATCTTAGTCCAACTCCAAGGAAAGTCTAAGATCTCAATTTGACACAATACTATAGATTACTCATGTAGTCTAATTACTTCATATAAATTTCCTTTAATTTCTTTAGGGAATTTCGTTAGTTAATGGGGATGAAATGAGCATGCTTAGTTAGTCGATCCACTATCACCTATATAGTATTTTGCTGTCCTACTGCCATAAGTAATCATGTAATGAAATCTATAATAATTCAATCCCATTTCCATGATGGAGTAGGTAATGGTTGTAGTAACCTTCCAAGCTATTACGGGTTGGCTTTCACTTGCTGACAAATTAAACATCGAGCTACAAAGTTTGAAATTTCCTTTTTCATACCAATCCACCAATAATGCCACTTCAAGTTATGATCCATACTGCTCCTGAATGGATGGTATACTTACTTCGATGTGCTTTTATTCAAATGCCTTACTTTATCACAGACCGTTTCAGAATACAATACTGACCCCGGTAATAGATAATTCCATTATTGTTCTTTCGGAACCCACCCCCTCCTTTATTCACCTCTTTTTACATCAACTTTTGCAACTCTTCATCTTTATCTTGCTTTTCCTTTTACTGTTGTAGGGAAACAGGTTGAATGGAGATATTAATCATCTTTATTTCTTTGTCTACCGCAATTGCTTGCAGTTTTGAAATTCACAATATCCAGAGAACTAATAAATTTGCCTCCTTACAAAGGATATCTACTACTGTGTTTGCTTTTCCAGGATAATACTTAATTGGACATCGAAATTCTTCCAAAAATTCCATCCACCGACATTGTTTCATGTTCAAATCTTTTTGGTAAAACATACTTCAAGCATTTGTGGTCGGTGAAGAATTTTAAACTCAGCCTCATACAAATAATATCTCCACTTTTTAAGAGCAAACATAAGAGTAGCTAACTCCAGGTCATGTGTAGAGTTATTGATATGATCTTATGTGGGCTTTTTCTTGGTGTTGAGAGTGGTTTAGTGGTTATATGTTCAGCTCAACTAATGAGACCAAAAATAGGGATTCTTCTTGAGACAAAAAAAAAAAAAAGGAGAAAATAAAATAACAACCTACCTTCTATCAAACCCTTGAAGAACTAAGCTTCAAAGACCCTCAAGAATAGTAGGAAGTTCTACTATAATCTCACCCCAATATCCTTGAAGCGACAAAGATAAACAAGAACAAATAGAATAGAGAAAATAGGCACCCAAGTAATAGAATTCAAACAAACCTTAGAAAAATAAAGTAACTAAGACCCATTCAAAGAAACCACATTGGATTATCCAAAGGATTTATGGACTCATTCATAAGGAAGACTAACACTTAAGCATGGTCTTAAACAAGATGAACAAGGAGGCTAGAGCTTCTCAAGATTCTCTCTCAAATTTGAATTCAAGTGTGTGAATTGTCTTGTCAAATCACTAAAGGTGCTATTTATACTACCCTAACCCTGGCTAAGTAATCCTTAAGGTTTTATTATAGTTTAGAGTCTTAATAAGTCTTTACAAATACTTAAAATTGGAAAAAACTAGAGAAAACATAAAAAATACAGGATGGAGCCAGCGCTAGCTAAGGCTCTCAAGCCGACACTGGTTAGGCTTTGTTTTCAACCGGTTATGTGCCAGAATGAAGTCGTTGTTGGGTAGGTTGAAGGTGGCACCAGTTTGGCTGCTTGAGGCCAGCGCCGGCTGTCTACTGGAAGGCCTTATTTGGTCAAGTTTCGTCCGCCTTTGTTACTGGCTTAAGTTTTTGTTAGGGTCCTTCTTGGATAGTCATCAAAATGAACTCTTGGCTAGCTTCCTCAACCTTCTAACCCTTTTCCATCTTCAAGCATGATTTTATGAGCCATTGAAACTCATCTCGAACCTTCTTGAACTTAGATCTTGTCATCGGTCCTTGTCCTTGCATGGTCACGCCTCTCCCTCCTTGATCTTAACCTCCATGATGAAGCGGAGTCTCATCATCTCCCCCTCCTTGAAAATGATTTATCTCCAAATCGTTGCCATCATCTACATCAAAGGGAGAGAGGTCACTAACATTAAAAGTGGTGCTAACATGATACTCATCAGGTAAATCTATCTTATAAGTGTCATCTCCAACTTTGGCGAGAACTTCAAATGGACTGTCCCCCCTTAGATCTAGTTTGCTCCGTCATTGCGTGGGGAATCTCTCCTTGCGAATGTGCACCCATACCCAATCGCCCAGCTCAAATGGTACCTTTTTCCTTCCTTGATTGCGCTTATGGGTGATCTCTTCATTATGTTTTGCAATGGTTGCTTTCACCTTCTCATGGAGTGCCTTCACCATTTTCGCCTTCTTAGCTCCATCGAGGTTCAACCGTTCACCTATAGGCAAAGGAACCAAATCTAAAGGAGTTAGAGGATTAAAAAAATATATACAATTTCAAAAGGAGAATAAGAAGTGGTAGAGTGAATAGCCCTATTGTAAGCAAACTCAATACGTGGCAAGCACTCTTCCTAATTTTTTAAGTTCTTCTTAATTATGGTCCACAAGAGTTGGTGAGTGTTCGGTTGAGCACCTCCGTTTGTTCGTCTGTTTAAGGATGACAAGCTATGGAAAACAAAAGATTAGTACCAAGTTTGTTCCATAAAACTCTCTAAAAGTGGCTAAGGAATTTAGTATCCTTATCTGAGATAATAGTCCTTGGAATCTCGTGCATTCTTACCACTTCCTTAAAGAATAAATTTACAATATAGGACGCATCATTAGTCTTAGAACAAGCCACAAAATGAGCCATTTTAGAGAATCAATCAACAATCACAAATGTAGAGTCCTTACCCCCTTGGACCTAGGCAATCCTAAGATGAAGTACATTGAAATATCAACCCAGGGCACATTAGGTGTGGACAAATGAGTATAAAGACCATGTGGAAGAGATCTAGACTTAGCTCGCCTATAAATAATACATTGAGAACAATGTCTCTCCATATCCTTTCTTATTTTTGGCCAAAAGAAATGTTCCTTAAGGATGCCTAAGGTCATTGCAATACCAAAATGCCCCATTAGTCCCCCCCCCAAACTATGGGCCTTCCTAACTAGCAACACCCAAATAGATCCCTTTGGCACACAAAGCCTTGCTTCCCTAAATAAGAAACCATCATACCTATAATATTTAGTAAATGCACTTTTCTCATAAGCATGAAAAATATCCCCAAACTTCTCATCATCAATATATGAATCTTTCACAAGTTCAAAACCAAGAAGTTTAGCATCCAAAAAGTTTAGTAGTGCATACTTTCGAGAAAGTGCATCTGCTATCACATTTTCCTTACCCTTCTTGTATTGAATGACATATCGAAATGTCCCAATAAACTCCATCCACCTTGTATGCCTCTTGTTAAAATTTTGTTGGCTCTTGAGGTGTTCAAATAAACTCTATCCACCAAAGCAAAAAGCTCTTTATCATAGGTAGAGTAATTGAGGGCCGCCCCAGACAATTTCTCACTAAAGTATGCAACGGGTTTCCTATCTTGGGTCAAGAATGCACCTATTCCCACCCCACTTGCATCACATTCTATCTCAAATGCCTTCTCAAAGTTAGGAAGAATAAGAATTGGAGCTTGGCTCAATTTATCTTTGAGGGCTTGAAAGGCTTGTTGTTAGGCCTCCTCCCACCTAAACCCTACCTTTTTCTTTACCACTTCAGTTAGATAGGCTGCTATAGTGCTAAATTTTTAGATGAACCTCCTATAGAAGCTAGCTAGCCCATGAAAATTACGGACTTGGGTAATGGTGGTAGGGGTTGGCCAATCTTGGATGGCTTTCACTTTTTCCTCATCAACCTCTATCCCTTTGGCACTCACAACATACCCAAGGAATGTAATTCTCTCCAAACAAAAAGAGCACTTCTCAAAGTTAGTATACAATATCTCCCTTTGGAGGGCAACAAGCACACTTTGAACATGATCTAAATGATTCACATATGATTTTCTCTAGATTAATATATTGTTAAAGTACACAACAACAAAATTTTCAATGATTTCCCTCAAAACATAGTGCATTAATCGCATGAAAGTACTAGGAGCATTAGACAATCCAAAGGGCAAGACAAGCCACTTAAACAACCCTTGTTTGGTTTTAAAAGCCATTTTCCATTCATCCCATTCTCTTATTCTAATTTGGTGATAACCGGGTTTCAAATCAATTTTGGAGAAAATGCATGCACCAAATAGTTCATCAAGCAAGTCATCTAGCCTAGGAATGGTATAACGGTATTTTACCGTGATATTGTTGATAGCTTGACAATCCACGCACATACGCCATGTCCCATCTTTTTTGGGCACTAAGAGAACCGAAACCGCACATGAACTTAGGCTCTCTCTCACATGTCCCTTCTCAAGCAATGCCTCTATGGGTGGTAGTCCTCCGAGCACCTCCTTTGGAAAACCGTCTTCAAATTCTTGAAGAATAACTACAATTTCATTAGGTAAGGACAATATAGAATCATTAGTAGAAACTTAAGAACCTTTGCATAAAAGAAGAATAACCAATTCCTTAGCTTTTATAGCCTCTATGACCTTACTTTCTTTTACAAAGTAATTCACTACCTCCCCTTTCTTGTCCTTGATTGTCAAAGGTACTTATTTGTCTATTCTCTCTCTCAACTCTTTTTCTCTCTTCTCTTGTTCTTTCCTCTCAATTTCTTATTTTTGCTTAACATCTTGCTCTCTTTTCTTCTTTTCTTTCTCCTTCACGATTCTTTGATATTTGATCACCTCACTAGGGGCCATGGGGGTGAGGGTAAAATTTGTTCGCTCATTGAGTAGGGAATAAGTATTCTTCTTCCCATCATGCTTAACATGCCTATCGTATTGCCAAGGCCTCCCTAGAAGTAAGTGACCCACTTGCATGCGTACCACATCACATAGCACATCATCCTTATACTTCCCCATCTCAAATGACACCAAAACTTATTTGTTTACTCTCAATTCTCTGCTATCGTTCATCCATTGTAATTTGTAGGGCTTGGGGTGTTTAATCCAACTCATATCCAATTCTTCAACCAAGTTTGCACTAATCACGTTAGTGCAACTCCCACTATCCACAATGACATTACAAGGGGTTTTGTTGATTAGACACCTAGTGTAGAAAATATTCTCTCTTTGTTGGTGATCTTGATCCTCAATGGCTTGTGAATTTAATAACCTTCTTGTGACTCCCACCAAAGAGTATTCTTGACCAAAAACTTCCCCTTCATCACTTTCCTCATCACCATTTCCCTCTTGGTCTCCTTGGTGTCTTTCTCCCTCTTCTTCTTCGTTGATAAAAACCTCACCATAGGGATTAGTATACATCATTCTTTTACTTGGGCACTCATGGGAAGTATGTCCATATCCAAGGCACTTAAAATATTTGATATCCCTATTCCTTTGTGGCCTCTCTATGGCTTTTCCCTTGTCCTTGTTCCATCCTTCCCTAGGTTTCCAATCCCCTCTAGGCTTCCAATCCTCTCTAGGTTTCCAAGCCTCCCTTGGTTTGTTGAAATCCCTTTGGAATGGTTTAGGGGCTTCATCCTTCTTAAATGGTACATTGCTAGTAGTGTTGGGGTTTGGAAGTGATGGTCTAGTAAATACCCTCCTCTTTAATTACCTCTCAATCTTCATAGTGGTATGTACCATGTCCTCCAATTGATCATAGGGGTGTAATTCTACCTTATTAGCAACTTTCCTATTTTATCCTCCCAAGAACCTTGCTCTTGTTGCTCTAGGATCCTCATTGATTTGAACTATTATGAACATTACTTCCATTTTTTTATGAAAATCTTCCACACTCTTGTTCCCTTGCTTGAGTGATTGGAGCCTTTAGTAAAGATCATTGTAGTAATAGTGTGGTATAAACCTTGCCCTCATTATATTTTTCAACAAGTTCCAACTAGCCACGGTTTTCACTCCTATTTGTCTCATTTGTGTACTAACTTGCTCCCACCAAACCAAAGCATACTTCGAAAATCCCAAAATAGCCAACCTCATATTTGATCTATCACTATAGGTATGACTTTCTAGGAAGATCTCCATCTTGCTTTCGCACTCGAAATATGCTTCGGGGTTACTCTTGTCATAGAATGTGGGCACTTTCAATTTGATGTGGTTTAACTTCTTCTCCTAATCATTTCCTTCTCTCCTACCTCCTCTATTGCCCTATCCTCTATTGTGTTCCCCAAAGGCTTCAACTTGTTCCCCCTTATACCATTCATCAACTCCCTCAAAGTCTCTTTCTAACTGTCTTAGGTTGTTCCTACCATTCCTTCATTGGCCCCTCCCTCGTCCTCCTCTTATACCACGTATTCCCCCTCTCATAGGAGCTTGTTGGAATCCTCCGATTGAGTGCTCATCCCACTCTTCCCCTTATTGGGCATTTAACGGAGGAGTATGGGCATCACCATCTCTCATCCTTGGGCTAGGTACTTCAAATCGTTTTTGGCCTCTTCTTTGTGCAATGGTAGAAGATTGTCCAAGATGATTTATCAACTCCCTTATCATGTTTTGAAACTCACTTTGCATAGTCCTTATCATAGCTTGAAAGTCATCACCCAAAACCCTAGCATCAATTTGTTCTCCTTGAGGTCTACTAGGTCCACTTGGGTTAGGCCTAGAGATCTCTTGATCATGGGCCATGGTGATGGTGTATTTACTTACTTATACCTACAAAACAAAAGAGATTAGGAAGAAAACTAGTTCCTCACTTCGCATCCTTGTGTGTTGGCTCTCAAGGGTTGGTCACTCCACACTTGTGTTTGCTCTCTTAGGCTCTTTTAGTAATAGGTTCAACCTCTTACCTTTTTCTTAATACTCAAACCTTCATGTTCAATCCCAATTCTCCCCAATAGCTAAAGATTTAGTCCAACTTAGTGAATCACACAAATTAATGGATTTTTTCAATTAGGGGGTCTTACGAGAATTTCAACAAACACTTGTTGGGCACCTCAAGCAATTAAGTTTTAATCAAGAATTTCAAGAAATATGAACTCAATCAACATAAGAACAAACACTTAGACACACGAGGAAACACTTCTAACCAAGAAACAAACAAGAATTAGCAAGAATAAAGAAACAAGAACAACTAGAGCTAGGATTATGAAGAACAAGATGATCACAAGTGTGCACTAGTAAAATTGAGTTCAATGAACATGAAATTCAACAATAGAGTGATATACTAAGTCCGAATATCCCAAAGAATAAAAATTAAGAATCAAAGTTCCTAACTATAGCAAAAAATATTCTCATGGAACATTTATCAAACACCTTGGCTGCAATCCCGTCACTTAAAAACAACCAACATTTTCACTCATATTCAAGCCAATTTTCACCACAAACTCAAGAAAACTTTGTTCCCAAGGATTATATTAACATCAAGAAGCAATTTCCCAATAGAAATATCAAGATATAACAAAGATTTCATGACCTTTTTGGAGCATGTTTTTGAGTTACGGGATTTTCTCTGTTTTCTTTTTCTTCAACTTTGTAGGGCTCCTGTTCATGCTTTCAAGCTTTGATTGGAATTAAGCTTTTCCTTATGCTGATACCAAACTCTTTGATATGATCTTGTGTGGTGCTTTTTCTTGGTGTTGTGAGTGGTTTAGTGGTTATGTATTTAGCTCAACTAATGGGACCAAAAACAGGGATTCTTCTTGAGATAAAAAAAAAAAAAAAAAGGAGAAAATGAAATAACAACTTACCTTCTATCAAACCCTTGAAGAACTAAGCTTCAAAGACCCTCAAGAATAGTAGAAAGTTTTACTATAATCTCACTCCAATATCCTTGAAGCAACAAAGGTAAACAAGAACAAATAGAATAGAGAAAATAGGCACATAAGTAATGGAATTTAAATAAACCTTAGAAGAACAAAGAAACTAAGACCCATTCAAAGAAACCACATTGAATTATTCAAAAGATTTATAGACTCATTCATAAGAAGGACTAACCCTTAAGCATGGTCTTGAACAAGATGAACAAGGAGGCTAGGGCCTCTTAAGATTCTCTCTCAAATTTGAATTAAAGTGTGTGAATTATCTTATCAAAATGCAAAAGATTCTATTTATACTACCCTAACCCTAGCTAAGTAATCCCTAAGGTTCTATTGTAGTTTAGGGTCTTAATAAGTCTTAACAAACACTTAAAATTGGAGAAAACCAGAGAAAATATAAAAAATACGGGGCAGCCGACATGGAGCCGGTGCCGATTAGGCTCTGTCTTCGGCCAGTCGTACCTCAAAATGAAGCCCTTGTTAGGCAGGTTGAAGCCAGCGTCGGTTTGGTTGCTTGAGGCCGGCGCCGGCTGTCTACTGGAAGGCCTCATATGGTTAAGTTTCGTCCGCCTTTATTGTCGGCTTGAGTTTTTGTTGGGGTCCTTCTTAAATAGTCATCAAAATGAACTCTTGGCCCGCTTCCTCAACCTTCCAACCCTCTTCCATCCTCAAGCATGGTTTTATGAGCTATTGAAACTCATCTTGAAGCTTCTTAGACCTAAATCTTGTCATCGGTCCTTGTCCTTGCATAGTCACGCCTCCCCCTCCTTGATCTTGACCTCCATGATAAAATGAAGTCTCTTCTCCTCATGAGGTTTCTATTTCCAAGAGATATAAGCTATCACCTTGTTCTCTTGCAACAATACTCCTCTCAATCTTTCCTTTGGTGCATCTATGTCACCTCATAAGGTTTTTCCATCATCAGTAATACCACAATAGGAGCAAAACTTAACCTTCTCTTTAGCTCCTAAAAATTTCTCTCATATTTCTCGGTCCAAACATAAAGAACTTTTTTTGGGGGAGTCAAAAAGTGAAGCTATTTTAGGAAATCTCCCAGTAAATCTTCGATAATATCTTGCAAATCCCAAAAAACTTTGTATTTCAATTAGAGTCTCGGGATGTTTCCAATTAGTCACCGCTTCAACTTTTGCAGGATCCACCATAATCCCATCTTTAGATATCTCATGTTCCAAGAATGCTATATTGTGTAGCTAAAACTCACACTTACTTAGTTTAGCATATAATTGGGCTTCCCTTAACTTCTTAATACTTTCCGAAGGTGTTGCTCATATTCTTGAGGATCCTTAGAATACACCAAGATATCATCTAGGAATATAACATAAAACTGTCTAAGTAAGGCCGAAACGTTCAGTGAATCAGTTTTATGAAAATAGTAGGGGTATTAGTAACACCAAAGGGCAACATTATAACTCGAAAGGTTCATGTCGTGTGTTAAATATAGTTTTCGGTATATTTTCTTACTGAATCCATACTTAGTAATATCCATGCCTCAAATTCTAACTTTGAGAATCATCCTACTCTTTGTAACTAATCAACCAATTTATCAACTATGGGTTATAGATATTTATTCTTTTCCGTCACTGTATTCAACCATCGCTAATCTATACACATCAATAGTAACTCATTTTTCTTTTTGACAAACAATACAGGTACTCCCTAAGGTGAAGTACTAGGCCGAATAAATTAGTGCTCCATTAATCCCTGTACTTGTTTCTTAAGCTCCTATAATTCTATAGGTGTTATTTTATAAGGAGTTCTTGAAATTGATTCTACCAATGGCACCAAATCAATGGAAACTTCTGTTTTCTCTCTGGTAATAACTCATTTAATGTTGCTAAAAAAATATCTAAATACTCATTCATAATAGGAACTTTTTCGGTTTTATTAATCACATAAGCTAAGTATCTAGAACACCATTTTTGATTATTTTTTGAGCCTTAAGTCCCAATATAAAAGCATTACTTTTCCTTCCAGCCTCACCTACAAATTCCAATATAGGTTTTTTAGGCTGACGAAATTGCACTACTTTATGCTTACATTCAACTTGAATATGATGCTGGGATAGCTAGTTCATGCCCTGGATAGCATCGTAACCCTTTATGGCCGACTAATCAAATCTCCTCCCAAAATTTCATTCTCTACCAAAGTCTTACATTCTTTATGTACTTTTTCAGTATTCATTTACTTTTCCAATGGGGTACTAACTATCATTTCATAATTAAGTTTCTTCCCATTTTGTTCCCTATAGAATCAAGAAATGAATTAGCAATAAAGGAATACGTAGATTTGGGATTTACCAATACTTTAGTATCATAATTCAAAATAAGGTGCGTACCTTCTGCTACTGTGGTATGATTATCCGTCTTTTCCAATGCAACCACTCGAACATTCACTTGTGGTTTAGCAGGTCCAGGTCTAGAGATAGAAACTTTTCCTAGGTTCTCCCCTTCTAGTCCTGACCTCTACCCCTGATTGTTTCTTTCCCGGTTGACTCCATCCTCTTATCCTTCGAGGGTGAGGGTAATTGAATCTCTTATTCCTTATCTTCCTACAATTAAAGCATCTAAAAGGGGGTTGTCCACTAGTCGGGCCTCCCATCATTTGCATCTTTGCTTTCTTCTGCCAGTGGGGCCCTCAAGACATTTTCTGACTTATACCCCAAAATTTACCTTTGTTTCTCTCGTCTACCTATTCGATATCAGCCATTTTTGTCCTAGAAGTTATTTTTACTGCAGTGTTGTAACTGGTAGGAGCTATACTTGCTAATACTCTTTTCAGCTTTGGTCATAAACCATTCACAAAATATCTAACCCTGTCCGCTTCTGAATGGACTAGAAGTGGGCAATATTTTAACAATCTAGTAAATTCAGCAGCATATTGCCCCACTGTATGGCCTCCTTACCAAAAAGCTTGAAATTCATCCACCTTTCTTTCTACCACCCAACTGGGAATGAACTCTTTCTTAAAGGTAGCCTTAAAATCTGTCCACTCCTACTCCGATTGATTTATTTCTCTTGCCCACCAATCTTGGGTAGGTCCTTTTAACTAAATTATAGCAAATTGCACCTTCCTTTGCTCTGAATAATTCAGGGTTGCAAAAATCTTTTCCATCTGTTCAATCTAATTTTCAGCCTCCTGCTCTAAATCAGGCCGCCCTTGAAATTGCAGAGGGTGAAATTTCAAAAAATGCTCAAGACCTTGATCCGATTCAACTTCACTTTATTAACTTTCCCTACTTATACCCTCATTCACCCTAACATTCTCATTTGCTCTAGTGGTAGTCTCAGTCAACTGTTAGATAGTATTAGCCATCTTTTGGAAGGTTTGGAACATGGGGTGGTCCAAAGTTGCAAGGTGGGGACCTTCTACTTGTGGTTCCTCTACCATCGGCTCAAGGTTATTTCGAGTAGTTTGCAATGATCGTTCGGAGGTTCGCTTCGGAGGCATCTGTATAGTTCATAAGATTTTACTGATATAACAAATAACATAGCTCAAAAGTAATCATAAAAATGGGCATAGTGCACATAACAAAACATAACATATATTCACTCTTATTTATCACAAAGTCAGTACAAAATTTGTGTGCCAAACACACAATCATATACACCAGTTGAACTGTACATTCCCTACTACATATATCTATATCTTATCCTCCTACTCATCATCATCGTTGTCTGAGACGGGAGGTCCTTTATCAGTAGAAACTATATAAGACTCCACTGCATCAACCTCCTCATCTCCATCTGTATCTGGGTGCAACCAAGGTAATAGCTCTGGGTATGACTCTAAATCCTCCTCAGGCTCCTCAAACTCGAACATAAGCATCACTACCTTGGGTACATCGTGATCCTCTCCTACCTCCACGCCTTAAAACCCGGCATTTCCTCCTCAAGTACTCCAGGTACATCCCCACTAAACACCTCCTTATCATTCTTAGACAACACTGCACCATCAAAAATACTATTCTCCTCAACATCATCATCCTGATGGTGCGGCTTAATATCACCGTCAATCTCATCAGAGTCGCCACTAGCCTTCTTATGTGGCGACGGTATCCTCTTGGGGGTAGGTATCCTCTCCACACTAAGGTCTTGTGCAAATAGAGTAACAATGAGTACCACTAGGTCAAACGAGCTCCAAGTGAGACGGGGTGAATGACGGTGGCCAGAGTCAGGTCCTGTCAAGATAAAACGTTCAGACACACCTGCTCAGTAGATCATCTTAATCTTCCCATCATTGCTAAATTCATCCATTGGGCGCTTGTCCTTATCACTCCTATTTGTTCTGCTTCCACAATGAAAGGCTTCTATCAATCCTTATGAAGATACTACAGTTCTATACTATCAATCCTTATGAAGATACTACAGTTCTATAAAACTAGGCTTTGATATTATTTGTAACACTCATACTAAAGATAATAATAGAAGTAAATCAATATCGGGTGTCGCGCTATCCAATTACCCAGACAAGGGGTCTTTATAATGAAGAACCAACAGAGTATACAAGGTCCAAATCCATACAAACATCCCGCATGATGGTTTCATATATATATATATATATATAACGGAGAATTTCATACATGAAAATTTCCTATTCTACATCAGTAATAAGGTACAACATCAAGAAGGAATGTTCGGACCTAAACTGCTGTCACTGTGGTATCGTCGTAGGCTTACTCAACTCTAGATCCTACAAAAAGGGTAAGATAAAAGGCACGTGTAAGTGAAAAATCACCCATGAGTTCCGTATGTGCTAGTACTTTAGTAAAGAGACAGAATACATAAAACTATTATGGGGAAAAACATTTCATTTGTTCACTGAAAATAATTCCAAAACTCTTTAAAGAAGAGTTTACTCAGAACTCAATCACTTTTGGAAAATTGTGTTTTAGTTTCAAAACATTACCCCAATTTACAAATCATAAACACTTCTCCAATAGAAAGTCAGCCTGTATGCAAGTCCCGCAATCCTTGCCTTCGGCACCACGTATCATTGTACCGAGACTGCAACCTATAGTACTCAACCATGCATCGTTAGAATAAATACACCGCAACGTACTTCTGCTCAGGTATACCGCAACACACTCATGCCACCATAGGCTAGGGGTTCCCATACCAATCTTACTCACCATAAGCCATGGGTCCCCATACCAACCTTACTCACCATAAGCCAAGATGACTTATTTCAATGTCATGTCAGCCTGTTTAGAGTAAGTCAATCCCTAGAACTAGACTAGGTTACTAAAGTCGTCTAATTGTAACATGGGCTAGTACAAATATCAAAGTCCTTGTTGAGTACTCAACATTACCAATACCAACCCCTTCTGACTAATCAGGCTAGAGGGTTATTTGATCTCGCAAGATTTTCAAAACATTTTTGGGGTAAAATAACATTTTCATAATTTGATCCTATTGACTTGCAAGTCAGATCATAATTCTCATAGGTTCCGCAGGGCCAATCAATTCATTCCATGGGCATATCAAGCAAATAAAATAATTTTCGGGGTCAAAATATCATTTTCCAAAAGTCAATCTCATCACGAGAGATCTTTTTCCAAAACCATGTCGAAACAAGATAAAGAGTTCTTTTGACGCATCAAAATAAGTTTCCAAGGGTATCTATGATGAGACTCCGCTTCATCATGGAGGTTAAGATCAACGAGGGGGAGGCGTGACCATGTAAGGACAAGGACGGATGATAAGATCTAGGTCTAAGAAGCTTCAAGAGGATTTTCAATCGCTCATAAAACCATGCTTGAGGATGAAAGGGGGTTGGAAGGTTTGAGGAAGCCAGCTAAGAGATTATTTTGATGACTATCAAAGAAGGACCCTAACAAAAACTCAAGCTGGCAACAATGGCAAACAAAACTTGACTAAGGAGGCCTTCTAGTGAATAGCCGGCGCCGGCTCCAAGCAGCTAAACCGGCGCCGGCTTCATTCTACTCAACAACAGATTCATTCTGGCATTCGATCACCTGAAGACAGTCTGCAACCGGCACTGGCTGTAGTGTCCAAACTGCCACCGGTTCCATCTTGGGCAGCTGATGGCTGCCCCGCGTTTTTTATATTTTCTTCGGTTTTCTTCAATTTTAATTGCTTGTAAAGACTTGTTATGACCCTAAACTGTAACAGAACATCAGGGATTACTTAGCTAGGGTTAGGATAGTATAAATAGAACCTTTTATGATTTGACAACAGAATTCACACACTTTAAATCAAATTTGAGAGAGAATCTTAAGAGGCCCTAGCCTCCTTGTTCATCTTGTTCAACACCATGCTTAAGGGTTAGTCCTCCTTATGAATTAGTCTATAAAATCTTTTGAAAAATCCAATGTGGTTTATTTGAATGGGTCTTAGTTGCTTTGTTTTTCTAAGGTTTGTTTGAATTCTATTATTTGGGTGCCTATTTTCTCTATTCTATTTGTTTTTGTTTGCCTTAGTTGCTTCAAGGTTATTGGAGTGACATTATAGTAGAACTTTCTACTTTTCTTGAGGGTCTTCGAAGCTTAGTTCTTCAAGAGTTTGATAGAGGGTAGGTTGTTGTTTCACTTTCTCCTTTTTGTCTCTAGAAGTATCTCTGTTTTGGTCCCATTTGGTTGAGCTGAACACAAACCAACTAAACCACTCATAACACCAAGAAAAAGTCCACACAAGGTCATATCAATCTAGGTCATTTTGCCCGTACTCGATCACAAAAGTTTTTTCCAAGGACATCTGGGTCATTTTTCCCATACTCGATTCCAAAAGACTTCCCAAGGGTATTCGGGTCATCTTACCCTTACCCGATTTGAAAAGTATTCACAAGAGTTCCAATAAGGATATTTCAGTCATTTATCGAATACCCAATTCCAAAGGTTTTCATAAAATATTCTAATAAGGACATTTAGATCATTTTCCAAATACTCGATTCCAAAAGAAACTCGCTTCAAGAAATCTAGAATTCTATGCCAAAAAAGGATTAAGTTCAAAGTTTTCAAACACATTTCCATAAAATGTTGCAACAAGGATATTCCAGTCAATTTATGAACATCCAATTCCAAACTTCATCATTTTTCAAAAACCCAAGTATTAATCCAAAAATGACTAAATTTACACAATTCATGCTTTAATCTTCTATTAAGATTTCTAAGCCAATTATGAAGTTTGTTCAAGCCCAAAATAGCTTAAAATAATTCTTACTCAAATAAACCTTTAGTATATTTAGGGATCTCCAAAATGGTATAAAATATAGCATTTCGTGGAAAAGTGAGGCACACTAGCTTTCAAAATATTTTAGAAGTGAAAGGGACTCACCTCGTGTCCAGATTAACTTTTTCCGTTCATGGCCGTTCGACCACCGTTTCTACCGTTTCCAAAGAACCGTAGGCTGTTTATTGATGAACCTACACCAAACATTGTTTTTAGGTGAAATCATGTTTGGTAAAAAAGTAGCCAATAGTTAGTCGACATCCAATTGACGTGCCCGATGGGTAGCCGACGTGCCTGACGTTTAGCCGATGAGGCCGATAGTTAGCTGATGGTTAAGAAAAACATTCCACTTTCGTTCATGTTATTTTTTCGTCGTTTGTTTGATTCTTTTATTTTTCTTTTTCCACATTCTTTCTCCCTTCGTATGCAAGGAATTCACTTCAGATTTTTGATTTATGTCATCCAAAATAACACTATTAATCATCCTTAAGTTCATCTATTTTTGAACTCATTTTTCTGGAATTTCACAGCTTGACACATGATTTTGTTTTGTATATAACTTTCAATCTAAAACTTTGATTTGGATCTATGATATACCAAACGACCGTAAGACTCTTAACTTTGATTCTGTATAAGTGTTTTTATAGATTTCTAGTTTCTATAACATGCTACAGGGAAAAACAGCCCCAGCAGTTTTGCTTCAATTCTACTATTCATGCTTTCCTTTGTTTTCCTTTAACCTTTAACACATTGAGAACATTAATTCATTTAATTTTCCTTCAAATAATCTTTGATTCTATAATTTCTGGATCCCAATAGCTCATAAGAGTCATACTTATTCAACACAAATTCACTTTTTCTAATCAAAAGCTAATAGAATCCATTTTTCCAACCAAGTAACTTCCATTTTTATTTTTCTTTGGTCATCATCTCCTCACCTAAAAAACAATCCTTCAAACTACCATAAATATTCAGTTATCCTTCACAAAAAAACATCATCCATAAAACTTCTAGGCAGCTGACACACATAGAGAGTTTAGCAACAAAGTTTATAAACCCTAGTTTTTGATCTAAAATCAAGACATGAAAATCATGTTTTTATGTTAAAATTATATCATAATGATCACTATTCACTCAACAACAACTTTAATTCAAGCAAGGTAGGGTTTTACCTTGTATATAAAGATTTTTGGTGTGATTTGCTCCAAGAACCTCTTAAGAACTCACACACCACACTAAGAACACACACTAGCTACCATTTTCTTTCTTTTTACTATTTTTTCTTGATTTCTTTTCCTTTATTTCTCCTCCCTTGAGGCTACTGAAATTTTGGGCTGTATAACAACCTTCCCACTGCCATTCTCATTAGATTTTTGGTCGAGAGTATTTTAAATTAATTAAGTATATGGTGGAATTCATGTAGGTGTATTTTAATCACAATTTTACACATCAACCACTTAATTTCCTCCTCAAAAATTTCTCTCTATTTCTCTTGTATGGCTACCAATTTTCTTAGACAATTTCTAGCCATTCAATCATCTTCTCATGGTTTAAGTATTGGCCAATCACATTGCACAAGACCTTAATTAAAGGGCCAAAAAATGATGTGTTCCAATTACAAAATTACGCATAATTCTTTGTTTACATATCCATGGGCTACCAGTCATAAAATGCCACACGCATCGTTTTTAGCCGCGATTTTCTATTTTCTTCAGAAATTACTAAAATTGGGTCCAAAATGGAAAAATATTTTGTCTCACCATTCAACTCAAAAAATTCTACTGAATCCATTGGTAATACTTAAATTCTTCAATTCCTTCTCTATTTGGTCAAATTGTGGGTGCGGTTAAAATGACAAAAATGCCCCCGATAACCCGGATAGCATAATTCACGCAAAACGCGCGTTTCATCACACTAATCAATTTCTATTATCATCGTACCCTCAAATTCTTATTTTATTAACAATAATAGCCTTCTTAAGGTTTAGGGTACGGGTAGAACAAATCCAATAATTACATCCAGGTCCCAACAAAATGTTATTATACCAAAATATTCGTCTCATTACACCGATCATCTCTTGTTCTAGCCATTGATACAAATTCTCATCCTATTACAAATTGTAGCCATTCGAAGATAAAATGTGGGGTATTACTTTCCCTGCATTCTAGAGGTTATAGTTCAGAAACTTAATAACCTAGAATGCCTTATGTTTCAACTCAACTGGTAAATGACATACTTTTCCATAGACCAACTTATATGGAATAGTGCCTATGGATATCTTGTATGTAGTTTTATATGCCTATAGAGCTTCATCTAACTTAATTAACCATTCTTTTCTTAAATGCTTAACAGTTTCTCTAGGATCCTTTTAATTTCCTTTTTATCACCTTAACTTGGCTACTTGTTTAAGGTTGATAGGTCATAAACACCTTGTGAATCACTCCAAACCATTGTAAGGCTTTCTCAATTTATGCATTATGAAAGTGTGTATCCTTATCACTAATTATTTCCTTCTGTGTGCCAAAGAGAGAGAACAATTTCCTAAGGAATTTAACAACCACCTAGCATCATTAGTACGTAATTAAATCTTGGGCCTTGACCTATTTAGGTATATAGTTAATAGCTACTAGGATGTATTTGTTCCTAAAAGACACAAAGAAAAGACCTATAAAATCAAGACCTTATACATAAAAGATTTCACAAACTTGAACACTTATTTGATGCATCTTGGTTTTTCTCTTATTCATGATGGTTGGAAAGCAAGCATTAACAAAATTTTTTTGTGCATTACATGATATTGTATTGATCTAATTGGCTTATATAAAAAAGAATTATTAATTTTAAACTAATTAAATATTTGTATTCATCTAACCACATTATTAGATTGATATTAAATATGTTGTGACTATAGGAATTCCCCATGCAAATCAAATATATGCAACGGAAGAAAAACAGGAATTCCAGATGGAGAAGATCACTTGTATGCATTAAATTAGACCAAGACAAGGTAAGAAACTACTTTTTGGTGCTGCCTCTATGGAACAAATTTTTTTTTTCTTCTCTGTTGAAGGCACAATCTAGCAAACCTTTTCATTCGATTTCAGCTAGTCACCAACCAAAGAGAACGCCTTCTATTTATGTTCCATCAAAGCATTGTAATACAAGTATAGGATCGCCTCCAATATAGTCCATACAAGGGCTGCACTCAAGCGTCACTGGAATTCTATGCTAGGATAATGTAATCTCTGGCAGCTAGAAGAAAAGAAATTAACTCTCTAAGAAAAACGTTTTTCTCTCTATTAAATGAATTATAAAAAACACAGCATGCATATCAGATATTATCCTTGTTTGGTAACAAGAATCCATAGAGAATAAGAATTCTTTAATTACCAATTACAAGAGTAATCATATTAATTACAATATGGCCCATGAATTATAACTAATTATAATTCAACCACAACTTCTACTTTTCACAATTAACACTATAATATTATCAAGTAACATCTCAAGCACTTGATCCTCTATTATGTGTGACCTATTAAGTTTTTTGGTCTATTGGTAGCAAAATATGAATTAATCTAAACATCTTTAAGATTAATAATCCTTAATAATTTAGAATTAACTTATTAGTTCTAATTAGGATTGATTTGTTAATTCTCTAATTAATAAATCTATATTCAGCAAATCATGAGCAGCATCTAGCAGCGTATCATGACCACCTAAAAGTCCAGAAAGCCATGTGGCTTGACTTGAACCTTTCAACAACAAACATCAGTACAATAAACTCCATTCATCTTACAATATCTCATTCAATTAGAGTGTGAAATTAGTGCCAACTCTCTCCAGAATATTAATTAATTCTAGCCCGAATATTTTAATACTTTTTCCTGGAATCCACTACTCATCATGTGTATCGATTGGAACTATTTCCAATACACAATCATCTTGGCCAAGGACTCTCGAGTAGTGATTCCTACAAGTGGCCATGAGATATACGCCTCTACTATTATGAGTGGTGAATCCTTTATTGATCCTCCAACTACTTTCATTTACTTCATGTTGTACCCAATATCCATCTCATAAGCGGTCTTGTCAGGATTCTAGAGATTGGAATCAAAGTACAATGCTTAGCAATTAAAGCATCTTGGAGATCTCAAGTTTAAGAATACTTTGACATTTGCTATGATGAGAGTCTATTACTGGTACTAAATAATTATCTATGTGACTATCTCATAGCTAGGTCATCCAATATACTTGTTTTAATAATAAGCATCCACATGTTAACTTTGAGTATCACAATACTCATGGATGTGAGAACTACTACCTGATTAAATCAAGAAGAATAACATGTTCTAGTCTTGACACATTAATGATATCCTATCTCATTAATACTATGCCTAGGGATAATTTAAGTATAAACACTATTCATTGTAGTAGGAATCTCATATTATGATCTCTATCATGATTTCTTTTAACACAGTGTTGTACTTGAGACTTTATCTAACACTTATATTTACACGAAAGTATAAATAAAATAAACTGAAAGACAAAGAATGCTTTGTATTATTAAATAAATATGCAATATGCAAAATATATGTTATTACCTCTAGGGCATAACACCAATAAACTCTAACTTGCACTAGAGCGAATCATTTATACATATAATATCGAATGACTTAACATGTTTATCATGTTTCTTTTGGGATAGTGCTTTAGTAAGTGGGTTAGCTATGTTCTCATCCGTAAGAACTCGCTCTGTTTTTACTAGACTGAAAATTAGCATCAGTATACCCGTTTATTTTCAAATCACTGTCTCCATATACTAAGAATACATCCTTAGTCCTTCGCAAGTACTTAAGGATATTCTTCACAGTGGCCCAAAGACCGTGACTAGGGTCAGATTAGTATATGCTTGTCAAACTGAGAGCATAGGATACATCAGGCCTAGTGCATATTATAGTATACATGATGGATCTAATTACCGAGGCATATGGAATCCTACTCCTGTAATCCCTTTCAACTTATGTCTTTGGAGACATCGACTTTGAAAGTCTTATCCCATGGGATGTGGGTAAGAATTCCCTTTTGGATTGATCTATGCTAAACCTCTTTAGCATTTTATCTATGTATGTAGACTGTAAAAGACCTATCAACCCTTTTGATCTATCTTTATAGATCCTAATTCCAAGAATATAGGTTATTTCTCCACGGTCTTTTATGGAGAATTTCTTGGACAACCAAACTTTTACCAATTGAAGGATAGGTACATCATTTCCCATTAGCAATATGTCATCTGCATAAAACAACAAGAAAATGATTGCACTCCTACTAACCTTTTTGTATACATAAGGTTCATCTATATTTTAAATTAAACCAAACTCTTTGATTGTTTTATCAAACGAATGCTCCAACTCTTAGAAGCTTGCTTAAGTCCATAAATGGGCCTTTGCATCTTACATACTTTTGTGCTATCGTTAGATGTGAAACCCTCAGGTTGTGTTATATACACTTCCTCAGTTAGGTTTCTATTTAGAAAAGCTATTTTCACATCTATTTGCTAAACCTCATAATCATAATGAGCAGCAATTACTAGGAGTATTCTGATGGATTTTAGCATAGTAACTAGTGAAAAGGTTTCATCATAGGCAATACCATGCTATTGACGGTAACCCTTAGCAACTAGTTGTGCTTTATAAGTAACTACATTACCATCCATATCGATTTTCTTCTTGAAAACTCATTTACACCCAATAGGTTTGATTCCTTTGGGTGGATTAACCAAAGTCCATACTTGATTGTCATACATGGAATCCATCTCTGACCTCATGGCTTCAAACCATTTGTCAGATTCTAAACTATTCAGAACATCCTTTTAAGTACTAGTCTTATCTTCATCTATGAGCAATACATCATTGTGGTCACTTATGAGAAATCCATATCTCTTCAGTGCCATATGTATCCTACTCGACCTATGAGGTTCTTGTGTAGTCGAAGGTTCATATATTCTCTTAATAGATATGGGATCAGCCGGTTGATCTTTGTTTGTTTGTTTTTCTTGAACTTCAGTAAGTTCAATTTTACTCCCACTATCTCTTTTGAGCATGTGTTCATTCTCTAAGAAGACGACATGCTTTGAAATAAATACTTTGTTTTCGGAAGGGAGGTAGAAGTAATATCCGAATAATTCTTTCGGATATCTAAGAATTAAACATTTGTTAGAATTACTCTCACGTTTGTCTACCTGTGGCCTTTTGAGAAAGGTAGGACAACCCTGTATTCGTAAGTGAGATACCTTTGGTCTCTTACTAAATAATAACTCAAATGGGGTACTGTCAACCATTTTTTGTAGAAGTCTGTTTAGAATATAAAGAGAAGTGATGCGTAAATTTTGGGTATATAAAAATCATTGAATTTAAATCCATCCCTTAGTCAAGTTTTAATTAAAACATTAATTCCAAAATACATATACGAGCAAGTATACTCATTGCAAGCATACTATAGGGAATTAACGAGTATTGATCCTCAAAAGAACAAGTACATACTAATTACTTTTCATTCATTGTTTAACCGACTAAATAAAGTGATAAAATAATGAACAAAAAATAAAGAAATATATATGACTCAAGGATGTGAAAATATGTAATTTAGACAATTATCCTAGAATACATGATAATGAATCATATAGCAATTATCTCAATTAATCATCATCTTGGTATCATGAATGAATATAAAGTAAAATCCAGTTGTTTCCTAAGTCATGAATCTACTTATATAGACTCCACTTGTTTTCCATAGAATCACTATCTTTTGATTAAATTAGAAGATTTCCCAATCAAACAAACATAGCCAAAACATGCATTAACCTCGATTCTTCATAAACATGAAATTAGCTAATGACCTTATGCTGTAGGCAAAATCAACTAATCTTTGATCACTTTAGTTCTTTAATCTTAATTTCGTTTCCCAAGTCCATTAAGGTTTGACAAATATAAAATCAATGTAATAAACTCCTAACACCGTTTCCCAAGTTAATTAGAAGAAAACACATCAATAACCAATGATAACAAGTAATCAAATATTAAAGATGATAGAAAATTGATCAAATAACTAAATTAGTCAAAAAACCATGAATCCCAAAATAATTTCAAATAATAATAAAAACATTAAATACATCATTGTTTAAGAACAAAAAATAAAGGTAAAAGAAAGAACTCATAGACAATCTTCTTTCTTCTCTCTTGAAGACTCTCTTAAACAACTCCCATTGAATGGTGAACCTCTCATTCTTTGAGTGATTCAAAGTTTTGCTCTTGGATTCATTCCCTTTGTCTTATATTTTATCTTGGTTTTATAGGCTTATTTGATGCTAAATTCGTTGCTTGAGTATTCTTGGCCGAGTAGGATTTGAAAAAAATACCAAAATCTTTAGAAAATTACTAAATTTGTGCACAGGATTTGCGCCACTCCATAGCCGACCTAGCGCTGGGTCCAGTCAACCCACTTGGCACCATTTCCTCTTGGAATTGCTCTATTTTCTCTACTTGGCTGGAGTGGACCTGATACCCGGTGCCTTTGCTGGACCTGGCACCAGGTGCATTCTGGAATTTGTCCATTTTTGCTCAAAAGCAACTCAAATCTGCACAAATTTGTCAAAAAATACTTTCTAGAGGTAAAATATCAAATAGAAAGGAATATGCTTAGTTATTGCATCAAAAGTATCTTAATTTAACCTTAAATAGCTAGGAAAATGGTGATGATTTTAGCCCCTATAAAGAAGTCTCTAGTGCATACCCCCAAAATGATTTTGGTAAGTCTACAAAAGCCATCATGGTCCGTACTATGTCTAGAAGGGTTCAATTCCTTCTCTTAGATATATCGTTATGTTGAGGTGTATGTGGTGGAGTCCATTGAGATAATATTTCATTATCTCTAAGATAACCCTAGAATTCTTAGCTTAAGTATTCTCTTCTTCCATCAGATCTTAGAGTCTTGATACTTTTCCTAAGTTATTTCTCTACATCATTCCTAAAGTCTTTAAACTTTTTAAAGGCCTCAGATTTGTATTTCATTAAATACAAATACCCATATCGTGAATAATCATCGATAAAGTTTTTATGAAATAATGATAACCTCCTCTTGATTGTATAGACATTGGGCCATATACATTAGAATGTATAAGTTCTAATAACTCTGTGACCCTTTCTCATTTTCCAAAAAAAAGGAGTTTTAGTCATTTTACCAAGTAAACAAGATTCACATGTGGCATATGGCTTAGTCACCTAGTTTGTGTAACTTAGAAACGCGATTCTCATTTATATGGCTTAAACAACAATGCCATAAATAGGATGAGCTTGAGTTATCTATCCTTAGTTTCTTATTATTTATATTGAGAATTGGATTATCCATTTCTAGAACATCTAAACCATTGACCAAAGTTGCAAAACCATAATGAATATCATTCAATGAAAATGAACAATATTTATTCTTAAAAATTAAATGAAATCTAATAAGTCTAAACACGCAACAAAAGTTGCAGAACCATAATAAATATTATTCAATGAAAAAGAAAAACACTTATTCTCATAAATTGAATTAAATCCATATAAGTCTAAACACACAATTGAGATAATATTTTTCAATAAAATTGGTATATAATAACAGTTTTAGAGTTCTAAGACTAATTCAAAAGGTAGGTGTAGCTCATAAGTCCCCACAACAAGTGCAGTAACCTTTTCTCCATTTGCAGTACGTAAGTCTACGTTACCCTTCTCAAGCCTTCTACTATCCTTTAGTCCCTGTAAGTTATCGCATAAATAAGATCCACGTCTAGTATCCAATACATATATCTCATTTCTAAAGGCAATGTTAATCTCAATTATAAATATACCATGAGTAGAAGTAGAAGTGCTCGCAAGCTTCTCTTTCTCCTTATTTTCTTTGACATGTCTAGGTAGGCTTTGTAGTTGTGCCTCCAATGGCCCATGCTTCTAAAGTGATGGCATGGCCTTTGGTGGTGGCGTATTTCTGCTTCACAACACATTTGGGCTTAGTGGAAGCCTTCTTTTTCTTCTTAGGAACTTTCTTCTTAGAAGAGAAAGATTCTACCAACATAACTGTATTGGATTCCTTCTTCATAGAGGATTCTATAGTTTTGAGAAGATTGATCAGCGGTATAGTGGACTTAATCTTGTTCATTTGGCAGTTAATCACAAATTGTGAAAAACTACTTGGCAAAGATTGCAGAATTAAGTCAATACTTAATTCATTATCTATCACAAACACTAAGGACCTAAGCTTCTCAATTAAGACCAACATCTTCAGCCCATGAGTGGCCATAGAAGTACCCTCAACCATCTTAGAATGGAATAGTTATCTTGAGATCTTATATCTCTCTGTACTACGAGCATCAAATAGCTCTCGAATATGTAAGATAATCAAGTAAGCATCCATATGCTCATACTATTTTTGCAGTTCACGGGTTATTGACACCAACATCACACAGGATGCTATGTCACTGTCCTCTTTGTGCTTTTTGTGGATAGCATGCTCATCAGCATGAACATCTTGAGCTGGTGGTGGCAGAATAGGAGCCGCTAGCACATAACTTTTCCGACTTAAGAACAATTTTCAAATTTCTATACTAGTCGAGAAAGTTCAATTCAGTAAGTTTGTTGGTTTCCAAGAAACTACGTAGGTTTTGGTTGGTCAACATGGTGCAGATGACCTAGATGTAAAGATAGAGTAATTAGCTAAATGTATATACACATGATATGCGACTAATAAGGTCTTTAATAAAAACGCATAATTATTCCACTATTTTACTCAAATCAATCGCCCCTACTATTGATTTTGGAAAGCCTGTTGGAAGCTTTCCCAGTGGACATGTATCCAAATTTCTCAAGAATGACCTTGAGTTTGCCCAACAAACCATCCTTAAGTTCAATGGTAGGTATCTAATACCAATTACATCAAATGGAATTACTGGATTTTTGGGTGATCAATATCTTTTAATCTTAAAGCCTTTAAGCTAACTCAATCTGCCTTTAATTTTCTTTATTCTTGAGTTAGCCCAATTGGGAAAAAGAAATTAGTCAAATCGAACCCATTAATTAGGAATTTAAAATTTCATAGCTTGAACATGCCTAATGTCAAGTAGGCTTGGGTTAGCCGAACAACCTATCTTGAAAAAAAACTCTCATTCTTACTATATTAATGGAATGTATTAGGTTTAATATTAATTGAGGGATTTGTGATATTTGTATCTCATACATAACATGCATAATATCATCATATTCATAAAACATAAAATAATAATGTGGTTTGGTTATGGAATTTTCTGTATTAATTTTCTTGAGCCACAAAGGAAATTAATTTGGCTAATTCTAAATGTTCATACATGATATAGAAAAGAAAATCTTACCATCCACCTTTTGATCTTGATCACCTTCTCCTTAACTTGTAATAAATTATATTATATCTAACTTATGTAATCTAATTACATAAAATTCTAATAAAGAAATCTTGAGTTACATTGGAGGAGAGTTAGATGAGATGAGAAATTATATAAGAAAAATAGAGAACATAGGACACGCAGGCCCTATTTAATTCAAAACTGAAGCAATAAAATGCACGAACAATTTCATTAGGTCTATAGTCCATGACCAAACCACCTTGCTAATTTCATGCTTAAAGCAAAATTAAACATAGCATATAATTCCAAAATCTCTATTTTGGAGAAATAGAATAAAATAAATTCTAAAATTAATATTTTAGAAAATACATTAATTGCTAAAATAATATTTTAGGAAATAAATAATATATAATCTAAAATTAATATTTTAGACAAAATATATTAATTTCTAAAATCAAAATTTAGAAATTAAATTACATAAGTTCCAAAATTAGATTTTTTTTAAATATTTGGGCCGTTTTCGTAAAAACCATTCTATGGAGCATTAACGAAAAACAAACAAACAAACAAACAAACAAACAAACAAATATATATATATATATATATATATATATTTCTGCAGCAATTTCAGAGAACAATTCTCTGAGTGAATTCTACCTTCATCCCCTTCTCAGTGCTCATTCAAATTGACATTTTGTTAAGTAAAACGAAATAGAACAATCGAAACAAAAATAGTTTTAGAAAACATATATTTTTTTTTGGAATGTAATGCGTCTGGAAAATGATTTTTTTTTTTTTTTTCACAGGAACAATTAAAGCACCATTAATTCTCGTTTTCAAACATTTTCGCAAGAAAAATTGAAGCACCATTAATTCTCGTTTTTAAAGCATCTCATGTAACCTTTATGGAAGTAATACTCATTGCAACCAGAACCCACATTAACCATTTGCTTTCAAGAGACAATTCAGAATGCAGGATGACCCAAACAAAAACCCATGAAATAGCTTTCACGCAAAAAAAGAGAAAATGATGAAACCATTTCATCAGGCATAACACATTCGTAAATCACATATAAACGTGTCTCTGATATCATTGTAGGAATTCCCCATGCAAATTAGATGTATGCAACAGAAGAAAAATTGGAATTCTAGATGAATAGGATCACTTGTATGCATTACGAAAATACCTTTTGGTGCCACCTCTTTGAAACAAATTTTTTTTCTTCTCTGTTGAGGGCGCGATCCAGCAAACCGTTCCGTTTGATTTCAGCCATTCACCAACAAAAGAGAATGCCATCTCTATATGTTCCATTAAATCATTGCAACCCAAGTATAGGATTGCCTCCAATATAGTCCACACGAGGACTGCACTCAAGCATCACCGAAATTCTTTGCTAGTAGAATGTAATCTCTGGTGACTAGGGTTTTGTGTATGAACAAGAAGAAGAAGAAGAAAAGAAATTGACTCTCTAAGAAAAGTGTTTTTATCTCTATTAAATTAATTATCAAGAACAGGGTATGCATATCGGATATCATCTATGTTTGGTAATCAGAATCCATAAAAAAATAAGGATTTTTTTTTTTTTTTTTTTGGTGAAGAAGAAGAAATACTATGAGATAAAACTTTTGTGTCTTCGAAAAACAAAAATAACTAACAAAACCACACCCAGAAATACGGGATATATATCTCATTGTGCGTGTTTCAGAAACCTAGATAAAATAGGATTTGATAATTGTGCTTAGAACTCAAAAGTTCTCATAATTACGGTTTTGCCTGTAAATTATAACTATTTATAATTTAACCTCAACAACTTCTTTTTTTTTTTTTTTTACAATTAACCTTGTAATGTTATCAAAAACATCTTGAGTACTTAATCCTCTATTGTGTGTGACCTATTAGGTTTTCTGTTGTATTGGTAGCAAAATATGAATTAATCTAATCATTTTTAAGATTAATACTCCGTATTAATTTAAAATTAACTTATTGATTCTAATTAAGATTGATTTATTAATTCTCTAATTAATAAATTCATATTCAGCAGATCATGAGCGGTATCTAGAAACACATCATGACCACCCAAAAGTCCAAAAAGTCAAGTGGCTTGACTTGAACCTTTCAACTGCAAGTATCAATGCAATAAACTCTTTCACCATACAATATCTCATTCTGTTTGGAGTATGAAATTAGTACCAACTCCCTCCAGAATATTAATTAATTATGGATAAAATATTTTAATACTTGTTCCTGGAATCCACTATTTATCATGTGTATCAATTGGAACTATTTCCAAAACACATTTGTCTTGGCCAAGGACTTATCAAGTAGTGATTTCTACAAGTGGCTGTGAGATATAAGTCTCTACTATTAGGAGTGGTGAATCCTTTGTTGATCCTTTCAACTACTTTCGTTTACTTCACGTTGTACCTAATATCCATCCCACAGGCGGTCTTGTTAGGACTCCAGAGGTTGGAATCAAAGTACAATGCTTAACAAATAAAGTACCTTGGAGATCTCAAGTCTAAAGATGCTTACACATTTGCTATGATGAGATTCTATCATTAGCACTAAATAGTTATGCATGTGATTATTTCATAGCTAGGTCATCTAATGTACTTGTTCTAGTAACAAGCATCTATGTGTTAACTTTGAGTATCACAATACTCATGAATGTGAGAATCACCGCCTGATCAAACTAGGAAGTATAACACATGCTAGTCTTGACGCATTAATGATGTCTTATCTCATTAATACTATGACTAAGGATTTTTTAGGTACGAACACTATTTAGTGTAGTAGGAACCTCACATCATGAACTCTTTGATGATTTTCTTAACATAGCGTTGCACTTGGGAATTTATCTAACAGCTATATTCAGACAAAAGTATAAATAAAATAACCTAGAAGATAAAGAATACCTTGTATTATTAAATAAGTGTGCAATATATAAAATATGTGTGATTACCTCTAGGATATAACATTAATAGTAGCTTTAAGATTTTGAATAAAATTATGTGCAGTTCTTTAAATATGCTAAGAATAATTATTCTTCTATTCTAATTTTTAAGAATACTATGGTGCTTATGTTAAAATGTTTTTTTTTTTCCATAATAGATAGGTTTGTTATATCCATAATTTGTGTGTTAAGTCAGAATATGTAGTGATAAAAATCTTCTACTATAACTAAAAATATTATTTTATTTATTAAATCTTCTCTAATTAGGTTATAATATTTTCAAGATTTATATCATGAATAAGATATTTCATTCAAAAAGTTTATATTAGATGATAGAATTTGACTCTTAACATTTTACAAAGTGTTCTTCCCTACCTAGGACAAAAAATGCCAATTGGCCTTGGACTACTAAAATTGTTTACTCTTGCCCTTTGATGAGGGCTTATCATATACATTTTTTCTATAGCATTTGTGCTTTAATTGTGATAAATTCTTATTAAAATCACTACTTACTAAACCTTTTTCATCTTCTTTTTGTAGGAACTAAAGAAAATACCAATTAGAGATTATAAAGATGAAAAGCAAGGA
The DNA here is from genome assembly GCA_026120185.1 of Voacanga thouarsii. Classification (NCBI taxonomy): domain Eukaryota; kingdom Viridiplantae; phylum Streptophyta; class Magnoliopsida; order Gentianales; family Apocynaceae; genus Voacanga; species Voacanga thouarsii. Next base: position 435,138 of record JANUWF010002030.1, on the reverse strand, counting down.
AATTGGAGCCAAAAAAAAAAAAAAATGAAGAAACTTAAAGATGCCAGGGAATACGTTGGCGGCCTAGGGATGTTCATCCTTAGGCCGCCTAGTGTTTAGTGTTGTGCAATTTTTCAGGAGCAAGGTAGCCTAACTTCTCTAGGCTGCTAAGAACAAGTAAGAGCACACCTAAGTATGTGCTTGGTGGCCCAGGGAAGTTCAACTCTTTGGACAAACTAGACAGAACTTCCCTGGGCTGTCCACTTGCTACAAAAATGAGTGATCCGTATTTTTCTGTGATTTTTGTAATTTCTTCTCATTGTACACTATATATATACACAACAATATAAACACTAAAAACACATCTTTAGTTGGCTAGTAGCCAAGAGATCCTTTTGGGAGCTTAAAAGATTTTCCACAAAAGGGAAGATCATAGAGAAGTAAGGAGATGAAAAAGGGGTTGTTCAAGGAAATATAAGTAAAAAAAGAGTGTATGATCTTGTCTATGAGTGAAGTGCTTTCTTCTTTTTTGTAATATGCTTTAACAGTGTTGATTTTTATATGATTTTGGTTGTATTTAAGGGATGAACCCTAGTCTATGTTTTGTGTTGAATTATTACTATGTCTTGTTGAATTCCAAATCTTTATTTAATTACTTGGGCATTATTATGTTAGATTGATTATTTGGGCTTGATTAATTTATTCAATTGATTGGTTCACTCTTAATGATTTTGAGAGATTGGGGATAGGGGTTGAACAACAAATTAATTAGTCCAATGTTTATTTTCCTTAGATTAACTCAAGAGAAAGTTTGAAGGATTACAACTTGATAGTCAATAGGTTTTCAATATTGCCTAGAGATAGGGATATTTGAGGCTTCTGGGTAACTTTTGGGTGATAAGTGAGTCTAATGCTTCATTAGGTTTGGTTGATTAGGTAGAGATACCAACTAATTGGGCATTAGAAAAGAAATCTCATAACTCGAGAGAGTGTGAGGTTTATTCTTGAAAACTAATACTGTAAAACACCACCTAAACCTACCATAGAGTAAGAGGGATGGGGTGCATATCATATCATCTTACATAAAATGTATTCCTTGAATGATTTTGTGTGCCTTAGAATTGTGGTATATGGGTTATATAGTTTACTTGTACTCATTGAGTAGAAAGGGTAAAAAGATAATTTACTTGAGATCGAAATAGGAAGATGGCCTGAGGCTTAGCTAAGAAGAGAATTTGATTGGAAAAATAAGAACAAGAGTTAGTGTGGTTAAGTGGTTAGAGCTTTGTGATTTTATCCCTAAGGTCTTGAGTTCAAATTCCAACACCTAAGTTTTATTCTTAATTATCTTAACAAATGTTTGAAATTTTCTTTTCTTACATTCTTTAAAGTTAGAAATGTTGGCATAGGGAATACACATTGGTAATATTCTAACCATGTGATCTTGTCCTAGAAGACACATTGGTAATATTCTAACCATGTGATCTTATCCTAAAAGGAGTTCTAGAAGAATTTTTGTCTCAATTATTTTTTCAAGCCTTGTCCTGACCCATTTAAAATTAAACCACTCCTATTTCTTTAATTCTTTTCAATATCTATAAAAAGTCTTGGATAATTCCTTGCTTGAAGTTTCAAAAATTCAAGCTCTTGAGGATAGGAGGATGATTGAAATTGAGGAAGGAAAATAGGAAGAGGTTTTCGAATAAAACATCATAGCTATTCTTCCAAGAACTTCATTTTATTCTTGTTCTTGTTTTGGATAAAATCTAGAAAATTTTCCAGAAATTTTTCTTAGTTGGTTTTTGAAAATTTCGGCAACCATTACCTACATAATCTTGCTAACAACCAACCATCTTATGTTAAGATGAAAGCTGAAAACACCTTGAAATTTCGTAGCATGTACAAGCTATACCAAACCAGAAATTTTCCAGCAAACAATTAAGATTTAGAAATGAACATTGAGCCATCCATTTGTGCATAAGAACACCTGAAACTTTTCTCTTTCTTCTCTAAGATAGGGGCTAAAAATCCGCCACTAATGGGCCTTCAAACACTCTTTGAGTTCAGCTACAAATTCAGTCCAAAAGGATTCGAAAAATCTACTCAAAATCATTCCAAATCTCAAGAACTCTTGTAGCTAAAATTCCAGAATTTTTTCCAGCTTCCCTGTCCAATGCAAGGACCGATTTCTTCATCAATCATCTTCATATTTTCAACCATCTTGCAGCCATGGATAGAACACCTTGGCTTCTTCATCTACCATGGCCCATAGGACTCCATTAACACACCTTAAAATACTCATATCTTCACTCCATTCAAAAATTTCAAACTTCAAAATTAAAATCCAGATCTTCCTCCATTAAACACTCATCTAGCTAAAGGATTAAACCAGAATTTTCTATGCTATTGTACAGCCATTTTCGGCTAGCTACAAAGCTGAAACAATCTTCATTCCATGATGAAAACATTACTAGTTTAGCCATCCATCATTGAAGGACAAGCAACCTTCAAGAATCAAACACCATTGTCCAATCTTCTACCTCAAACATCTTCACATTTTCCTTAATTTGAAATTCAAAATAGCTGAAACTCTCTCTCTCTTTCTTAGATAACTAAAATCCTTTCTCTTGGCTAAGCCATTCAGCCATCATTCACAAGACACACACAATTCCATCTCTCTTAATTTCCTCTCAAGAACACCAAGAACACACTAAACTTCCTCAATCTCGAATCACCTTTATTCATCCCAAATCTCTACAAGAACCCTCAAACTAACTAAGATTGGGTCCATACTCACTCATAGGACACTCCATAACACCGAAAACACCAAAGTTGATCTTCCATTTGGATCAAAGACACTTTTCGGTCAAGAATAAGAAGAACATTAAGAAGGCAAATTTAAACACCTTGGACCTTCTTCATCTCTTCATCACCATTTCATTATCATTCGAACCTCCCTTTCTCTCTCACTCACTCACTCTCTCTCTCTCTCTCTCTCTCTCTCTCTCTCTCTCTCTCTCTCTCTCTCTCTATTGGCCGAACCATAGATGGCTATTCTTAAACAACTTCAACTAAGGAAGGACTCCTCAAGCACCTAAGGATCTTCATCGGACAGGGTGATATTTTCAACTAATGATCATCAAAAAAAGTATTTATTTCATGGAATTCTCTTTAAATTTTGAACTTAAGGCTTTTAGATGGTGGAAGTGATGGGTTGATTGAATAATGTGGGGTTGGAGATATGTATATGGGTGAAGGGAATAGATTTAAGACATGAAGATTGGAATGAATGTTGAAGTATGGATTATTCTTTAAGATCATTATATGTTCATTATGATTAAGGGCTTTATGGATGCTTTGACGTATGATAGACATTATACCACCATTGTCGAGTATGCCTTCATGATGTTATTTTTCAAAAAATCCCTAGATAATATTATGGCTAGTAGAATATCACCTTTGTTGAGATGTATGTTAATACAAGTCTATTTTTTGATAAATCGACATGTTATTTGTTGGATCTATGTGTGTATGAATATGTATATAGATTTTCTCTAGTAATTCACTATGATCATTAAAAATTATTGTATAAACTACTTTAATTATTATTACTATCATTATTATTATTATAATTAATAATATTATTTAATTTAATTTTCTAATTTCGTTAATCGTTAAATATTTCCAGAATTAGTAGTTGCTTAAAATATTATTATTTTAGATAAATAATAAAAATTATTTTAATTAAGCGCTACTTAATAAATATTAGGAATTAATTAATATAATATTAATACCTTTTTAATTTATATTATTTATAATAATCAATATTATTGGTAATTATTATCAAAATAATTTATTTATTACTAATATTGCTTATTATATATTATTAGAAATTATTTATAATTTATTATTAATAGTACCTATTATTTATTGCTAATTTTATTTATTATTAATACTACTCATTATTTATTATTTGTTAATAAATAGTTAATATTATAATTTATAATTTATTACTTATTCATAACACCTAATTATTTTAAATTAAACTTATTCTATAATTTTTTTTCTTTATCAATTAGTGTTAAAGCTTAAGGTATTGTTGCCATAGCTAGGTGTTGTTGTAGCTGGTTGAGCCTAAGTGTTATTTATTTAAGACAAGTATTGTCTGGATGTTGAACTTATATCTTGTAATTACCCTAGGTAGGGTTAGGTTACCTTGAATTATCTTGGAAGACAATTGTACCCAGGAAAAGCAAGAGATCAGGTAAGTTTTAGCATAAAGCTGTTTGAAGATCAAAGTTACCTTGGCAAGTCAAACATGATGTATACGAGGTATTGTACTACGAATGCAATTATGGACAATTTTTCTTTTTCTTTTCAGTCAAACTATCCATTTTAAGATGAACAAGCAATTTTATACAAAATGCTGAACTTTTCCTAAAAACTAACTTTGACAAGAATTTTGAAAACCATAATTTCTATTTCAATGAGAATCATTGTATGAACATTCTTTTCCCAAGTGGGATGAACACAACATTGAGTAGTCAATAAAGGTAGACTATTAGGACTAGTCTTTGAAGGGTTAGGGTAAGTCTCTCAGTAGGTGGCCAGCTCTGAGGGGTATGTCCTTCCCGGATAGAATGCCAGTCCTATAGGTCGTACCAATCCAAGCTAGCAAGAACGATCGAGTGGACTGTGTGATTCTGGAATGGACAACTGGTAAGTTTGGGTGTAGAGATGAAGTATCTCACCCAGTAGGGCATACACCTACCTTGTGGTAGTATGCACAAAGTGTGGCATCCTGAATGTTCTTGGCCTTGGTGCACAATGTGTGGTGCTATGACTACTTCTTTTGAGTGGTTGCTTTTATTGTAAACATGTATGGCTTCTGAAAGGAAAACACCACTCTTCACTTGTGAAATTTATTTGAGACTTGACAGCACTTTAATTTTATGAAGATTTCTCAACTTGCAAACATGAATTGTTTTACCTGAAGCACCCAAAGCACACACGGGCTTACTGAAATTTATGTCTCAGTACCTTTTTATACCACACTTTCAGGTCGATCCTACTGTGACGATTTTTTATTAGAAATTGCATTTATTTTGAAAACTTATTTCTTTTTCAATATATTTCATTTTGAGAGACTCTAGTAGACATTTATTTATTTTAGAAATTGTTCATTTATTGTTTGGGTTGTAATGAGTTTAAATTTGAAGCAATTCTTACATTTTTTTTTTTTTTTGGTGAGTCCTAGTTATAAAGACCAATTGTCCTATGGACGGAGTGACATCCCCAGCCCTATTAGGGTACGTAGGTAGTGGGATGTTACAAATGGTATCAGTGGCAAGGTTTAGGCAATTATTGATAGTATTTGCTTTATTTTATTAAGATTAAAATCTTTTGACTAATTTGGGTTGTTTATGTTGTAGGATGGTTAGAATGTATAGAACTGTGAGGAAGGGGCAACAATGGCATCCACCAATCCCTATCTACTAAGATGACTTACCAGTGCCACAACCTGCTCCACAACCCACACCTCAACCAGTCATACCTTTGGAAGAAAGCAATGATGGTGAGGTTCAGATTATTAAGCCACCCCCTATACCTATAATAGACTTGATTATTGATAGTGAGGATGAGGATATTGATGTGGAGTATGTCCCAAACCCATCTAGCCCCGTGATTGATTTAATTGTTAATAGTGATGATTCTGGGGAGATAGACTATGAATCTCCACCTAGACCTTCTTTTTGTACCCCTACATAACCATGTTGGAACTGGGGAGAGTTCTAGGAGACCCGGAAGGAGCCAATGGACTATAGGTTTGTGAATGGTGCAGGGATAGATCCCTCTAAGAATATCGAGGGTTGGTTGTATGATACTGGCACTGAGGATTAGGGGAAAAGTTTTTCCATGATTAAGAAGTTATTATTTACTGCTTTCAATAAACTCCTGTGCTAGGGGTTCATTTATGTTTAATGTTTTATTTCAAATTTTATGCACATAAGAGTACCTTGGTGTACTCTAATCTTGGGGAAAATGCAATTATTTATACAAAACTTGTATCTAATTTACTTTTACTTATGTCTGAATGTGAATACATGCTTGATTTAAATATTTTAAAATTTGATGCATAACTCATTATTTGGGGGCGATGGTTTTGAATGACACTAAAGCGTCGTATAGTAGCATCCAACAGAAGGGTTCCTGAGGTAGAACCCGTGACTCCAGAATATGATGTAACTCAACTTTCATTGCCAAATCAGGGGAACAAGAATGAACCTGAGCAGGAAGTGGGGTCTGAAGAGCTTGCTAGTACAGCCATGGGGCAAGCATTTCACAAGATGACAGAGATACTACAAATGTTGTCAGTATGAAGGAACTCGAAGAAGGAAGATGAAGCTTTGGACAGGTTTCTGAAGTTCCAACCTCCTACCTTCTTAGGAGAAGTTGAACAAGATCAGAAAGCAGAACAGTGGGTAGAGAAGATGGAGGACATCTTTGCCACACTCTAATACTCTGAGAAGCGGATGGTAAATTTTGCTGCATTTAGTTTGAGAGGCCCAGCTTGGGCATAGTGGTAGCGAGTCCAAGAAGAATGGGAATTAATAGATCAAAACTGGACGTGGGCCAACTTTGGGGAGGCACTCAGAGCAAAATATATCCCTCAATGCATAGTGGAGAAGAGGGAGGATGAGTTCCAGAATTTGAAGTAAGGGAGCATGACCGTAGCTTAGTAAGCTAACTCATTTTACCCAGTTGTCAAAGTATTGTAAGAGGCTAGTAGATACCACATAGAATTGAACTAGACGGTTTGTTAAGGGATTGAGGCAGGAGCTGAGAAGAGCTTTGACACCTTCTCCACTGATGACTTACTCTGGGGTAGTAGACGCAACGACCCGAACAAAAAAATAAGGACTAAAGTAGGATGGTATCTAAAATATTCTTACCACCAAGGCAACCACCAAGACCCTTTTAGAGGTAGAAAGCTAATAATCCACCTGCCCACTAACAATGGTTGAACCGAGAAAAGCAACTACGAACGGCACCGACTAGTCCTACATAGAATCTCCTGTCATGCTGACATTGTAGGAAGAAGGGCCATGTAGAAAAGAACTATTGGTCTAAGAGAGCTGAATAGAAATGCTACAATTGCGGAGATCTGATGCATATTCGAAATGCCTGCCCAAAACTTCTTTAAATTGGGCAAGGAAACCCGTCCCTGACCACGGGAGCCAATAGAGCCAATACTGCAAGAGCCTCCGGAAGTGGAACTTAGAAGCCACAAGTGAATGTAAAGGTTGTTGCTCTTAACTGGGAGCATGTTGGAGCAGATGTAGCAATATTACAAGGTATGTTTACTATCTATGGTCATTGAGTTAATGCATTAATAGACCCTGGATCTACCTATTCCTATCTAAATAAGAATTGTGCATATCATTTGGATTGGAATGGAGTAAAACTACATTTTACCTTGTTGGTAAGTACGCATTTGGGAAAAATGGTGCAAACAGATCGATATGTGCAGAGTTATACGATTGAAGTAAGGAAAGAGAGCTTGGAGAGAGACTTGATAGTCTTAGCTATTGATGACTATGACCTAATTTTGGGTATAGATTGGCTAGCTAAGCAAGGATCTAAGGTAGACTGTAAGAGTAAATTTGTCTAGTTCATTAAACTTGGATGTGATGTGCTAGGATTCAACGGCAAGTGAGTAAAAGAATTGAAGTTTTTGATAGTTGGAACAAAAGCTTGGAAGTTACTGAAGTAAGGATGCCAAGGATATTTGGCTTATGTGATAAACAAGTCAAAGGATCACTGCACCCTGGAAAATACAGAAGTGGTAAAAGATTTTTTATGTGTTTCTCATAGAACTCACTTCTCTTCCTCCCACCTGAGAAATTAAGTTCCTTATCAATCTAATTCCAGGAGCAGAACCAATATCCTGAACCCCATATCATATGGCACCAGCAGAATTGAAGGAACAAAAAGAGTAGCTACAAGAATTGATGAAGCAAGGATATATAAGACCTAGCACCTCACCTTGGGGAGCTCCAGTGCTATTTGTGAAGAAGAAGGACAGGACCTTAAGGTTGTGCATCGACTACCGGGGTTGAATAATCAGACCATCAAGAATAAATATCCCCTACCTTTAATTGATGAGCTATTTGACCAGTTGTAAGACTGCAGTTGTTATTCCAAACTAGATTTGAGATAGAGATTTTATCAAGTATGGATAAAGGAGGAGGATATTCCCAAAATAGATTTCAACACCAGATATTGCCACTACGAGTTTGTGGTGATACCTTTTGGAGTGACTAATGTACTGGCAGTGTTTATAGATTTGATGCATCGTGTTTTCCAACCCTACTTGGATAAAGTTTATGGTAGTATTCATCAACAATATACTTATATACTCCAAGTATCCAGAGGATCATGTAGAGCATCTAAAGCTGGTATTGGAAAAGCTAAGAGAGCACATACTTTATGCTAAATTTAGCAAGTGCAAATTTTAGCTGGACAATGTGTCGTTTCTTAGCCATGTGGTGACCAAGGATAGAATCAAGATGGTCCCAGCAAAAGTTAAAGTAGTTTCGAATTGAAAGCAACCGAAACCTTTTTGGGGTTGGCCGGCTATTACTGGCAGTTTATTAAAGGGTTGTCAACTCTAGCATCGCCTATGACCCAATTGTTGAGAAAGGATGTACCCTTTATCTACAGTGAGAAATGCGAGAAGAGTTTCCAAGAGTTGAATCGACGGTCATTGATGGCTCCTATGCTGGGTTTGCAAGAAGGAGATAATGTAAGGTATCTCATGCATATCATATATGGTGCAACAGAAACATAAGAACAAGATACTATCCCAGGATCCGCATACGTATGGAAAACAAGACATAACGAGAAGAAGAAGGTTACATTTCTAGTGAGTCCCTGTCGTTAAATTTTTTTTTCCTTTCTTGTCTGAGGCGCGATCTAGCAATCTTCTTGATCCAATACCACGAGAGTTTAATGTCCAGCTACTACAATCACAGTGTGTGACTATCTCTAACAGAAATCCACACAGAGGATCACTCTTAAGCACCAAGATGTGTTTGTGCTAGCAGAAACAAAGAATGGTGGTTAGAGTTTTGATAAAGAACAATGAGATAGAGAGAAGAGAAGGGAGTCATATGTACCATAGGGTTTTGGAGTTGTTTTCATGAATCTTCTTCCTTTTAGGAATCGTGCATATATCCTATATATCACGAAAAAATCCTGCTGAAAATACTCCATTTGAGAATTCTAAAACAATTAGAATTCTCTAATTGTAATTGGAACCATCAAGTTCTCACAATTATAATTTGGCCTATAAATTATAACTAATTAAAACTTAGCCACAATAACTTCTCTTTCTCAAAATTAACCCCACTATGTTATCAAATAACATCTTGAGTATACAATCCTCTATTGTGTGTGACCTATTAGGTTTCCCAGTCAATTCGTAGAGAATATAAATTAATTCAAACGCCTTTGAGATTAACAATCCATAATTAATTAGAATTAATCATATTAATTCTAATTAGGATTGGTTTATTAATTCATCAATTAATAAACCCATATTTTACAGATCATGAGCGGTATCTAGCAACACATCATGACCACCTAAGACTCCAAGAAGTCAAGTGGTTTGACATGAACCCTTCAATAACAAACTACAGTGCAATTAACTCATTTCACCATACAATATCTCATTCTGTCTGGAGTATAGAATTAGTGCCAACTCCTTCCAGAATATATTAATTCTGGCTCGAATATAATAATACTTGTACCAGAAAACCACTACTCAAGATGTGTATCAATTGGAACTGTTTCTAATACACAGTTGCCTTAGCCAAGGACTTCTCGAGTAGTAATTCCTACAAGTGGCCATGAGATATTCGCCCCTACTATTAGGAGTGGTGAATCCTATATTGACCATCTCAACTACTTTTGTTTACCTCACAATGTACCCAATATCCATCCCATAGGTAGCCCTCGATCTGGCTCCTGAGATTGGAATCAAAGCACAATGCTCAGGAAATAAAGTACCTTGGAGATCTCAAGTCTATGGATACTTTCGCGTTTATTATATTGAGATAATGTCACTGGCACTAAATAGTTATCCATGTGATTATCTCATAGTTAGGTCATCCAATGTACTTGTCCTATTAATAAGCATCCACGTGTTAACTTTGAGTATCTCAATACTCACGAATATGAGAAACACTGCCTGATCGAATCAAGAAGTCTAACACATGCTAGTCTTAACGTATTAATAATGTCCTATCTCATTAATACTACGACTAGGGACTATTTAAGTACTAACATTACATAGTGTAGTAGGAACTTATATCATGATCTCTATCATGATTTTCTTAACACAGTGTTGTACTAGAGATTTTATCTAACAGTTATATTACACAAAAGTAAACAAAAAAAACTATAAGATAAATAACGTTTTTATTAAATAAAATGTGTCATATACAATATACAAGTGATTGCCTTTAGGGCATAACACTAACAGATAAACTATACGTTTTGTATACTGATATTTCTAAGGAAGGTTTGGGAGCGATGTTGATGTAGGATAAGAAGGTAATAGCCTATGCTTCTCAAAAGTTGAAGCTTCACGAAGTCAATTATCTGACGCATGATTTTGAGCTAGCTGCCATTGTTTTTGCATTGATGAAATGGTAACATTATCTATATGAAGCCGAGTATGAGGTGTTCACTGACCACAAGAGCCTAAAATGTATTTTTACCCCGAAAGACTTAAATTGGAGGCAGCGGAAATCGATGGAATTTTTGGAGGAGTATCGTTATCCTTTCAACTACCACCTGGGAAAAGCCAATGTTGTTGCTGATGCCCTGAATTGTAAAGTCAAAATGGCCAGACTGAGAGTGCAAGAGATTCAAGTAGTCTAAGAGGTGTTGGATAGAAGGACGAAAGTGCAAGAAGAAAGGATTATCGTCAGTAATCTGAGATTGATACCGAATCAAAGGTAAGAAATTATGAAAGCACAGTAAAGCCATGCGGAGTTTCAACTTTTCAAAGGCAAAAAACTTACACGGGAAGGCAATAATTTCCAACAAGGTGAGACGGGAGTGATGTGTTTCCAAGATCATTTGTGTGTGCTTGATAAGTAACAACTGAAGGATAAGATTTTAAAAGAGGCGCATAGAAGCAAGTATGCTATTCATCCGGGAGAAGTAAAAATGTATCAAGATTTGAAGAAAGGTTATTGGTGGCCCAGAATGAAGAAGGACATGGTGAAGTTTGTCTCCACGTGCTTGACCTGTCAGAAGATTAAAGCAGAGTACAAAAAGTCGGTAGGATTATTGTAACCTTTACCGATACCGGAGTGAAAATGGGAAGAGGTGACTATAGACTTCGTTACCGAACTGCCTTTGGCAAGGACCTAAAAGGATGCTATATGAGTAGTGGTCAACAAATTGACTACGTCAATGCATTTTATACCGATGAACATAAGGGATTCAATGGAGTTGTTAGCTTAATCATATATACGGGAGATAGTCAGATTGCATAGAGTACCATCGAGTATCGAGTCCGAGTGAGACCTGAGATTTACATCCCGATTTTGGGGCAAGTTTCAAGAATCAATAGGTTCTAATCTAAAGTTCTATACGATGACACACCCATAAATTGATGGTCAGTTAGAAAGGGTTATTCAGATATTGAAAGATTTGCTAAGAGCTTACGTATAGGATTTTGGGGATCAGTGGATTGATTATGTACCGCATGTGGAATTGGCTTACAATAATAGCTACCAATCTTCAATTGGAATGGCTCTGTATGAAGCATTGTATGGACGTAAGTGTTAAGTACCTCTGTACTAGGATTGTTCAGAAGACAGTCACGTAAGCAAGTCTGAAGAAGTCTACATTTAGGTGTCCGATAAGGTAAAACTGATTAGAGAAAAGTTAAAAGTGGCTCAAAGTCGACAAAAAAACTATGCGAATGATAGGCGAAGGGAATTGAAATTCCAGGTAGGAGATAATGTGTTTTTGAGGTTAACTCCGAGTAGGGGAATCTTAAAGCATCCGAAAGGTGGAAAGCTGAATCTGAGAAATTTGGGACCGTTTCCAATCACAGAAAGAATTGGACCAGTTACATATTGGCTGGATTTGCTAGATGGTTTGATTGGAATACATGATATATTTCATGTGACTCAACTGAAGAAGTACAATGCCGACCCGGGACATGTTCTGAATAACGAACCGTTGGTATTGAAACCCGACTTAATTTGTGTAGAGAAAGCAGTTAAAATTTTAGACTGAAGTATCAAGACTCTCCGGAATAAGCAGATACCAATAGTAAAGGTGCAGTAGGAGCATCACGGTACTCAAGATGCCACGTGGGAAACGGAGGAATGGGTGAAACGGAAATACCCCAACTTGAGATAAAGATACATGTTGAATTTCGGGATGAAATTCTTCTAAAAAGGGGAGGATGTAAAACCCCACCTAAACCTACCTTAGAGTAAGAGGGATATGGTGCATATCATATGATCTTGTATAAAATATATTCCTTGAATGATTTGGTGTGCCTTAGAATTATAGTTTATGGGTTATATGGTTATTTGTACTAGTTGAGTTGAAAGGGTAAAAAGGTAATTTTACTTGAGGTCGAAATAGGAAGATGGCTTGAGGCTTAGATAAGAAGATAATTTAGTTGGAAAAATAAGAACAAGAGTTAGTGTGGTTAAGTGGTTAGAGTTTTGTGATTTAATCTCTACGGTCTTGAGTTCAAATCCCAACACCTAAGTTTTATTCTTAATTATCTTAACCAATGTTTGAATTTTTCTTTTTCTTAAATTCCTTAAAAGTGGGAATGTTATCTTGGAGAAGACACATTAGTAATATCCTAACCATGTGATCTTGTTCTAAAAGGAATTTTAGATGATTTTTTGTCTCAATTATTTTTGCAAGCCTTGTCCTAACTTATTTAAATTTAAGCCACTCCTATTTCTTTAATTCTTTTCAATATCTATAAAAAGTTTTGGATAATTCCTTACTTGAAGTTTCAAAAATTCCAACTCTTGGGGATAGGAGGATGACCAAAATTGAGGAAGGAAAATAGGAAAAGGTTTTCGAATAAAACACCATAGCTATTCTTCCAAGAACTTCATTTTCTTCTTGTTCTTATTTCAGTTAAAATGTGGAAAATTTTCCAGAAATTCTTCTTGGCTGGTTTTGGAAAATTTCAGCAACCATTACCTACATAATTCTTGCTAACAACAAACCATCTTGTGTTAAGATGAAAGCTAAAAACACCTTGGAATTTCGCAGCATGTACAAGCTATACCAAACCAGAAATTTTCCAGCAAACAATCAACATTTAGACATGAACATTGAGCCATCCATTTGTGTATAAGAACACCTAAAACTTTTCTCTTTCTTCTCCAAGATGGTGGCTGGAAAATCACCATTAATGGACCTTCAAACACTCCTAGAGTTCAGCTGCAAATTCAGTCCAAAGGGATTTGAAAAATCTACTCAAAATCCTTCTAAATCTCAAGAACTCTTATAGCTAAAATTTCAGAATTTATTTCCAGCTTGCCTATCCAATGCAAGGACCGATTTCCTCATCAACCATCTTCATATTTTCGGCCATCTTGCAGCCATCAATAGAACATCTTAGCTTCTTCATCTACCATTGCCATTAGGACTCCATTAACACACCTCAAAACACTCCTATCTTCACTCCATTCAAAACTTTTCAAACTTCAAAATTAAAATCTAGATTTTCCTCTAGTAAACAATCATCTAGCTGAAGTATTAAACCAGAATTTTCTCTGTTATTATACAGCCATTTGCAGCCAGCAAAGCTGAAACAATCTTCATTCCATTATCAAAATATAGCTAGTTCAGCCATCCACCATTGAAGGACAAGAAACCATCAAGAAGCAAACATCATTATCCAATCTTCTACCTCAAATATCTCCATATTTTCCTCAATTTTGGAATTCAAAATAGTTGAAACTCTTTCTCTCTTTCTTGGATAACCAGAATTCTTTCTCTTGGCTAAGCTATTCGGCTATCGTTCACAAGACACACACGAAACACTCTTCCTCAATTTCCTCACAAAAACTCCAAGATCACACACTAAACTTCTTGAACCTCTAATCACCCTTATTCATCCCAAATCACTCTAAGAACTCTCAGACCAACTAGGATTCGGTCCATACTTACTCATAGGCCACTCCATAACACCGAAAACACCAAAGTTGATCTTCTATTCGGATCAAACACACTTTTCGGTCAAGAACAAGAAGAACATCAAGAAGTTTAATACCTTGGACCTTCTTCACCTCTTCATCACCGTTTCATTATCATCCTAACCCCCTCCCGCCCCCCTCTCTCTCTCTCGGCCGAACTATTGATGGCCATTCTTGAATAACTTCAACCAAGGAAGGACACCTCAAGCACCCAAGGATCTTCATTGGACAAGGCGATATCTTCAAGTAATGATCATCAAAACAAGTGTTTCTTTCATGACCTTCTCTTTAAATTTTGAACTCAAAACTTTTAGATGGTGGAAGTGATGGGTTAATTGAATAATATGGGGTTGGAGATATGTATATTGGTGAAGGGAATAGATTTAAGACATGAAGATTGGAATGAATGTTGAAGTATGGATTATACTTTAAGATCATTATATGTTCAATATGATTAAGGGCTTTATGGATGCCTTGATGTATGATAGACATTATACCAGCATTGTTGAGTATGCCTTCATGATGTTATTTTTTAAAAATCCCTAGATAATATTATGGCTAGTAGAATATCACATTTGTTGTGATGAATATTAATACAAGTCTATTTTTGGATAAATCAACATGTTATTTGTTGGATCTTTGTGTGTATGAATATGTATATAGATTTTCTTTAGTAATTCACTATGGTTATTAAATATTATTGTAAGAACTACTTTAATTATTATTAGTATTATTATTACTATCATTATTATTATTAATATAATTAATATTATTATTTAATTTAATTTGCTAATTTCGGTAAGCATTAAATATTTTCAGAATTAATAGTTGCTTAAAATATTATTATTTTTATGAATAATAAATATTATTTTCATGAAGAGCTATTAAATAAATAATAATAGGAATTAATTAATATAATATTAATACCTTTTAAATTTATATTATTTATAATAATAAATATTATTGGTAATTATTATCAAAATAATTTATTTATTACTAATATTGCTTATTATATATTATTAGAAATTATTTATAATTTATTATTAATAGTACCTATTATTTATTGCTAATTTTATTTATTATTAATACTCCTCATTATTTATTATTTGTTAATAAATAGTTAATATTATTATTTATTATTTATTTATAGCACCTAATGATTTTTAAATTAAACTTATTCTGTAAAATATTTTTTCGACTAGTGTTAAAGCTTAAGGCGTTGCTGTCATATCTAGGTGTTGTTGTAGCTGGTTGAGCCTAAGAGTTATTTCTTTAAGGCAAGTATTGTCTGGATGTTGGGCTTATACCCTATATTTACCCCAAGCGGGGTTAGGTTGCCTTGAATTATCTTGGAAGAGAATTGTCCCCAGGAAAAGCAAGAGATCAGGTAAGTTCCTGCATAAAGCAGTTTGAAGATCAAAGTTACCTTGGCAAGTCAAACATGATGTATATGAGGAATTGTACTACGAATGCAATTATGGACAATTTTCCTTTTTCTTTTCAGTCACAAACCATTTTAAGATGAACAAGCAATTTTATACAAAATGCTATACTTTTCCTAAAAACCAACCTTTAGAAGAACTTTGGAAACCATTATTGCTTTTTTCAAAGAGAATTATTATATGATCTTTCTTTTCCCAAGTGGAATGAACACAACATTGAGTACTCAATAAGAGTAGACTACTAAGACTAGTCTTTGAAGGGTTAGGGTAAGTCTCTAAGTAGGTGGCCACCTCTGAGGGGTGAGTCCTTCTCGGATAGGATGAGCTAGCAAGTACAGTTCAGTGGACTATGTTGTTTTGGAATGGACAACGAGTAAGTTTGGGTATAGAGATGGAGGAGTATCTCATTTGATAGGCGGTACACCTACCTTGTGTCCGTTTGCACAAAGTATGGCATCCTGAACATTCTTGCCCTTGGTGCACAAAGTGTGGTGCCATGGTTGCTTTTTTTGAGTGGTTGCTTTTATTATATACATGTATAGCTTTTGAAAGGAAAACAAAACTCATCACTTGTGAAATTTATTTGAGACTTGTCAGCACTTTACTTTTATGAAGATTTCTCAACTTGCACACATGAACTGTTTTACGTGAAGCACCCAAAGCACACACAGGTTTACTGATATTTATGTCTCACCACCTTTTTATATCATTCTTTCAGGTGGATTCTGCTGTGAAGGCTATTGATTATAAATTTCCTTTATTTTGAAGACTTATTTCTTTTTCTATGTATTGTATTTTGGTAGACTCTAGTAGATAGTTATTTATTTTGGAAATTGTTCATGTATTGTTTGGGTTGTAATGAGTTTAAATTTGAAGCATTTCTTTCATTTCGTTTGTGAGTCCTAGTTATAAAGACCTCTTGTGAAACCCAACCTAAAACCAACCCAAGAGTAAGGGGGTCGGGAATGCATATCATATTATTTTGCATGAATATATGTGTTTTTGAATGATTTTATGTGCTTTAGAATCGTAGATTATAGGTTTAAATGCTTAGTTATACTTATTGAGTAGGGGGGTAAAATGGTAATTTTGCTTGAGGTCAGAATAGGAAGATAGCTTGAGGAGTAGATAAGAAAAATATGTGGGTGAGAAAATAAGAACAAGAATTGTTGTGGTTTAGTGGTTAGAGCTTGGTAATTAATTTCTAAGGTCATGAGTTCAAATCCCATTATTTAAGTTTTTATCATGATTATCTTAATTAAGTTTTAATTTTTGTTTTCTTCCATTCCATGAAAATAGGAATGATTGTCTTAAGGGAGACATGAAGAGAATGTCCGAATCTTATCCTCATGTCCTAAAAGAATTCTAGAAGAATTCTTGTCCAACTTATTACCTCTAGCTTTGTCCTAGCATTTTCATAATTTAAA
Source organism: Voacanga thouarsii (assembly GCA_026120185.1). Classification (NCBI taxonomy): domain Eukaryota; kingdom Viridiplantae; phylum Streptophyta; class Magnoliopsida; order Gentianales; family Apocynaceae; genus Voacanga; species Voacanga thouarsii. The sequence goes on along the minus strand of JANUWF010002030.1, from coordinate 418,029 downwards.
TAAACTAAAATCCATTAAATCTTTTTCTTTGAATTCCAAAAAAATTCTGTGATAATTTCTTCCCCTTGAATTTCAAAAATCAGCTTTGGGGAAGGGAGGTTGACCGAAAAATAGGAGGGGAAATAGGAAGGGTTCCAAGAGAAAATCAATCACCATGGAAGGACCTTCAAATCTATCTTCAAGATGTTCATGCTTTAGTGGTAGGAAATCTGGAAATTTTCCAGATTTGTTGTAGCCCTTCTCTTTGAAAATTCAGGCCATAAACCCAACCATTTGCTACCAAGATAATGGTCATTTCAAGTGGCTTGGAAGCTGGAAAAATTGTGCAATTTTCAGACTGCACAAAACAGCACCAAACCAGAAATTTTTCTGGGCAATTCGCAGCTCTTCATCAAGGAAATGAAGTTGTTTTTAGTTCATCTTCAACCCAGCAAACTTCTCTGCATTTGTCCAAAAATGAGGCTGAAAAACCACCCTTGGAAGACCCTCAAACAACCCTGAAGAACCTCTGAAAAACCGAGCTAAGAAGGTGCAAAAATCCTGTACCAAAATTCTACAAATTTTCGGAAAAGCCATGAACACTTGAGAGCAGAATTTTTCCAGCCTTGTTCCTTTCCAGCCTAGGACCGAAAGTCACCTTCAATCTCTGTAGAATTGAGCCTTGCTCAGCCATACTCTGAACACCATTAAACCCACACTTACCTTGAAGCATAAGGACTCCATGGCTGCACCACAAAACACTCCTAAGATCACTCCATTCAAACTCCATTTGAACTTCAAATAATTCCAGCATTTCACTCCCATAAATCACTCTTGCATTAAGCTGAAATAACCAGAATTTTCTCTGCCTTTAAGGACTGAATTTCGGCCAGCCTTGAGCAACAATAACCCTCAACCATTTCAGCAAAACATGCTTGTTCCAGCCGACACCATTAAAGCTCCTAGACACCTCTCTTGATCAAACACCATAGCTGATCTTTTACCTTAAACATCTCCACCATTTCCTCCATTTAAATTTCAAATAAAATCTGATTTAACTCTCTCACAAATCTGAAAACTGAAACCCTCAATCACACCCTACCATTCGGCCAGCCTTCTAGCAGAAATCGTGCAGCACTTCTTCTAGTTTCTCTCTATTTTCACCTAAAACACCAAGAACACCAAGAACACACACTAAACTTCTTCAAGCCTAAACCAACTCCAAACACCACCAATCACTCTCAAATACTCCCGATCATCTCTTCTTAATCCCTAGACTTCATTTCTGCCATTTATAACACAAAATCTCGCAAGCAAGAATTTTCAACCGGATCAAAAAATCAGGGTTTCTTGAAGACCTCAAGAACATCAACAAGGTAAAACCAGAACAATCTTCTTGTTCATCTTCTTCCATTCAATTCTTAATACCCCTATCTAATGCTCTCTTTCTTTTTCTCTCTCTCTCTCTCTCATCCTCTTCTAACCGAAATGGTTGATCAAACCATCAACCATGAACGTTGTTTCATTGGATCATTCAAGTCATTCCATCGCGCGTGGACCTTCTTTTGTCTTCACTAAAGGACTCGACAATCAAGTATTCATTCTTAAATTTCTCTTGTTAAATTCTGAAATCATGTCTCCTAGTTGATGATAGAGAAATGGATTATGATTGGGAGATTGAATATATGCATGTGGATTAGGGGATGAAGTTATGACTTGATAATGGTTGTATTTGACTAGGATGTATGTGTTTTCCTTTCGAATCAATTTATGTTCTTCATGCTTAATGAATTTAATGGATGTTGAAGCATGATTAGATATTATGACACCAATGGTGATTAGGCTTTTATGATCTTATTTTCCCATGGAAATCATGTTTGATGATTATGCTTAGTAGGATTTTGGCCATGTGATGGTATGAGATAGTTCAAGTGTTGGTGCATGAATGGATTAATTTCTTGTTTGATGATGGAGAATGGGATCATGAATCTTTTTTAGCAATAGGAAGACCATGATGTAAGATTATTTTCTTGTAAATTCTAAGCTATATTCATTAGCAAATTTTATTACATAAATTAAAATTACTACTATATTTTCCTCCAAAAATTCGAAACACTAGGGGATTTGTATTAGAATATTAAATCAAACTATTAATATTTTTATTAAACGAAAATTTAAAATAATCTATTAATAAATTTTAATTATTTATTATCTCTTTGAAATTAATTAAAATTTATTATTTATTTAATTTATTATTTATTTATAATAAAGCTATTTTTTAATTACTATTTCTTAATATCAAATAAGACTTAATAGTATTTAAAATTCAAACCTTGGTTTATTTATTAATAATAACACTCAAGAATTATTATTTGAGTCTATAATTTATTAGCAATTATTTTAGAACCCCTAGTTATTTCAATCTATCAAACTAGACTTATTTTATAAAATTCTTCAGCATCTAGCCTTAAAGCTTAGGACATTAAGGTCATGGTTAGACATGGTTGTCACTAGATGAGCTAAGAATTATTTACGTAAGGTAGGTATAGCTTGAATGTGACCTTATGTTTTGTGTTTACCCCAGGCAGGGGTTAGGTCAGCCTTGGAAGACTTTTGAGTAGAGCAAGCAAAGAAGCAGGTAAGCTCCTGCATAGAGTTTTGTGAAGATCAAAAGTTATGGTGGCAAGCAAATGCAATGTATATGGACATTTATTTGTAAATGCAATTAAGGACTGTTTTTCCTTTTTATTTCAGTCAAGCAAATCATTTGAAAATTGAACAAGCAGTTTTACACAAAATGCTTAACTTTTTGTAAAACCCAACTTGACTAGACTTTTGGAAACCCTTAATTGCTATTTCCACATAAAGCAAAGTTTGATCAATTTTCTCCCAAGTGGAACAATCAACGTTGAGTACTCAATAAGGGTAGACCACCAGGACTAGTCTTTGAAGGGTTAGGGTAAGTCTCTCAGTAGGTGGCCACCTCTGAGGGGTGAGTCCTTCCCGGATAGGATGCCAGTCCGGTAGGTCATACCGGTCCGAGTTAGCAAGTTTCAGTCATGTGGACTGTGTGTTCCGGAGTGGACAACCGGTAAGTTTGGGTGTAGAGATGGAGGAGTATCTCACCCGGTAGGCTGTACACCTACCTTTTGTCAGCATTGCACAAAGTGTAGCATTCTGACTGTTATTGGTCATGGGGCCCAACGTGTGGTAACCCATGGCTACCCATTTGAGTGGTTGTATTTATTGTGCACATGTATGATTTGAAAAGTGAAACACCATTCTTTATTTTCAACACTTATTTATTGCTTGCCAGCACTTTTCCTTATGAAACTTTTACAATTTGCATACATGAATTATTTTACCTGAAACACTCAAAGCACACACGGGCTTACTGAGATTTTTATCTCACCACCTTTTATGCCATATTTTCAGAAAGATCCTGCTGTGGAGATCATTAGCTAGAATGTTACCTTGCTTGAAGACTCTTGTTATTTACTTTAAGTATTGTTTGAGAGATTGTTGCAACCAATTTATTTTGGATTTGTGCCAGTGTTTATCTTTTGGGTTGTAATAAATTTAATTTTAAAGTCTTTTATTTTATTTATTTTCATGTAACTTAGTTATAAAGACCCCTTGTCCTTTAGATGGGGTGACATCCCCGGCCCTGTTGGGCCTAGGTAGTGGGGTGTTACACCTCTTGTCCTATGGACAGGGTGACATCCCTAGCCTTAATAGGGTATGTAGGTAGCGGGGTGCTACAAATACCATTACTTGAATTGGAATTTGATAAACGTAGTTATTTACTCTTCACTTGATATGTTTTGGAGGGATTTCTTCTTGTACACGGCCTTTCCCATATTCTTTCTCCTTGACGATCCTTATAACTTTTCTAGCATGGGTTTGATGTACTCTCTATTGTTATAGTTTAGTATAGTTAATTTTATTTACCTTACCTCTTTATTTATTTTGGCAAGACAATGAGATTAGAATAAAGTAGTGTTAATTACTAAGTTCCCGTGGATTCGATACTTGCTATTTCCTATAGTATGCGATAGGTTTACTTACCCACATGTGTGGTTTATTTACATAACATTTTAATTTTAAAACTTGTTTTTTGTATATTTTTTATACTATTTTCAATGCATGTAAAACATGCATTAAGTTTTTGACACCGTTATCGAGGATTGGCAATATCATGAGAAACTTGAGTCTTGTTGATTTAGCTATGTATATGTAATACCTTGTACATTTACATTTTAGAAAATGACTACTATTAATCAAATGAGAATTTGTATGTAAACTTAGAATTAAAGTTCATTAGTGTGAAGACTAACATTTTGGTATAAATTGAGTTTTTGGGGTATTGTTGTAATTTTCATTGCGAATAGAGAAAAACTAAGAAAGAATTTCAAAATTCTGACTCCCACCACTGCGATTAGTAAAATGTATAGACTCTATTGGTGGAATAAAAAGTTTTCCGATTGGAATATTTACAGATCCGAATTTTTGTTCATTCCTGAGAAAATTATGGAATAATAGCCAAAACTGGGACATGTGGCATTGTATGATTAGTGGGTAAAACAAGTGTCAAACTGTTATTGGTTGCATGAAATATTCATTCAAGAGTTATATTTTTATAAAGCTTACTAAACAAATTTATGGAGATAATTAAGGAATAAGTTAGCAAGTGGGAAAATTACACATGGATGGATAATCACTATTGCATTTAATAATTAGTCACAGCATTTTCATGGAAGAAAGGAAGGAAGCTTGGGGCATTCCAAGACTAGAGCTACCCACAAATAAGGGAAAAGCATATATTTTATGAATTAAAGTTATAGCATGAAGCACAATGATTGTGTTTAGTATAAATATTATTGAGAAATTCATATCTTTGGAAATTAGCTATGTTGTGAAGTGTTTGTGTGTGTTGCTTGTACCGGTAGCCTAGAGGAACTATATTCTATGTTTTATATGGTGTATGATGAGGTTTTGATGGTGGTTTAATGGGTAGTTTATGTTGGATAGTATGCCCTCTTAGATTAGGTTTCTGATGTAAATATCGAATATTTTAATAAAAGAATTTATTTTCAGAAATTGTTTGTGAATTTATTTTTTATTTGTGCACAATTACGTTTGGAAAACAGTCGTTATGTTTAAGTAAGTGGTCCATGTGAATGGAGGTCTTTCACAGTAAAGTATAGATCACGGGTTACTTAACACATAAACATTTGTTCTTAACCGATTGATGAGAATATGAATCTCATTATGTCTAGGTTATTTTGTTGTGAATTCCAAATGGGGAATGGCTTACCTTTAGCCAGTGAGTAGTCCACTCACTTCATGACAGAAGCGTATTTCAAATACGTATAATAGGATCTGTAGTAGTGGTTTTTAAAAGTAATATATGGTAGAAATCTAGACTACTACCGCTACAGTGTGGACTAGTACTCTACGACTTGAGTATGAGTTGGTGGTTTGACGAAGCTGGAAGCATATACTTTGATATGGTATAGTTGAGGCTTTATCGTAGGGCCAATATACCTGTATGTTGGGTATGTGTGACTAGTTAGTTAAGACAGACTTGTACAAGATAGTTTCTATACTATATCGCCCCTTGTGGTTGTTTGAATAATCTAAATATCCAGGGCCCTGAGAAACATGACTTGGATGTTTGCTTTAGGGTAGCTCCATTGGAAAGCGGAAACACTCCAGGAAGTCATGGATCATTGGACTAGAAGCCTAAGGATCGTAGATGTCATTTAGAGGGGTGTTACTACACTTCTTCCTCTCTAAATGTACGGCGATGTGTAGAGTGGTATTTTAGTTATTTCACCTATAGGTCAGAGACTTTGTTAACGCAGCATTGTCCTTGAGGTCAATATTTCCTTATGGTGATATTAGGAAATATTTAAAATGCAAAATATCACTATTTATATAGTAGGGGTATTTTAGTCATTTTAGTAGCCAAGGTGATGTGTCTTTTTGGTCCTCGGAATAGCCCGTAAGTCCTAATTAATTTTAGGTTGAGGAATTGGTCTCAGTTAAAGAGAATTTATTTTATTCAGGAAATCTAATTTATTATTAAATTGGAATAAAAATTAATAAATAAATAAAAAAGAGTTGAGAGAAATTTATTATTTGGTTTAATTGGTTAATTAATTATTCAAGGCCTAGGTCCAGTTTGAATAATTGGAAAATAAACTTGGGCTTAAACTAAAGGGAAATAAATAATGTTTAATTATTTATTGGATTATTTATATAAGCCAAAGAAATAAATAATTAAAGTTTAATTATTTTGGTTCATTTAGGCTCATTAATTATTTATTGGGTTTTTTATATAAGCCCAAGAAATAAATAATTAATGTTTATTATTTTGGACTTTTTGGATCCATGAAAAATAATAAATATTATTTTGACCCAATAGTTTGGACCATAGGGTTTCTTCCAGATATGGTTTAGATGAGTTTAGGATTAAGCCAGACTTATTCTGTTGATAACATCCGAGTGTTTGAAATATTATATCCCGGGAGATATTGTTATCAGATATCGGAGACCTAGTTTTGGCTAACTACAACTAAAGCCTCTTGGAAGAAAGAAACCCTAATTCTCCCTTAGTTTTCTCTACCTCACGTGTAGCTCTATCTCTCTCGTGCTCCTCCTCACTTGTTCTTCCCTTGGTGCTTTGCTAATCAATAGCAAGAGAATCAAGGAGATTTGAGACCACTCCTCTTTACCCTTTGTTTCACCAACAAGGATTGAGGCAGTGGAATATTCCATGAGCCGAGAAGCTTGGCGTTCATGCAAACAAGGCAAAGTACGAGGTTAGCGGGATTTCAACCGGAAGCTTCATCAAGCGGGCAAGGAGAGGCTATTCCTGTGGTTCAATCTGTTCCTACACAACCTAAGAGGTTCATGTTGGGGATATGCCCTAGAGTCAATTTGTACTTATACAATTGTCATTATGTTTTATATAATAATATGAGGCTTTCCTTTTCATGAATAGTGAGTTTTGTTTTGTTGGTCATCAAGTACGTGACTTGATAGTAAAACCCTACAATGAATACAATGACTATTCTAAAACTGTCCCTGATCGATTATTATTATTGGAATAATAATAAATTAAGATTAGTATGTTTGTGACTTGATGGCTATGTTTTACTGGCCATGGATATTTGTGATATCGAGTCAAGACATAAATAAATGTTAGAGAACATTGTATTGGACATGACCCACTGTGAGAGTACTTCATGGAATATGTCATAAGTACTTTCTAGCCATAATAATATTGAAAGTCCTTCGACCTAAATTCATCATAGTTTCTTACTTGATAAATTCTATATTTTGACATTGTCTAAAGTTGTCTTTAACCGTGATAATAAATTAGACTACTCGTTGGATATAAAATAAATCAAGGAGAGGAATATGATTGATTGTGAAGGAATTTGTCCCTCTCGTGTATGGGAGAGATATCCATGGGCCCCTTGATAAGTTAGACTCGTTAAAATGCATGGCCGTGCTCAAATATATCAATCTAAGATATTGATATCATTTGTTTGAACAGTCTACTATGAGATCAAGAAATAATTGATTAAGCTTAATAAGGATGACATGCTCCGTGCCTTATGCTTAATCCTGGATATCGTGTGACAAAATGACTAAATATAAAATTATGGTTTGGTTCAAAGAGATCACCGATCTTCATTTAACCTGGATAGTTATAATGTTTTGCTAGAAACCGCTTATAACTTGTGGGCCATTTAAATACGATTTAGGCATCGTCGCAGGTGTTAAATGAACCTATAGGGTCACACAATAAGCGAACTTGTTAGGTTATTTTTCTGGTGACCAGGTTCGATGAATCTGGATAATATCCAGATTATAAGAATTTGACTCGGTAAAATAATTAGTTAAATTACCGAGATAATGGCAGAATCTTATCATATCAGTTTTAATTTAATTTGAATTTAAATTAGAATATGATAAGATATGATTAGGGTTGGACTCTAAGAGGTTCGAGGGTTTTTTAAGAAAACCCTAGCCGTCTTTCGAGAGTCCAATTTTTCGGTTGAGAACATTCGTGCCATTCTCTACCAGAGACAAAAACCTCTCAAACCCTAGGCGCTAGCACTCCCCGGGTATCGAGTGAGTTCGCGGTGTGTATCCAATAGAGGACGTTCGCATACTGCAGCGTCTGGTGATTGTTCCGGTCGAACGTACAACAGCACAACCAGAATCGAAAGGATTTCGATTACAGCAACCAGAGGTAACTCTTAAAGCTTTGATCTTCTTAATCGTTTACTTGGGTCCTCGGGAGGGATTCGTAGATGTTTTCCGCGTTTAGGAGTCCACGAATCCCAACAGTTCAAAGCACGCAAAGGTATGATCTTAACGTTTTTGTGCTGCCATTAAAGCTTGGTTGTTTTTCCTTCACTGGTTTTTATTCCTATATGCATGCTCTTTGTTTCTTTAAAACCATCAGTTTATGGCTGCATAAGAAGGAGAATGAAATGGAATGGAGAAAGGATTTAATTGTTGTGAAAAATGGAATAATGTTGTTATTGTCATACTTGTTGATTTTGGTGTTGGGAAAATATGAATTTCTAAGTTGGTTATCTCTGAAAATCAGAGAATTGAAGGAGGCTATGATGGGAAATCAAGTGGATTAAGCATTGTATAATTGTTATAATTAAGGAAGAAAAAAAGAATAATGATTATTTTGTGGAAATAATTATTGGAACAAGAAAAGTTAGGACTGTTCTGCCTCAGTATTGCTGCAACGGTTTTGAGCCTGTCCAATTGGAATCCATAAGATTGTAGTTGAATGTCTTACGAGCGCTTTGGTGCAAATTTGAGATTAATCAAGTTGTATACAAAAAGTTATGCAAAAATCAAGATTGTGTAGTAAAGTTGAAAAATGCAGAAATTGTTTTGAAGAAAAAATGGAATTAATTGTTGTTTCAAGGATATTCATGTATGAAAGAGAGGTTGAGAAGACTTATGGAAGTCTTGTATTCATTTGAATAAACAAGATAAAGAAGTGAATAATGCGTTTATTATGTGAAGAAATGCTATTTCAAGAAGAAATAGAAAAACTAGGAAATTAGAAATTCACTTGTAATACCCCGCCCAAAACCACCTTTGACTATGGGAAAAAGTCATGCATTGCATAGCATCTTGCATTTTATGTGGTAGCTAGAATAATTTTATTTGCATGGATGCATGTGAATTTTTCCGTTACTCTTGAATTTGAATTAATTGATATGAAATAGTTGTGTTGTTAAAGATTTGGTTAAGGGAGGTTGGTCGAAGATTTTGAAGGATGAGTATTGGGGTGGTAAGAACTTCTTGTAGAAAAATTAGTATTGGAGTTGTTTTGGAATAGCGGGGAGGTTGGTGATTTCCTTTGGTGACCCGAGTTCGAATCCTACTTTTTGTGAAGTAAGTTTCTCTTCTTGAAATTCTTTTCTTTAGACCATTTCTTATCTTGGCCGAAAAAGAATCTAGCTATCCTAGAGAAATTTTAGTATTTTTACTCCAAGGAAATAAGTCTCTATATTTATTTCCTAAATTCAAGGACTTTGATGTGAATAAAGTTCACTTTTAATTTTCAGCTTGTGTTCCTTAGGATTTTCGAAAAAAACCCTAGCTAGTAACTAAAATATTAGCTTGATTTTAGTTAGATAGATGTTGCCATGGATAGGTGGAATTAATGAATCCTTTTCCTAGTAGGAAATCTTGTTGATTTTAATCCTAGAATGTTAGCTAAAAATCTGGAAAAAAAATTCCAGCAAGTGCCGCCACTTCTTGGAGGACTTGTAGCTTAATCCAAACTCTTCTAGGACTAGAGGAAATCCTATCCAAATCCTTGATAAAACCATATTTTATTTCAATCCAAATTCAACTAGGATTTCTTCCTTTTCCTAGCTGAATTTCGGCAGCTTTGTATCTACATAAGCTCTCCGAAATTCCAGCCATCTTTAGCTACAATCTAACTCTGAAAATCCTAGCTCAAACCACCTAGAACACTCCTTAACAATTCAACTACCTTAGCTGCACAAAACCAGAATTTTATTCACACAAAAACACTGAAATTCGTCCAGCATATACACAGAAAATTCGGACGGCTTTGTGCAAGATTTTCGGCCAGCTTTATGTTCCTACTTCAACCGAAATTCTGCACACATCATTCACTGAAAAACCCCAGCTGAACAAGCTATTTTCAGCGCCTAAAACCCTCAATTTTCCTCTAGAAATTTCGGTAGAATTATAGCAGCCAAACCAGTCCAAAACTTGCTACACTTGCACAAAATTTTCACAGCACTTGCACATGATTTTTTAGTCATCAAAACTCACTCAAACTCTTCCTTGTTTGGCCCAAAATTTTGAACACATTCAGCCCTTCCTTTGAGCAGTAGTTCGGCCAGCATAGAGGAGCAAAATTGCAGAATTTTCTCCTCCATAAAACTCCCCTAAAACCGGCAGCAAGGAGGCGCGCGCAAGCTGAAATTTCGCCTTTGTTGTCCAAGAAACCTAAAGCCATTAGGAGTCTATCTAAACATCACCATCTAACCCTAAACTAATATTCTCCAACTTTAAATCATAACAACCGTTTACCCTCTCCATTCTACACGAAAATTTCAGCAACATCTCTCAGCAAATTTTTGAAAACACAAGAGTTATTCCAAGCAAAAATCGAACACACCTTAAGGTAAGCACAAATCCTTTCAACCTCTTGATGCCATTTTCTCTAATGAATCTTTTCTCTTTCTTCTACCCTTAAATCACGCCCTATAGAGGCTGATTTCCTCTTCTTCCTAAATTTTCGGTCAAGTGAAGCAAAGGAGGTAGCTTCTCTCTTCTTTTCAAGCGAACTCGGGACGATCACCATAGGAGCATCGATACCTCATTACCCGGCAGTTGCAAGGTAAGGGAATACCCTCCCTTGATGTTGAAAGTAAAGTTTAATGGTGTTTATTAGCATGATAAACATGTGGTCGTAGTATTTGATCTTTGGGGATTGAATAGTTTACTTGGAATTAAATAGGAGATTGCGAATTGTTATGAAAATAAATGGGATTAGAGCATGTTTGAATTAATTGAGACCCTGATCATGATATTATGTGGTTTAGATCATGAGGATAATTGAGGAAAGCCAGCTGTGAATTTATCGCATTTAATTGAGGCATATCAAGTAAGTCCTTTCATAAACTCTTTTATTAAATGTTGTGATGGTAAGTCCGTCTATAAACTGTTTTGTTAAAGGTTGTGATGGCAAGTCTATGTTGTGAAGCTTTGTAAAGCTATTGTTAAACTGTGTTTGCTTGGGTTGTAAACGTGGATATTTACTCTTTAAACGGTTTTGTCAAACTATCGGTTTTTAGAAAGAAAACTATTCTTTTCCGTAAATTTTTAGAAATCTCTTCTAAAGAAAACCACGTTTTACAAAGCCAAGGTTTGGAAATATTTTGAATCAGGAATTGATGGATATGTTCGTTGAGTACTCAATAAGGGTAGGCTAACAATACTAGTCTTGGAGGGCTAGCGTAAGTCTTCTAGCAGGAGGCCACCTCCAGAAGATGAACTCTGCTTGAAAATGCGACAGTGTTAGTTGGTCAGGCATGTCTGAGCTAGCATTATACCTGAAAGGTATTATTTATATTCCCGGCATGGACACCCGGATGGTTTTGTTGGGTGTAGAGATGGAGGAGTATCTCACCCGGTGAGCTGTACACTCACCTTGATCAGAACGCCCAACGTGTGGTAATCTGGTCCAAACAAGGTGAACAAAGTGTGGTGCCTTGGCCAACTTGTTCTCATGGAGCCCAACGTGTGGTGACATGACTTTTATCCGAGTGGAGGATTTATTTTGTACAAAGTGTGACATTGAGAAAAACCCACTCCTTGCGAAAAGAGATTGTTTATGACTTGCCAAATTATTTTTACAAATGTTTTACACTTTGCATACACGAACTATTTAAAAACACCATGTGCACACACAGGACTTACTGAGATTTATTCTCACACTGTTTTACATCATGTTTTCAGGGGATAGACTGTGCTGAGTTAGCGGGGCATGTAATAGTTGAAGCTTTTGCTATTTTCTCTATCCGTTCTAGGAGACATTTATTGCTTATGCTTCTAAATAATATTTTGTTTTATTCCGTTTTGCTCCAAGTTGAGCCTGATGTAATAAGAATATTTCTTTATTTATCTAAGTTTATCCTTTTGGAGATTGCCTTTATATTTTATACCTCGTTCTAAAGACCCCTTGTCCTACGGGACGGGGCGACATCCCCGCCCTTTTAGGGTACATAGTCGTGGGGTGTTACATCACTTATATTAGTAACTATTAGTTGTGAACTTTAGTTACTAAGTTAACATTGGAATGACGTTTAGTGTAGGTTATTCACGCTAGAGATTAGGTGAAAAGCTAGAAGCATATAGCTACAGCTACGTTATATGACACAAAGTGAGTCCCTTTGATTTTTAAAAATAATAATTGCTAGTGTGCATTTTATTTTTTAAAGTAAAGCTTTATGAATTGTTTTGATTTCACTAAGGAAGAAATGATAGCAAGCCATATTAGACTTGAATGGAAATGGTGAATTTATATAAACAAAATTATTCATAATTGGTAATGAAATTTCCTAAAGCCTTTTTAAATAAAGTCGATGAACATTTATATTTTCTAAGGAAAATATGTTTCTTTTGAATAGAAATTATTCTGGACTTTAGGAAATGACAATTTTATGTGGAATTGTGAACCATTTAAATTATGAATATTCTCTAGGTATAATTGTATACCTGAAAGATTTTCTTCTAATTAATTATGAGGCAAAATTATGTTTTATCTTGGAAAAGCATATCAATTGCTTTTTATGGAAACGGTTTTGGAATACATGAATTATGATTTTTATGGAATCATAATTGGAATGTCTCGAATTTAATTCTTCTTTTCGGATTAGAATTCTAGAATTCCTAAATAAAACTCTTTCTGGAATAGGGTATTTTTAAAATGACAAAAATACCCTCAAAATTATAATTTATCATGCTAAAAGGACTTTTTATCTTTTTTTTTGTTACGATATGTAAAATAATCTCTCGGTATGAGATTAGCTTTGATATTTTGGCCCCAGAAATTTTTTTATTTGTATTTCTTCGGGAATAGAATATTTGATTGGCCTTGTGAGCCAATGGAATTTGACTGGTCTTGTGAACTAAAGAAAACATGGAATACTCAGTAAGGGCTTTGATTTTTGTTCTAGCTCTCGTTGGAGGTAGATGACCTCAAGTAACCTAGCTAGTTTTAGGGATTGTCTTAATCTAAACAAGGCGGTAGGACATTGAGATTAGCTGCCTGGGCTAGCCATTTAGCACCTGAAAATTGCCTATACCTTGTGTGCATATTATTTTGGGTTGTTCACTGACTGCTAGGCGGGACCTGGCGTGTTCAACCCCTTGCCGCCTTGATGACGATTGACATCAGGATTAGGATTTATGAGCTTACGGTGGTAAGTAAAAGATACTGATCTCTCGGTATTATATTGGTATGCACTTACTGCTCTAATAATACACAGTTGAGGGTTGTAAGCTTGTGTTCTAATATAATAAGACTGTGATGTTGAAGGCGAAGCTTTACGAGCTTTGCACACAAACTGGCCTTCTATTGACAAAAATGCTTGTATTTCTGAAATAGGGACAGTGATGTTGAATGAAACTCAGTTTTCCAAAAATGATTGAATTTAGAATAAATTCCCTCCTAGTGAGTTGTGGAGTTGTTTATGTGGAAAAAAATATATTTTCCTGTAACGAAATTTGAAACAAAACTTGAAAATGATTGTATTTGTTTGATTTCATAAAACACTAACACACACAGGACTTGTAACACCCCGCTACCTAGGCCCGCCCGGGGCCGGGGATGTCGCCCCGTCCAAAGGACAAGGGGTCTTTATAACTAGGTCACACGAATAAAATGGCGAAATAAAAAAAATAATTTAACTTAAAATTTATTACAACCCCAGAATAAAGCCAAGAATTCCCAAAAGAAAAACAAATCCATAAATAAAATCATCCACTCTCAACTCCCCAAAGCAATATATAAAAATAAAAGACAACATTCTCTTCTAAGGCAGATAACACTAGCTACTCATCCCCACAGCAAGATCGACCTGAAATCATGGTAAAATGGTGGTGAGACAGAAATCTCAGTAAGTCCGTGTGTGCTTTGGGTGTTCAGTGAAAATAGTTCGTGAATGCAAAGTATAAAATTCTTTGTAAGAGTTCACTGGCAAGCAATAAACATCAGTAAAAAACAAGAGTGGTGTTTTGGCATTTTCAGCCATACATAATTTATAAAATCAACCACTCGAAAGAAAAGATTACAGGTTACCACACGTTGGGCCTCATAACCAGATGGTCAGCATGCCACACTTTGTGCATACTGCCGGTCAGAATGCCACACTTTGTGCAGACTGACAAAAGTAGGTGATCGGCCTATTAGGCAAGATACTCCTCATTCTCTATACCCAAAAAATAACCGGGTGTCCTTTCTGGCAAAACACAGTCACTTGACTGAAAAGAACACTGCTAGCTCGGACCAGCATGACTAAGTAGTACTGACGTTTCTCTAAGTTGAGCTTATCTTTTGGAGGTGGCCTCCTACCAGAAGACTCACTCTTACTCTTCAAAAATAGTACTACTAGCTTACCCTTATTGAGTACTCAACGTAACGTATCTCACTTGGGAAAAATGAACAAAACATAGTTCCACTTGAAAATGGCAATTAAGGTTTTCCAAAGTTTGGGGCGAAACTGGTTTTAGAAAGAATTTTAGGTTTTGAGTAAAACCACCCCTTGATTTACAAATAATTTATTTGTCTGAAATGGGAATGGAAATAATCCTCAATTGCCTTTACAGAAATGAGTGACCATGCACTCTACATTTGGCTTGCCATAAAAAAAAATCATTCTTCATCAAACAGGTTTTATGCAGGAACTTACCTGATTGTTGCTAACAACAAAGGTCTCCAACAGCTGACCTAACCCCGCATGGGGTAAATACAAACCACAATCAAACTCAAGCCAAAATCCACTTTCACAAATAAACTAACTCAACTCACTACTATAACCATGATCATAGTGTCCCAAACTTTAAGGCCAAATAATAAATAAAAAGGTTTATAAGCCAAGGCTAATTTTGATATTAGAAATAATTAGAGTTGTGGGAAATAGGTACTAATAAGTTGAAGATTTAAATCTTGCTAAAATAATTTAGAGTTTATTTGATGAAAAGTCCTAGGTGGTACTAGGTAAAATAATAATTTATTAATAATTAATTGCTAGAAAATAATTGATAATTAAAATTAGTTGAAAATAAATTTTAATGAGTCTTGATTGAAAGATAATAAATAAATTTTAGTAGGTTTTGGTTAAAAGATAATAATTAAATTTTAATAGTAAATATTTTACTTATTATGATTATTTTCATAAAAGGCTTTATTTGATACTATCATTTTATATATATCAATATATTTTATTTTTCTAGCAAATGCTATTATTTATTTGACTAAAATATTCTTATTATATATAATGATCGAAATTTACCCCTCGTAGGGTTTTTTTGGAAATTACTAGCAAAATCATATTATAAAATATTGTACTCATGAAATAAAAATTAGCTTAGGGACAACTAGGTCATGATCATATTTCTATGGCTAACCACAAACATGAACATATACAATCTTTCAATTCATCAAATCATCCAAATCATGCATATAAGCATAGATCTAAATTTATCAAGACATGATCTAACCCCTACTAGCATAAATATGATCATGGCTTCAATAATCCAACATGAATATAAATCCTATTCACCAAAGGTGACATAATCTCTAGCATACTTCATCACAAATACTACCTATGACATGGAGACATGCATTAAACCTCAAATCATCATACAATCAACCAAGATAATCCATCCATGCATAAATCCCATCTCCTTCATATTCATACATACATTCATGCTTCATCCTCAACAATATATACTCAAACCTTATCCGCAATCCATCTTCAATCAACATCATCCTATAGACATGAATCTAGAATTCAAAAGAAGGGTTAAAATGACTTACTTGATTGATGAATTCCTTGAAGTAGTTTCGAATGAATCTCAAGCCCTAGATGCCTAAATCCGTCCAAAGGAGATGAAGGAAGAATGGCCATGGAGAAGAAACCATTCAGCCAAGAAGGTGAGTAGTTCGGCCAAGAGAGAGAGAGAGAGAGAGAGAAGAGAAGAAGAAAGCTCATTAGCATGCTTAAACACATATATGTTCATTAGAGATTGAAGATTAGCGAAGATGAAGTTGATTGAATAATCCTACCTTGAAGGTGTTCTTGAGCCTTCACAAAATTTCTGGTTTTTTATCCAAAAGTGCAAGTTGGATTTTGGAGTTTGATGTTAAAAATGGTACGGATGGACTCACAGCAATGAATAGATGAAATCTGGAATTTTTAGAAGTAGTTTGAAGTGATTTGGAGAGGTATTAGGTGAAAGGAAGGAGTAGGTGTTCTGGGTGTACTATGTGTTCTTGAAGGTTGAAGAGAGTAGAGAGCTTTTAAATGGAGGCTGCCGAAATTCTATGAGGATTAGGGTTGCCGATTTTTTGTAGGGTTTAGGTAGATGTTTTTTCTGTTTTGGAAGGGAAAAGGAAAGGCTAGTTGTTGGAATCCATGAAGAATATTTTTATGAAGCAAATTTGGAAACTAAATATTCAAGAATATTATTGATTATGGAAGAGCTCTTGGAAATATGCAATGGCCGACTGCTTGTACAGAATTTTGTCTGGATGAAAGCTGGTTGAAGGAGGCTAATGGTGGCCAAAATTAAGGAGTCTAATGGTGAAGGGAATGTCTGGTTGTTTGAGGTATATTTTATGGAAAGTTGTTAAATCATGGTGGCTGGAATTTTAGTATCCAAATCAAGGCATGACTGCAGAATTTTTTTGGAAATCTTTTTGGCAGTCATGGCTGGATTTTCATACAGAACTTAGGGAGGACAATGGAGTTCAGTTAATGGAGGTTTAAGGGTGGTTTGTGCAGAAAAATGATGGAGTTTCGGCTAAGGTTGAATTAGGAAACAAAGCTGGACAGAATTCTGCACAGCATTTTCGCAAGGCTGGAATTTCCTGGGCAGTTTTCAGCTGCCCTTTTCCAGGCAATTTGCAGAGGCTTTGAAGGGGAATTTCTGGGGCTTTCAAGGTTGGTTTCCAGCCTACTTCATGGAGGAAAAAAATGGCTAAGGTGCTGAACCAAAACTGGAAGAAAACAGCTTGGTTTTGGACCTCCAAAGCTGTGAATCTGCCCAGAAAATTTTCCGGTTTTGCACAGTATTTGTGTAGTCCGAAAATGGCCAGGAAAATTCAGATTTCAAGCTAATCAAAAGGGCCATTTTCTGGCAGCATTTGGGAGGGAATAATGGTTAAGAATTTCGTCACCTTGAAGGCACACAAAGCTGGAAAAATTTCAGTTCTAAGCATGCAGGAAAATAAACCTAGCTAGAATGAATTTTTAGAAAGTTCACTAAGGAATTTAATTTACTTGAAATCGTTCCCCCTCTTCCCTTGTTTTGGTCCATATGATGTCTTTTACTAAGACATTTTGAACCTTCAAAGCCACAGCACATTGCTGGAATTTTTCTAGAATAAAATTGACTTAAATAAAATGAAAAAACTAATGAATTGAGAAATAGGAAAAATTAAGAATCAAGAGGAAATGAATTCCCCTTAGGAATTTTGTGTAGAGCAAAAAGAGTAGGATTTGAAGACTCCTATCATGTCTCTCATAGGACAACATCTCTACCCTACTCCAAACACTACTAAGGCCGAAAATGATACTTCCCAAGCAAAAATAAAATTTAACTAAGCTAAAGCTCCTATGATGGAATTTGAACCCAAAACCACAAGAATTAATTCCAAAGCTCCAACCACTAAACCACAATAACTCTTATTCTTATTTTCCCCATAAAAATATTTTCCTATTCAATCCTCAAGCTATCTCCCTTTTTCCACCTCAAGCAAAATTTACCATTTTGCCCTTCTCACTCAATAATCATAATCAAGCCCTCTAGACTATAAAACACAAATCCAAAGCACATAAAATTATACAAAATATGTTTAAACATGCAAATAAATATGCTATGCATCCCAAACCCCTTACTCTATGGTTGGTTTTGACTGGGGTTTCACAGGACTCACTAAGTGATGTTCACTCACATATGTCTTTTATTTTGTTTTCCTAGGATTCAGAGTTAAAAGACCACGTAGCTGATTTCACTTAACTATCTAAGTATTGCCCTCTATTAGTATAGTCAAAGACTGATAGAACCAAATGATTTGTAAAACGGTTGCAACCAGAGTTAAGACAGGGGCTTGTAATCATGGCTCTAGGCAGTTATAGTGCGGCAGTGGAAGTTGTTTCAACAACAGAAATTGATGATATAAAGCAAGTCAGATAAAAAGAATAGAAGTGGGTTTAAGAATATAAATAAAAAATGATTTGGAGGATTCTAATGGCAAAAGAAAAAAAGGAAAAATTTAGGGAAATTGAGGCCTAATTGGAGGACAACCACTACTAAGATACTATAGCTGTAAGGAGATTGGACACAAAATTATTAACTATCCTTATCCTCAAAGATTAGTTGGATGGATAAACATAAAAAGAGACTATATGGGTAGAAACTAGGACAAGCAAGAGGAAATCAAGTGATGGGAATCAATCTAGCCACAGGGATAAAGTTCAAGAAGGGGGAGAGGACGAAACTGAAACAGAGCCGAGCTTGCCCGATCCGTTGACGAGAGCTCATTTCAAACAATTCCAACACAATCTTTAGGCATATCTACAAGCTCATCTCAAGTGGGATAGCATATGAACATCATCATAAAAGAATCGAGAACGGATGATAGGGGCTAAATTAGTCATACTTTGCTTAGTTATTCGAGGCTCTTTTATAAGATATTTTGTGCAATAACTAGTCATATTCTTTCATATTTGAGATTTTACCCTTAGAAAGGTATTTTGTTCATTGTTTCAGATTTTTAGGTAAAACAAAGCAAAACCGTCGCGAAACAGAGCAGAGGCGGCGCCGGCTGTAAGGCTAGAACTGGCGCCGCTTGAATTCTGGAACTTATGCGCAAAATTTAGAGAAAAATCAGTGAACAAGTAGAGAAGCAGAACACAGGTGCCGCCGACTGTGTTCTGTCCTTGAGGCGGTGCTGCGATTTTTCTTCGCATTTTTGGAAACCTAAGGAGTTTTAGTATCTTTCAACTTTTACTCGGCCAAGAACTTTGTACCTACGAGTTTAGGTACTTCTTAAACCTATAAATAGATGAAAAACACAAGGGAAAAAGAAGATAATTCATTATTCATCATCGAAAATCACTCAATCCAAGGAGGAATTCTTCAATTCAAGGAGGGTTGTACAAGAAGGTCTTTAAAGGAAAAAGAAGGAGGCTTGTCTATGAGTGCTTTCTTTTACTTTGTTTTCTTTTCTTGACAATGATGTTTTAATTGTTTTATTGTAATTTGACATTGGTTTAGATGTTCATGGTATTTAGAGGTATTTGATCTTTTGATTAACTGATTGTTATTCTTGGTATTTAATTACTTGGGTTGATTGCGAGATTAATTGATTGTGCTGTTAACTTGAGAATAGGGTTGATGGTTTAAATTGATTGATTTTATATTTGTTGCCTTTTAACTTGCCTGAAAATGGGGTTAATTACAAGAATAGAGTAATTAAAGGTTAATTGATGTCTGCCAGAATATGGATTCAATTGGTTAATTTCGTGGGTTAAGTTTGCCTGAGAATAGGACTTAATCAAAGAATTGTGTTTAATGCATCTTTTGGGTGAGACTGGTTAAGACAGAGTATGTGATACTAAGTTACCTAGAAGATAAGGATTCATGGATTGAGAAAGAAGTGAGTCTATTTTAATTCTTTATGATGCTAAGAGAATATTTAGTTATGATAGACGTTGGGTACTTTAAGATCATGGTTGTCTAATCAATAGTTTGAATTACATAAATCTACATCCTTGACATGTATATATTTTTGTTTTTATTTTATTTTATTTTATTTTATTTCGGTTTTGTTTTATCGAAACGGTTAAATAATGAAAGAAAGGTAATTAATGTCTACTTGTTCCTTGAGGATCGACACTCGTTTGAACCCTATGCTCAGTTAATAATGAGTACGCTTGCTCATATGTGTGATTTGGGTTTAACGTTTTAATTTAAATTTGATTAAGAATGTGCTTAGTTTTTGGATGATTTTTATAACCAAGTCCAGACACATCAACAGACCATGTTGTTACTGTACAAAGGACGTCAACTGGAAGCAGTTCGCGTAGAAACATCGCCCAGCAGAATGGACCCAGCGCCGGCCAGAGTAGCCCTACCAGGTGCAAGGGGTGATCTACCCGATTTCGTTACTTTTTTTACGTGCGCACTGTTCCAGGAAAATGGACCTGGCGCCGACCCTACTATCCTGACTCGCGCTGACTATGTATTGGAAAAGGCCCCGTTCTGATTCCAACTTTAATAAATTGTTACTATTCCTCCAGAATGTACCTAGTGCCGTCCCTAAGAAACCTACCTGGCGCCAATCCTACTCTGGATACGAACCCCTGACATTTTTTTTCAGCTATTTTTAGGGTCATTTTATAATATTTTAAAATGTGTTAGGTCAGGAACTGAATACCATTATATAATGCTTGTATTGTAAGAACAAGAACAATATATTACACATTTTTATCATGAATAAAGCATTCAACTTGAAGGCTTGAAGCATGGCGAGATTCCTTGTTTAATTTCAATCTAAGAGCAACTTAAGGGCTTAGTTCACCCTTGTGTAAGTTTCTATAAACTCTAAGGATAATTCAACTAGGAAATCAACAAGGGTTCTTCTTGTATGTCATTTAGAGTTCTTGTTGTTTCTTGATTGAATGCCCACAATTCCCTATACTTTTAGTTTTTAATTTCTTGCTAAGTCAAGGGTTCTAAGGTGTTGTTGTGGTAGACCTCATCTACTAAATCTGGGGTTCTAAAAGTTCGATCTTTTAGGGTTCTTTATTTGTGGTAAAAGGTGTTTCTTTGTTACCTTTCTTGTTCTCTTTTTGTTCTTTTCTTTTCTTTTCTTTTCTTTCTTTTTTCTTTTTTCTTTTTTCTTCTTTTTTTCTTGTCTTGAAATCCTTATACTTGTCAAAATCCCAAAAAAATCCATTTTTAGATCTCGAAGGACTTCCTCCCTTAAGATGATATCAAATTTGGTATCAGAGTAAGGATAAGCTTAGAACTCTATCTTAGCTTGGATCAATTAAATAGAGTGTTGTTTGATCTTGATTTTCTTGGATAAAAAAAAAAAAAGAATGAGAATGACATGTTGAAGAAAGATCCTTGGGAATACATTAATTTTTTGTTATTGCGATTATATTAGGCTTGTTTGGGAAGAAATTTGCTTGCAAAGTTCCATAGGAAAATCTTGCATATATGGTGTTTGATGAAAAGTCTCAATGACCATTTACTCAATGAACACTATGTATTTGATGAAATGTCTCAAAGAAAGAATGTGGCTTGAACAATAGTGTTATTCCTATAACCGTTTCACTGTATTCTTCAAATTATCCTTTCTTTGTTGTGTGTTGTGAACACCTTGTCTTCTACTTATTTCTTAACCTCTAAGTGTTCACCAAAGTGGTCAACCTAAGACCCTTGTATTGAAGCATCCTAAGAGTTAATAGACTAAAGTGAACTAAACCCTTTGAAGTTGGGGAGGAATTTGGTTGAATAAGTGAGACATAGAGTGAACAAAAAAGAAAAGAGAGAAAGATTCTTATTGAAAAAGCCAAAGAGCGCAAACACGAGTGTGGAGTGTAAACACTTACGGAGTGAGTAAGGAAACCAAATTCTATTTTTGTTCTCTTAACTCTTTTTTCCAAGAACATCAGTCTAAACTCTAACAATGACTTAAGGAAAGGTAATGACTAGGCTAAATCTTGATAGAGCAAGTAGACCACTAGAGGATCCGGGAGATCTTCGTGACACCTTCGTTTTATTGCAAAGGAGCATGGAGGGCATTTCGAGGAAGATGATCGAACTCTGAGCGCAACAAGGCCAAACATCTATTGCCTATCAAAAGAGGGTACAAGAGCAACTAGAAGCCTACAACAAGCTTCCTGTGAATACACAACCTGGAGAAAAATGGGACGAATACTCAGTTGGTAGGTATCAACAATTTTCTATGAGAGGAGGGGGAAACGGGTTGAGAGGAGGTAGTGGAAGAGGCCAAAGGAGATTTGGTGAGAATCCTATGAGAGGAGTCGAATGAAATATTGAGAGAAAATTTGAGGGGGAAGAGGGGTACCTGAAGGAAGTCTATGGAGACTAATATCGGGATAATGTAATAAGAGATAGGAGGAGAGATGAAAATGAGGGAGAACGGGAATTGAGAACATCAAAATGGAGGTACCACAATTCCAGGGGAAAAGTGATCCTAAGGCATATTTTGAATAGGAAAGGAAGATGGAAATTCTATTTGATTACCAGGATTATAGTTAAAGGAATAAAGTGAAGTTGGTATTTTTTTTTTTTTTTTTTTGTTTTCAGACTGTGCATTGGTATAGTAGGAGCAAGTTTTGACTATTAGAAAGAGAATGGGAGAAAATGTTGTTGGGACATAGGAATTGATGAAGAATTTCATAAGGGCAAGATTTGTAACACATCACTATTACAACGAGCTATATCAGAGGCTTCAAATGCTAAGATAGGGGAATAAAAGTGTTGAAGATTATCATAAAGAACTTGAGGTGCTAATGATGAGGGCGGTTATTAATGAAGATCCACATGCCACTAAAGTGAGATTTCTAAGTGGATTGAACTGGGAGATAGCCAACATGCTCAAGTTATATTCATATGAGACCATGGAAGAAATGATGCATATGGCTATGAAGGTAGAAAAGCAATTGAAGAGAAGGCCATTTGAGAGGAGAGGAAAGCATCCAACTCCACCTCCTAAGGAGTTCCCTAAGCCGATACCAAAGAAGGAAGGAGTCCTAAGGCCGCCACCAAAGGAATTCAATATAGAACTGAAGATGGCTAAGTCAAGGCACCTACCTCTCGTGTACTTCCAACCAACAGGGGAGAAGCCAAATAGAGAGGTGCGCTGATAAGTTCCATAGCTTGTACAATCCCTATAGGTACTTTATATAGCCTATTGAAACTAAGGGAAGAAGGGAATAGAAATAAAGGAAAGGCTATTGAGAAGCCGAGAAGCCGATATATAAAATGCTATCATTTTTTGGGATATAGGCATATTGCACATGATTGCCCAAGCAAGAGATTAATGTATACTAATGCCTATGGTGAGATTTCATATGAGGAAGAGGAATATGATAAATTGGAGGACATTCAAAAGGAAGAAAAAATTTCGAGTGAAGAAGGTGAAGATGTTGGGCAAGTGTGTGCATTACTTGGTGTAGCAAGGAGATCATTGAGTATGCAAGTGAAGGAGGATGAGCATCATCAATAGAGGGAGAATATCTTTTATACAAGTTGCTTGATCAATCAAGTACCTTGCAGCATAATCATTGATAGCGGGAGTTGCACCAATATTATAAGTGCTAGTGTGGTGGAAGAAATAGGCTTGGAAACAAGGAAGCACCCGTAACCCTAAAAGTTGCAATGGCTAAATGAAAGTGAGGAATTGAAGGTTAATAAACAAGCTTTAATTGCAATTAACACGGGAAAATATAAAGATGAGATCTCGTGCGATATTGTTCTTATGAAAGCAGGCCACCTACTTTTAGAGAGACCATGGCAATACGATAGGGGAGTCATGACGAGAAGAAAAATACCTACATTGTATATAAGCAGGGAAAGATATTCATTCTATTGTCTATATCTCCAAGTGAAGTGAGTAAATATCAAAAGATCATGAGAGAAAAGGAGAAAAAAAAGTGCTCAAGAAAATGAGAAAACATCGAGAGAGAACACTAAGAAAGAAGAAAAGGAAAAGAGAGAGGGAAAAAAAGAGAGAGGAGATAAGAAACGAGTAAATTTCTTTGCAAAAGAGAGAGAGGTTGTAGAAGCTATTAAAGCTAAGGAATCAATGTATCTCTTAATTTGTAAAGGCGTTTATGTAACTACTAACGAAGCTACTCTTTTTTTGCCTTGTGAAATTACAGGTCTTGTTGAAGAATTCCAAGATGTATTTCCAAAAGAAATGCCAAAGGATTGCCACCTGTCTGAGGAATAGAGAGAATCAGATTGATTTAATCCTGGGGGCCGTCATTCCAAATAGACCAGCTTATAGATGCAACGTTGAAGAAGCTAAGGAGCTACAAAAGCAAGTTGATGAGTTGCTCAAGAAAGGTCATGTTCGAGAAAGTTTGAGTCCAAGTACGGTTCCAGCGTTGTTGGTGCCTTAGAAAGATGGATCATGGAGAATGTGTGTTGATTACAGGGCCATTAACAATATAATGGTAAAATATCATTACCCTATCCCTAGGCTTGATGATTTATTGGATGAACTACATGGATCATGTGTATCTTTAATAATTAATTTGAAAGACGGATATCATCAGATCAGGATTAGGGAATGTGATGAATGAAAAACTACATTTAAGACCAAACATGATTTATATGAGTGGTTTGTGATGCCATTTGGGTGATCAAATGCACCTAGTACTTTCATGAGGTTGATGCATTATGTGTTGCGAGAATATATTAAAAAATTTGTTATGGTGTATTTTGATGATATTTTGATTTACAGCAAAACTTATGAAGACCATTTGCATCATCTTAAATGTGTGCATAGTGGTCTTAGAAGAGAAAGGTTTTATGCGAACTTTGACAAATTTTCATTTTGTTTGGACAAGATAACTTTTCTTGGTTATATTGTGAGTTCAAAAAGTATTGAAGTTGATGAAGAAAATGTCAAGACAATTTAGGATTGGCCAACACCTATTTCTGTGTCTAAAGTAAAGAGTTTTCATGGGTTAGCCTGTTTTTACAGGCATTTTATTAGAAATTTCAATAGAATAACTGTCCCATTGACTGAAGTTATTAAAAAGAATGTAGGGTTTAGGTGGGGAGAATAACTAGAAAAAACTTTTACTGCTTTGAAATCAAAATTGAGTGAAGCCCCATTGTTATCCTTGCCTAACTTTGAGAAAGCTTTTGAATTGGAATGTGATGCTAGTAGAATAGGAATAGGTGTTGTGTTGACTTAGGATAAAAAAAAACCTATTGCATTTTTTAGTGAGAAGCTATTAGGAGCATCCTTGAATTATTTCACTTATGATAAGGATTGCATGCATTAGTGAGAACCTTGCACTATTAGCAACATTATTTGTTACCTAGGGAATTTATCATCCATACTGATCATGCAACATTGAAGCATCTTAAAGGCCAACAAAAGTTGAATGAAAGGCATGCTAAATGGATGGAGTTCATTGGTACCTTTCCATACGTGATCAAATACAAGAAAGGTAAGGATAATGTAGTAGCTGATGCATTATCTCGCAGGTATGTACTTTTAAATTCCTTAGATGCAAAATTACTTGGTTTTGATCTTATTAAGGATTTATATGCAAAGGATGATGAATTGGGAGAGATTTATCATACTTGTGAAAAATGTGCTTTCCAAAAATTTTATAGGCATGATAGGTTTTTGTTTTAAAAGGGTAGACTTTGCATACCAAAAGGATTATTGAGAGAATTATTAGTGAAGGAAGCTTATGGAAAGGGTTTAATAGGATATTTTGGGAATTCAAAAATATTAGGTATTTTGTAAGAGCATTTTTATTGGCAAAAAATAAGGAGAGATATGGAGAGGCTAAGTAATTTATGCATAACATGTAGAAGGTGTTAGTGTTGTGCCCTAGAGGCAATCACTTGTACATTGTATATGACACATTTTATTTTAATAAAAGGCATTATTTATCTTACAGTTTCTTTTGTTTACTTTAAGTAATATAACTGTTCAATAAAGTCCCTAGTACAACACTATGTTAAGGAAATCATGATAGAGATCATGATATGAGATTCCTACTACACTGAATGGTGTTAGTACATAAATAGTCTCTAATTATAGTATTAATGAGATAGGACATCATTAATGCGTTAAGACTAGTATGTGTTAGACTTCCTGATTTGATCAGGCGGTGGTTCTCATAACCGTGAGTATTGAGATACTCAAAGTTAACACATGGATGCTTGTTAATGGAACAAGTTCATTGGATGACCTAGCTTTAAGATAATCACATGGATAGCTATTTAGTGCCAGTGATATAATCTCAATATAGCAAACGTGCAAGTATCCTTAAACTTAAGATCTCCAAGATACATTGTTTCCTGAGCTTTGTACTTTGATTCTAATCTCCAGAGATCGATCGAAGGCCGCCTATGGGATGGATATTGGGTACATTGTGAGGTAAACGAAATTAATTGAGAAGGTCAATAAATGATTCACCACTCCTAATAGTAGGGACGAATATCTCACGACCACTTGTAGGAATTAGTACTCGAAAAGTCCTTGGCCAAGGCAATTGTGTATTGGAAACAGTTCCAATTGATACACATCTAGAGTAGTGGGTTCCTGGTACAAGTACTATTGTATTCGGGCCATAATTAATTCTGGAGGGAGTTGGCACTAATTTTGTACTCCAAACCGAATGAGATATTGTATGGTGAAATGAGTTAATTGCACCGAAGTTTGTTATTAAAGTTCATGTTAAGCCACTTGACTTCCTGAACTCTAGGTGGTCATGATGTGTTGCTAGATACCGCTCACGATATGGGAATATGGGTTTATTAATTGATGAATTAATAAACCAATCCTGATTAGAATTAATATGATTAATTCTAATTAATTATAGATTATTAATCTCAAAGACGTTTGGATTAATTCATGTTCTCTACCAATTGACTGGGAAACCTAATAGGTCATACATAATAGAGGATTATATACTGAAGATGTTATTTGATAACATTGTGGGGTTAATTGAGAGAAAGAAAAAATATTGTGGACAAATTATAATTAGTTATAATTTGTGGTACAAGTTGTAATTGTGAGAACTTGATATTTCCAATTACAATTACGGAATTCTAATAAGATTAGAATTCTCAGTTTTGGGAAGGGAATTTTGTGTGATATATAGTAGCTAATAACACATGAAAAACCATAGCCAATAGCTGAACAACATACAAAAACAACAGCCACGAAAATCTTCTTCGCTCTCTCGATTTTGATCTTAAACCCTAGCCGCCATCCTTTTTCTTCTAGCACAGAAATTTGGTACTTGAGTATTTCTCTATGTGGATTACTGTTAATGATAAGCACACACTGTGATTATAATGTTAGACGTTCAACTCACGTGGAGGTTGATCACGAGGATTGCTGGATCGCGCCTCAACTTAAAGAAGAAATTTTTGTTCTTCGAACGATCATGCAAAGGTAAAAGATGTTACCTTTACCCTCATTATGTCTTGTTTTCCACACATAGATGGGTCTTGGGAGGGTATCTCGTTTTATTTTTTGCTGCACCGTATAGGATACGAGCCTGAGATACCTAACAGAAGGGGCAAATCTAAAACACTATCCTAGGATTTATATCCTCCTTTACGTATCCCTAATGCACCTTGGTTAGATATTTTAATGGATTTCATATCAGGATTGCCACGGACCAAGGGGGGAAAGAATTCCATATTTGTAGTTGCTGATCAATTTTCTAAGATGGCTTATTTTATTCCTTGTGCAAAAACTAATGATGCTACTTACATTGTAGGTCTATTTTTCAAGGAAGTGGTAAGATTGCACAGGTTACTGCAGAGCATAGTATCGGATAGTACAAAGTTTTTAAGTCATTTTTGGAGAATATTGTGGGCAAAACTTGAAACTAACTTATTGTTCTCTACAACTTGCCAACCACAAATGGATGGACAAACGGAGGTTGTCAACCAGACCCTCACGCAACTACTACGGACAATCATAAAGAAGAACTTGAGGAACTTGAAGAACATTATAGAGTTTGCCTATAATAGAACTGTCTATTCTACTGCTACATATTCTTCTTTTCAAATTGTTTATGGGTTTAACTCATTAACCCCTTTTGATTTATCTCCCTTGCCTGTAGACGAGCGATTGAGTCTTGATGGCAAAAAGAAGGCTGAAATGGTAAAGTCCATGTACGAGAAAGTTAAATCTCTAATCGAAAAACATAATTAGGCCATTGCTTGCAAGCGCAAACAAGGAAAAAAGCAGGTGATATTCGAGCCAGGAGATTGGGTTTGGGTGCATTTATGCAAGGAGAGATTTCCCACCCAACATAAATCAAAGCTCGAACTGAGAGGAGATGGTCCATTTCAAATTCTTGAGCGATACGGAGATACCTCCTACAAGTTTTATCTACCGGGTGAGTATAATGTAAGTGCTACTTTTAATATAGCTGATCTTTCTTCTTACTATGTAGATTATGATTCGAGGATGAATCCATTCCAAGAAGGGGGAAATGATAGGAATCAAACTATCCATGGGGATTGAGCTCAAGAAAGGGGAGGGGATGAAACTAAAACAAAGCCGAGCTTACCTGGTCCATTGACGAGAACAGTTTCAAATAATTCCAACACAGTCTTCAAGCATATCAATAAGCTCATTTCAACACAGACTATGCTACTAGTGTACGAAGGACGTCAACTAGAAGCAGTTCGTGCAGAAACATCGCCCAACAGAACGGACCAAGCGCCGGCCCTACTATCTCGACCCGGCGCCGGGTGTGTACTAGAAAGGGCCTTGTTTTGATTTCGACTATTCTAAATGGGTACTATTCCTCCCAAATGTACCTGGCGTTATCCCTAGGAGACCTACTCGATGCTGGCCCTGCTCTAGACCGAACCCCTGACATTTTTTTCAACTATTTTTGGGATCATTTTGTAATATTTTAAAGTATTTTAGGTTAGGAACCGAAAACCATTATATAATGCTTGTATTGTAAGAACAAGAACAACATATTACACATTATCATGAATGAAGCATTCAACTTGAAGGCTTGAAGCACTGAAAGATTCCTTGTTCAATTTCAATCCAAGGCCAACCTAAGGGCTTAGTCCACCCTTGAGTAAGTGTCTATAAACTCTAAGGATAATTCAACTAAGAAATTAATAAGGGTTCTTCTTGTATGTCATTTAGGGTTCTTGTTATTTCTTTATTTAATGCCCACAATTCCCGATCATTTAAGTTCTTGATTTCTTGTTAAGTTAAGGGTTCTAAGTTGTTGTTGTGGTAGACCTTATCTACTAAATCTGGGCTTCTAAAAGCTAGATCCTTTAGGGTTCTTTATTTGTGGTAAAATATATTTCTTTGTTACCTTTCTTGATCTCTTTATGTTCTTTTCTAGTTTGTTTTACTTGTCTTGAAATCCTTCTACTTGTTAAAGTCTAAGAAAAAGCTACTTTTAGATCTTGAAGGACTTCCTCCCTTAAGCTCATATCATCAAGACTAAGCTTTGACATCTAAATTAGGACCCAACAAGCCCTAGGTGAATGCCCGAATAGTCATTTTGGAGAAAGTAGATGCTAATACTACTGTTGTTGAAGTTAAATTTTTTGTTTTCAAAAAAGAAGTTAAAGTTTTGTAGATCTAGGTTCTACACATTCTTTTGTTGCAAATTCTTTTCTTGAAACTACAGTTTTTACTAGAAAGGAAGCCACATATGAAATTATTGTTAGCACACTATTGGGAAAATAGATGAGTAGTGATGGAATATATCTGGGCTGTAGAATTTTAGTGGGCAATATGGCACTAGAAGAAGACTTAATATGCTTACCCATAGGGGACAATAATGATATTTTATGGATGGATTAGTTATCCCAACATTATGCCCGAGTTGATTGTAGACATAAGATGGTGCAATTTCATAAACCTGGGGAAATGATGTTGGAATTTGTAGGGGAAAACAAAAGGAAAATTAATTCTCTGATATCAGGAAATAAATCTCAGACATTGATTAGGAAGGGGTGTACTTGATATTAGGCTTATGTCATAAATAAGTTTGGAGAAGCAAATAAACCGGAGGATGTTCCAGTTGCGTCTGAATATTTGAATATTTTTCTGACAGAATTGAAGGAGTTATCGCCAGAAAGCGGACTGGAATTTTCTATCGATCTTATGCTAACCGCAAAACCTATTTTAAGAACTGCCTATGGAATGGTATAGATAGAGTTGAAAAAGCTTAAGAAACGATTGCAAGAATTATTGGAGTAAGGATTTATTAGACATAGTACATCTCCATTGGGAGCTCCTATTCTATTCGTTAAAAAGAAAGATAGATCATTTCGGATGAGTATAGATTACAGTGGGTTAAATACAGCGATAGTAAAGAACAAGTATCTGTTGCCTATGGTTGGTGAAGTGTCTGATCAACTGTAAGGAGTAGGATGTTTTTCTAAATTAGATTTGAAGCAAGGACATTATCATATTCGAATTCAAGAGGAAGATATTCCTAAAACTACATTTAACACACATAAGTAATTTAAACCTTCAATAAGACTGAATCGGAATTATGATATCTTCTCAAGATAGGAGCAAGAAGGATGGACCCCTATCATGAAGTGACCAAGCCTTCTGGCTGGATTAGCCAACACTAAGAAGAGTATGAATTTTCCTAGTTTGCTAAAGAGTACCAGATGTGCGGGAGCTCAAAGAGTTATTAATAAGGAAGCTGCTTCCCCGGGAACTTAAACAACTAGAAGAATGCCACGCCTACATCAAAAGATTCATCTCCAATCGGATAGAAAAATAGTATAGGATCAAGCCTAATGATGTAACAGAATAAAACAAGACTCGATGCTAAAATCGTTTGAGTTTGTAGCTATGACATTTGGTGTTACTAATGAGGCTTCATCATATACACATTTTTTTATCATTTATGTGCTTCAATAGAGATAAATTCTCATCTAAATCACCACTCACTACCTCATTCTCATCTTGTTTTGCTAGGAAATGGAAAAGATCAAGTAAAGATGAAAGGAAGAAGAACAAGAAAAAAGAAGGATGAAAATAGAAGAAAAGAAGAGTGAATAAGTTTTGTCCAAGAAGAAGGCGGCCAAGGGAACGTTAACTTCCCTAAGCCACACGTTTTGAAATCTATATAATATTTGTGTAGATTGTTGTAGTTCCCTGGGCCGCTAGTTTCATGTAAATATGTTTATGTTAAGTTTAGTTGGCTGGCTAGGGAAGTGAAGTATCCTTAGGCCGCCTGGAATTTTTCCTCTTTGTCCAAAATTCCAGAAACATGGTGGCCTAGGGAATTTGAACTTTCCTAGGCTGCCTAATTGTGTACATATATATATAGTAGGCTAAGGTGGCAGCTCAGGGAACTTGAAGTTCCCTAGGCCACCAGTTTTTCTTTTTCTCGGCCTAGTTTTTCCAGGAACTAGGCTGGCTAAAGTTCCCTAGCCCGTCTTTGTTCTAGAAAAACATGGCGGGCTAGGGAAGTTGAGTGCATTTTCTAGATCTTGCATGACCAATCTTCAATTTAAGCATTCTTTACACTCAAATGTTAGGGATATGCCCTAAATGCACCATGTATAGTGCATTTAGTTTGGTGGTTAATGACTATTCTTAAATTGTTCCTGATGTATTATTATTAGTGGAACAATAATAAATTAGTATTAGTATATTTGTGGCTTGATGGCGATGTTTTACTAGTCGTAGACATATGTGATATCAAGTCAAAACATAAATAAATATATAAGAATAGTGTATTGGACATGACCCACTGTGAGAGTACTTCATGAGACATATTATAAGTACTTTCTAGCCATATTAATATTAGAAGTCCTTCAACCTGAATTTATCATAGTTTCCTACTTGATAAATTCTATATCTTGACGTCGTCTAAAGTTGTCTTTAACCAGATAATAAATTAGACCACTGTTGGATATAGAATAAACCAATGAGATGAATATAATTGATAGTAAAGGAATTTGTCCTTCTCAATTTTAGGAGATATGTCCATGGGCCCCTTGATAAGTTAGACTGTTAAAATGCATGGTTGTGCTTAAATATATCAATTTGAGATATTGATATCATTTATTTGAATTGTTTACTCTGAGATCAAGAAATAGTTGATTAAGCTTAATAAGGATTACATGCTCCGTGCCTTATGCTTAATCTAGATATCGTGTAACAAAAGGACTAAATATAAAGTTATGGTTTGGTTCAAAGAGATCACTAATTTTCATTTAACTTGGATAGTTATAATTTTTTTGCTAGAATCCGCATATGATTTGTGGGCCATTTAAATGTGATTTGGGCACACTATCAATGTCAAATGAACCTATAGGGTCACACATTAAGTAAACACGTTAGATTATTTTTCTGGTAACTAGGTTCAGTGTATCTGAAAATATGTCTAGGTTAATCGAACTTAGAAAAATAACCAGATATAATGAATCCAGAAATATGTCAACATTCGATGTATTTGGAGGATGTCCAGATTATAAGAATCTGACTAGGTAAATTAATTAGTTAAATTACCAAGTTAATAGAAGAATCCTATCATATCAGATTTAATTAAATTTGAACTTAAAATAAAATATGATAAGATATTATGAGAGTTAGACTCTAAGAAGTTCGTGTGGTTTGAAAAGAAAATCCTAGTCATCTTCTTGTTAGAGACTTCTCATAAAATATTTGTGCCTCCATAACCAGGAAAAATTAAGCTTATCAAAACCTTACGTGCTAGAACTCCCCGGTAACAAGCTAGTTTCAATGTGTGTATCTGATAGAGGACTTTCGCACATTGCAGCGTCTGGTGATCGTTCGAAGTGCACATACGCCTGAAAATCTGAAAGCAGAGGTCTTGGTTATGGCAATACAGAGGTAGTTCTTGTTAGGTATCTCAGGCTCGTATCGTATAAGACGCAGCAGAAAATAAAACGAGATACCCTCCCAGGACCCATCTATGTGTGGAAAACAAGACATAATGATAATAAAGGTAACAACTTTTACTTTTGGGTGATCGTCTGAAGAACAAAATTGATCTTCTTCAAGTCGAGGCACAATTCAGCAATCCTCTTATGCAAACTCCACGAGAGTTGGACGTCTAACCACTATAATCATAGTGTATCATTATCTCGAATAGTAATCCACACAGAGGAATACTCAAACACCAAAATTTCTTGTGCTAGTAGAAAAAGATGGCGGCTAGGGTTGTTTTCGTTTTCAGCAAAACGAGAGAGAGAGAGAGAGAAGAAGAAGATGGTTTTTTTTTTTTTGTGGCTTCTATTTTCGTGTGAATCACCCTTGCATTAGGGTTTCAAGCATATCCAATATATGTTTCAAAATCCACTGAAAATCTAAAATTCTAAAACAATTAGAATTTTCTAATTGTAATTGGAAACATCAAGTTCCCACAATTATAACTTGGACCACAAATTATAACTAATTATAATTTGTCCACAACAACTTCTCTTTCTAGAAATTAACCCCACTATGTTATCAAATAACATCTTGAGTATATAATCCTCTATTGTGTGTGGCCTATTAGGTTTCCTAGTCAATTGGTATCGAACATGAATTAATCCAAACGTTTTTTAGATTAATAATCCATAATTAATTAGAATTAATCCTATTAATTCTAATCAGGATTGGTTTATTAATTTATCAATTAATAAACCTATATTCCCAGATCATGAGCGGTATCTAGCAACACACCATGACCACCCAATAGTCCAAGAAGTCAAGTGGCTTGACATGAACCCTTCAATAACAAACATTAACTCATTTTACCATACAATATCTCATTCAGTTTGGAGTACGGAATTAGTGCCAACTCCCTCCAGAATTAATTATGGCCCAAATACAATAGTACTTGTACCAGGAACCCACTACTCTAGATGTGTATCAATTGGAACTGTTTCCAATACACAATCGCCTTGGCCAAGGACTTTCCGAGTACTAATTCCTACAAGTGGCCGTGAGATATTCGCCCCTACTATTAGGAGTGGTGAATCCTTTATTGACCCTCTCAACTACTTTCGTTTACCTCACAATGTATCCAATATCCATCCCATAGGCGGCCTCGATCGATCTCCGGAGATTGGAATCAAAGTACAAAGCTCAGGAAATAATGTATCTTGGAGATCTCAAGTCTAAGGATACTTGCACGTTTGCTATATTTAAATTATATCATTGGCACTAAATAGCTATCCATGTGATTATCTCAAAGCTAGGTCATCCAATGAACTTGTTCCATTAACAAGCATCCACGTGTTAAATTTGAATATCTCAATACTCACGGTTATGAGAATCACCGCCTGATCAAATCTGGAAGTCTAACACATGCTAGTCTTAATGCATTAATGATGTCCTATCTCATTAATACTATGACTAGGGACTATTTAAGTACTAACACCATCCAGTGTAGTAGGAATCTCATATCATGATCTCTATCATGATTTCTTTAACACAGTGTTGTACTAGGGACTTTATCGAATAGTTATATTACTTAAAGTAAACAAAAGAAACTGTAAGATAAATAATGCCTTTTATTAAAATAAAATGTGTCATATACAATGTATAAGTGATTGCCTCTAGGGCACAATAGTAATAGTTCTGTAACCCTTGGATCGACCTTAATCATTTAGCTTAGGTTCTCAAAATGGATTCGTGGTTGTTTTCTGCGTTTAGTAGTCCCTGAATCCTAACATCAAAACTCAAAAGAGGAGAGTTTGGAAAAGGCTAGGGTTTCTCTCAAGAAACCTAGTCCTTGTAAGTTTGAGTACCAAGAAAAGGGAAGGACCAAGAGATCTAAAGAAGTGGAATAGAATCTACTTGAAGATTTCAAGAGGAAGAAAAAGAAAAGCTTGTCTATGAGTTTGCCTTTCTACTTCTTTTGCAATATTTCTTTTATTCTTGTGCTAAGAATGAATTTTTAATTGTAATGAAGGGTTTACCTTATTTTTGTGCATAAGAATGATGTATTTTCCTTAGATCTATGATTCTTATTCTTGAATATTTGGTTATTTAATCTTATTTAGTTATCTTATTTGAATGGGTTTTGATTGATGTATTTCAACTAATTGTTCTTCCTTAATGATTTCAAGAGATGGGGTTGAGGATAGGACACCTATTTGACTAGATTAGCAATTGCCATTTTCAATTAACCCGAAAGAGAGGTTGGGAATTAGAGCTAATAATTAAATGATTTATGAAATTTTCTTGAGATAGGGATTTTGTGACCTCCAAATGGTTTGGGATGGTGAATGATGACTAATGCATCTTCAGGCTTAGTTGGTTGAGTAGAGATATTGATCAATCAAACATAGGGGTAGAAATCTCATAAGTCGAGAGAGGGTGAGATTGACATATTACTCACTCCGGTGCCTAGAATTAAGAATGCTGGGTTCACGGGGTACTTATTTCTTAGGTCTTGAGTGGGGGACTTCCTTTTTGTTTCATAGGTTTGTCTTTTTCTTATTCCTTGGGGGTATTGTGACTCTCTCTTATGTATAAAAACATAACCTGTCTCCTCATGTAGTTAGTTTTACACCTTACACTTACTTTTAGCTAAACAATGAGAAAAAGGAGGAAGTAGGGCAGGTAGCCCCCATTTCCCAAGGTACTTCAATACTTGCCAATAATACTAAACTACACTATAGGTGCACTTGCCTCTATATGAGTGTGTTGTAAGATTTTAATTGGCATTTTAACTATTAAAACTTGTGTGTATGTTGAGCACAATGCCGGAGATTTTCTATACACTTAATATGACATCAAGTTTTTGGCACCGTTATCGGAGAACGACATTTGTTACATTCTAAAAACTTTAATTCTTGTTGATTTAGCCTTCTATTTGTATATACACTTGCACATATCACTAACTTGTTTTTGAATAGTTTGTGTATATACGTTGTGTTAGTGTTATGCCCTAGAGGTAATCACATGTATTTTTTATTTTGTATATTTATTTAATAATATATGACATTCTTTATCTTCAAATTTATTTTTTTTATACTTCGTGTAAATATATAAACATAAGATATAGTCCCAAGTGCAATACTGTATTAAGAAAATCATGATAGAGATTATGTTGTAAGATTCCCACTACACTGAATAGTGTTCATACTTAAATCATCCATAGTTACAATATTAATAAGATAGAACATCATTATTGCGTCCAGACTAGCAAATGTTATACTTCCTGATTTGATCAGTAGTAGTTCTCACATCCATTGGTATTGTGATACTTAAACACATGGATGTTTGTTAATAGAACAAGTACATTAGACGACCCAGCTATGAGATAATGATAGGAATCATCCCAGGCATGAAGGCCATTCTAAAAAAGGGGGAAGGAAGATAAAGACAAAACATCCAACTCTATAGGTGAAGCTGTTGGATTGTATGCCCTCTTAGACTAGGTTTCTGATGTAAAATCGAATATTTTAATGAAAGAATTTATTTTCAGAAATTGTTTGTGAATTTCCTTTTTGTTTTTGCACGATTTTCGTTTGGAACAGACCCATTGTGTTTAAATAAGTGATCCATGTGAATAGTGGTCTTTCACAGTAAGGTATGGATCACGGGTTATTTAACACATAAACATTTGTTCTTAACCCATTGATGAGATTGGGAACCTCATCATGTTTAGGTTATTATGTTATGAATTCCAAATAGGGAATGGCTTGCCTTTAGCCAGTGGGTAGTCCACTCACTTCATGACATAAGCGTATTTCGAATACGTAGAACAGGACCTGTAGTAGTGGTTGCTCAAAGTACTATATGGTAGAAACCTAGACTACTACCGCTACAGCGTGGACTAGTACTCTACGACTTGAGTATGTGTTGGTGGTCTGGCGAAACTGGAAGCATATACTTTGATTTGCTGTAGTTGAGGTTCTATCGTAGGACCAATATACTTGCATGTTGGGTATGTGTGACTAGTTAGTTAAGACAGACTTATACAAGATAGTTTCTGCACTATATCGCCCATTGTGGTTGTCTGAATAGTCTAAATTATCCAGGGCCCTGGGAAACATGACTTAGATGTTTGCTTTACGGTAGCTCCCTTGGAAAGCGGAAACATTCCAGGAAGTCGTGGATCATTGGACTAGAAGCCTAAGGATGGTAGATGTCATTTAGGGGGGTGTTAGTACACTTCTTCCTCTCTAAATGTACGGCGATGTGTAGAGGGGTATTTTAGTCATTTCACCTATAGGTCGGAGACTTTGCGAATGCAGCATTGTCCTTGGGGTCAATATTTCCTTATGGTGATATTAGAAATATTTAAAATGCAAAATACAACTATTTATATAGCAGGGGTATTTTGGTCATTTTAGCAGCCAATGCGATGTGTCTTTTTGGTCCTCGGGATAGCCCGTAAGTCTTAACTACTTTTGGGTTGAGGAATTGGTCTCAGTTGAAGAGGATTTTATTTTATTTTATTTTATTTTATTCAGGAAGTCTAATTTATTATTGGATTGGAATAAAAAAATAAATAAATAAAATAGGAGTTGAGAGAAATTAATTATCTAGTTTAATTGGTTAATTAATTGTTCAGGGCCTAGGTCCAGTATGAATAATTAAGAAATTAACTTGGGCTTAAACTAGGGAAAATAAAAAATGTTTAATTATTTATTAGGTTATTTATATAGGCCCAAGAAATAAATAATTAAAGATTAATTATTATGGTTCATTTTGGCTCATTAATTATTTATTGGGTTACTTATGTAAGCCCAGAAAATAAATAATTAATATTTATTATTTTGGGCCTTTTGGGTCCAAGAAAAATAATAAATATTTTTCTGGCCCAATAGCTTGGACCTTAGGGTTTTTTCCAGATACGGTTAAGAGGAGTTTAAGGTTAGGCCAAACTGATTCTTAGGATAACATCCGGGTGTTTTGAAATCCCGGGGATATGTTTATCAGAGATTGAGAGACCTAGTTTAGGCGAACTAATAAACAACTCTTTGGAAAATAAAACCCTAATTTTTCCCTAGCCTCACACACTCACGTCACTCTCTTTCTGGGAACTCACGTTTTTCCCCCTCCCTTCCTCTGTGGTTTCTTATTGTTTTTTGCTAATCAATAGCGAAAGAACCAAGGAGTTTTGAGATCGTTCCTCTTCACCATAGTGTTCACCAACTAGAGGTTAGGCTGAGGAATATCCCGAGAGCTGGAGAGCTAAGCGTTAATGCAAACAAGGCGAAGTAGAAGGCTAGCGGGTGTTCAACTGGAAGCTCCTTCAAGTGTGCAAAGCGAGGCAATTCCAGCCGTTCAATCTATTCCTACGCAACCTAGGAGGGTTAAGGAACGCAAATGTATGATCTTCACGCTTCCGCATAGCCTTTAAGGTTCGCGTTTTATTTTTCTCCAATTTTTTTTTACGTACAGCATGCTCCCCTGTTTTTCGTTTTTCATCAAAGTGGTATCAGAGCCACTGGTTTTGATCAATATAGGGAGCATGGTAGTTAATAAAATGGAGAAAATGATTATACCTACGATCCTTCGCTGTTTTGGTATGGGATAGATGGTTTTGTAAGCTTCACAGTGGAAGCATAGGACCCTCTGTAATATTTTTTGGCTTTGAAGTTTAATCGTGTAAACCCAATTTAAATGGGTATAGGCGGTTGTGTTTTTGTTTTGGATGTTTTCTGTAAGTAAATATGTCCAAAGAAGCCAAAAATATGAGCAAAAGGTCGCAGGATAAATGCTCTGCAAGTTTCGCACGAGAAAGATGAAAAAACAAAGAAGACAACTATTCCTAAGCCAATTGAGCCGAGCCGAGCCGCTGTCGAAATTGTGAGTAGAGCCGTGTTGCTGGAGCAGCGTAAGCTGAGCCGATTGCAGAGAATTCAAGCCGATTCGCATCTGGAATTTTCAATTCAATTGAAATTGGAGGCTGGGTGGCGCGCGGGTTACCGGGCCAACACGCGGGTCGGCGGCTGAGGAGGACCGGGCGCGGGCGCTGGCGCTGGCACTCGGGCGGGCGGGTTGCTGAGGATGGTGATCTGGTGCGCGCGGTGCACCGCGGCATCGGTGGACCACAGGCCACGCGGGGCGCGGATCCGGTGCGGCCGGTGCAGTAGACCGCCAGTCAAAATTTTTATTTTATTTTTTTTCTTTTTCGTTTTGGGTCCCATACCCGGCGAAGTTAATATTTTTGCAATTTTTATATTCTTGGAATATGTTTGCATGAAAAATATTAGTAACGGATTTTAGGATTAAACAATATCATTAATTAATTAATTAATGTGTTTAATTCTAATAATTGGGCACTTAGGTTTAAAAAATAGAAAAGCATGAAAACGTTTATTGTTTTCTAGCATGCTATTTTTTTTATGTACCTATGTGTGCTTTTTCTCAAAGACCAAAGTCTTTGGGAACTTTTTGTTT
This sequence comes from Voacanga thouarsii, assembly GCA_026120185.1. Lineage (NCBI taxonomy): Eukaryota > Viridiplantae > Streptophyta > Magnoliopsida > Gentianales > Apocynaceae > Voacanga > Voacanga thouarsii. Next base: position 378,593 of record JANUWF010002030.1, on the reverse strand, counting down.
TGGCAAGAAAAAATATTTTTTTAAAAAACTAAATGGTTATTTTAATTGGTACAAAAATTAATCCTTAAATATTTTCTCAAAGGATTTAATCCTTGACATAGAAAATATATTGGATTTAGATATTTTTGTAAATTAAAATGGAGAGCCATTTTGTTTTGTTTTTTACTAGAAAAATGATTTTGTCAAATAAGCTTGAGACCAAAGTTTCTAGAAAGTTTTAATTGGAAAATTTTTGAAATCATTAAGTTTTAACTTGAATAAAATCAGTCCAAGGAGGAAATCTCTCAAAGGATATAAGCCTTGACATAGAGATTTTATTGGACTTAGATATTTTATTTTTGAGTTAAGAAAAACGTGATGGAAATTTCAAAAGGATATTTTTCAGAAAAACTTTATTTTAAAAGACTAAGTGGGAGAGGGGTTCCAATGTCCCCACGGCTTCCATCACGGTCTTCATTAGAGATCGTGGGTCCCCTCGCGTCACCCTGGGAGTGAACCCGTATAGGATGGGGATACCACAAGGATCTAGATCTAATGGAAGGATGTAATTAATAACCCGGGGCACGTACTATGATCGGCCAGCCCACGTTGGAGGTTATAGTGCGAGGTATGTCCATAGGAAATGAGAGGAAATGGCCATCCCACGATGGAGTTATCCTCTAGATCATTACCTAGAAGGGAAATTGATTTTTGGTGGTTAATACACTTAGCTTAGGAAACTGTTAATCTTCCCAAGAAGCTATATCAGTTTTCCTAAGAGCCAAATTATTTTCAGTGCACAAATTTTATTTTATTTTCACAAACTAAATTCTTTTTTTTTTTCGATTTTCGGAAATGGTGGGAGGTTCTTTTAGTCCATTGGCCGTTATTCTCAGGGAGAATAAGCTAACGGGTCCAAACTATGTGGACTGGAAAAGGAACCTGGACATAATACTCACAGTCGAGGAGTATAAGTATGTCCTTTACGAAACACCTGCCTGTTATCGGGGAAGGTTCCACTGTCGAAGAGCGAGAGGCTGAAAAGGCATGGAAGAAAGGCGACGAAATGGCACGTTGCTATATGTTAGCTTCCATGTCTAATGTGCTCCGGTCAAAACACGAGCACATGGCTTACGCATATGACATAAGTCAATCATTGGCAACTATGTTCGCAGACAAGAGCCGGCCCGCAAGGCGGGAGGCTCTTCGAACTATTGTGAACACTAAGATGGCTGAGAGAGCATCGGTCCGAGAGCATATGCTCAAGATGATTGTTGCTTTCGAGGAGGTAGAAATCTTAGGGGTTGTCATTGACCCAGAGAGCCAAGTGGACATGGTTCTCGAATCTCTACCGGGCTCTTTCACTCGGTTCAAGTTAAACTATAACATGAACAAGTTGAACATGAGTTTAAGCCGAGCGATGAAGGAGCTCCGGATGGCGGAGAAGGTCATGAAGCCACGGTCTAAGGCCATGATTGCTAAGGCCTCTTCTTCAAGAAGCCGGGCCTAAGCCCGAGAAAGTTCAAGAAGAAGAAGAGGAATGCGACGGCCTAGCCAAGAACCGGCCAAGGACAAACCAAAGGGCAAGTGCTTCAAGTGTGGGAAGAAGGGACAACTGGAAAAGGAGTGTCCAGGATCTTCAAACCAAGAAAAACCCCACGGGTAATGTTTACTATCTAGAGTCCATATCAATGGTAGGATCAACTTCCACTTGGATTGTTGATTCGGGAGCCACGATCATATCTGTAACTCCTTGCGGGGGTTTAGGAAGATAAGAAGACTCAAGAAGGGCGAACATGGGCTTCGAGTGGGAAATGGAGCACAAGTGCGGGCCCTTGCGGTGGGAGAGCTGGATCTCATTTTTTATTGTAATAAGATAGTGGTTTTAAAGGATATTTTATATGTACCTGGTTTTCGTCAGAATTTGATTTCGGTTGCAAAACTTATTAATCAAGGATATTACGTATCTTTCCATTACGGTATTTCTATCGGTAGAGATGGAGAAATTTTATGTATTGGGCACAGGTATGGAAATTTGTTCTTTTTAAACCATATTAACAAACAATCAAATAACGCTCAGTCTGAACCTTTAACTAAGAAGAGAAAGACCAATATCAATGATTCATACCTTTGGCATCTGAGGTTGGGTCATATTAACTCAACCAGGATTCAGAGGCTAATCCATGATGGGCCTTTGGGCTCATTGAGATTGGAAAGTTGGCCTCAGTGTAAATCCTGCCTGATGGGAAAAATGACCAAGAGGTCAATTACACCAAAGGCAGATAGAGCCAAGGAGGTGTTGAGTCTTGTTCACGCTGATGTGTATGGTCCATTGTCTACACCAGCTAGGGGAGGTTTTGAGTACTTCATCACGTTCACGGATGATTGTACGAGGTATGGTTACATTTACCTGATGAGACGCAAGTCTGACTCTTTTGACAAGTTCAAAGAGTTTAAGGCTGAAGTGGAGCGTCGGACAGGTAAATTAATCAAAACCTTACGATCGGATCGTGGTGGAGAGTACCTTCTAGGTGAATTCAACGACTACTTGGTACATAATGGGATAGTATCCCAGCTATCTGCGTTGGGAACCCCCCAGCAGAACGGAGTAGCTGAGAGAAGGAATAGGACGTTGATGGAAATGGTCCGAAGCATGATGTCTCATGCTACTCTTCCAATGTCCTTTTGGGGATCTGCCTTGGAAACAGCGACATATATTCTGAACTTGGTGCCTTCCAAGTCAGTACCTAGGACTCTCTATGAGATGTGGACTGGGTGTAAGCCAAGTCTGAATCATCTCAGGATTTGGGGATGTCCAGATTATGTACAGAATTATGCTATTTTGTTGGGTATCCAAAAGGGACAAAAAGAGGCTACTTTTATCATCCTAAGGAGCAGAAGGTACTAGTCAGTACCAATGCTAGATACTTGGAAGATGATCAAAGTACTTCCACTAAAGGTTCAACGAGGTTGGAACTTCAGGAGAAGTTATCTATGGAATCAACTTCTTCTGACCCGATTTTGGAACAAGAAGAGGCACAGCCTCAAGAGCCTGTGCAAATGGAGCCTCATCGTAGTGGGAGAGTGTCTAGGGTTCCAGATAGATGGGCTGGAGAAGCCTTTGAGCTGGTCTCCGACCATCAGGAACAAGACCCCACTAGATACGAGGAGGCTATTGCTGATGCCGATGCAAATCTGTGGCATGAAGCAATGAAAGCCGAAATTAAGTCTGTGTACCTCAATCAGGTTTGGGATCTTATAGCTTCACCTGAAGGGATAAAACCCATTGGGTACAAGTGGGTATACAAGAGAAAGAGAGGAGCGGATGGGAAGGTGGAAACCTTCAAAGCTAGGCTTGTGGCGAAAGGGTATACTCAGAAAGAGGGTATCGACTATGAGGAAACCTTTTTCCTGGTAGCCATGCTTAAATCCATCCGCATCCTCCTTGCCATCGCCTGTCACTATGACTACGAGATATGGCAAATGGATGTCAAGACGGCATTCTTGAATGGCCATCTTAGCGAAGACATCTATATGTCCCAACCGGAAGGCTTCATTCTTTGAAGGCCGGGGAACACATGGTTTGCAAGCTTAAGAAGTCCATTTATGGACTTAAGCGAGCATCAAGAGCATGGAACATTCATTTTGATGAGACTGTAAAGTCTTATGGTTTTATTCAAAACGAAGATGAACCATGCGTGTACAGGAAACTTGAAGGCATTAATGTGGTTTTTCTTGTCCTGTATGTGGATGACATTCTACTCATTGGAAATGATGTAGGGACATTGTCATCTACAAAGGTTTGGCTGTCTAGTCAATTCGGTATGAAGGACTTGGGAGAAGCCGACTACATTCTCGGGATTAGGCTTCTTAGAAATAGGAAGCGAGAGAATGTTAGGATTATCCCAAGCGACATACATTGACAAGATGCTGGCCAAGTACGACATGGACTCATGCAAGGGAGCTCTAATCCCTTGCGGACATGGGTTGTCATTTTCTTCGAAGAATTGTCCTAAGTCTCAAGAAGAAAGGACGAATGAGTAGGATTCCCTACGCTTCGGCTGTGGGAAGTCTCATGTACGCCATGCTTGTGTACTAGGCCGGATATACGCTTTGCCGTGGGCTTAGTTAGCGGATATCGGTCAAACCCAGGGGAGGTTCATTGGCAAGGCTGTAAAGCATATTCTCAAGTACCTCAAGGGAACGAGAGATTATATCTTTGGTTTACGGGGCTGATGATTTGGTTCCTACAGGATACACAGACTCAGACTTCTAGGCGGATAAGGATGAGAGAAAATCCACTAGTGGATATGTCTTCACCTTGTACGGAGGAGCAATTTCATGGAGGAGTATTAAGCGAGTCTTGTATTGCGACTCAACCATGGAAGGCGAGTATGTGGCTGCTCGGAGGCATCCAAGGAAGCGATCGGCTCCGGAAGTTTCTTTCAGAACTTGGAGTCGTACCACATATGGACAGGTCGGTTGTGATGTATTGCGACAACAACTGGAGCGATATCGCAATCTAAGAAGCCTCGGAATCACAAGAAGGAAAACACATCGAGAGGAAGTATCACACGATCCGGGATTTCATCCGAGAGACGGGAAGTCGTGGTGGAGCATATTGCCTCGAGAAAACAATCTAGCGAGATCCATTCACCAAGCCTTTGGGTGAGAGAGTCTTCAAGAGACACTTAGACGCCATAGGGGTGGGCACCTATGGACTTACCTAGTCTTAGAGTGCAAGTGGGAGATTGTTGGATTGTATGCCCTCTTAGACTAGGTTTACGATGTAAAATCGAATATTTTAATGAAAGAATTTATTTTCGAGAAATTGTTTGTGAATTTACTTTTTGTTTGTGCACGATTTTCGTTTGGAACAGGACCCATTGTGTTTAAATAAGTGATCCATGTGAATAGTGGTCTTTCACGGTAAGGTATGGATCACGGGTTATTTAACACATAAACATTTGTTCTTAACCTATTGATGAGGCCGGGAACCTCATCATGTTTAGGTTATTATGTTATGAATTCCAAATAGGGAATGGCTTACCTTTAGCCGATGGGTAGTCCACTCACTTCATGACATAAGCGTATTTCGAATACGTAGAACAGGACTGTAGTAGTGGTTTCTCAAAGTACTATATGGTAGAAACCTAGACTACTACCGCTACAGCGTGGACTAGTACTCTACGACTTGAGTATGAGTTGGTGGTCTGGCGAAGCTGGAAGCATATACTTTGATTTGCTGTAGTTGAGGTTCTATCGTAGGACCAATATACTTGCATATTGGGTATGTGTGACTAGTTAGTTAAGAAAGACTTATACAAGATAGTTTCTGCACTATATCGCCCCTTGAGGTTGTCCGAATGGTCTAAATTATCCAGGGCCCTGGGAAACATGTCTTGGATGTTTGCTTTAGGGTAGCTCCATTGGAAAGCGGAAACATTCCAGGAAGTCGTGGATCATTGGACTAGAAGCATAAGGATGGTAGATGTCATTTAGGGGGGTGTTAGTACACTTCTTCCTCTCTAAATGTACGGCGATGTGTAGAGGGGTATTTTAGTCATTTCGCCTATAGGTCGGAGACTTTGCGAATGCAGCATTGTCCTTGGGGTCAATATTTTCTTATGGTGATATTAGGAAATATTTAAAATGCAAAATACAACTATTTATATAGCAAGGATATTTTGGTCATTTTAGCAGCCAAGGCGATGTGTCTTTTGGTCCTCGGAATAGCCCGTAAGTCCTAACTACTTTTAGGTTGAGGAATTGGTCTCAGTTGAAGAGGATTTTATTTTATTTTATTTTATATTATTTAGGAAGTCTAATTTATTATTGGACTGGAATAAAATAAATAAATAAATAAAATAGGAGTTGAGAGAAATTAATTATCTAGTTTAATTGGTTAATTAATTATTCAGGGCCTAGATCTAGTATGAATAATTAAGAAATTAACCTGGGCTTAAACTAGGGGAAATAAATAATGTTTAATTATTCATTGGGTTATTTATATAGGCCCAAGAAATAAATAATTAAAGATTAATTATTATGGTTCATTTTGGCTCATTAATTATTTATTGGGTTACTTATGTAAGCCCAGGAAATAAATAATTAATATTTATTATTTTGGGCCTTTTGGGTCCAAGAAAAATAATAAATATTTTTCTGGCCCAATAGCTTGGACCTTAGGGTTTTTTCCAGATACGGTTAAGAGGAGTTTAAGGTTAGGCCAAACTGATTCTCAGGATAACATCCAGGTGTTTTGAAATCCCGGGGATATGTTTATCAGAGATTGAGAGACCTAGTTTAGGCGAACTAATAAACAACTCTTTGGAAAATAAAACCCTAATATTTCCCTAGCCTCACACACTCACGTCACTCTCTCTCTGGGAACTCACGTTTTTCCCTCTCCCTTCCTCTGTGGTTTCTTCTTGTTCTTTGCTAATCAATAGCGAAAGAACCAAGGAGTTTTGAGATCGTTCCTCTTCACCATAGTGTTCACCAACTAGAGGTTAGGCTGAGGAATATCCCGAGAGCTGGAGAGCTAAGCGTTAATGCAAACAAGGCGAAGTAGAAGGCTAGCGGGTGTTCAACCGGAAGCTCCTTCTAGTGTGCAAAGCGAGGCGATTCCAGCCGTTCAATCTGTTCCTACGCAACCTAGAAGGGTTTAGAAACGCAAAGGTATGATCTTTACGCTTCCGTATAGCCTTTAAGGCTCGCGTTTTATTTTTCTCCAATTTTTTTTTTACGTACAGCATGCTCCCCTGTTTTTCGTTTTCCATCAGAAGCTCCTCTTCAAGAGACTTCAAGGTGCATTTCAAGATTCTAAGCCAAGGATGAAGAAGGTTGTCAAACAATGGAGGATTAAAGAAGTGCCAAAAAGATTAAAAATTGGACAACAATTAGTATGGAGGGCTAAAGGAGTATAAGGGGGGCTAAAAAGATAAGAAAAGCATGTTGTTTAGAGAACAGAGAGCACCCAGTGCCAGGCCTAACAAGATCACCTGGCACCAGGTCCACTCGGCTTGTTGGCCAAATTTCACAGAGCACACCTGACGCCAGGCCCAACAAGCCTCCCTGGCACCAAGTCATTTCGGGCACGACCCAGTTTTGCTGATTTTTCTTGTTCTATTTTATTTTGTTCCAAATTTAATTCTCACGACTTTTTACTTATATTAGGTATATTTTAGACTTACTTCGGAGATGAATGGCTGAGAATACATCTCCAATTTGCTAGGTTTAGTTTGTTATCTTTATATATACTTCATTACTCTTGTAATAGTTAGATTTTAGAGACATAGAATATTTTTGGTAGAGAAACCAAATTCTCTCTAGAGGAGAGTGTGTAAGGGGTGATTCCTATTTAAGACCAAATCGAAGGGCTTAGTCCTACCTTTGATTCAATGTCTCTAAACTTCAAAGGAATAATCTAAATCTTTTTATCTATTCTTGGGTGCTAGTATTTCTCTAGTGTTCTTGATAGGTTGACTTTTTGGGTGCCTTTAAATCTCATCTTTTTGTTCTAATCTTTTGATAGATTAGGGTATTTAGTTGTTTTGAAGTAGGCTAGATTCACCAAATTTCATTGGGTTAATTGCATTTGAATTTAGTTCTTTGTGTTTGTGAATTTGGTGGGGAGTTGGGTGACCAACCCTTGGGTTCTTGTTTTCAAAATCAAGAGGCCCAAGCATTTTACTGTATCAAAGTGGTATCAGAGCAAGATTGTGTTTATTTTAATCAATACAAATTTCTTTGGGCACGGTACAATTTTCTTCAAAAACTTGTTAAAATTTTCAGATTTTCGTCACTTATTTTGGGGCTACTTTTGAATGCATAGAACTCATTATTGTGCCATGAACTTGAAGTGGGATTGAACTTACATGTTGGGTTTATGATTGGGTAGCTATTTGAGGATTAAATTTGCAGAAAATTTGAAGTTCTTTGAGTTGATTGGCTGCTAAAAATTCTGCTAAAAAAGAATCCCGTAACTCATTTTCATGCTAAATTTGTGAGCTGTAAAACTCATGTTTTTTACTTCTACTTGTTGAGAAATTTTTCTTTGTGTTAGTATAATCATTGGGGATTAATTTTTTTTTTTTTTGTGATTCGTGAGTTTTTGGGTTGTTAGAAGTGTGAAAATTTTGAAACCCCTTGTGTTACGAGGTTACACCTCAAGTGTTTGATATATTGCTGAAGCGTGTTTTTTAGTGTAAAAAATATTACCAGCAAATTACACAATCAATCAAGCTTTAATTAAAATATTAAGCATTGAAACCACATATACAAGCAAGTATACCCATCGTATAGTATACAGAGTAGCAAGTATCGAATCCGCGAGAACATAGGCTCACATCTTACTTACCCAAATCTTTATTGTTTAGCCAATAAAATTAGAAGAGAATAAAAAGAAAAATAAATAAAGATAAAAATAGATATAACTCAAGGATGAAATTTCATGTAATTAGACAATTATCTTGAAAACACAATATTGAATTAATTAGCATTCATCACAATCAATTGTTATTTTGGTATCATGAAGGAATATAAAGATAAATTTCACTTCGTTTGTTAATCTATAGAATCACTATATACATATTTGTCAATCAAGCTAACATAACCAAAACATGCATTAAGCTCATCATTATATTTTGATTCAATTAGCAGATTTGTCAATCAAGCCATCTTAACCAAAATATGTATGAATCTCAATTCCTTTAAAACATGAAATAAGCTAATGACCTTTTGTCAAGACAAAATCAACTAATCATTGATTACTTAATTCTATAATCTTAACTTTGTCATTCAAGTCTATTAAGATTTAACAATTGTGAAATCAATGCAATGAAACTGCTAACATCATTTTGTCTAAGTCAATTAGAAGAACCCACATCAATAACCAATGATAACAAGTAATCAAATACCAAAGAGAACAATTGATTGATAAAAAATTCCAATTAACTCAAAATCATAATCTCTAAAATAATATCCAACTACAATCAAAACATTAAGCACATTATTGTTAAAGAAAAGCAAAAAAAGGATAAAAAATAAAACTCATAGACAAGCCCTACTTTTTCTCTTGAAAACCTCCTTTAAACAATGCTCATATGAATGGTGATTGAGTAGCTTGCTTGGATCCTTGAAATCACGCATTTCTCTTGTGTTTTTGTAATACCCCAGTTTATATAAAGAATATGCATATGGTAATCTTGTTTAAAATAAGAATATACATATAAAAGGAATTAATGATATATTTTTATTGGTAGTATTATTAAGGCTACGAATTAATAATATTATTCTTAGTGCTAAAGTATAGTCATCACTAGTATTATTATTATTATATATTATTACTGTGAAACCCCAGTTGAAACCAATCTTAGAGTAAGGGGGTTGGGTTGCATATCATATTTTACTGCATGCTTAAATATATTTTTATATGATTTTATGTGCTTTGGATTTGTGGTTCGTGGCCTAGATGGTTTAGTTGTGCTTGTTGAGTAAGAAGGGTAAAATGGTAATTTTTGCTTGACGTGAAAGTAGGGAGATAGCTTGAGGATTAAGTAGGAAAAATATTTTAGAGAAAAATAAGAACAAGAGTTGTTGTGGTGTAGTGGTTAGAGCTTTGGAATTAATTCTTGAGGTCTTGGGTTCGAATCCCATCATTTGAGTTGTCGCATGATTGAATTTTATTTTTGTTTAGGGAGGATATTTTCAGCCTTGTTTACTTTAGGGAAGAGTAGAGGGTGGTCCTGGGGGAGACATGATAGGGGTATCCTAATACTACTCTTGTGCCCTACAAAAATTTCTAAGGAAATTCACACCCTTCTTGATCCTTAGTTTTTCTTACTTCTCAATTCATTAAGTTGTTCAATTTATTCAAGCCAATTTTATCCCAGAAAAATTCCAGCAAAGTGCTGTGGCTTTGAAGTTTCAAAATGTCTAAGTGTAAGGCATCTTATAGACCAAAAATGGGTAGGAGTTGGGGAAGGTTCCCAAGAGAATTAATCTCCATGGTTGAACCTTCAAAGCTCCACCCTAACTATGTTCATTTTCTTCATAAAGTAATCTGAAATTTTTCCAGCTACTTGTGCATTCGACGTGTCGAAATTTTTAGCCATCATTCCCTCCCAAATGCTTCCAGAAAAATGGCCCTCTTGTCCAGCTTAAAGTCTAAAATTTTATGGCCAAAATCAGACTGCACAAATGCTATGCAAACCAGAAAATTTTCTGGAGAAATTCGCAGCTTTGGTGAGCCTAAACCAAGCTGTTTTCTTCTAGTTTTCACCCAGCATCTTAGCCACATTTTTCCTCCATAAAGAAGGCTAGAAACCAGCCTTGGAAGACCTCTGAATAACCCTTCAAATCTTCTGCAAGTTGGCTAGAAAATGGCAGCAAAAGCTGCCCAGAAATGTCCAGTAACTAGCGAAAAAAATGTACAGGAATTTTTCCAGCTTTACTCCTTCTCCAGCCCTGACCGAAACTTCACCATTTTTCTGTTCAAACTTCTCTTGAACAGCCATGAACTAAGCTCCATTATCTTTCCCAACCTTCTGCTTGAAAAACCTGTCCATGGCTGCCCTAAAATATCTCCAACAATTGCTCCAATCAAGCCATTGATTGAAGACCAAAATTTCAGCAAATATGTTTAGTAAACTTCCATAAAAAAACCTTTAAACAACCAGACATTCCTTCACCATTGTGCTCCCCCTTTTTGGCCACCATCAAGCCCCTTCAAACAGCTTTCATCCAGCAAAAACTCTGATCAAACCAGCCGGCCATTAGAGCTTCCAAAAGCTCTCCTCCATTGAAGATCTTCTTACCAAATTTTGTTTCCTAAATTGATTCTCTAAAATATTCTTTTAGGATTTCAAACAACCAGCCTTTCCTTTTCCTCCCAAACCAGAAATTCAATTGCCAAATCCTCTCAAACAATTTAGCACTCCCTCCTACACAGAATTTCAGCCAGCCTCTCCCTATTCTCTCCGTTCTCTTCAACCTTCAAGAACACCAAGAACACCTACTCACCTTCTCTCGCCTAAGGCCACCAAAACCGCTTCCATCTTCTCAAAAAAAATTCCAGATTGCACCTACTCACTTCCAGGAATCCATTCATACCATTTTTAACATCAAACTCCAAAATCCAACTCTCTCTATTGGATTGAAAACTAGCATTTTTGTGAAGGCTCAAGAACACCTTCAAGGTAAGCATGTTCAGTCCACTTCGTCTTCAGTTATCTTCAACCTCGAATGAATATATATATGTGTATAATCATACTAATGGACTCTATTTCTCTCTCTCTCTCTCTCTCTCTCTCTCTCTTGGCCGAATGCTCTCTCCCTCTTGGCCGAATGGTGACTTTAACCATTGCCATGTTTTCTTCATCTCTCTTGGGCGGATCTAGTCTCCTAGGACTTAGGATCCATTCGAAACTACTCCAAGGTACTCATCAACCAAGTAAGCCTCTTCAACCCTCTCTTTAAATTCTAGATTCATGTCTCTAGGTTGATATTGGAAGGAGATGGATTATGATTAGGGCTTCAGCATGTGTTGTTGTGATGAGTTGAGATTGAATCCTGAATAAATGTGTGTATATGATGGGGGTGGGATTTATGCATGAGTTGATTGTATGGCATTTTTAGGGTTAATGCATATCTCTATGTCGTGAGTGGTATATGTGATCAAGCATGTTAGAGATTATATGACTTTTGGTGAATAGGATTTATGTTCATTGTTAAAGCTATGATTATGTTTAAGCTAGTAGAGGTTGGATCATGTCTTGGTAAATTTATATCTATGCCTTTATTCATGATTTGGATGATTTGATGAATTGAAGTGGAGTGTATATTCATGATTGTGGTTAACAATGGAAATATGATCATGATCTAGTTGTCCCTAAGCTAATTTTATTTCAACAATAAAATGATTAATATTATAATTTTTTCTAGTAAATTTTGAAAACCCCTAGGAAGGGTGGATTTGGATTATTATATATAAAATAAGGATATTTTAGTCAAATAAATAATGGCTTTTATTAAAGAAATAAAATATATAAATTTTATATAAAATAAAATATGTAGAAAATAATAATAAATCCTTTCATATGAATATTCATAATAGGTAAAATATTAATTTTGTAAGTCTTATATTCATAAATACTATTAAAATTTATTTATTATCTTTCAATCAAAGCCCATTAAAATTTACTTACAACTAGTTTTAGTTACCAATTATTTTCTTGTAATAATTATTAATAGATTATTATTTTACCTAATACCACCTGAGAATCTTCATCAAATAAACTCTAATTTATTCTTAGCAAGATTTAAACTTTTAACTTACTAGTACCTATTCCCCAAAACCCCAATTCTTTTAATATCAAACTAGACTTAGCTTATAAACCCTTTTATTTATTATCTGGCCTTAAAGCTTGGGACACTAGGATCGTGGTTGAAGTAAGTTGAGCTAGTTTTACTTGTGAAAGTGGATTTTGGCTTGAGTTTAATTATGGCTTGTATTTACCCCAGACAGGGTTAGGTCAGCTGTTGAAGACCTTTATTTTATCTCAAGCTAAGGATCGGTAAGATCCTGCATAAAACCTGATTGATGCAAAATGGTTCTATGGCAAGCTAATTGTGGAGTGCATAGTCATTCATTTTTGTAAAAGCAATTGATGATTGTCTCCTTTCTCATTTCAATCAACCAAATTATTTGAAAAACCAATAAGCAGATTTGCTCAAGCTCTAAACTTTTTCTAAAACCAGTTTTGTCCCAAACTTTGGAAATCCTTAATTTCCATTTTTAAGTGGAGCTATGTTTAGTTCATTTTTTTCCCAAGTAGGTTGACTTACGTTGAGTATTCAGTAAAGGTGGACTGCTAGGACTAGTCTTTGAAGGGTTAGGGTAAGTCTCTCAGTAGGTGGCCACCTCTGAGGAGTGAGTCCTTCCCCAATAGGATGTCAGTCTAGTAGCTCGTGCCGGTCGGAGATAGCAGCTTTCAGTCAAGTGGGCTGTGTGTTATCGGAATGGACAACCGGTTTTGTTTAGGTATAGAGAAGGTGGAGTATCTTGCCTGATAGGCCGATCACCTACCTTTTGTCAATCTACACAAAAGTGTGGCATTCTGATCGTTGTATGGTTATGGGGCCCAACGTGTGGTGACCACCTTTTTGAATGGTTGATTTTATTGTATATGTATGGTTAGAAAAGCCAAAACACCACTCTTGATTTTGACTGTTATTTATTGCTTGTCAGTATTTCTCATATGAAGATTTTATACTTTGCATCCACGAACTGTTTTCACTGGACACTCAAAGCACACACGGACTTATTGAGATTTTTATCTCATCACCCTTTTTACCATGATTTCAAGTCGATCCTGTTGTGGGGATGAGTAGCTAGTTGTTGCCTGCTTTGGAAGATTTTTCTGATATTTATTTTGTGTAATGCTTTAGGAGTTAAGAGTGAACAATTTTTATTTTGGATTTGATTTGAATTCTTGGATTGTAATAAGTTTTAAGTTTAATTTATTGCTTTTATTCTTTTATTTTGATTGTGTGACCTTGTTATAAAGACCCCTTGTCTTTTGGACGGGGCGACATCCCCAGTTCTGTCGGGCCTAGGTTGTAGGGTGTTACAAGTTGTATCAAAGACTAGGTTTTAAGCAAATATTGATAGTATGTGCTCTATTTATTTAAGTTTAAATCGTTATCTAACCTATCTTTTTTATGCTGTAGGATGGTTAGAATGCTTAGAACCACGAGGAAAGGGCAGCAATGGCACCCGCCTATCCCTATTCACCCAAAAGACCTTTTAGTTCCCCAACTTGCCCCTCAGTCAGTTATCCCTTTGGAGGATAGCATTGATGATGAGGTCCCGATCCATGAGCCACCCCCAATCCTGGTGATAGACTTAAGTTCTGACAGTGATGATGACGTGATGACAGTGGAGCACGTACCCCACCCTCCTAGCCCTGTAGTGGACTTAGCAGCAGATAGTGATAACCCGGGGGAGATAGACTATGAGTCTCCACCTAGGCCTTCTTTCATTTCTCCTCCCAGCTGAGTTGAGCCTGGGGAGAGTTTTGGGCGCCCCGGAAAGGAGCCAATGGAGGGGTTTGCCAGTGGGGTTGGAGTAGATTTTTCTAAGAACTTTGGGGGTTGGTTGTATGAGGCTAATGATGAGGATTCTGATAAAGATTAGAGGACTAAGAGTTATTTTGATTCAGATGTTTATTTATTACTTTCCGTGAAATTTTATGTTAAGGATTTTTAATTCTGTTTTCTGTTAAAATTTTGAATTTATGTAAACCAATATTTGAAGGAGAATTTATGAGCAATTCTTTAGACAAAATTTGCCTCTAATTTCTTTTTACTTATATCTGACTGTGAATGCATGCACAACTAAAATAATTTAATCCTTGAATGCATACACTTAACATTTGGGGTATGGTTTAGAATGGCACCCAAGCGTCGTGCCGCTTCAACAGGCAGAAGAGTTCCGGAAGCCGATCATGTGGCACTGGAAGTCGAGTAAGCTCAGATGCAATCACCCAATCAGGGTGATGGGAGTGGTCTGGATATGGGAGTGGGGAAGTTCTGGTTGATGTGATAATAAGCCAGGCATTCAGCAAGATGGCAGAAATTCTGCAAACCCTGACCGAGCAAAGGAACCTTAAGGGGGAAGATAAGGCGTTAAAGCAGTTTCTGAAGTTTCAATCGCCGTCTTCTTGGGCGAAGCAAAACAAGACCAGAAGGTAGAGCAATGGGTTGACCAGATGGAGGACATATTTGTAATGCTCCAGTACACCAAGGAACGAATGGTTAAGTTTGCAGCTTTCCGGTTGAGAGGACCAGCTCGGGCATGGTGGCAGTGAGTTCAAGACGACTGGGAAATGGTTGAGCAGGAATGGACGTGGTCCAACTTTGTTGAAGTCTTCAGAGTTGAGTACATCCCTCAGTGGATCGTGGAAAAGCAGGAGGACGAATTTCAAAATTTGAGGCAGGGAAGCATGTCAGTGGCCCAGTACGCAGCACGGTTCACCCAGTTGTCGAAGTACTGCCAGCGATTGGTGGATACCAAGAAAAATAGGATAAGGTAATTCGTCAAGGGGCTAAGGCCGGAATTGAGGAGGGTGTTGGCACTTTCTCTGGCAATGACCTATTCGGGGGCAGTGGATGCGGCTACCCGAACTGAAAATGAGGATCGTAGCAGGATGGTAGTGAGGCATTTCCAACCGCCAAGGCAGCCGCAAGGACACTTCCAAGGGCAGCAATCTAACAAGTGCCTCGCCAACCAGCAGTGGCAGAACTGGGGAAAGCAAGCTCGGACAGCACCAGTGGGTCCTGCTCAAAACCTTCCATCATGCAGGCAGTGTGGAAAAAGGGGCCATATAGAGAAGAACTGTTGGTCAAAAGGGGGTGAACGTAAATGTTTCCACTGCGGCGACCTGAACCACCTGCAAAACACCTGCCCTAAGTTGCACCGAGTTGGACAAGGAAATCCAGCGTAGAATCCAGGACCCAATAGAGCCAACACCATGAGAGCATTTAGGAGTGGAGCACTAAAGCCACAAGTGAAGGCCAAGATATTCGCTCTCAACAAAGAGGAGGTTGGGACCGATGCAGCAGTAGTAAAAGGTACGTTTACTATCTAAGGACGCTCTGTTAATGCATTGATAGATCCTAGCTCTACTCATTCCTATTTAAACAAGACTTGTGGATGTCATTTGGGTGGGGATGGAGTAGAGCTACCTTTTACGTTAGTGGTAAGCACACATTTGGGGGAAATGGTGCAAGCGGATCGGTATATGAAAAACTGTAAAATTGATGTGGGCAGAGAAAGTCTGGAGGGAGATTTGATAGTACTGGACATTGAAGATTATGATTTGATATTGGGGATGGATTGGTTAGCCAAGCATGCGGCTAGGGTAGATTGTAGGAATAAATCGGTCCAATTGATTAGACCAGGTTGTGATGTGTTGGAATTTGATGGCAAGAAGGTAAAGGAATTAAAGTATTTGATAGCAGGGGCTAAGACCCAGAAATTGCTGAAGCAAGAATGTCAAGGGTACCTGGCTTACGTGATAAACAAGCCGAAGGACCAGTGCAGTCTGGAGGACACCGAAGTAGTAAAGGATTTTTCCGATGTGTTCCCAGCGGAACTTGCTTCTTTACCCCCCAGTCGAGAAGTGGAATTCACCATCGACTTAGTTCCGGGAGCAGAACCAGTATTGCGGACCGGCCCGTACCGGATGGCACCGGCAGAGCTGAAAGAGCTGAAGGAACAGTTGGAAGAGTTAGTGAAGCAAGGCTACATCAGGCTTAGCACGTCACCCTGGGGAGCGCCTGTGCTGTTTGTGAAGAAGAAGGACGAAACTCTGAGATTATGCATCAACTATCGGGGTTTGAACAACTTGACGATCAAAAACAAATATCCCCTATCGCTGATTGACGAGCTGTTCGACCTGTTGCAAGGATCCAGTTGCTACCTCAAATTGGACCTGAGGCAAGGGTACTACCAGGTGCGGATAAAAGAGGAGGATATCCCCAAGATGGCCTATGAAACCCCAGTCAAAACCAACCTTAGAGTAAGGGGGGTTGGGATGCATATCATATTTTATTGCACGTTTAAATATATATTTTTATATGATTTTATGTGTATTGAATTTGTGTTTTATAGTCTAGAGGGCTTGATTATGATTATTGAGTGAGAAGGGCAAAATGGTAATTTTTACCTACGGTGGAAAAAGGGAGATAGCTTGAGGATTGAATAGGAAAATATTTTTAGAGAGGAAATAAGAACAAGAGTTGTTGTGGTGTAGTGGTTAGAGCCTTAGAATTGATTCTTGAGGTCTTGGGTTCAAATTCCATTATTAGAGCTATAGCATGATTAAATTTTATTTTTGCTTGGGAAGTATCATTGTCGGCCTTAGTGGTGTTTGGAGTAGGGTAGAGATGTTGTCCTATGAGAGACATGATAGGAGTCTTCAAATCCTACTCTTTTGCTCTACACAAAATTTCTAAGGGGAATTCATTTCCTCTTGATCTTTAGTTTTTCCTAATTCTCAATTCATTAGTTTGTTCATTGTGTTCAAGCTAATTTTATTCTTGAAAAATTCCAGCAATGTGTTGTGGCTTTGAAGGTTCAAAATGTCTTAGTAAAAGACATCATATGGACCGAAACAATGGATGAGGGGGAAAGATTTCAAGTGAATTAAATTCCTTAGTGAACTTTCTAAAAATTCACTCTAGCTAGGTTCATTTCCCTTTGTACATAGAACTGAAATTTTTCCAGCTTTGTGTGCCTTCAAGGTGTCGAAATTCTTGACCATTATTCCCTCCCAAATGCTGCCAGAAAATGGCCCTTTTGATCAGCTTAGAATCTGGATTTTTATGGCTATTTTCGGACTGCACAAAGATGGTGCAAAACCAGAAAAAAAATCCTGTACAAATCGCAGCTTTGGAGGTCCAAAACCAAGCTGTTTTCTTCCAGTTTTTGTACAGAACCCTAGCCATGTTTTTCCTCCGTGAAGTAGGCTGGAAACCATCCTTGAATACCCCTGAAATCCCCTTCAAAACTCGCTGCAAAATGGCTTTGAACAGCAGACGAAAATCTGCCAGAAAATTCACTGTGCAGCAAAAATTCTGTGCAGAATTACGTCCACCTTGTTTCCTATCTCTCTTCCAGCCAAAACACCAACCTTAATCTGTCAAAACCTTCCTTAAACCTCCATCAACAGAGCTCCATTAATCCCCTTGAACTTCTGCACGAAATTCCATTAATGGCTGTCCAAAAATCTCTCAAACAAATCCCTGCAATTTAGCTTGATTGGTTTCCAAAATTTCAGCCATCTTATTTAGTAACCTTCCATAATATTTCGCTCAATGGACCATGCTTCTTCTTCACCATTAAGCACCCTACTTTCGGCCACCATAAGCTTCCATAAACCAGCATTAATCCCACTGAAATTCTGCTCAAACTATCAGCCATGGCAGATTTCCAAAAGCTGTCCAACAATCAAGATATTCTTGGAATATTTAGTTTCCAAATTCACTTCCGAAAAATATTCTTCAAATGTTGTAACAACTAACCTTTCCTTTTTCATTCCAAATCAGAGAATCAACCTCCTAAACCCTACAGAAATTCGTCCACCCATATCTCTCACAAAAATTCAGCAGCTGCGCATTACCATCTCTCGATTTTCTTCAACCTTCAAGAACACACACTACACCAAGAACACCTACTCCTTCCTTTCACCTAATACCTCTCCAAATCACTTCAAACTACCTCTAAAAATTCTAGATTTCATCTATTCATTGCCGTGAGTCCATCCGTACCATTTTTGACATCAAACTCCAAAATCGAACTAGCACTTTTGGATCAAAAACCAGAAATTTCTGTTAAGGTCAAGAACACCTTCAAGGTAAATTTATTCTAACAACTTCATCTTCTCCAATCTTGATCCCTAATGAGAACCTATGCGAATAAACATACTAATGATTTCTTTTTTCTCTTTCTCTCTCTCTCTCTCTCATGGCCGAAAATTCCCCTCTGTTGGCCGAATGACTTTTTCTCCCATGAACATGTTTTCGCCATCTCCCATGGACAAAGTTAGACATCTAGGAGTTGAGATCTACTCTAAACTCCTTCAAAGCATTCATCAACCAAGTAAGTGCCTTCAACCTTTCTTTTAAACTCTAGATTCATGTCTCTAGGATGATGATGATGGTAGGTGGATGGAGATAGGATTTAAGTATATAAATAAATATATATATATATATATATATATTGTTGAGATTGAAGCATGAATGTATGTATGAATATGAAGGAGATGGGATTTATGCATGGATGGATTATCTTCGTCGATTGTATGATGATTTGAGATTTAATGCATGTCTCCATGTCATAGGTAGTATTTGTGATGAAGTATGCTAGAGATTATGTCACCTTTGATGAATAGGATTTATATTCATGTTGGATTATTGAAGCCATGATCTTATTTATGCTAGTAGGGGTTAGATCATGTTTTGATAAACTGAGATCTATGCTTGTATGCATGATTTGGATGATTTGATGAATTAAAGGGTTGTATATGTTCATGATTGTGGTTAGCTATAGGAATATGATCATGGTCTAGTTGTCCCTAAGTTAAATTTTATTTCATTAATAAAATATTTAATAATATGATTTTTCTAGTAAAATTTTGAAAACCATGGGAAAATGTGGATTTGGTCTTTTATATAAAATAGTGATATTCTAGTCAAATAAATAATAGTTTTTGCTGGAAAATATATATATATATATATATATATTATTTAAAATGACAAAATCAATTAAAGCCTTTTATGGAAATAATTATAATTAATAAAATATTTATTACTAAAAATTTAATTATTATCTTTTAATCAAAACCCATTGAGGATTTGCTTATTATTTTTCAAGCAAGACTCATTAAATTTATTTTTAAAAAATTTTAGCTATCAATTATTTTCTAACAACTAAATTATTAATAAATCATTATTTTACCTAATACTACCTTGGACCCTTTTTCAAATAAACCATAATTTATTTTTAGCAAGATTTAAACCTTCAACTTTTTGTACCTATTTCCCAAACTCTAGTTATTTTAATATCAAACTAGAATTATTTTATAAACCCTTTTATTTATTATTGAGCCTTAAAGCTTGGGACACTAGGGATATGACTGTAGTAAGTTGAGTTAGTTTTATTTGAGAAAGTGAGTCTTTGGCTTGAGTTTGATTGTGGTTTGTATTTACCCTATGCGGGTCTAGTCAGCTATTGGAGACCTTTGTTGTGAGCCAGGATCAGGTAAGCTCCTGCATAAAACCTGTTTGATGCAAAAATGATTTTTTTTATGGCAAGCCAAATGTAGAGTGCATGGTCACTCATTTCTGTAAAGGCAATTGAGGATTATTTCCATTCTCATTTCAGACAAATAAATTATTTGAAGATCAAGGGGCGGTTTTACTCAAAACCTAAAACTCTTTCTAAAACCAGTTTTGCCCCAAACTTTGGAAAACCTTAATTGCCATTTTCAAGTGGAACTATGTTTTGTTCATTTTTCCCAAGTGGGATATGTTGCGTTGAGTACTCAATGGGGGTAGACTGGTAGTACTAGTTTTGAAGAGCAAGAGTGAGTCTTCTGGCAGGAGGCCTCCTCCAGAAGATGAACTCAACTTAGAGAAACGTCAGTACTACTTAGTCATGCCGGTCTGAGCTAGCAGTTTTTATTTCAGTCAAGTGACTGTGTTTTGCCGGAATGGACACCCGGTTGTTGTTTGGGTATAAAGAATGAGGAGTATCTTGCCCGGTAGGCCGATCACCTACCTTTTGTCAGTCTGCACAAAGTGTTAGGCATTCTGACCGGCAGTATGCACAAAGTGTTAGGCATTCTGACCAATTATGGGGCCCATCGTGTGGTAACCCATAATCCTTTCTTTCGAGTGGTTGATCTTATAGATTATGTATGGCTAGATAAGCCAAAACGCCACTCTTATTTTTGAACATCATTCATTGTTTTCCCGTATTTCTTTTGTCAGTCTGCACAAAGTGTTAGGCATTCTGACCGGTTATGGGGTCCAACATGTGGTAACCCATGACCACCTTTATGAGTGGTTGATTTTATTGTGCACTTGTATGGTTTCAAAAAGAGGAAAACACCACTCTTGCTTTTGACTAATGTTTATTGCTTGCCAATATTTCTCTTATAAAGATTTCACACTTTGCATCCACGAACTGTTTTCACTGAACACCCAAAGCACACACGGACTTACTGAGATTTCTGTCTCATCACCTTTTTACCATGATTTCAGGCCGATCCTGCTGTGGGGATGAGTAGCTAGTGTTATCTGCCTTGGAAGAAAATGATGTCTTTTATTTTTATGTATTGCTTTGGGAAGTTGAGAGTGGATGATTTTATTTATGGATTTGTTTCCTTTTAGGAATTCATGGATTTATTCTTGGGTTGTAATAAATCTTAAGTTGAAGTATTATTTTTATTATTTTTATTCCGCTATTTTATTTGTGTGACCTCGTTATAAAGACCCCTTGTTCTTTGGACGGGACGACATCCCCGGCCCCGGCGGGCCTAGGTAGCGGGGTGTTACATGGCCTTCAACACCAGATATGGGCATTACGAGTTCGTGGTAATGCCGTTCAGGGTGACCAATACTCCAGCAGTATTCATGGACCTGATGCACCGAGTGTTTCGACTCTATTTGGACAAGTTCATGGTGGTCTTCATTGACGACATTTTGATTTACTCCAAGAGTCCGGAGGAGCATGCGGAGCATTTGAAGCTTGTATTAGAGAAGCTGCGAGAACACAAGTTGTTCGCCAAGTTTAGCAAGTGTGAGTTCTGGTTGGATAGTGTAGCATTCCTTGGTAATGTGGTGACCAAGGAGGGAATCAAGATAGTCCCGGCAAAGGTTGAAGCAGTGTCAGACTGGAAGCAACCGGAGAACATCACCGAGATTCGAAGTTTCTTGGGATTAGCCGGTTACTACTGGAGATTTATCAAAGGGTTTTCGACTCTTGCATTGCCGATAACTCGACTGTTGAGAAAGGATGTTCCATTTGTGTGGAACGAGAAATGTGAGAAAAGTTTTCAAGAGCTAAAGCGAAGATTGATGACAGCGCCAGTATTGAGTCTGCCAGAGGAAAGTAGGCCTTACGCGCTATATACTGATGCCTCAAAAGAAGGATTGGGAGAAGTATTGATGCAAGACCGGAAAGTGATCACTTATGCTTTTCGGAAGCTGAGACCTCATGAAGTCAACTACCCTACTCATGATCTGGAGTTGGCCGCTATCGTGTTTGCCCTAAAAAAATGGCGACACTACCTATACAGAGCCGAATATGAGGTGTTCATCGACCATAAGAGTCTAAAGTATATCTTCACCCAGAAAGATCTAAACTTGAGGCAACGCAGATGGATGGAATTCTTGGAAGAATATCGTTGTCCGATCAATTACTATCCCGGGAAGGCTAACGTTGTAGCTGACGCCCTAAGTAGAAAAGTTGGAATGGCCAGACTAAGAGTGTATGAAGTTCAAGTGGTGCTGTATGTGTTGGACAGAAGGGTGGAAGTGCAAGAGAAGAGGATTGTTGTCAGCAACCTGAAGTTGGTACTGGATTTATGGCTGGAAATTGTGGAAGCTCAGCAAAGCAACATTGAATTTCAGCTTTTCAAGGACAATGAGCTCAAGCGGCCAGGCAGTGAATTTCGTCACGATGAGGCAGGAGTTTTGCATTTCAGAGATCGGTTGTGTGAACTCTGAGAGCAACAATTAAGGGACAAAATTTTGGAAGAGGCGCACAGGAGCAAGTACGCCATTCATTTGGGGGAGGTCAAGATGTACCAGGATCTGAAGAGAGCCTATTGGTGGCCCGGACTAAAACGGGATGTGGTTAAGTATGTCTCGACTTGTCTCACCTACCAGAAAGTTAAAGCGGAGCACAAGAAGTCAGCGGGACTATTGCAGCCATTGCCAGTACCGGAATGGAAGCGAGAGGAGGTGACTATAGATTTTGTCACCAGACTTCCCACGTCAAAGACCCAAAAAGACGCCATATGGGTAGTGGTGGATCGACTGACCAAGTCGGCCCATTTTATACCGGTAAATGTAAGAGACTCTATGATGAAGCTAGCTCAGACTTATGTTCGAGAGATAGTCCGACTGCATAGAGTCCCTTCAAGCATCGTGTCTGACTGAGACCCAAGGTTTACATCTCGATTTTGGTGGAAGTTTTAGGAAGCAATGGGGTCGAGTCTAAAATATAATGCGACGGCGCATCCGCAGACCGATGGGCAGTCAGAAAGGGTTATACAGATATTAGAAGAAATGCTGAGAGTATGTGTTCTGGACTTCGGGGACAAGTGGATAGAATGTGTACCGTACGCAGAACTATCGTATAACAATAGCTACCAAGCTTCAATTGATATGGCACCGTATGAGGCTTTGTATGGGCGCAAATGTCAGGTACCGCTGTACTGAAGTTGGCTAGAAGATGGTCACGTAAGCAAAACCGGAGAAGTCTTTGTCCAAGAGATGGTGGATAAAGTAAAATTGATCAGGGAAAGGTTGAAAACGGCTCAGAGCTGACAGAAGAGCTATGGGGACAACTAGCGAAGAGAATTAGAGTTTCAAGTCGAGGACAGTGTATTTCTAAGATTAACGCCGAATAGGGAAATCTTGAAGCATCCGAAGGGTGGAAAGCTGAATCCGAGGTATTTGGGGCCGTTCCCGATAAAAGAAAGGATTGGATCGGTGGATCGGTAGCATACTGATTGGACTTGCCAGATGGGTTGATGGGAATTCATAATGTGTTTCATGTGTTACAATTGAAAAAGTACAATGCCGATCCTGATCATGTTCTGAATAACAAGCCGTTAGTGTTGCAACCCGATCTGAGCTATGTGGAGAAGCACGTGCGAATATTGGACCGCAGTACCAAGAGTCTTCGGAACAAGCAAATACTGATGGTCAAGGTTCAGTGGGAGCATCATGGCACATAGGATGTAACATGGGAATCAGAAGAGTGGGTTAAACGGAAATATTCGGAACTGAAATGGAGGTATGCTTGAATTTCGGGACAAAATTCTTCTAAGAAGGGGAGGATGTGAAACCCCAATTGAAACCAACCTTAGGGTAAGGGGATTGGAATGCATATCATATTTTATTGCATGCTTAAATATATTTTTATATGATTTTATGTGCTTTGGATTTGTGGTTTTTGGCCTAGATGGTTTGTTTGTGCTTGTTGAGTAAGAAGGGCAAAATGGTAATTTTTGCTTGAGGTGAAAGTAGGGAGATAGCTTGAGGATTAAGTAGGAAAAATATTTAAGAGAGAAAATAAGAACAAGAGTTGTTGTGGTGTAGTGGTTAGAGCTTTGGAATTAATTCTTGAGGTCTTGGGTTCGAATCCCATCATTTGAGTTGTTGCATGATTGAATTTTATTTTTGTTTAGAAAGGATATTTTCAGCCTTGTATGCTTTAGGGAAGGGTAGAGGGTTGTCCTAGGGGAGACATGATATGAGTATCCTAATACCACTCTTGTGCCCTACAAAAATTTCTAAGGGAATTCACACCCTTCTTAATCCTTAGTTTTTCTTACTTTTCAATTCATTAAGTTGTTCAATTTATTCAAGCCAATTTTATTCCAGAAAAATTCCAGCAAAGTGTTGTGGCTTTGAAGGTTCAAAATGTCTTAGTGTAAGACATCTTATAGACTGAAAATGGGTAGGAGTTGGGGAAGGTTCCCAAGAGAATTAATCTCCATGGTTGAACCTTCAAAACTCCACCTTAGCTATGTTCATTTTTTCTTCATGAAGTAATCTGGAATTTTTCTAGCTTCTTGTGCATTCAAAGTATCGAAATTTTCAGGCATCATTCCCTCCCAAATGCTGCCAGAAAAATAGCCCTCTTGTCCAGCTTAAAGTCTAAAATTTTATGGCAAAAAATCGTACTGCACAAATGCTGTGCAAACTAGAAAATTTTCTGGGCAAATTCGCAGCTTTGGTGAGCCTAAACCAAGCTATTTTCTTTCAGTTTTCACCCAGCATCTTAGCCACGTTTTTCTTCCATAAAGAAGGCTAGAAACCAGCCTTGGAAGACCTCTGAATAACCCATCAAATCTTCTGCAAGTTGGCTGGAAAATGGCAGCAAAAGCTGCCCAGAAATTTCCAGCAACTAGCGAAAAAACTATACAGGAATTTTTCCAACTTTCCTCCTTTTCTAGCCCTGACTGAAACTTCACCTGTTTTCTGTTCAAAATTTTCTTGAACAGCCATGAACTGAGCTCCATTATCTTCCCCAACCTTCTGCTCAAAAAATCTATCCATGGCTGCCCTAAATTATCTCCAACAACTGTTCCAATTAAGCCATTGATTGAAGACCAAAATTTCAGCAAATATGTTTAGTAAACTTCCATAAAACATCCCTTAAACAACCAGACATACCTTCAGCATTGTACTCCCTCTTTTCAGCCACCATTAAGCCCCTTCAAATAGCTTTCATCCAGCAAAAACTCTGATCAAACCAGCTGGCCATTAGAGCTTCCAAAAGCTCTCCTCCATTGAAGATCTTCTTACCATATTTTGTTTCCTAAATTGATTCTCTAAAATATTCTTTTAGGATTTCAAACAACCAACCTTTCCTTTTCCTCCCAAACCAGAAATTCAATTTCCAAAACCTCTCAAACAATTCAGCACTCCCTCCTACACAGAATTTTGGCCAGCCTCTCCCTATTCTCTCTATTCTCTTCAACCTTCAAGGACACCAAGAACACCTACTCACCTACTCTTGCCTAAGGCCACAAAAACCACTTCAATCTTCTCAAAAAAAATTCCAGATTGCACCTACTCACTTCCAGGAATCCGTTCATACCATTTTTAACATCAAACTCCAAAATCCAACTCTCTCTATTGGATTGAAAACTAGCATTTTTGTGAATGCTCAAGAACACATTCAAGGTAAGCATGTTCAGTCCACTTCGTCTTTAGTCATCTTCAACCTCTAATGAATATATATATGTGTATAATCATACTAATGGACTCTATTTCTCTCTCTCTCTCTCTCTCTCTTGGCCGAATGGTGACTTTAACCATTGCCATGTTTTCTTCATCTCTCTTGGGCGGATCTAGTCTCCTAGGACTTAGGATCCATTCGAAACTACTCCAAGGTACTCTTCAACCAAGTAAGCCTCTTCAACCCTCTCTTTAAATTCTAGATTCATGTCTTTAGATTGATATTGGAAGAAGATGGATTATGATTAGGGCTTGAGCATGTGTGGTTGTGATGAGTTGGATTGAAGCATGAATAAATGTGTGTATATGATGGGGATGGGATTTATGCATGAGTTGATTGTTTGGCGTTTTTTGGCTTAATGCATATCTCTATGTCGTGAGTGGTATATGTGATCAGGCATGTTAGAGATTATATCACTTTTGGTGAATAGGATTTATGTTCATTGTTAAAGCTATGATTATGTTTAAGCTAGTAGAGGTTGGATCATGTCTTGGTAAATTTATATCTATGCCTTTATTCATGATTTGGATGATTTGATGAATTGAAATGGAGTGTATATTCATGATTGTGGTTAGCAATGGAAATATGATCATGATCTAATTGTCCATAAGCTAATTTTATTTCAACAATAAAATGATTAATATTATAATTTTTGCTAGTAAATTTTGAAAACCCCTAGGAAGGGTGGATTTGGATTATTATATATAAAATAAGGATATTTTAGTCAAATAAATAATGGCTTTTATTAAAGAAATAGAATATATAGATTTTATATGAAATAAAATATATAGAAAATAATAATAAAGCCTTTCATATGAATATTCATAATAGGTAAAATATTAATTTTGTAAGTCTTATATTCATAAATACTATTAAAACTTATTTATTATCTTTCAATCAAAACCCATTAAAATTTACTTACAACTAGTTTTAGTTACCAATTATTTTCAAGCAATAATTATTAATAGATTATTATTTTACCTAATACCACCTGGGACTCTTCATCAAATAAACTCTAATTTATTCTTAGCAAGATTTAAACTTTCAACTTACTAGTACCTATTCCCCAAAACCCTAATTATTTTAATATCAAACTAGACTTAGCTTATAAACCCTTTTATTTATTATCTGGCCTTAAAGCTTGGGACACTAGGATGTGGTTGAAGTAAGTTGAGCTAGTTTTACTTGTGAAAGTGGATTTTGGCTTGAGTTTAATTATGGCTTGAATTTACCCCAGACAGGGTTAGGTCAGCTATTGAAGACCTTTATTTTATCTCAAGCTAAGGATCGGTAAACTCCTGCATAAAACCTGATTGATGCAAAATGGTTCTATGGCAAGCTAATTGTGGAGTGCATAGTCACTCATTTTTGTAAAAGCAATTGATGATTGTCTCATTTCTCATTTTAATCAACCAAATTATTTGAAAAACCAATAAGCAGATTTGCTCAAGCTCTAAACTTTTTCTATAACCAGTTTTGTCCCAAACTTTGGAAATCCTTAATTTCCATTTTTATGTGAATCTATGTTTAGTTCATTTTTTCCCAAGTAGGTTGACTTACGTTGAGTATTCAATAAGGGTGGACTGCTAGGACTAGTCTTTGAAGGGTTAGGGTAAGTCTCTCAGTAGGTGGCCACCTCTGAAGAGTGAGTCCTTCCCCAATAGGATGTCAGTCTAGTAGCTCGTGCCGGTCGGAGATATCAGCTTTCAGTTAAGTGGACTGTGTGTTATCGGAATGGACAACCGGTTTTGTTTGGGTATAGAGAAGGTGGAGTATCTTGCCTGATAGGCCGATCACCTACCTTTTGTCAGTCTGCACAAAGTGTGGCATTCTGACCGTTGTATGGTTATGGGGCCCAACGTGTGGTGACCACCTTTTTGAATGGTTGATTTTATTGTATATGTATGGTTAGAAAAACCAAAACACCACTCTTGATTTTGACTGTTATTTATTGCTTGTCAGTATTTCTCTTATGAAGATTTTATACTTTGCATCCACGAACTGTTTTCACTGGACACTCAAAGCACACACGGACTTACTAAGATTTTTATCTCATCACCCTTTTTGCCATGATTTCAGGTCGATCCTGCTGTGGGGATGTATAGCTAGTTGTTGCCTGCCTCGGAAGATTTTTCTGATATTTATTTTGTGTAATGCTTTGGGAGTTGAGAGTGAACAATTTTTATTTTGGATTTGATTTGAATTCTTGGATTGTAATAAGTTTTAAGTTTAAATTATTATTTTTATTCTAATATTTTGATTGTGTGACTTAGTTATAAAGACCCCTTGTTCTTTGAACGGTGCGACGTCCCTGGTTCTGTCGAGCCTAGGTAGTGGGGGTGTTACAATTACTATTATTACTATTATTATATCTTAAAATCAACAATATTATTGTTGTTGTTGTTGTTGTTGTATTTTAATAATAATATTATTACTATTATTATTTTATATTTATTATTTAATACCATTAATTCTTAGCAATATTAAATTATATTATTATTATATTCAATACTTTATATTGCTTTTATTGTATTACTATTATTATTATACATATAAATAATACAATTAATATCCTAAATATCTTAGTTATAATCATATTATATAAAAAGATAATTTAGAGATTGTGATGCCCCAATCCCACATGGGATTAGGATGAGAAGTATGTATGGTATATAAGGATGGGCCTAAGTACCCATTGTTGACTTAGGATATCCATTTTGACCCAGCGAGGACGGCAGCCAAGTAGTTGACCGTGGGTGCTACCAGGCCCAATGTCACGCCCCGTGCCCGCGGACCCGGGAGCGGATGTGATGCCCCAATCCCACATGGGATTAGGGTGAAAAGTATGTATGGTATATAAGGATGGGCCTAAATACCCATTGTCAACTTGGGATATCCATTTTGGCCCAGCGAGGACGGCGGCCAAGTAGTTGATCGTGGGTGCTGTCAGGCCCATAGTTGCGCTCCTGGGTCCACGGGTACGGGGCGTGACATTTGGTATCAGAGCAAGTAACCAGCCCCAGTATGGGAACTAAGTGCTACACCGTGCGCGGTGGGAGCCACCTCTAGAATCCTATACCGCCTGGTTGGTCCTGGGTTTGGCCCCTAAAAGTATGGGCCCAGCGAGGACGCTTGGGCCTAAAGGAGGGATGAATGTGATGCCCCAATCCCACATGGGATTAGGATGAAAAGTATGTATGGTATATAAGGATGGGCCTAAGTACCCATTGTCAACTTGGGATATCCATTTTGACCCAATGAGGACGGCGGCCAAGTAGTTGACCGTGGGTGCTGCCAGGCCCATAGTTGCGCTCCCGGGTTCGCGGGCACGGGGCGTGACATTTGGTATTAGAGCAGGTAACCAGCCCCGGTATGGGAACTAAGTGCCACACCGTGCGCGGTAGGAGCCACCTCTAGAATCCTATACCGCCTGGTTGGTCCTGGGTTTGGCCCCTAAAGTATGGACCCAGCGAGGACGCTTGGGCCTAAAGGAGGGGTGAATGTGATGCCCCAATCCCACATGGGATTAGGATGAGAAGTATGTATGGTATATAAGGATGGGCCTAAGTACCCATTGTCAACTTGGGATATCCATTTTGACCCAGCGAGGACGGCGGCCAAGTAGTTGACCGTAGATGCTGCCAGGCCCATAGTCGCACTCCCGGGTCTGCGGGCACGGGGCGTGACAAGTTTCGAGTGGATCTCAACTCTTAGATGTCTAAATCCGTCCAAGGAAGATGAAGAAAGCATGGCCATTGGTGAAGAACCATTCGACCAAGAAGAAGAGAGTGTTTGGCCAAGAGAGATAGAGAAAAGAGGAGAAGAGAGTCCATTAGCATGCTTATTCATATATATATTCATTAGAGATCAAAGATTAATGAAGATGAAGTTGTTTGAACAAACCTACCTTGAAGGTGTTCTTGAGCCTTCACAAAATTTCTGATTTTTTATCTAAAAGAGCAAGTTGGATTGTGGAGTTTGATGTTAAAAATGGTATGGATGGACTCACGGTAGTGAGTAGATGAAATCTGGAATTTTTGGAAGAAGTTTGAAGTGGTTAGGAGAGGTATTAGGCGAAAGAAAGGAGTAGATGTTCTTGGTGTTCTATGTGTGCTTCAAGGTTGAAGAGAATGGAGGAATTTTGGGTTTGTGGCTACCGAAATTCTGTGTGTGCAGTGGCTGAATTGTTTGTGTAGTTTAGGAAGATGATTTTTTAGTTTGAAAGGAAAAGGAAAGGCTGGTTGTTGAAATCCTAAAAGAATATTTTTGGGAATCAAATTTGGAAACAAAATATAGTAAGAATATTTTGATCAATGGAGAGCTTTTTGGAATTGCTATGGCTGACTGATTGCTCTGTGATTCGACTAGATGAAAGCTGGTTGAAGAAGGTTAATGGTGGCCGAACAGAAGGAGTGTAATGGTGAAGGGAAGGTCTGGTTGTTTGAGGGACATTTTATAGAAGGTTGCTAAATTAAGTTTGTAGGAATTTTGGTATCCAATCAAGGCATGATTGCAGTGATTTGTTGGAGATATTTTCGGGCAGCCATGACTGATTTTCGTGCAAAATGCTAGAGAAGACAATGGTGTTCAGTTCATGGCTGTTCAAGAGAAGTTTGTACAGAAAAATAGTGAAGGTTTCGGACAAGGCTGAAGGAGAACAAAGCTGGAAATTGTGTTCAGTGATTTCACAAGTTTGAAGGAAAATTTTGGGCAGATTTTTCTGTCATTGTTCAGATTGTTTGCAGAGGGTTTGAGGGGGTATTCAGAGGTCTTTCAAGGCTGGCAGCCAGCCTTCTTCATGGAGGAAAAACGTGGCTAAGAAGCTGGAGAAAAACTGGAAGAAAAAAGCTTGGTTTGAACTCACCTATGCTGCGATTTTGCCCAGAAAATTTTCTGGTTTTGCACAGCATTTGTGCAGTCCGAAATTGGCCAGACAATTCCAGGTTTCAAGCTGATCAAGAGGCCCATTTTCTGGTAGCATTTGGAAGGGAATAATAGCTGAGAATTTCAACTCTTTGCATGCACAAGAAGCCGGAAAAAAAATTCCTAAACATTTCATGAAGGAAATGAACCTAGCTAGAGTGGAGTTTTGAAGGTTCACTAGGGGAATTAATTCTCTTGGAACCTTTCCCAACTCTTCCACATTTTCAGACCATAAGATGTCTTTTCCTTGGACATTTTGAACCTTCAAAGCCACAGCACTTTACTGAATTTTCTGGAATCAAATTGGCTAGAACAAATTTGTCCAATCTAATTAATTGAGAATTAGGAAAAATTAAAGATCAAGGAGGAATGAATTCCCTTAGGAATTTTTGAGTAGGGCACAAGAATAGGATTAGAGTACTCCTATCATGTCTCCCGTAGGACAACACCTCTACCCTATGCTAAAGCACTTAAGGCCGAAAATACCCCTTCCCAAGCAAAAATAAAATTTAATCATGCTAAAGCTCCAATGATGGAATTTGAACCCAAGACCTCAAGAATTAATTCCAAAGTTCTAACCACTAAATCACAACAACTCTTTTTTCTTATTTTCTCTCTAAAATATTTTTCCTATTTAATCCTCAAGTTATCTCCCTATTTTCACCTCAGACAAAAATTACCATTTTACCCTTCTTACTGAATAAACATAATCAAGCCCTCTAGACTATAAAACCCAAATCCAAAGCACATAAAATCATATAAAAATATATTTAAACAAGCAATAAAATATGATACGTATCCCAACCCCCTTACTCTAAGGTTGGTTTCGACTGGGGTTTCACATTTAGTGCTTAAAAATATAATATTTAGAATATTAGATAAATAAGAATAAATAAAATACACACACACACACACACAAACTTATTATTATAAATATAAACTTTAAAATCAATTATTTTATACACGCACATACATTTATTATATATGTATATTATTTTCTACATACTAATTATATGTACTCATATGTTGTGATACACACACACACACACACACACACATACACACACACACTTACTTTTTGGTAAATAATAATGCCTATCCGAAAAGAAACATGATAGATATGTTGAGTCATTCGGTATTAGATACATGAATGATTGGCTCTAGTGCAAATGGAAGTTTGTTACTGTTATGCCCCAGAAGGAATCATTTGTACACTGTATATGACATATTTTATTTTAATAAAAGACATTATTTATCTTACAATATCATTTATTTACTTTTGTGTAAAATAACTGTTAGATAAAGTCCCTAGTACAACACTGTGTTAAGAAAATCATGATAGATATCATGATATGAGATTCCTACTACATTGTATAGTATTAGTAATTAAATAGTCTCTAGTCGTAGTATTAATGAGATAGGACATCATTAATGCGTTAAGACTAGTATGTGTTAGACTTCCTAATTTGATCAGGCGGTGTTTCTCATATCCGTGAGTATTGAGATACTCAAAGTTACACGTGGATGCTTGTAAATGGGACAAGTTCATTGGATAACCTAGCTATGAGATAGTCACATGGATAACTATTTAGTGCCAATGATATAATCTCAATATAGAAAACGTGCAAGTATCATTAGACTTGAGATCTCCAAGGTACTTTGTTTGCTGACTATTGTGCTGTGATTCCAATCTTTGGAGCCAGATCAAGAGCCACCTATGGGATGGATATTGGGTGCATTGTGAGGTAAACAAAAGTAGTTGAAAGGGTCAATAAAAGATTCACCACTCCTAATAGTAAGGGCGAATATCTCACGACCACTTGTAAGAATTACTACTCAAGAAATCATTAGCCAAGGTGACTGTGTATTGGAAACAGTTCCAATTGATACACATCTAGAGTAGTGGGTTCCTGGTACAAGTACTGTTATATTCGGGCCAGAATTGATATACATTCTGGAGGGAGTTGTCACTAATTTCGTATTCCAAACTGAATGAGATATTATATGATGGAAAGAGTTAATTGCACTATAGTTTGTTATTGAAGGGTTCATGTCAAGCCACTTGACTTCTTAGACTCTTGGGTGGTCATGATGTATTGCTAGATACTGCTCATGATCTGCAATTATAGGTTTATTAATTGATAAATTAATAAACTAATCCTGATTAGAATTAATATGATTAATTCTCATTAATTATGGATTATTAATCTCAAATACATTTGAATTAATTCATGCCAGCTACCAATTGATTGGGAAACCTAATAGGTCACACACACTAGAGGATTATATACTCAAGATGTTATTTGATATCATAGTGGGATTAATTGCAAGAAAGAGAAGTTGTTATGGCTAAATTATAATTAGTTATAATTTATAGGCCAAATTATAATTATGAGAACTTGATCGTTTCAATTACAATTGGAGAATTCTAATTGTTTTAGAATTCTCAGATAGGGTGTTTTCAGTAGGGGTTTTCGTGATATATGGGATATATACACGAGACCTATTTATGAGAAAGATTAATAGCAACCACATTCTCCAAAACCCTCCTCTTCTTCTCTCTCTCTTGTTTTTCTACAAAACCCTAGCCGCCACTTTGTTTTTCTACTAGCACAAAAATATCTTGGTACTCGAGAGTGATTCTCTGTGTGGAATTTTGTTAGAGATAATCACACACTATGATTGTAGTGGTTAGACATTCGACTCTCGTGGTGTTTGATCAAAAGGTTTGCTGGATTGCGCCTCAAACGAGAAAGGAAAAATTTTAACGACAATGACTCACTAGAAAGGTGATCTTCTTCTCTTTATGTCTTGTTTTCCAAACGTATATAGATCCTGGGATGGTATCTCGTTCTTATTCTTTCCACTGCTCCATATATAATATGCATGAGATATCTTACACTCTCTTAAAGTACTATAATTATAGAGATAAGACTATTACTGTTACAATGTGGATGGATACCTTCATACTTGAGTATGAGTTGGTGGTCTAGCGAAGCTAGGGTTTTATACTTTGATATATGTTGGGTGAGATTTCTTTTATGAGATCAATATCCTTGTATGTTAGGTGTATTACTCTAGTTTGTTAAGACAGACTCATGCAAAAGAGTTTCTATGCTTCACTTAGTGAGGTTTAATCACCCTCTTGTGATTGTCTAGGATAATCTAAATAATTCATGGCCCTGGGAACGTAACTCTAGAATGTGTGTTGTTGGGTAGCTTCCAATGATAAGCAACTACATTCAAGTGAGTCATGGATTATCAAACTAGAGATCTAAGGATGGTAGTTGTCTTTGAGATTGGTGCTATTATTTATCTTGTCTCATTGATGGGTGTTACATAGAGAGGTACCTCCATCATTACACCTGTAGGTCGCAGTCATTGTTTTAAGCAATGTTATTCTTGGGGTCAATATTTCCATATGGTTAAAAATGAAAATATTTAAAATGATAAAATGTGGCTATTTAAAAGTTAGGGCATTTTGGTCATTTTAGTAACAATGAATAATATGTCTCTAGGCTGGAATAAATTAATTAATTGGGTTGATATATGTTGACATATATTAAGAGTCTAATTAGAATTAATTAATTAGTTTTGGATATTTAATGAGGCCAATAAAAGATAATTAAGTAATTAAGAGGACTGGGTCAGTCTTAGATTGATTTTTGAGCACAGCATCTAGCCTATTAGGACTTGATGATTTTGGGCCATTAGGGCATATGGAAGCCCTAAGGCTAGCCAAAAATAAGAATGAGAAGAGGAAAAAAAAAAAAAAACACTACGACGTTTACTAAGTTTTTCTTTCTTCGATGGGCTGTCTGATCTATCCCACTCTGGTTTTCATCTTTTTCTCTTCCTTCTCTCTAGAAGAGTGTTTTGATTATCCAAAAGGTTCTCTCACCAAGCTAAGACCAAGAGCAAGATACAGTCATACTGCAGAAGATGAAAAGAAGAAGCATAGAGACGTTTGATGTATAGGAGTAGGAGATTGGTGGGAATTCTTGTTGAACAGCCCACGTTCTCTTCTCCCCTCCTAACACAAGAAGTTCCAGTGCAACCCATCCCCACATTTGTTAATCCGTGACCAGCAAGAAAAAGTAAGTCCTCTATCCTAGATGTGGCTTGAAAAAACTGACAATTTTCTATTGTGTTTTTTGTTTGATGTTATTTCCATGATCTTTCACATCAGAGTATTGATTTATAGAGTCAGATATCGAAGTAACTGGGATGTATGAATTTGGGGTATTCAAGTTGGATGTAATCCCTTTTGATAAGATAGAAAAAGAAAAAAAAGTTGAGTTAAGTTTGATATTTTCGAAAAAAGAGATTTGTGAGCCCAAATTTAGACAACATTAAAGAGAATGAGGATAGGAATGCCTCAAATTTTATATATTGAGTAAATAATTACTGATCTTGAATTTCCTATCTTGGGATTAGTGGTGATGAGATGATGAGTAAAGAATTTTGCACTTCAGGACCTTGTACATGCAGTATGATGTAAGATGTGCAAATAAGGATATGCACAGTTGTGTAAGACTCCATTAGTATATTTTGAATATTAGAAAGTTGTCTTATCATAATATCTTATCATAATACATGGAAGGGTGAGATTATACCAGCACTAATGCACTGGATTCTATTAGACCTCTAAAGTTAAGCGTGCTTAGGTTGGAGAAATCCTATAATGGGTGACCTTCTGGGACGCAATCATGGAAGTTGAATGGAAAATATTTAGAGCAATTTAAGAAACTAAAAGAAGGATTTATACATAAAACAATGCAAACATAGAAGGAAATTTGATAGCGAATATACGAGAATGATGTATATGAAAGTGTATTACTGAAATGAGAGGATATGGGAGTAAGACAATTATTCATTGCTTTAATTGTGGAAGGAAAGATATATGGTCATAAATTACCCCACCCGAATAATTTGTGAAATGGGTCTTATCAAGAATCAAAGTTAAGATTCATAAAGAATAATTGAAGTCAACTCTATCTTTAAGTTAGAGATGGATAACTTTTAACGAACGTCAGTGGCTGCTCTGAGTAAAGTGGAATCAATACAGTAGCGTTTAAGGAGGATGCACTATAAATGTGTCGTTGGACTTTGATAACAAACAGATTAATGGATTGATTTGTGCAGAATTCACCTGTAGTAAGAAAATCATAAAAGAAAATTTCCCTTAGTGTTATGTTGTCAAATGTTGTGCTTTATAACTGTATAACCAACAAAGGTTATACTATAAACTATTTGATCCCCTACATTTTTATATGCCTATAGTAGGAATGTCTTATAAAATGTATGCTAATATTTCAAGAGAAATAGAGATAGTACGGGGGGATTCATTCATGGACATATTGGGAACCAAATTATAGGCAGTCAGCAAAATTAATGGGAATACTATCTGAAGGATAAAAGTATAACTCGCAAGAATAAGGTGATATCAATATCACAAAATATCACGGGAACACTTCAACACTTAGTAAAGAACCTTAATTCGGAGAAAAGCCATGTCAGAGACGAATGCGGACCAAGCTCATTTCTCCAATTTTGTCCCCCTGGGTTTTATGGAGAGCTGGACTGAGAACAAAAGGTTGAATCTTGGATGGAATGAATAGAAGCCATATTTGAGATTATGAATTATTCAGAACAAACAAAAGTTCAACTTGCTATATTTCAATTTCTGGGATTAGCGCGGGACTGGTGGAATAAAAAGAAAGGTGAGTGGGAGCAAGAACGAATAGAATGGATATGGAAAGAATTTCTGGAAAAGTTCGAGAAAGAATTTATTCCCCATTGGATAGTTGAGAGAAAAGAAGAAAAATTCCAAAATCTTTAGCAAGATGAGATGATCGTTGGGAAATATGTTGCTGAATTTACACGACTTTCAAAATATGTCCCTTTATTAGTAAAGGCTGAGATGGATCGAACCCGATGATTTGTGAAAGAATTACGACCTGAATTAAAATGGGCGTTAATTAGTTTGCCTTCAAACGATTTTCATGCGGCCATTGAAATAGCTGCTTGCTTGGGGGAAGTAGCTAGACAAGAGCAGGAAAGAATGGCCAACACAAGTAAAACGGATAAGAAGAGAAAGGTGCAAGAAATGAC
Source organism: Voacanga thouarsii (assembly GCA_026120185.1). Taxonomy (NCBI): domain Eukaryota; kingdom Viridiplantae; phylum Streptophyta; class Magnoliopsida; order Gentianales; family Apocynaceae; genus Voacanga; species Voacanga thouarsii. The sequence goes on along the minus strand of JANUWF010002030.1, from coordinate 342,028 downwards.
ACCAATTCTTAAAAGAGTGGAGATAAGTATTGTAGGTTTTGCAATGTAAAGGGACATACTACTGCGCACATAAGAAAAGATTCCAGAGATGTTCTATTTGTTGAAAGAAGGGGCATACAACATCTGATTGTCCTATATAAGGACACTAAATTATTATTATTATTATTAAGAGAAAATATTGTTAAAAGAAAAGTTGAAGCAAGTTAGGGGAAAAGTGTTGGGTATCTCAGCTCATATCCTATACAGTGCAGCAGAAAATAAATGAGATACCATCCCAGGACCTGCCTATGTGTGGAAAACAAGACATAAAGAAAATAAAGGTAACAGCTTTGTACCTTTGTTTCTTCGTCCGAAGAACAAAATTGATCTTCTTCAAGTTGAGGCACGATCCAGCAATCCTCTTATGCAAACTCCACGAGAGTTGGATGTCTAACCACTATAATCATAGTGTGTACTTATCTCTAACAGTAATCCACACATAGGAATACTCAAGCACCAAGATTTCCTGTGCTAGCAGACAAAGATGGCAACTAGAGCTATTTTCGTTTTCAGCAAAATAAGAGAGAGAGAGAGAGAGAGAGAGAGAGAGAGAGAGAAGAAGAAGAAGAAGAAGAAGAAGAAGACGTTTGTTTTGTGGCTCCTATTTTCATGTGAATCATCCTTGGATTAGGTTTTCGAGCATATCTAATATATGTTCCAAAATCCACATAAAATTTGAAATTCTAAGACAATTAGAATTCCCTAATTGTAATTTGAATCATCAAGTTTTCATAATTACAATTTAGCTCATAAATTATAACTAATTATCATGTGGCCAAAATAACTTCTTTTTCTCGCAATTAACCCCACTATGTTATCAAATAACATCTTGAGTATATATAATCCTCTATTGTGTGTAACCTATTAGGTTTCCCAATCAATTGGTAGCGAATATGAATTAATCCAAACTTCTTTGAGATTAATAATCCATAATTAATTAGAATTAATCATATCAATTCTAATCATGATTGATTTATTAATTCATCAATTAATAAACCTATATTCCCAGATCATGAGCGATATTTAGCAACACATCATGACAACCCAAGAGCCCAAGAAGTCAAGTGGCTTGACATGAACCCTTCAATAACAAACTTCAATGCAATTACCTCCTTTCACCATACAATATCTCATTCAGTTTGGAGTACAGAATTAGTGCCAACTACCTCCAGAATTAATTCTGGCCCGAATATAATAGTACTTGTACAAGGAACCACTACTCTAGATGTGTATCAATTGGAACTGTTTCCAATGCACAATCGTCTTGGCCAAGGACTTTTCGAGTAGTAATTCCTACAAGTGGCCGTCAAATATTCGCCTCTACTATTAGGAGTGGTGAATCCTTTATTGACCCTCTCAACTACTTTTGTTTACCTCACAATGTACCCAATATCCATCCGATAGGTGGCCCTCGATTGAGCTCCAAAGATTGAAATCAAAGTACGAAGCTCAGCAAACAAAGTACCTTGGAGTTCGCAAGTCTAAGGATACTTGCATGTTTGCTATATTGAGATTATATCACTGGCACTAAATAGTCATCCACGTGATTATCTCAAAGCTAGGTCATCTAATGAACTTGTTCCATTAACAAGCATCCATACGTTAACTTTATGTATCTCAATACTCATGGATATGAGAACCACCACCTGATCAAATTAGGAAGTCTAACACATGCTAGTCTTAACGCATTAATGATGTCCTGTCTCATTAATACTATGACTAAGGACTATTTAAGTACTAACACCATCCAATATAGAAGGAATCTCATATCATGATCTCTATCATGATTTCCTTAACATTGTGTTGTACTAGGGAATTTATCGAACAGTTATATTACTTAAAGTAAACAAAAGAAACTATAAGATAAATAATGCCTTTTATTAAAATAAAATATGTCATATAAAATGTACAAGTGATTGCCTCTACGGCACAACACTAATAAAAAGGACTACTAATTCTAAAGAAAATGAAAAACACATGGACCTACAAAGCGAACTTTATATGAATAGTATATATTTATAATAGACAAGAAAGGTAATAGATAGGGCACAAGAGAAGTACTATAAAAGAGAAATATATACCAATTGAAGTATATTCTTGGTTATTATAGACGTGGTTAAATTCTAATAATATACCTTGTGTTTTCTAGTCCGAGAGTATGTGATTGATTCTAAACAATGCCAATTGAAAATGTTGTTAGGGTGATTCCAAATTTAACGTACAAAGAAAAGTTGATTAAAATTTTTAAATGTGCCAAAAGAAGCTGCAACATTTATTAAAATACCCTGGATCTATTATCTTGTATAAGGTGAATTTGAGGAAATGAAAAAGAGATTCTTCGTATGAAAAGTCGACATTATGTGCCAAGAAAGTTAATTATCTCCATGGAGTACCTCCTAGTATCATACCTAATTGTAAACCAAGATTCATCTTAAAATTTGAACGACAAGTAAAGCGATTATAAAGAATGACGTCAGAATTCAGTACCAAAATGCACTGCAAAATAATCTGGAATTTTGAAGGTGTACGGTGAGCATGTACGTTGGATTTTAGGACTAAACTGATTGATAGCTCGACATGTAATAAATTTGTGTACAATGGCAATTATTGATAAAAATTTGAACAATTCTATTTAAGACTTTATATAGAAAAAGTATCAGACACTCCTATATTTGGAATGCTTAAGACAAAAATAGAATATACCAAACATCATGAATCTTAAGAAGGTATAACAGATGGTAGAATTGATCAAGCAAATTGAGAAACTGCACAAATTCAGTAGAGAAATTATTTCAACCAGTACAAGAGAAATTTGGAAATTATATAAAGAAACCAAGTGTATTTAAATTTGACACTGAAATTTCATATGGAAAAACAAAATGCAAGAGATGAAAAAAGCGTTTTGGACATATTAGATCGCTCCGATCCTAGAAAAGATAAAAAATGTAGAATATTGGACTAATTTTCATACCCATAAATAGGTGGACAAACAGAGCAAGTAAAGAGAATTTTGGAAAACATGTTGCATGCATGTGCTTCAAACTTTTGGACTAAGTAGATTGATAACTTCACATATACGGGGTTTGCATACAATAATAGTTACCAGTCAACAATTGGGATGGCCCCATTTGAATCTCTATATAGAAGAAAATGTCAGTCCCATTGTATTGGGAAAGTTCAGGGTGGAAAGCAAATGGAAATGATGCCTTTGGTCTTGAGGAAATACAGTGGACTTTAGAACTAATCAAAGCTAAGCTAGAAACTACTCAAAGTAGACAGAAGAGTTATGTTGATCAACATAGGAGAGACTTGGAGTTTGTGGAATGAGATCAAGTATTCTTGAAGTTGACTCCACAATGATAATTAGGAAGCAGAGAACAAGGGAAAAAGGTTGGCACCTAGGTATATTCGACTATTTCCTATTGTCGAAAGAATGGGAAGGTGACTTACCATTTAGAGTTACCAATAGAACTTCAAGGTATTTATGATGTATTTCATATCTCCTAATTCTGGAGATATATGGTTGATCCTACACATATTTTGAATGAAGAGCCCATTTAGATGACACCAAACTTGAAGTATGAGGAGAAACCTATCAAGATCTTGGAGGATGCTGAGAAGGAGTTACGGAATAAGAAGATTCGACTTGTGAAGATATTATGGAATCATTACCCAGTACAAGATGCTATATGGGAGATAGAAGCAAACATATGGGAAAAATATTTGGAATTATTCCAAGAATAAGCCAATTTCGAGGATAAAATTCTTTGAAGGATAGGAGGTTATAAGACCTTTTATTTTTTAATTTCGAATGGTTACTACTTTTGAGAAAATAGGAATTTTTATCAGTGTCCAGACACAAGAAATGGTTAGTATAATGAGATGAACATCTTGGTGCAATAAAAATATCCAGGGGCATTATTAGAATTTTAGAATTTATAGGGACCTAGATGGAATTTTTAAATTTATTCTACCCGTACCCTACATATTCAGATTAAGAATACTTTTAGTAGAGTGAGAGTTTAGGGGTACGCTCAGAACAAAATTTTAACAATGTGATGACACAGACATTTGGGTATAACCTAGCTATCAGGGGCATTATCATAATTTTGGCCACAAATTGTAAAGAATTGAGAATTTTGAGTCCTATCATTGACTTTAGTGAAATTTATAGATTCCATTGGTGGAATAAAATATTTTCCTAATACAGATCAGAATTATAGCTATTTTCTGAGAAAAATTAGAAACATGGTCAAGATTCAAACATGTGGCATTGTGTGAATGGTGGATGCAAACAAGTGTCAAGTTATGAGAGGTTGTATAATATTCCATACAAGATAAGCTTATCAAGTAAGTTTTATAAAATAAATAAGAAAATGGTGAAATTTTGAGAAAACGACACATGTAAAGGGTAGCCCACAATTCATTAATTATTGGTTGACCTTGTGACCATTTTTGGTCACAAGATAAGGTGGTGGAAGGCTATTATTCAGCAAGAAAAATTGCAGCAAGAAGAACATAAGATGAGAAAAATAAAATAAGGAAGAAAAGGAAGAAAAAGTTGAGAAAACTGAGGAAAATTAGAAAATAGAGAGAGAAAAGTGTTCCTAGTGTCCTTGAGACAAAATCAAGCTAGAGGATCTCACAAACAAGGTAAAAAGCTACACCCCCTTGAATTAAAGTTGTAGAACTTCAATAGAACTTCAAGGTATTTATGATGTATTTCATATCTCCTAATTCTGGAGATATATGGTTGATCCTACACATATTTTGAATGAAGAGCCCATTTAGATGACACCAAACTTGAAGTATGAGGAGAAACCTATCAAGATCTTGGAGGATGCTGAGAAGGAGTTACGGAATAAGAAGATTCGACTTGTGAAGATATTATGGAATCATTACCCAGTACAAGATGCTATATGGGAGATAGAAGCAAACATATGGGAAAAATATTTGGAATTATTCCAAGAATAAGCCAATTTCGAGGATAAAATTCTTTGAAGGATAGGAGGTTATAAGACCTTTTATTTTTTAATTTCGAATGGTTACTACTTTTGAGAAAATAGGAATTTTTATCAGTGTCCAGACACAAGAAATGGTTAGTATAATGAGATGAACATCTTGGTGCAATAAAAATATCCAGGGGCATTATTAGAATTTTAGAATTTATAGGGACCTAGATGGAATTTTTAAATTTATTCTACCCGTACCCTACATATTCAGATTAAGAATACTTTTAGTAGAGTGAGAGTTTAGGGGTACGCTCAGAACAAAATTTTAACAATGTGATGACACAGACATTTGGGTATAACCTAGCTATCGTGGGCATTATCATAATTTTGGCCACAAATTGTAAAGAATTGAGAATTTTGAGTCCTATCATTGACTTTAGTGAAATTTATAGATTCCATTGGTGGAATAAAATATTTTCCTAATACAGATCAGAATTATAGCTATTTTCTGAGAAAAATTAGAAACATGGTCAAGATTCAAACATGTGGCATTGTGTGAATGGTGGATGCAAACAAGTGTCAAGTTATGAGAGGTTGTATAATATTCCATACAAGATAAGCTTATCAAGTAAGTTTTATAAAATAAATAAGAAAATGGTGAAATTTTGAGAAAACGACACATGTAAAGGGTAGCCCACAATTCATTAATTATTGGTTGACCTTGTGACCATTTTTGGTCACAAGATAAGGTGGTGGAAGGCTATTATTCAGCAAGAAAAATTGCAGCAAGAAGAACATAAGATGAGAAAAATAAAATAAGGAAGAAAAGGAAGAAAAAGTTGAGAAAACTGAGGAAAATTAGAAAATAGAGAGAGAAAAGTGTTCCTAGTGTCCTTGAGACAAAATCAAGCTAGAGGATCTCACAAACAAGGTAAAAAGCTACACCCCCTTGAATTAAAGTTGTAGATTTCTTCGCGATGATCACTTTGATATGAATTTTTACATGAAATCATGAAGATTATGATTATATGTAGCATTAATTTGGGGCTATGTGAAGAATTGTGTGTGTGAGTGTATGCCAGTTGCTTGAAGGGTTCATGTGCTATATTTTTTGTAATGGATAGGTGTTTTTTCTTGGTGATTTGAAGGATTGATTATTGTTGTAATGGGTGATGGTGGAATTGGAAAGAAAATAGGAGTTAAACGCTTGAAAGACCAAATTATAATCATTCTAGGTTGTAAATGTTGGTTGTGAGTTTTTTAAACATGAACTTCGAAACTTGCTTGAATCTGAGAAACTGAAGAATTAAGGGTGCTTTGATGGGACATGAAGTGGATTAAGTGTGCAACAGGTGTTATAAAGCAAGAAGAACAACTAGGTGAAGTTGTTTGTGGAAAACGGAAGAAATCCAAAGAAATTCTGTGACATTTTCGTCCCAGTAGTTTTTGGACGAAACTGAAGTTGAGGGAATAGACTCCATAGAAATGTAGTTTAAGGCCTAACAATTGTTTTGATATAAATTGGAGACCAATCCACATTGTGGATAAAATGTTATGCACAAAACAAAATGGTGTATCAAAGAGATAAAATGCAGAATTTTATTTTAAAAGAAAAGAACTCAAAAGTGTTTTATTTGTACGAAAAGAAGAATGAAAGGAATGAGAATCATGAAGAGATATTATGCATATGAAGAGAAAGAAAATGTGGAAATAAGAAATGAAGAATTCAAATATATGATATATGTATATATGTGCTTATTCTACAAAGAGAATAAAGAAATAGGAAATGAGTGATTTCCTTACATTGGTACTAGTTGAATATTGAGCTAAGCTTAGGTATATCAAACTAAACGTGAAATAATGCTTAATGTTGGTTGTTCATATTAAGCGTTTGTCAACCAATAAGATAAAGTATCTAGTTAGCTATAATGTAGAACATGAGATGAGTCTCACTTGTTTCATAAACTCCATTTTATTCTAGTGAAATTTTGTTTTATTGAAGAATTGTTATATGAATCCTTTTTGGCTTCTCTGAACAATCTTATGGTTTTTCTGAGGAAGAACAAGTATCATGTCATGTTAGACTCGAATGGAAAATGTGAACTTTTTCATAAAACGGAGCTATTCATAATCAGTGAATAATTTATCTAAACTCTTTTTATAACAAGGTTAATGGACCATTGTGCTTTTTTAAGAAAATATAGTTTCTCTTAACGGGAAATTATTAAAGACTTTAGGAAATCATGTTTTTTTATGAAGGATTTTGGTTCACTTGAATTATGAATAACTCCTAGGTACAAATGTATACCTGAAAGGCTTTCTTCTCATTAATTATGCGACAAAATAATGTTTTATTCAGGGAAACCATCAATATTCTTTTTTTTAAAAGGATTTTTGGGAAAATATTAATTACGGATTTTATGGAAGGATAATTGGAATTTCTTAAATTAATCCTTCTTTTAGGGTTAAAATTTTGGAATTCCTTAATAAAACTCCTTTTGGAATTAGGTATTCTTCAGATGACGAAAATACCCTTGAAACTTATTTTATTGTATGAAAAGGACTTTTATCCTTTTTTGCTACGGTTTTGGAAAACCATCTCTCAGTATGAGATTAACTTTTCGAAAATGATGTGTTGACCCCATAAAATGTTTTATTGGTATTCCTTCAGGAATGGGTATTTATCTGGTCCTGTGAGCCAGTAGAACTATACTGGTCTTATAAACCAGTGAAAACATTGAGTACTTAATAAGACCCGACCTTTGTACTAGCTTACATTGGAGGCAGCCGACCTCAAGTAACCTAGCAAGTTTTAGGGATTGTGGTACTTTAAACGGGGCAATAGGATGTAGGAAATGATTGAGGACTTTTTGGATAGGTTGGTAAATGTCTGGTTGACCCCTTTCTCCTTCTTGTGTGAGGAACAATACAGGGAATTCGTCCCATATGTAAAGAAGCAATAAATTATAACCCATGCCCCCTCACATGTAAGGAACGCATAGTGATCCAAAGGCATATGAATCAAATAAATCAGGTAGAGTGTGATGACATTTCTACCTTTTCGACAATGCACAGTTGAGTGCTATAAGCTTGTGTTCTTAGTGCAACAAGATTGTGATGTTGAGGGCGAAGCATTGTGAGCTTTGCAAGTAGGCTGACTCTTTATTGAGAGAAGTGTCTACATTTCTAAAATTAGGGTATGGATATTGAATAGAACTTAGTTTTCAAAAAGTGACTGAATTCTGAATAAACTCTTTCTTAGAGTGTTTTATAATTTTTTTCAATAGAAAAATGCAATGCTTTGCCATAATGGTTTTATAATGTTACAACTGATAACATATATATCTGTTTATTATAAATCATTAGCATACACAAGACTTACAGGGTAATTTTTCACCCACACATGTATTATTCTTATTAAAATTTTAGGGATTAGAGTTACAGTGGAAGCATGGTGGACTCTTAGAAATTCGTGCTACATCTTGGATCTGTGATACCCTTGAGTTTATATATTAGAAGTCAGAATCTATTTCCTTTCTTATATTCAGTAAAAGTAAAGAATGGGAAAATTTTCTACTAGCTATTGAGCGAAGTGTGTTATAAAGACCCATTATCTAGGTAACTGGATGGTGTGACAACCCATAAAATTACAACTTACTTAGCCGTGGAAATGTGGGGTGTTACAGGTGGCATGAGTGCGAATTGAACAACGATAATGGAAGTTGGTTCAAGAGTGTTCGAATGTATACCCTCCAAACTAGGTTTTTGATGTAATTATCGAATTTATTAATAAAAGAATTTATTCTTAAATTTTATTTCTGAATTTATATTTTATTTGTACACGATTTACATTTGGAAAGGATCCATTGTGTTTAAGTAAGTGATCCATATAAATGGTGGTCTATAAATGATGGTCTTTCACAGTAAGGTATGGATCACGGGTTACTTAACACATAAACGTTTGTTCTTAACCAATTGGTGAGAATGGGAATCTCATCATGTTTAAGTTATTGTGTTATGAATTCCAAATGTGGAATGGCTTACCTTTAGCCAGTAGGTAGTCCACCCACTTCATAGCATGAGCTTATTTCGAATACATAGAACAGGACTTGTATTAGTGGTTTCTAAAACTACTATTTAAAAGAAACCCAAACTATTACTGCTACAATTTGAGTATGAGTTGGTGGTCTGACAAAATTGGAAGCATGTAATTTGATATGCTATAGTTGAGGTTCTATCGTAGAGTCGATATAATTGTATGTTGGGTATATATGACTAGTTACTTAAGATAGACTTGTACAAGATAGCTTCTGCGCTATATCGCACCTTGTGACTATTTGAATAATCTAAATATCCAGGCCTCTGGGAAACATGACTTGGATGTTAGCTTTAGGGTAGCTCCCTTGGAAGGCAAAAACTTTCCAAGAGTCGTGAATCATTGGATTAGAAGTCTAAGGATGGTAGATGTCTTTTAGAGAGGTGTTAATACACTCTTCCTCTCTAAATGTATGGCGATGCATAGAGGGGCATTTTAGTTATTACACCTGAAGGTTCGGAGACTTTGCTAATGCAACATTATCCTTGGGGTCAATATTTTCTTATGATGATATTAGAAAATATTTAAAATGCAAAATATAGCTATTTCTATAACAGGGGTATTTTGGTCATTTTACTAGCCAAGATGATGCGTCTTTTGGTCCTCGAAATCGCTTATAAGTCCTGATAGCTTTAGGTTGAGGGATTGGCTGTATATAAAATGGATTTTATTTTATTCAAAAAGCCTGGTTTATTTATTAGGCTAGAATAAAATAAAAGGTCCAAAAAGAGATAATTATATATTGGCCCATTTGGGTTATTTAATTAATTTAACTATTGGGCTTGAATTAGTCTAGAAATAATTAAATTAAATTAAAGGTTAAACCTAATGAACTGGGCTAAGGATTGAGATTTATATTGGTCTATTGGGCTATTTATTTAGTTTAATTATTGGGCTTGTTTCAGTCTAGGATTAATTAAATTAAATTAAAATGCTTAACCCAATGAACTAGGTCGTAGGTACAATGGCCTGTTTAATGGCTCAACATGACGTGGGCCTTAGGGCTTCTATTTGATTTTTGAATGCCCAAATAATAACCTATGATTAAGGTTGTTGGGATTCAGAGGGCAACCACAGAGGTTCACTGAAGCACGTTATCCTTCAAGCTTCATGTCTTCTTTCTTTCTCTCTCTCGTGCATTCTCTATGTTTTGAAAAACTGCAAGAATAGAGATGAAAAAGCTCATCTGATTAATGCTTGATAGCATTCAGTCAGAGTGAGAAGATCATTCTCTTCATCCATAAGCTTTCACCATGCATTTCAGGCGAGCTTAAATTCCGATAGCTAAGGAGAATCGCGTTGATGCCCAGAAGAAGTCGTCGGCTTGCAGGACAATAGCCTAATGAATTGATCTCGGAACACTAATCGATTCAGACCGAGATGTCGGCACCCCCTAGACCAGTGAAGAAATGCAGAGGTAAACATCTTTCATGCGATGCTCTGTTTTCGGTTTTGTTATGTAGCATGTTTCGGTGCCTTTGTTTTTGCCATATTAGCCTACAAGTGGCATCAGAGCATAGCTTATATTGCAATATATGTTGCATGTTAGTGAATAAAACCGATCAGATGATTATATTTTGTGATTCTTCGTATTTTTTGGTATGGGTAGAATTACTGTATGTCTCACGGTTAAGACAGAGGATCACTGTAAAAGTTTTTTTTTTTTTTTTTTGAAGCTTCCATAGTGTTCGTGTAAGCCTATAATTAAAGGCATAGGCATTTGTGGATTGTTTTGGATGACTTTTGGTTGAAATCGTTGAAAACAACCGAGACCCAGACGTCTAAAACGCATAGAGGAATGATGAAGATGATGATCACTGTAGCAACCAACCGCGAGGAGCTGAGCCAAGAAGCCAAGCCGCTCTACAAAATGAGAGAGGAGTTGAAGCCGTCCAAGCTAGCTGTAGCCGGGCCCGAGTTGGCCTTGGCTCCATAGCCCGCGCGAGGAAGCTTCCTCACGGAAGCCAGCTCCTCGCACAAGCCCAATTTTCACGAGGAAATCGAGTAGTAGCTTCCCCACAGAAGCTGCTGTGTGGGACCTGGGTCATGGGCACCCACCCAGATCATGGTCCATGGGTTTTTCCCATGGGCCATGATCCAGTATGGCCGGTGCATTGGACCAGCAGGAAAAATTTTTTTTTTTCCATACTAGGCGAAGTTATTTTTATTACAATAATTAATATTCTTTGAATATTTTGCATGAAAAATAATAGTGAAGAAAATTTAGGATCAAACAAGACCATTAATTAATTAATATATTTAATTTTATTATGTGGACACTTATGTTAAAAGAATAAAAAGTATGAAAACGTTTATAGTTTTCTAGCATGCTTATTTCTTTTTGTACCCTATGTGTGCGTTTTCTCATAGACCAAAGTCTTCAGGAAATTAGTGACAAGAAAAAACAATTTTCAAATTAAAAAAAATTGTTATTTTGAACTTGGACAAAAATTAATCCTTGGATATTTTCTCAAAGGATTTAATCCTTAACATAGAAAATATTTTGGATTTAGATATTTTTGTAAGTTAAAATGGAAAGCCATTTTTGTTTTATTTTTGCACTTGAAAATTGTTTTTGTCAAATTAAACTTGAGACCAAAGTCTCTAAAAAGTTTAAAAGGAAATTTTTAGAAATCATTAAAGTCTTAACTGTGTAAAATAAATTCATAGAAAATCTGTTAAAGGATTTTACCTTGACATAGAGATTTATTAATTTAGATATTTTACAAAGAGTTAAGGGATAGTTAATGGTTATTTTTCTAAAGGATATTTTCTTTTAAACATTTTGTTTTAAAAGGGTAAGTGGGAGAAGGGTTCCAACGGCCCCACGGCTTCCATCACGATCCTCATTAGAGATTGTGGGTCCCCTTGCGTCACCCTGGGAGTGAACCCGTTTAGGATGGAGAAACCACAAGGATCTAGAGCTAATAGATAGATATAATTAATAACCTAAGACACGTGCTATGATCGGCCAGCCCACGTTGGAGGTTATAGTGCAAGGAATGTCCATAGGAAATGAGAAGAAACGGTTATCTCATGATGGAGTTATCTTCTAGATTATTACCTAGAAAGGAAATTAATTTGTGGTGGTTAATACACTTAGCTTAAGAAACTGTTAATCTTGCTAAGAAGTTATGTTAGTTTTTTTAAGAGCCAAATTAACCATATTAAAGATAATATTAATAGGGTTAACTGTTATCGGATTTAGTATGAGAATAAAGTGCACAAATTATTTTTATTTTTTCACAAATTGAGATTTCTTTTATTTTCAATTTTTCAGAAATGGTTTATGAAGGTTCTTTTAGTCCTTTGGCCGTTGTTCTCTGAGAGAAAAAGTTAACGAGCCCAAATTATGTAGACTGAAAAGGAACTTAGACATAATACTCACTGCTGAGGAGTATAAGTATGTCCTCTACGAAACCTGCTCTGTTATCGGAGAAGGTTCCACCAATGTTGAGCGTAAGGCTAAGAAGGCATGGAAGAAGGCCAATAAGATGGCACATTGCTACACGTTGGCCTCCATGTCTAATGTGCTCCAGTTCAGACACGAGTACATGGCTGCTGCATACGACATAAGCCAATCACTAGCTACGATGTTCACTAATAAGTGCCGGCTCACAACGTAGGAAGCTCTTAGGATGATCATAAACACTAAAATGGTTGAGGGAGTATCAGTCAGGGAGCATATGCTCAAAATGATTACTACTTTCAAGAAAGGGAAAGTCTTAGGGGCTGTTATTGACCCTGAGAGCCAAGTAGACGTGGTTCTCGAATCTTTGTCGGGCTCTTTTACTCAGTTCAAGTAGAACTACAACATAAACAAGTTACACATGAGTTTAACCGAGTTAATTAAAGAGCTCCAGGTGCTGAAAAAGATCATGAAGCCACAGTCCAAGGCTATAATTGCTAGGGCTGCTTCTTCTAGAATTGGGCCTAAGCCCAAGAATTTCAAGAAGAACAAAGGAAACGTAGTAGCCCAACCCAAGAACTATCCCAATAAGCCAAAGGGTAAGTACTTCAAGTGTGGGCAGAAGGGATACTGAAAAAAGGAGTATCCAAAACTTCAGACCAAGAAAAACCCTGCAGGTATTATTCTCTATCTAGAGTCAGTTTCAATAGTTGGATCAACTTCCATTTGGATTGTTGATTCTGGAGCCATTGATCATATCTGTAACTCCTTGCAGGGGTTTAGGAAGACAAGAAGACTCCAGAAAGGTGAGCATAGACTACAAGTAGGAAATTGAGAGCAAGTATGGGCTCTTGTAGTAGGAGAGCTAGATCTTATTTTTTGTTGTAATAGAGTAGCTATTTTGAAAGATATTTAATATATACCTGGATTTAGACAGAATTTGGTTTCAGTTGCAAAACTTATAAATCAGGGATATTCTGTTTCTTTCTATTCTGGTATTACTATCAGTAGAAATAGAGAAGTTCTTTGTTTTAGGCACATGTACAGAAACTTATTCTTCTTAAATTCTACAAACAATCAAATAAATAATGCTCAATCCGAACATTTAAGTAAGAAGAGAAAGACTAATTTCAATGAGTCATATCTTTGGCATCTAAGATTGGGTCATATTAACTCAATTAAGATTTAGAGGTTAATCCATGATGGGCCCTTGCGCTTATTAAGATTGAAAAGTTGGCTTCAGTATGAATCCTACCTTATGGGAAAAATGACCAAAAGGTTGATAGAGCCAAGAAGATATTGGGCCTTATTCATACTGATGTGTGTGGTCCTTTGTCTACACCAGCTAAAGGGGGTTTTAAGTACTTTATCACTTTCACGAATGATTGTACAAGGTTTGGTTATGTCTATCTGAAGAGATGCAAGTCTCACTCTTTTGATAAGTTCAAGGAGTTTAACACTGAAATGGAGCATCAGACAGGTAAACTGATCAAAACCTTATGATTGGATGGTGGTGAAGAGAACCACCTCGGTGAATTCAAAATTTACATGGTACACCATGGGATAGTATCCCAGCTTTCTACGTCGGGGACACCCCAGCAAAATGGAGGAGCTGAGAGAAAAAATAGGACATTAACAGAAATGGTCCGATTGCATCAGACAGGTAAACTGATCAAAACCTTATGATTGGATGGTGGTGAAGAGAACCTCCTCGGTGAATTCAAAATTTACATGGTACACCATGGGATAGTATCCCAGCTTTCTACGTCGGGGACACCCCAGCAAAATGGAGGAGCTGAGAGAAAAAATAGGACATTAACAGAAATGGTCCGAAGCATGATGTCTTGTGCTACTCTTTCGATCTTTTTATGGATATATACCCTGGAAATAGTGGCATACATTCTAAACTTGGTGCCGTCCAAGTCAGTACCTAGGACGCCCTGTGAGATGTGGACTGGGTGTAAGCCAAATCAAAATTATCTCAGGATATGGGTGTTGGGTATCTCAGGCTCGTATCTTATACGGCGCAACGGAAATTAATTGAGATACCATCCCAGGACCCGCCTATGTGTGGAAAACAAGACATAAAGATAATAGAGGTAGTAACATTTTACCTTTGTTTGATTGTCCGAAGAACAAAATTGATCTTCTTCAAGTTAAGGCGCGATCTAGCAATCCTAGCCGCCAACTTCACGAGAGTTGAACGTCTAACCACTATAATCACAGTATGTAATTATCTCTAATAGTAATCCACAGAGATGAATACTCAACTACCAAAATTTCCTATGCTAGTAGAAAAAGATGGCGGTTAGGGCATCTCCAAGTTTTTAGCAAAATGAGAGAGAGAGAGAGAGAGAGAGAGAGAGAGAGAGAGAGAGAGAGAGAGAGAAGAAGAAGAAGAAGAAGAAGAAGAAGAAGAAGAAGAAGACGACGACGACGATTGTGGCTGTGTTTTTCGTGTGTTAATTCCACAGCTAGGGTTTCGTGTGACTCATAATATATATCACACAAAAAAACCCTTCCAAAATTGAAAATTTTAATCCAATTAGAATTCCCTAATTGTAATTGGAAACATCAAGTTCTCACAATTACAACTTGAACCACAAATTATAACTAATTATAATTTGTCCACAACGTCTCTTTCTCGCAATTAACCCCACTATGTTATCAAACAACACATTGAGTATATAATCCTCTATTGTGTCTGACCTATTAGGTTTTCCAATTAATTGATAGCGAACATGAATTAATCCAAACGTCTTTGAGATTAATAATTCATAATTAATTAGAATTAATCCTATTAATTCTAATCAGGATTGGTTTATTAATTCATCAATTAATAAACTCATATTCCCAAATCATGAGTAGTATCTAGCAACACATCATGACCACCTAAAAGTCCAAGAAGTTAAGTGGCTTGACATGAACCCTTCAATAACAAATTTCAGTGCAATTAACTCTTTTCATCATACAATATCTCATTTAGTTTGGAATATAGAATTAGTGCCAACTCCCTCCAGAATTAATTCTAGCCCGAACACAATAGTGCTTGTACCAGGAACCCACAACTCTAGATGTGTATCAATTGGAACTATTTCCAATACACAATCGCCTTGGCTAAGGACTTTCCGAGTAGTAATTCCTGCAAGTGGTCGTCAGATATTGGCCTCTACTATTAGGAGTGGTGAATCATTTATTGACCCTCTCAACTACTTTCCTTTACCTCACAATGTACCCAATATCCATCCCATAGGCGGCCCTCGATCGAGTTTCAGAGATTGGAATCAAAGTACAAAGCACAGCAAACAAAGTACCTTGGAGATCTCAAGTCAAATGATACTTGCATGTTTGCTATACTGAGATTATATCATTGGCACTAAATAGTTATCCATGTGATTATCTCAAAGCTAGGTCATCTAATGAACTTGTTGCATTAACAAGTATTCATGTGTTAACTTTGAGTATCTCAATACTCATGGTTATGAGAACCATCGCCTGATCAAATTAGGAAGTCTAACACATGCTAGTCTTAATACATTAATGTTGTCATGTCTCATTAATACTATGATTAGGGACTATTTAAGTACTAACACCATCCAGTGTAGTAGAAATCTCATATCATGATCTCTATCATAATTTCCTTAACACAGTGTTGTACTAGGGACTTTATCGAATAGTTATATTACTTAAAGTAAATAAAAGAAACTATAAGATAAATAATGCCTTTTATTAAAATAAAATGTGTCATATACAATGTAGAAGTGATTGCCTCTAGGGCACAACACTAACAATAGGGTTGTTAGGTATCTCTCACGCATATTACATATGGCGCAGCAAAAAAATAAGAAGAAGATACTGTCCCAGGATCCATATACATGCAAAAAACTAAACATGAAGAGAACAAAGGTAAAGGATTTACTTTGAGCGTCCGAAAAATAAAATTTTTCCTTCTTCAAGTTTGATGATTGTTGCGTGATCCAGCAATCCTCTTAATCAAACACTACGAGAGTTGAATATCTAACCACTATAATCACAGTGTGTTATTATCTCTAATAGAAATCCACATGGAGGATCACACACAAGCACCAAGATTTACTGTGCTAGCAGAAAACAAAGTGGCGGCTAGGGTTCTTTTTGTTTTATAGAAAAACGAGAGAGAGAGAAGAAGAGGAGGAGATTGTGTATCCCCTAGGATTTTTGGAGTTGTTTCCATTAATTCCTTACAAATTAGGTTTCATGCATATCATCATATAACACAAAAAACCTTACCAAAAACTAAGAATTCTAAAACAATAAGAATTCCCTAATTGTAATTTGAATCATCAAGTTTTCATAATTACAATTTAGCTCATAAATTATAACAAACTATATTTTGGCCAAAACAACTTCTCTTTCTCGCAATTAACCCGACTATGTTATCAAATAACATCTTGAGTGTATATAATCCTCCATTGTGTGTGACCTATTAGGTTTCCCAATCAATTGGTAGCGAATATGAATTAATCCAAACTTCTTTGAGATTAATAATCTATAATTAATTAGAATTAATCATATCAATTCTAATCAGGATTGATTTATTAATTCATCAATTAATAAACCTATATTCCCAAATCATGAGCGATATTTAGCAACACATCATGACAACCCAAGAGCCCAAGAAGTCATATGGCTTGACATGAACCCTCCAATAACAAACTATAGTGCAATTAACTCCTTTCACCATACAATATCTCATTCGGTTTGGAGTACGGAATTAATGCCGACTCCCTCCAGAATATATTAATTCTAGCCTGAATATAATAGTACTTGTACCAGGAATCCACTACTTTAGATGCGTATCAATTGGAACTGTTTCCAACACACAATTGCTTTGGCCAAGGACTTCTCGAGTAATAATTCTTACAAGTGGCCATGAGATATTCGCCCCTACTATTAGGAGTGATAAATCCTTTATTGACCCTATGACCTACTTTCTCTTACCTCACAATGCACTAAATATCCATCCCATAGGCGGCCCTCGATCTGACTCCAGAGATTGGAATTAAAGCATTATAGGGCCTAAATTAGTCATATTTTTCTTAGTTATTTGACACTATTTTGTGATACATTCTGTTTAATAACTAGTCATATTCCTTCATATTTGAGATTTTACCCTTAGAAAGGTATTTTTTTCATTATTTCAGTTTTTAGGGATAAAACGAAGCAAAAACATCACAAAACAGAATATAGGCGATGCCGGCCACACACTGTTGGCACGTACTTCGAGGTGGCAAGAAATTGTTGAACCAGGATTGGAACAAAACCAATCTGGCACCGGCTGTGCCTTGAGGATAAGATGGAATCTTGATTTTTCTTTGCGGTTTTTGGTAATCTGCAGAATTTTAGTATCTTCTTACTTCTACTCGGCCAAGAACCATGCACCGACGAGTTTAGGCACTTTCTAAGCTTATAAATAGATGGAAAACACAAGAAAAGATGGGGAATTCATAGATCATAACAGAAAATTACTCAAATCAAAGGAAGAATTCTCCGAATCAAGGAGGGTTGTACAAGAAGGTTTTCAAAGGAAGAAGAATGAGACTTGTCTATGAGTGCTTTCTTTTACTTTGTTTACTTTTTCTTGAACAATGATGTTTTAATTGTTTTATTGTAATTTGACATTGTTTTTTGTATTCTTGATTTTTAGAGTACTTGATCTTGTGATTAATTAATTGTTCTTCTTGGTATTTAATTACTTGAGCTTATTACGAGATTAATTGGTTGGTTCTTTCTATTAACTCATTGAGACCAAAGGGGCTGATAGTGGTTGCAATTTATTAATTTCATATTTGTTGTATGTTAACTCGCTGAGACCAAGGGGGTTAATTTATGAGGACTAGGTAATTAAAGGTTAATTGATGTTTGCTGAGACCAATGATTCATTGGTTAATTTCATGTTTTAAATTTGCTGAGACCAAGGAAATTTAGTCAAGGATTGTGTTTAATGCATCTTTTAGGTGAATTAGTTGAGACGAGACCAAGTCATTCTGATTTATCTAGAAGGTAGTGATTGCATTGATTGAAAAAGAAGTGAATCTATCTTAATCCTTCATGATGCTTAGAGAATAGTTAATTATGATAATGATTATGTCCTTTAAGATTATATTTGTCAAAATAATGGTTTGAGTTTCATAATTCTCCATCCTTGACATATATATATATATATATATATATATATTCTTTTATTTTATTTTATTTTATATTTTATTTTTCTTTTTATTTATTTTTGACTTTATTGAGTTGGTCAAACAATAAAAGAAAAGTGATTAATGCATACTTGTTCCTGAAGGATCGACACTCGTTTGAACCCTGTGCTATGCTTAATGATAAGTACACTTGTTCATATGTGTAATTTGGGGTGAACATTTTAATTTAAACTTGATTGGGAATGTGTTTATTTTTATATGATTTTTATACCCAAATAAATACGCATCAAGTTTTTGGCGCCGTTGCCGGGGAACAATATCAAGAAAGCTTGGATTTTATTAATTTAACCATGTAAATAGGTAAATAGGTAAATGTGTAAATATGTGCAATTGTTCTTTTCACAAAAAGGTTCTATCTGTTGTGTCTTGTGTATTTTTGTATATCTTTGTAGTCTAATTTACTAACTTTGACTAACTTAGTATTTTGTTGTAATCATGAATTCTGTTATCTAGCTCGCTCCTTGTTTTTTTAGGTGTTATCCTTGGTACATGACCCAGAAATCTCAAGGTGAGATAGTCGATTTTTATCCTGAGATCAAAAGAACACTATCAAAGATCTGCCAGACAATCCAAAGGAACTTGATCGTAGATATGGATGGTGCTCAAAATAACAATACTGGGAATGAAAAAAGGGTTATAGATGACTTTGTGAAACCGGCAATCTCGGGCATAGGCTCGAGTATCACTAGACCTAGAGTGGGTGCGAATAATTTTGAAATAAAACCTAATGTTATCCAGATGGTCCAAAAAATAGTTCAATTTGATGGGCCACCTGAAGAAGACCCCAATGCCCATTTAACGAGTTTCCTAGAGATTTGTGATACTTTTAAAATGAATGGTGTTTTAGAGGATGCCATAAAATTAAGACTTTTCCCCTTTTCCTTGAGAGATAGAGCCAAATCTTGGTTAAAGTCTTTACCTACAGGTTCCATCAATAATTGGAATGCCCTAACTGAAAAATTTTTGGCCAAATATTTTCCTCCAGCTAGGACAGCTAAACTTAGAAATGAGATCTTTGCCTTCCAACAATTAAATTCTGAGCCCTTGTATGAAAGTTAGGAAAGATTTAAGGAGATGCGGAGAAAATGTCCACACCACAGATTTGAGCTAGGAATGCAGATGCTCATCTTTTTTAATGGCCTCACATTTGCAACACGCCAAGTGATGGACCTTTCTGCGGGGGATTCCATCAACCATAAAACCCCGGAACAAGTATTCGATCTTATTAAGAACTTGGCTTCTAATAACTATTCTTGGGGGAGTACGAGGTCTAAAGCTCGTATGCAAGGAGTACATAAAGTGGATGCTGTAGCAGCATTGGAGGCTAAGATGGATGCCCTGACTCAGAAGGTGGAACAAATGGTGATGCCTCAAGACTAGGTATTAAACGTAAGTTGTGATTTCTGTGGAGAGGGGCACCTGAATCATGAGTGCCATGAACAATAATGCAGCACCTTCAAAGCCACTATTGGAGGAATTGATTGGCCAATTGGTAAGTACAATAGAGATTAAGTGACAAGGGGTCAATGTTACAACAAGGAACCTAGAGGCCTCCATGCGCAACTTGGAAAACCAAATTGGTCAACTAGCCAAACTACTGGGGGATTGTTAAGTCGGGACATTGCCAGGAAATACTAAGGAAAATCCACGGGATCAAAGCCGTGGAAAACATTGAAGCCATTTCTACTTTCAGTTTTATGATTGAGACAATTTTTACTTCTGTCGCTTTGGTTGATTATTTTTCATGAATTGAAGTGCATTATTCATCATTATTGTGTATTCATCCTTTTTCTTAATTTAAAAAAAAAAAAAAAGAAGGCCGGACAAAATTCAGCCGGCGCCAACTATGGCTAGGACCGGCGCCGGTTCCTGTCGAGCAAGGCATAAGAAATAGGGCATTTTGGCCACTTCTTCTTTCAAAATCTCCAACTTCCTCTCAAATCCTCTCTAACCTGCGCTGGCTTCACCCCCCCCCCCCCAACTTCTCAAATTTTGATTTTTTTTCACCTCCTAATCACTTTTATAACATCCATCTACCTTTCTCTTGTTGATCCTACAGATCAAAAGTCTCTAAATCTTCCATTTTTCACAACAAACTCAACTTCAATCCACCAGCCAAGAGCTTGGATTTCTGCAAAAAGACTACATCTTTTGCTTGCCCATGCATACACGAGCACAAAGGTATGATTTTTATTCAATTCCCACAGTTAAAATGGAGTAGATGACTTTTTCTAATTTTAGGAACAATTTTGGCCGAAAATTGGGAGTTGTTTATGTTCTCTTGAATTGTGCATTGCCTCTTGAGCTTCATGACTTTGGATAGATTAAGATTTAATGGTTCTTAGATGCTTGATTCATGCACATGATCATTAGGAAATTCATGCATATATCTAAGGTTAGAATTGTGGCTATTTATGATGGTCAAGTAATTACTGCCCATGGACCTTGAATTGTTTTTCACAAAATGCCATGATGCTGCCTTCATTCATATGATCATGTATACTCAAATGCATTGGGGATATTCAACACATTTATGCTTTACAGTGAGCTTTATATGTATTTTTGCAGGTTGTGTTGAATTGATTGGAGGAGATTGAATTAGTTGTTGTTGGGAGTGTTCTATACATTGGAGGAGTTTGAGAATTGTTTTTAGTGCGATTGGTTGAGGGTGCATGAGAATTGTGGATTGTGTTTGGAACGGGTAGCTACACCCCCTTTCCAGTCTTTGAGCTCATTTGTTCTATCCTCCTATTTTCATCACCACTCACTTGACAACATGTCTAGAGCATACGGTCAACCCCCTAAAAGGGCAAGAGCGTCCTCTTCCTTAGCCCCTTCATCCATTGATCCCCTGTTTCTTAGACCAACTGAGCTTAGTGATCCATCATGTGAAGAATGGTATAATAGGAGAGCATCCAACAACATCATTGTAGAGCGTACGTTTGCACCTACCCTAAACCGTGCCCTTAAATTAGGAATGATGTTTAGGCAGCTAAGATGGGGATTAATAGTATAGCTAAAAAGGAATTATTGTCCAGTGCTAATCAAAGAATTCTATGCCAACATGGTTGATAAGGGCAATAAACACCTTCCCTACATTGAGACGAGAGTGAAAGGAATCCCCATTATCATCACACAAAATCACTTATCTAACCTTCTCCAGGTGTTTGATGATGATTCTTGGTAAGGGATAGAAGTTAACAATCAAAAAATTCTTTCTGACCCTAATTGGGATGCCAGTGGGACTAGAGCCACTCTAGGGTTGTATAAGCATAATGTCTTCCAAGCCAATAGTTTCTATTCAAACAATGATCTTTCTACCAACTTTAGAGCTTTAATCTATATGTTTAGGTTTAATGTTAAAACCCATGCCAGTGGATTTAATGAGACTCATCTTATAACACCTACATTTTAAATAAGATGATGAATACCCTGCCAATCCTTCTTGCACCCTTGATTATACCATCCATTAGGGATGTAGTTCATCACCGTCTATCCACCAAAGCCTTCATCTTCCCTCTAGTTATCATGAAAATTCTAAAAGACTTTGTTGTTAGTGCTGAGACAGAATTAATGGAGGCTACTACTGAGCACGATATGGTTACAGAACAAACATTGATAAGTTGTGGGTACAAGTATAACCAGGATTTGAAAAAGTGGCTAACCCCCCATGGGGTTAAGTATCCCAATCAGGTAAGGCCACCTTGTTGGGTATCTCAGGCTCGTATCATATACGGCGCAGTGGAAAATAAAATAAGATACCATCCCAGGACCCGCCTATGTGTGGAAAACAAGACATAAAGATAATAAAGGTAACAGCTTTTTACCTTTGTTTGATCGTCCGAAGAACAAAAATTTCTTCTTCAAGTTGAGGCGCGATCCAGCAATCCCTTTGATCAAACTTCATGAGAGTGGAACGTCTAACTACTATAATCACAGTGTGTGATTATCTCTAACAGTAATCCACAAAAAGTGGCGGCTAGGACTGTTTCACGTTTTTAGTAAAACGAGAAAAGGAGAGAAGAACGTTGGTTGTGTGTCTAGGGTTGGAGATTTAGTATGTTCTGTGTTAGCTAGTGTGAAACCCCAGTCGAAACCAACCTTAGAGTAAGAGGGTTAGGATGCATATCATATTTTATTTCATGTTTAAATATATTTTTATATGGTTTTATATGCATTGAATTTGTGTTATATATAGTCTAGAGGGCTTGATTGTGATTATTGAGTGGGAAGGGCAAAATGGTCATTTTTGCCTAAGGTGGAAAAAAGGAGATAGCTTGAGGATTGAATAGGAAAATATTTTTAGAGAGGAAATAAGAACAAGAGTTGTTGTGGTGTAGTGGTTAGAGCCTTAGAATTAATTCTTGAGGTCTTGGGTTCAAATTCCATCATTAGAGCTATAGCATGATTAAATTTTATTTTTGCTTGAGAAGTATCATTGTTGGCCTTAGTGGTGTTTGGAGTAGGGTAGAGATGTTGTCCTATGAGAGACATGATAGGAGTCTTCAAATCCTACTCTTTTGCTCTACACAAAATTCCTAAGTGGAATTCATTTCCTCTTGATCCTTAATTTTTCCTATTTCTCAATTCATTAGTTTGTTCATTTTGTTCAAGCCAATTTTATTCTAGAAAAATTCCAGCAATGTGTTGTGGCTTTGAAGGTTCAAAATGTCTTAGTAAAAAACATCTTGTGGACCGAAACAATGGAAGGATTTCAATTGAATTAAATTCCTTAGTGAACTTTCTAAAAATTCACTCTAGCTAGGTTCATTTCCCTTCATGTATTGAACTGAAATTTTCCAGCTTCTTGTGCCTTCAAGGTGTCAAAATTCTTAGCCATTATTCCCTCCCAAATTCTGCCAGAAAATGGCCATTTTTATTAGCTTGAAATCTGAATTTTCCTGGCCATTTTCGGACTGCACAAATACTGTGCAAAACCAGAAAAATTTCTGGGCAGATTCGCAGCTTTAGAGGCCCGAAACCAAGCTGTTTTCTTCCAATTTTTGCTAAGCATCTTAGCCACTATTTTCCTCCATAAAGTAGGCTAGAAACCAGCCATGGAAGACCCCGGAAATCTCCTTCAAACCCTTGCAAGCTAGCTAGAAGTGGCAGCCGAAACTGCCCAGGGAAAATCCCAACAAGGGCGAAAATCCTGTGCAGGATTTATTTCCAGCTTTGTTTCTAGTTCTATCCTAGCCGAAACTCCATCCTTTTCTGCACAAACCACCCTTAAGCCTCCATTAACTGAACTCCATTATCCTCCCTAAGTTCTGCACTAAAAATCGAATCATGGCTGC
This sequence comes from Voacanga thouarsii, assembly GCA_026120185.1. Lineage (NCBI taxonomy): Eukaryota > Viridiplantae > Streptophyta > Magnoliopsida > Gentianales > Apocynaceae > Voacanga > Voacanga thouarsii. Next base: position 317,990 of record JANUWF010002030.1, on the reverse strand, counting down.
CTAAAAGATTTCCAAAAAAATTCTGCAATCATGCCTTAATTTGGATACCAAAAATTCCAGCCACCATGATTTAGCAACCTTCCATAAAATATCCCTCAAACAACCAGACCTTTCCTTCACCATTATACTCCTTAATTTCGGCCACCCTTATCCTCCTTCAACCAACTTTCATTCAGCCAAAACACTGCTCAAAAATTCGTCCATGGCAGACTTCCAAAAGCTCTCCAATAATCAAAGATCTCCTTGAATATTTAGTTTCCAAAATTGCTTCCCAAAAATATTTTTCAAGGATTTCAACAACTAGCCTTTCCTTTTTCCTTCCAAACCAGAAAATCATCTCCCTAAACCCTACAGAAATTCAGACAGCCCTAATCTATTCAGAATTTCGACACCCTCCATCCAAAAGCTCTCTATTCTCTTCAACCTTTAAGAACACATAGTACACCAAGAACACCTACTGCTTCCTTTCGCCTAATACCACTCCAAATCACTGCAAACCACCTCTAAAAATTCTAGATTTCATCTATTCATTGCTGTGAGTCCATCCGTACCATTTTTAACATCAAACTACAAAATCCAACTTGCTCTTTTGGATCAAAAACCAGAAATTTTGTGAAGACTCAAGAACACCTTCAAGGTAGGATTATTCAATCAACTTCATCTTCGCTAATCTTTAATCTCTAATGAACATATATGTGTTTAAGCATGCTAATGAGCTTTCTTCTTCTCTTTTCTCTCTCTCTCTCTCTCTCTCTCTCTCTCTCTTGGCCGAACTACTCACCTTCTTGGCCGAATGGTTCCTCCTCCATGGCCATGTTTCCTTCACCTTCCTTGGACGGATTTAGGCATCTAGTGGTTGAGATTCATTCGAAACTCCTTCAAGGTATTCATCAATCAAGTAAGCCTTTTTAACCCTTCTATAAAATTCTAGATTCATGTCTCTAGGAGGATGTTGATGGAAGATGAATCATGAATAGGGATGAGTATATATGTATTGTTGTGATGGGTTGAGATTGAAGCACGAATATATGTATGAATATGTTGGAGATGGGATTTTTTTATGAGTTGCTTATCTTGGTTGAATATATGGTGTTCTAGGGTTTGATGTATGTCTCCATGATCAAGGATGCTAGAGATTATATCATCTATGATGAATAGGAATTATATTCTTGTGTGATTATTGAAGCTATGATTATATTTATGCTAGTAATAGTTAGATCATGCCGTAGTAAGTCTAGATCTATGCTTGTATGCATGATTTGGATGATTTGATGAATTGAAGGATTGTATATGCTCATGGTTGTGGTTAGCCATAGAAATATGATCATGACCTAATTGTCCCTAAGCTAATTTTTATTTCATGAATAAAATATTTCCTAATATGATTTTGCTAGTAATTTCGAGAAAAAAAAAAAAACCCCTAGGAGGGGTAGATTTGGATTATTATATATAATAAGGATATTTTAGTCAAATAAATAATAGCTTTTGCTAGAAAAATAATATATATATATATATTAATTAAAATAATGAAATCAAATAAAGCCTTTTATGGAGATAATTATAATTAGTAAAATATTTATTACTAAAAATTTAATTATTATCTTTTAATCAAAACCCATTAAAAATTTATTTATTATTTTTCGAGTAAGACTCATTAAATTTATTTTCAACTAATTTTAGCTATCAATTATTTTCTAACAACTTAATTATTAATACATCATTATTTTACCTAATATAACCAAGGACCCTTTATCAAATAAACTCTAAATTATTTTAGCTAGATTTAAATCTTCAACTTATTAGTACCTATTTTCCAAAACACTAATTATTTTAAATATCAAATTAGACTTAGCTTATAAACCCTTTTTATTTATTATTTAGCCTTAAAGCTTGGGACACTAGGATCATGGTAGTAGTGAATTGAGTTAGTTTTATTTGTGAAAGTGGATTTTGTACTTGATTTTCTTTTGGGATGATCTAGGAAGTGCTGTGATTAATTTATATAAACTCTTTGTTAGATTTAGAAGATTGTCAAGGGTAAGGACCAACTTACTAGAGTTCATACCCTAAGCTTAAGGATAAGGTAAGTTCCCTTGCATTCATCAAATTGATTTTATTTTATTATCTTAGTTTGAAAGTAAAGTTGGTGAGTATCTCTTGCAAATATGAAATTTTAGCACGGTAGCTAATTTTGAAAACCTCTATATTTGGAACCTTCTTATTTTGGAAACTTTGTACATTTGGAAAACTTCTAATTTTAGAAACTTCTAGATTTATAAATTTTTAAAATGTGTCAGACATGACTTAGGAGCCAAGCATCAAACATTTTGATTTGTTTTGAATATGCAAGAGATAAATTTTTGGGCATGCGTCTAATTTTCTAAAATCACAGCATGACTTATTTGAGCATGTGGCTCCTCCACTATGAATTTGTGGAATAAATTATTGACTTAAAATCATGCCTTCTAAAATTTTTGTACGAGTTGAAAAATGTTGTTTGGAACTGTATTGAGCTAATTTTGTAGGTTCCACTTTAGAGCCTTATGAATTGTGAAGATTGAATAATGTTGAGTACTCAATGGGGCTAGGCCTTTATACTAGCCTTTGGTTGGTCTGGGGATATCTCTCGGCAGGTGGCCACCTCCAAGAGGTTGACTCTTTTCAATCAGGGCGTCAGTATAGAAGGTTGAGTCGTCCTCAGCTAGCAACGGGGTTCTGGTAGAACCGATGACCAGAAGTGGGACAACCGGTTTGGATTGAGTGAGAGAGGGAAGAGTATCTCACTCGGTAGGATGTACACCTACCAGGTGTTGGGGGTCAGTGCTTCACAGAAGTGAGAGCCACCTCTATGCCCTTTCACCAGGTGTTGGGGGTCAAGTGCTTCACATGAGTGAGAGCCACCTCTGTGCCCTTTCACCACCTGTCGGGGGTCAAGTGCTTCACCTGGTGTGAGAGCCACCACTGCGCCCTATCAGATTAACTTGGTTGCTTTAATTAATTAGCTGTTTTCGTGGAACTATTCTAAAGTGTCATTGGAATTTTATTCGAAGCTCAAAATCTTTTAATTATTCATATCTTTCCAAACAGAATATTTTAAGAGAACTTTGCTGCATGACTTCTCACTACTATCTTCCAAGAAGTGAGAGTTAAATTTGTAAAGAAGGCATGACAAACTTTTGATATACTGCTAGTGCATGCATCATGAAAAGTATTTTGTCTTTTTAGCCCAACTCACACATAGGGCTTACTGCGATTTCTGTCTCATCACTCTTTTTACCATGATTTCAGGTCGATCCTGTTGTGGGGATGAGTAGCTAGTGTTATCTGCCTTGGAAGAGAATGTTGTCATTTATTCTTATGTATTACTTTGGGGAGTTGAGAGTGGATAATTTTTATTTATGCATTTGTGTTTGGGAATTCATGGATTTATTCTTGGATTTATTCTTGGGATGTAATAAATTTTTGAGTTAAATTATTATTTTAATCCGCTATTTTATTTGGGTGACCTAGTTATAAAGACCCCTTGTCATTTAGACAGGGCGACATCCCCGGCCCTAGCGGGCCTAGGTAGCAAGGTGTTACAGCTAGGGTTTCATGTCCCTTCTATATGTTACATGAAATACTTGCTGAAAAATCCTCCATCCCAGAATTCTAAAACCATTTAATATTCCCTAATTGTAATTGGAAACATCATGTTCTCACAATAACAATTTGGACCACAAATTATAACTAATTATAATTTGTCCACAACAACTTCTCTTTCTCTCAATTAACCACACTATCTTATCCAATAAAATCTTAAGTATATAATCCTCTATTGTATGTGACCTATTAGGTTTCCCAGTCAATTGGCAGTGAACATGAATTAATCCAAACGTATTTGAGATTAATAATCCATAATTAATTAAAATTAATCATATTAATTCTAATCAGGATTACTTTATTAATTCATCAATTAATAAACCCATATTCCCAAATCATGAGCGTATCTAGCAACACATCATGACCACCTAAGAGTCCAAGAAGTCAAGTGGATTGACATGAATCCTTCAATAACAAACTTCAGTGCAATTAACTCCTTTCACCATATAATATCTCATTCGGTTTGAAGTACGGAATTAGTGCCAACTCTCTCCAGAATTAATTCTGGCTCGAATACAATAGTACTTGTATCAGGAATCCACTACTGTAGATGTGTATCAATTGGAACTATTTTCAATACACAATCGCCTTGGCCAATGACTTTTTGAGTAATAATTCCTACAAATGGCCGTGAGATATTCGCCCCTACTATTAGGAGTGGTGAATCATTTATTGACCCTCTCAACTACTTTTGTTTATTTCACAATATACTTAATATCCATCCCATAAGCGGCCCTCGATCGAGCTCTGGAGATTGGAATCAAAGTACAATGCTCAGCAAACAAAGTACCTTGGAGATCTCAAGTCAAATAATACTTACACATTTGCTATATTGAGATTATATCACTGGCACTAAATAGTTATCCATGTGATTATCTCAAAGCTAGGTCATCCAATGAACTTGTTCCATTAACAAGCATCCATGTGTTAACTTTGAGTTTCTCAATACTCACGGATATGAGAACCACCACCTGATCAAATCTGGAAGTCTAACACATGCTAGTCTTAACGCATTAATAAAGTCCTGTCTTATTAATACTATGACTAGGAATTATTTATGTACTAATACTATACAGTGTAGTAGGAATCTCATATCATGATCTCTATCATGATTTCCTTAACACGGTGTCGTACTAGGGACTTTATCGAACAGTTATATTACTTACAAGTAAAAAAAAGAAATTGTAAAATAAATAATGCCTTTTATTAAAATAAAATGTGTCATATACAATGTACAAGTGATTACCTCTAGGGCACAACACTAACACACCCCCTGTGGAGGAGGAGCACCCATCGCCCCCAGCACGCACACGAGCTTGTAGTTCTCAGTCCCAACCCAGGACTCACTTTGAGAGTACTATGCTGAGATAGATAGCCCAGTAGACGGAGATGCTCCTACGCTTGCAGAGCTCCATCGTCGACATTGCCCAGCGGCAAGCTACTATTGAGCAGTAATGGGCTGAATGGGGGTGGCATTTTCCAGGCCAATATGGTGGTGAGTGCACTTTTGCACCTGCTAATGTTGATGATGTGATGGATTGAGCTGATTGTTCCGCACTTTCTTTTATTGTTCACTCATGTTTTTCCTTTATCTTTTCATGTCTTTCCTAGTTAGTTCTTGATTTCGTTTTTTTTTTTTTTTTTTTTTACTATTTTCTTTCTTTCGTTTTGATTTATTTTTCTTTTCTAGTTTTCTACTTTGGTATGCTCTTTTGTAGTTTTCTTTTTAGGTACTTTGCCAACGCTTCCTTCTTCAGGAACTCAACTCTTGTACAGCAAATTGCACAATGAATGGAAGTATTGTCATTCTTATCTATTCTCCTTTATCATTTTGGTCCCATGGCATTGTTTTGTCCTTGTTCTATTTATTTGGCCAGTGAGGACAATGTCCATTTTAAGTGTGGGGGAGTGATTCGAATGAAAATTCTTTTAGGCATCATTTTTTTTATACTTTATCCTTCTTCTGAGCAAATTTTCGAAATTGACTTCAATCTGTATTTTTTATGCGTGTCTTTATGATGGATTATAGAGTATATGTTCTATATCATTTATGGCTTATGCATGACTTTTTGCACGCACTTGGACTAAGTAGTTCTTGATCAAATGCTTTACATTGTTCCAAAACCTGTTTTTCACTAAAATCCATAGAGCATTCTAAAACTTACTTGAATACTTCTCAAGGCGAAATAGGAAAGACATTCATGATTTAACTTAAGGATGACGGTAATAGGCCTTTTTTGGATAGTTTTAGCTTTTCAAGATTACCTATTTTATTATTCCTAGTGCCTATTTTGAGCCTAAATTTGTAATTTCATTCTTAAAACCCGTTATCATACTTTGTCCATTACTTCTTTCTGAGAGTTTGATTTATATTCCAAATCTTTGATTGCTCTGGATGGATAAAAGTACATGTAGGAGAATGTTGAGGGAGAACACTTGTGAAAAGATTATAACTTGTTGCTTTTAGTCATGCTTTAATAGTGTATGAGTTGGGAAAGGAAAGAAGGAAGAAAAGGCAAAGAAAGAAAAAATGAAAAAATGAAAACAAAAAGAAAACAAAAAGCTGCTAGAAAAGATGAGAAGAGAGAAACTGAGAAAAAAAAAAAGAATAGCAGCAGTATAAACAAAAAAAGAGAGAAAAGAAAGAAAAGAAAAAAATTTGAAAGAGAAAGAATAGGAAGATCACAAGAGGAATGGTGATTGAGCTGTAAAAGTTGAGTTTACATCAAGTCTTGACACCATTGCTGAAAATTCGAGTGATCTTGTGAAAAAAAAAAAATTAGAGAAGAGTTGATGAAGGAAGCGGGAAAAAAAAAAAAGAGAGAGAGAGATAATGCAAGATTTACTTGAGTTGAACTGTAATTGCTATATAAGGTTATGGGTTTTGATTTATTTTAGAATAGGAGAGCAAGAGAAGTTTGAAAGTTATTGATACATTTTGTTTATCCTTTTCTTGTGAACTCTCAGCTTCATTAATAATTGATTCTCCTATATCCTTTATTTGACAAGCTACATTATGATACGAGCTAAATTAGTCATATTTTTCATAGTTATTTGAGGCTCTTTTGTGATACATTTTGTTCAATAACGAGTCATATTCCTTCATATTTGAGATTTTACCCTTGGGAAGGTATTTTGTTCATTATTTCAGATTTATTGGGTAAAACAAAGCGAAAATGTCGCAAAACAGAGGAGAGGCGACGCCAGCTAGGGCACTATGATACGAATTCTTGGTGGTTTTTCTGGGTGTTATTGGTGTTTTAGTTGGCTAACTGTTCAGTTCAAACAATGGGACCTAAAATAGAGATTTTTCTTATGAAAAAATGAGAAAGTAACCTAACAACCTACACTCTTTCAAGCCTTGAAGAACAAAGCCTCAAAGACCCTTAAGATGAGCAATAGTTCTACTATAATCTTACCCCAATATCCTTGGAGCAACAAAGTCAAACAAGAACAAATAGAATAGAGAAAATAGGCACCCAAAAATTGGATTTCAAACAAACCTTAGAAGAACAAAGTAACTAAAACCCATTCAAAGAAAACAACATTAGATTATCCAAAAGATTTATAGACTCTTACATAAGGAGGACTAACCCTTAAGCTTGGTCTTGAACAAGATGAACAAAGAGGCTAGGGCCTCTCAAGATTCTCTCTCAAATTTGAATTAAAATGAAATGTATTATGTTCTCAAATCACTAAAGGTACTATTTATACTATCCTAACCATAGCTAAGTAATCCCTGAGGTTTAATTATAGTTTAGGGTCATAATAAGTCTTTACAAGCAATTAAAATTGAAGAAAATCGGAGAAAACATTAAAAATGCAGAGCAGTCTTGGCTGTCCAGGGTAGAACCGGCACCGGTTTGGACATCACAGCCGGAGCTGGCTGTGTTCCGTCTTCAGGCTGGTCTTGTTGTGATTTGAAGCGGCTGCTGGGGAAATTGGAGCCGGCACCGGCCATCCTCTGGTAGCCTTCTCTTTGGTCAAATTTCATCCGTCTTTATCGCCGGCCCTTGTCTTTGCATGGCCGCACCTCCCCCTCCTTTATCTTGACCTCCATGATTAAGTGGTGTCTCATCATCTTCCCCTTCTTGAAAAGGATTCGTCTCCGAATCATTGCCATCATCTACATGGAATGTTTTCACCATTGCCACCTTCTTAGCTCCATCAAGGTTCATTCGTTCACCTATAGGCAAGGAAATCAATTTGAATGGAGTTAGGGGATTAAAACCAAACACAATTTCAAAAAGAGAATAAAAAGTGGTAGAGTGAAAAGCCCTTTTGCAAACAAACTCAAGATGTGTCCAGCATTCCTTCTAATTGGTCAAGTTCCCCTTGATTATGGTTCACAAGAATTGGGTAAGTGTTCGATCGACCACCTCTTTTGGAAAAACAACTTCAAATTCTTGAGAAACAGCTGTAATCTCATTAGGCAAAGACAATGAAAAATCATCATTAGAAACATTAGAACCTTTGTATAAAAGAAGAATAACCAGTTCCTTAGCTTCTATAGCCTCTATGACCTCACTTTCTTTTACAAAGAAATTCATTTTTCTTTTACCTCCCCTCTCTTGTCCTTGGTCACTCATAACCTTGATTGTCAAAGGCACTTGTTTGTTCATCCTCTCTCTCAACTCTTTTTCTTTCCTCTCAATTTCTTGTGCTCCCTTCTTCTTTTCTTTCTCCTTCATTATTCTTTGATCTTTGTTCACCTCACTAGGGGCCATGGGGGTGAGGGTAAACATAGTTCCCTGCTTAAGTAGGGAATAAGTGTCCTTCCTCCCATCATGTATTACATGCCTATCATATTGCTAAGGCCTCCCTAGTAGTAAGTGATCTGCTTTCATGGGTACCACATCACATAGCACATCATCCTTGTACTTCCCCATTTCAAAAGACACCAACACTTGCCTGTTTACTCTCATTTCCCTACTATCATTCAACCATTGTACTTTGCAGGGCTTGGGGTGTTTAATCCAATTCATATTCAATTCTTCAACCAAGTTTGCACTAATCACGTTAGTGCAACTCCCACTATCCACAATAACACTACAAGGGGTCTTGTTGATTAGACACCAAGTGTAGAAAATATTCCCTCTTTGTTGGTGATCTTAATCCTCAATGGCTTGTGAATTCAATGACTTTCTTGAGACTCCCACCAATGAGTATTCTTGACCAACAACTTCCCCTTCATCATTCTCCTCATCCCTTCTTCCTTCTTAGTCTCCTTGGTACCTTTCGTCCTCTTCTTTCTCGTCAGTGGAGACCTCACCATAGGGGTTAGTATACATTGTTCTCTTGCTTGGACATTTATGGGAAGTATGTCCATATCTAAGGCACTTAAAACATTTGATATCCATATTCCTTAGTGGCCTCTCTATAGCTTTTTCCTTGTCCTTATTCCATCCTTCCCTAGGTTTTCAATCCTCTCTAGGTTTCCAATCCTCTCTAGGCATGTAGAAGTCCCTTTGGAATGGCTTAAGGGCTTCATCCTTCTGAATTGGCAACTTGCTAAAAATGTCAGGGTTTGGAAGTGATGGTCCAGTATTTGTTGGGTATCTCAAGCTCATATCCTATATGGCACAGCGGAAAATAAATGAGATACCATCCCAGGATCCACCTATATGTAGAAAACAAGACATAAAGATAATAAAGGTAGTAGCCTTTTACCTTTGTTTGATTGTCCGAAGAACAAAATTTCTTCTTCAAGTCGAGGCGCGATCCAGCAATCCTCGTAATCAACCTCCACGTGAGTTGAACGTCTAACCACTACAATCACAGTGTGCAATTATCTCTAACAGTAATCCACACAGAGGAATACTCAAGCACAAAACTTTCCTGTGCTAGCAGAAACAAGATGGAGGCTAGGGTTGTTTCTCAAGACAATCGAGAGAGATAGAGAAAAGAGAATGTCGAGTGTTGCTAGTTTTTCGTGTGTCACTTTTCAGCTAGGGTTTCGTGTGTCTTGTTAATATGTCACACGAAATTTCCCTTTCCAAAACTGAGAATTCTAATTCTATTAGAATTCCCTAATTGTAATTGGAAACATCATGTTCTCACAATTACAACTTGGACCATAAATTATAACTAATTATAATTTGTCCACAATAACTTCTCTTTCTCTCAATTAACCCCACTATATTATCAAATAACATCTTGAGTATATAATCCTCTATTATGTGTGACCTAATAGGTTTCCCAGTCAATTGGTAGTAAACATGAATTAATCCAAACTTCTTTGAGATTAATAATTCATAATTAATTAGAATTAATCCTATTAATTCTAATTAGGATTGGTTTATTAATTCATCAATTAATAAACCCATATTCCCATATCATTAGTGGTATCTAACAACACATCATTACCACCCAAGAGTCCAGAAAGTCAAGTGGCTCGACATGAACCCTTCAATAACAAACTTCAGTGTAATTAACTCATTTCACCATACAATATCTCATTCGGTTTGGAGTACAAAATTACTGCTAACTCCCTCCAGAATTAATTCTGGTATGAATACAATAGTACTTATACCAGGAACCCACTACTCTAGATGTGTATCAATTGGAACTGTTTCCAATAGACAATCGCCTTGGCCAAGGACTTTCTGAGTAGTAATTCCTACAAGTGACCGTGAGATATTTGCCCCTACTATTAGGAGTGGTGAATCCTTTATTGACCCTCTCAACTACTTTCATTTACCTTACAATGTACCCAATATCTATCCCATAGGCGGCCCTCGATCGAGCTCCGGAGATTGGAATCAAAGTACAAAGTGTTAAAGATATACCCTAGAGTCAATTTGTAGTTATACTATTGTCGTTGTGTTTTATATAATAATATGATGTTTTTCTTTCCATGAATAGTGTATTTTATTTTGTGGTCATCAAGTACGTAACTTGATAGTAAAACCCAACAATGAATATAATGTCTATTCTAAAACTGTCCCTGATCGATTATTATTATTATTATTGGAGCAATAATAAATTAAGATTAGTATGTTTGTGACTTGATGACTATGTTTTATTGGTCATGGATATTTGTGATATCGAGTGAAAACATAAATAAATATTAGAGAACATTGTATTGGACATGACCTACTGTGTGAGTACTTCATGGAACATGTCATAAGTACTTTCTAGCCATAATAATAATAAAAGTCCTTCGACCTAAATTCATCATAGTTTCCTACTTAATAAATTCTATATTTTGACGTTGTCTAAAGTTGTCTTTAACCACATAATAAATTAGACTACTGTTGGATATAGAATAAATCAATGAGAGGAATATGATTGATAGTGAAGGAATTTGTCCCTCTCAATTATGGGAGAGATATCCATAGGCCCCTTGATAAGTTAGACTGTTAAAATGCATGGCCGTGCTCAAATATATCAATCTAAGATATTGATATCATTTGTTTGAATAGTCTACTATGAAATCAAGAAATAATTGATTAAGCTTAATAAGGATGACATGCTCCGTGCCTTATTCTTAATCTGGATATCGTGTGGCAAAAGGACTAAATATAAAATTATGGTTTGGTTCAAAGAGATCACCGATCTTCATTTAACCTAGATAGTTATAATGTTTTGCTAGAAACCGGTTATAACTTGTGGACCATTTAAATATGATTTGGGCACACTGCCAATATTAAATGAACCTATAGGGTCACACAATAAGCAAACTTATTGGATTATTTTTCTGGTAACCAGATTCAATGAATCTGAAAACATGTCTAAGTTAATTGAACTTAGAAAATCAACCAGATACAATGAATCTGGAAATATGTCTACGTTTGATGTATCTGGATGATGTCCAAATTATAAGAATTTGAGTCGGTAAATTAATTAGTTAAATTATCGAGATAATGGCATAATCTTATCATATCAATTTTATTTTATTTTAATTTAAATTAAAATACAATAAGATATTATTAGGGTTGGACTCTAAGTGATTCGGAGTAGGTTTTTTTAAGAAAACCCTAGCCGTCTTCTTAAGTGTCCCAATTCAGTTGAGAATATTCGTGCCTCCATTCACCAGAGAAAAAAAAACTCTCAAACCCTAGGCGCTAGCACTCCTCGGGTAACGAGGTAGTTCGCATTGTGCATCCGATAGAGGACGTTCGTGCACTGTAGCGTCTGGTGATCGTTTGGGTTGTACGTACAACAGCGCAATCAGAATCGAAGGATCTCGATTACACCAAACAGAGGTAATTCTGCGAACTTTAGATCTTCTTAATCATTTACTTGGGTTCTGGGAAGGGATTCATGGATGTTTTCCGTATTTAGGAATCCATGAATCCTAACACAAAGCTCAACAAACAAAGTACCTTGGAGATCTCAAGTCTAAAGATACTTGCACGTTTGCTATATTGAGATTTTATCACTGGCACTAAATAGTTATCTATGTGATTATCTCAAAGCTAGGTTATCCAATGAACTTGTTTCATTAACAAGCATCCATGTGTTAACTTTGAGTATCTCAATACTCACGGTTATGAGAACCACCGTTTAATCAAATCAGGAAGTCTACCACATGCTAGTCTTAACGCATTAATGATGTCCTATCTCATTAATACTATGATTAGGGACTATTTCAATACTAACGCCATCCAGTGTAGTAGGAATCTCTTATAATGATCTCTATCATGATTTCCTTAACACAGTGTTGTACTATGGACTTTATCAAACAGTTTTATTACTTAAAGTAAACAAAATAAATTGTAAGATAAATAATGCATTTTATTAAAATAAAATGTGTCATATACAATGTACAAGTAATTGTCTCTAGGGAACAACACTAATAGTAATTGCCCTCCTCTTTAATTGCCTCTCAATCTTCATAGCGGCATGTACTATATCCTCCAAATGATCATAGGGGTGCAATTTCACCAAATTAGCTATCTCTCTATTTAATCCTCCAAAAAATCTTTCTCTTGCTGCTCTAGGATCCTCACTGATTTGAGCTCTCATCAACATTACTTCCATTTCTTTATGGTAGTCTTCCCCACTTTTATTCCCTTGCTTGAGTGATTGGAGCCTTTTCTAGAGATCATTGTAATAATGGTGTGATATAAACCTTACCCTCATCATATCTTTCAACAAATTCCTACTAGCCACGGTTTCCACTCCTATTTGTCTCCTTTGAGCGCTAACTTACTCCTACTATACCAAAGCATACTCTAAAAATCCCAAGATAACCAACCTCACTTTGAACCTCTCACTATAGGTATGGCTTTCTAGGAATATCTCCATTTTTGCTCTCCTACTCAAAATATACTTCGGGGTCACTCTTGCCATAAAATGTGGGCACTTTCAATTTAATATGGCTCAACTCCCTCTCCATTTCATTTCCTTCTCTCCTTCCTCCTCTATTACCCCATCTTCTATGATGTTCCCCAAAGGCCTTAATTTTTTCCCCCTCATACCACTCATCAACCCCTTCAAACTCTCGTTCTAACCCCCTTAGATTGTTCCCTCCATTCCTTCTTTGTCCTCTACCTCGTCCTCCTCTCATACTATGTACTCCCCCTCTCATCCCCCAATTGAATGCTCATCCTACTCTTCCCCTTGTTGGGCATGTAACAAAGGAGTATGGGCATCACCATCCCTCATCCTTGGACTACGCACTTCAAATCGCTCTTGACCTCTCCTTTTTGCAATGGTAGAAGATTGTCCAAGATGATTTATCAACTCCCTTGTCATGTTTTGAAATTCTCTTTGCAGAGTCCTTATCATAGCTTGCAAGTCCTCACGCAAACCCCTAGCATCAATTTGTTCTTCTTGAGGTCTACTAGATTCATTTGGATTAGGCTTGAAGATTTCTTGATCATGGGCCATGGTGATAGAATATTTGCTTACTTATACCTACAACACAAAAAGATTAGAAAGAAAAATAGATCCTCACTACTCTTCCTTGCGTGTTGGCTCTTAAAGTTAATCACTCCACGCTCATGTTTACTCTCTTAGGCTCTTTTAATATTAGGCTCTCTCTCTTACCTTTTTTTCAACACTCAAGCCTTCTTGTTCAATCCTAATTCTCCCCAATAGCTAAAGTTTTAGTCCAACTTAGTAAATCACACAAATCAATAGAATTTTCTAATTAGGGGGTCTTAGAAGAATTTCAACAAACACATATTGGGCACCTCAAGTAAAAAAGTTTTAAGTCAAGAATTTCAAGAAAAGTGGATTCAATCAACACAAGAACAAGTACTAGATGTAAAAGAAACACTTCTAAGCAAGAAACAAATAAGAATTATCAAGAACAAAGAACCAAGAATAACTAGAACTAGGATGATGAAGAACAAGATGATCACAAGTGTGCACTAGAATAAATTGAGTTCAATGAACATAGAATTCAACAATAAAGTGATATACTAAGTCCCAATAACCCAAGAAGTGAAAATTAAGAATCAAAATTCCCAACTATAGCCAAAAACATTCTCATGAAACATTTATTAAACACCTTGGCTGCAATCTCATCACTTAAGAACAACTAGAATTTTCATCCATATTGAAGCCAATTTTCAACACAATCACAAGATAAATTTGTTCCAAAGGATTATAACAACATCAATGAGCAATTTCCCAACAGAAAAACTAAGATATAACAAAAATTTCAAGACTTTTTTGGAGTAATTTTTTGAGTGACGGGATTTTTCTCTATTTTCTTTTTCTTCACTTTGTAGGGCTCCTTTTCTTGCTTTCAAGCTTTGATGGGAATCAAGCTTTTCCTTGCACTGATACCAAACTCTTTGACACGAATTCTTGGTAGCTTTTCTTGGTGTTATGGGTGTTTTAGTTGGCTAACTATTCAGTTTAAACAATGGGACCCAAAATAGAGATTTTTCTTGTTACAAAAGGAGAAAGTAACCAAATAACCTACACTCTTTCAAACCCTTGAAGAATAAAGCCTCAAAAACCCTCAAGATGAGTAGATAATTCTACTATAATCTCACCCCAATATTCTTGAAGCAACAAAGGCAAACAAGAACAAATAGAATAGAGAAAATAAGCACCCAAATATTGGATTTCAAACAAACCTTAGAAGAACATAGTAACTAAGACCTATTCAAATAAAACAATATTAGATTATCCAAAATATTTATAGACTCTTACATGAAGAGGACTAACCCTTAAGTTTGATCTTAAACAAGATGAACAAGAAGGCTAGGGCCTCTCAAGATTCTTTCTCAAATTTGAATTAAAGTGAAGTGTATTCTGTTCTCAAATCACTAAAGGTGTTATTTCTACTATCCTAACCCTAGCTAAGTAATCCCTGAGGTTTAATTACAGTATAGGGTCATAATAAGTCTTTACAAGTAATTAAAATTGAAGAAAACCAGAGAAAATATTAAAAACGCGGAGCAGTCGTTCACTGTCCAGGGTGGAACCGAAACCAGTTTGGACATCACAACCGGTGCCAGCTGTGTTCTGTTTTCGGGCTGGTCTTGTTGTGATTTGAAGTGGCTACTGGGGTAGATTGGAGCTGGCACCAGTTTGGCTACTTGGAGTCGGTGCCAGCTGTCCTCTAGTGGCCTTCTCTTCGGTCGATTTTCGTCCATCTTTGTCGCCGACCCTTGTCCTTGCATGGCCACACCTCCCCCTCTTTTATCATGACCTCCATGATTAAGCGGAGTCTCATCATATTGGAACCGACGCCGGCCATGCACTGTTTATACGAACTTTGAAGCGACAAAAAATAGTTAGAGTACAGCATAACAGAGTGGAACCGGCGCCGGCACCAAGAGCTAAGGTAGCGCCAGTTGCATGCTGGATTACATTGTGTGGAAAATAAGAAAAAAATGATGAACAATTGGAGGAACAAAACACAACCGACACCAACTCTGAGAGCCAAGGCAGCGCCGGTTGTGCCCTGAAGTTAAGGCGATGCTTTGATTTTTCTACGTAGTTTTTGGTAATCTGTGGAGTTTTAGTACTTTCCAACTTCTACTCGACCAAGAACATTACGCCAAAGAGTTTAAGCAGTTCCAAAGCCTATAAATAGAGGGAAATCACAAGAGAAAATGAGAGAATTCATTGATCATCATAGAGAATCACTCAAATCAAAGAAGGAATTCTTCAATTCAAGGAGGGTTGTGCAAAAAGGTTTTCAAAGGAAGAAGAATGAGGCTTGTGTATGAGTGCTTTCTTTTACTTTTTTTTCTTTTTCTTGACAATGATATGTTAATTGTTTTATTATAATTTGACATTATTTTAGAGAGTCGTGATTTTTAGAGTTATTTGATCTTTTGATTAATTGATTGTTATTCTTGATATTTGATTACTTGTGCTTATTATGAGATTAATTGGTTGGGTCTTTCCAGTAACTTGCTTGGACAAAGGGGTTGATGGCAGTTTCAATTCATTAGTTTCATATTTATTAGCTCTTAACTTGCTTGGACAAAGGGGTTAAGAGTAGGGACAAAGTAATTCATGGTTAATTAATGTTTGCCAGGATATGGATTCATTGGTTAATTTCATGTGTAATTTACCAGGAATGGGAATTAAATCAAGGATTATGGTTAATGCATCTTTTGGGTAAGACTGGTTGAGACAGGATATGTGATGCTAAGTTACCTAGAAGATAGGGAATCATGGATTGGACAAAGAAGTGAATCTATGTTGTCCTTCATAATGCGATGGGAATAATTAGTTATGATAATGATTAAGTACTTTAGGATCATGTTTGTCAAAACAATGGTTTAAGTTATATACTTCTCCATCTATAACATGTATATATTTTATTTTATTTTCCTTTTTATTTCGTTTTTTACTTTATCGAGTCAATTAAACAATGAAAGAAAAGGTGATTAGTGTATACTTGTTCCTAGAGGATCGACACTCGTTTGAACCCTATGCTATGCTAATGATGAGTACGCTTTCTCATATGTGTAATTTGGGGTTAATGTTTTAATTTAAACTTGATTGGGAATGTACTTATTTTTATATGATTTTTATACCTAAATCTATACGTATCAAGTTTTTGGCGCCGTTGCCAAGGAACAATATCATGAAAGCTTGGACTTTGTTGATTTAACCATCTAAATATGTAAATACTTAAATATGTAAATATGTAAAATTGTTCTTTTCGCAAAAAGGTGCTATCTTTTATATCTTGTGTATCTTTGTATACTCTTGTAATCTAATTTGCTAACTTTGACTAACTTTGTATTTTGTTGTAATCATAAATTCTGTTATCTAACTTTCGTCTTGTCTTTGCTAGGTGTTAGCCTTGGTACATGATCTAATGACTTGAAGGTGATATAGTAGATTTCGTTTTGTTTTTATTTATTTCTTCATGAATTAAATTGCATTATTTATCATTACTGCATGTTCATCATTTTTATTTCAAAAAAAAAAAAGAAACGAGTTGTATTGATGATAGATTGACAAAATTACAAGATAACATTGATGTTTTTAGTGAGACATCATTAGAAGCATTAGTGAGTTCTTTTATTACCAATACACATTCATTTGTTCAGTGGCATGAAGAAGCTTCCCAATGATTGGGTGATCAAAGGGAACAATTAGTTCAGATTGTTAAGGAGACTCCTAAGTTCATGCTAGCCCGTGCGGCTATGTGGGACAATTGCATGATGTGGCAAGAGAGATATTTGATTCTACTCTATGTGCTCATAATTCTAATATTTCTTTGTCACACGATTTATTAGGCTCTTCTCACTTGTTAGAGACCAATGGTCCCAATGATGATGTAGGAGTTCAACATACCTCAAGAAGTTGGATTTATCATTCATTCTAAGAAACCCTTTGAAGATGTTGACGAATTCTACCCTTCACCCCAATTTCAGGGAGGTAACTTGGTATTTGTAGAAGCGTTGAAAAGTAAGAATTTCTCAATCCCATGGCTAAGAACTCAAATACTAAGTTTAAAGGGGTATTTTAAATTGTAGAAATTCTTTTGAAGGGTTAATCGGTGATTTCAAATTTGATGCATCCGTTAGATACCATGTGCACTCATTTGTTGAAAAAGATATTTACGTGTCTAAAGGAATGTTAGAGAAGGAGGTTTATGTGTTTGGCTTTGCTGAGACAAATCATTTTCATAAACCCTCCATTTTTCAAAATCATCCATTGTTCATTCTACATTCATCATGCCTATCTTCTATTTTGAGCTTTAATTTCTTTTCAAAAGAATGGATGAGGAAGCATGATGGGTCTAGAGAGTTTTTGTTTTATTTTTATTTTTTTGTTATTATTTTGGTCTTTTTCTTTAGTTTGTTTTCTTTTATTCAAGTATGTTTTATTTTATTATTATTTTCCATATGATTTTATTTGTGTTTTGTTTTATAGGCATAAAGTCCTCTTGGACAAGCCATTCTCTTTACCTCAAGCTTGGCTATCTATTAGAGTATTATTGCACTTGGGTAGTATTACTTACACTTTCTAACCCCTTATTATTATTAGTCCTTTTGGAGATTCTTTCTTGTGTTTAATTTTTGCCAATGAGGACATTGTCCAATTTAAGTTTGGGGGAGTGGTTTGGAGATATACTTTGTCCAAGCTTTTATCAATTTTATTGTGATACAATGAATAGAAGTATTATCTCTTTCTTATCTCTTCTTCTTTATATTTTTGGTCCCGTAGCAGTGTTTATTCCTTGTTCTATTTATTTGGCCATTGAGGACAATGTCCAGTTTAAGTGTGAGGGAGTGATTTGATTAAAAATTCTTTTATGGATGTGTAACACCACACGACTACGTACCCTAAAAGAGCAGGGATGTCGCCCCGTCCCGTAGGACAAGGGGTCTTTAGAACGAAGTATAAAATATAAAGGCAATCTCCAAAGGAATCAATTTAGATAAATAAAGAAATACTCTTATTACATCAGGCTCAACTTGGAGCAAAATGAGATAAAACAAATATCGTTCAGAAGTATAAACGACAAAAATCCCCTAGAACAGCATGGGAAAAAATAGCCAAAGCCTCTACTATCAAGCCCCGCTGCCTCAACACAATCTATCTCCTAAAAACATGATGTAAAACGGTGTGAGAATAAATCTCAATAAGTCCTGTGTGTGCGCATGGTGTTTTGAATAGTACGTGTATGCAAAGTGCAAAATATTTGTTGAAACAATTTGGCAAGTCATAAACAATCTCTTTTCGCAAGGAGTGGGTTTTTCTCATTGTCATACTTTGTACAAAATAAATCCTCCACTCGAATAAACAGTCATGTCACCACACGTTAGGCTCCATGAGAACAAAATAGCCAAGGCACCACACTTTGTGCACCTTGTCCGGACCAAATTACCACACGTTGGGCGTTCTGATCAAGGTGAGTGTACAGCCCATCGGGTGAGATACTCCTCCATCTCTACACCCAATAAAACCATCCGGGTGTCCATGTCGGGAATATAAATAATACCATACCAGGTATACATGCTAGCTCGGACTAGCCTGGCCTGACCAACCAACACTGTCACCTTTTCAAGCAGAGTTCATCTTCTGGAGGTGGCCTCCTGCCAGAAGACTTACGCTAGCCCTCCAAGACTAGTATTGTTAGCCTACCCTTATTGAGTACTCAATGAACATATCCGTCAATTCCTGATTCACAATATTTCCAAACCTTGGCTTTGTAAAACGTGGTTTTCTTTAAAAGAGATTTCTAAAAGTTTAAGGAAAAGAATAGTTTTCTTGATAAAATCGTTAGTTTGACAAAACCGTTTAAAGAATAAATATCCACGTTTACAACCCAAGCAAACATAGTTCAACAATAGCTTTACAAAGCTTCACAACATAGACTTGCCATCACAACATTTAACAAAAGAGTTTATGCAAGGACTTACTTGATATGCCTCAGATAAACGTGATAAATTCACAGCTGGCTTTCCTCAATTATCCTCCTGATCTAAACCACATAATATC
The DNA here is from genome assembly GCA_026120185.1 of Voacanga thouarsii. Taxonomy (NCBI): domain Eukaryota; kingdom Viridiplantae; phylum Streptophyta; class Magnoliopsida; order Gentianales; family Apocynaceae; genus Voacanga; species Voacanga thouarsii. The sequence continues at coordinate 298,466 of JANUWF010002030.1, read as the reverse complement.
ATGATCAGGGTCTCAATTAATTCAAACATGCTCTAATCCTATTTATTTTCACAACAATTCGCAATCCCCTATTTAATTCCAAGTAAACTATTCAATTCCCAAAGATCATATAGCACGACCACATGTTCATCTCGCCAATAAATACCATTAAACTTTACTTTCGGCATCAAGGGTGGGTATTCCCTTACCTTGCAACAACCGGGTAATGAGGTCTCGATACTCCTAGGGTGATCGTCCCGAATTCGCTTGAGAAGAAGAGAAAAGCTACCTCATTTGCTCCTCTTGACCGAAAATTAAAGAAGAAGATGAAATCAGCCTCTATGGGGCGTGATTTTAGGGTAGAAAAAAGAGAAAAGATTCATTAGAGAAAACGACATCAAGAGGTTGAAAGGAGGTAGCTTTTCTCTTCTTCTCAAGTGAACTCAGGACGATCACCCTAGGAGTATCGAGACCTCATTACCCGGTTGTTGCAAGGCAAGGGAATACCCACCCTTGATGCCGAAAGTAAAGTTTAATGGTGTTTATTAGCGAGATGAACATGTGGTCGTGGTATATGATCTTTGGGGATTGAATAGTTTACTTGGAATTAAATAGGGGATTGCGAATTGTTGTGAAAATAAATGGGATTAGAGCATGTTTGAATTAATTGAGACCCTGATCATGATATTATGTGGTTTAGATCAGGAGGATAATTGAGGAAAGCCAGTTGTGAATTTATCACGTTTATCTGAGGCATATCAAGTAAGTCCTTGCATAAACTCTTTTGTTAAATGTTGTGATGGCAAGTCTATGTTGTGAAGCTTTGTGAAGCTATTGTTGAACTACGTTTGCTTGGGTTGTAAACGTGGATATTTATTCTTTAAACGTTTTTGTCAAACTAATAATTTTATCAAGAAAATTATTCTTTTCCTTAAACTTTTAGAAATCTCTTTTAAAGAAAACCACGTTTTACAAAGCTAAGGTTTGGAAATATTGTGAATCGGGAATTGACGGATATGTTCGTTGAGTAGTCAATAAGGGTAAGCTAACAATACTAGTCTTGGAGGGCTAGCGTAAGTCTTCTGGCAGGAGGCCACCTCCAGAAGATGAACTCTGCTTGAAAAGGTGACAGTGTTGGTTGGCCAGGCCAGTCTGAGCTAGCATGTGTACCTGGTATGGTATTATTTATATTCCTGGCATGGACACCCGGATGGTTTTGTTGGGTGTAGAGATGAAGGAGTATCTCACCCGGTGGGCTGTACACTCACCTTGATCAGAACGCCTAACGTGTGGTAATCTGGTCCGGACAAGGTGCGCAAAGTGTGGTGCCTTGGCCATTTTGTTCTCATGGAGCCCAACGTGTGGTGACATGACTGTTTATTCGAGTGGAGGATTTATTTTGTACAAAGTGTGACAATGAGAAAAACCCACTCCTTGCGAAAAGAGATTGTTTATGACTTGCCAAATTATTTCTACAAATGTTTTGCACTTTGCATACACGTACTATTCAAAACACCATGCGCACACACAGGACTTACTGGGATTTATTCTCACACCGTTTTACATCATGTTTTCAGGAGGTAGATTGTGTTGAGGCAGCGGGGCTTGATAGTAGAGGCTTTGGCTATTTTTTTCCCATGCTGTTCTAGGGGACTTATGTCGTTTATACTTCGGAACGATGTTTGTTTTATCTCGTTTTGCTCCAAGTTGAGCCTGATGTAATAAGAGTATTTATTTATTTATCTAAGTTGATTCCTTTGGAGATTGCCTTTATATTTTATACCTCGTTCTAAAGACCCCTTATCCTACGGGACGGGGTGACATCCCTGCCTTTTTAGGGTACGTAGTCGTGGGGTGTTACAAGTGGTATCAGAGAGAGGTTTAGGCAATTACTTGACTTATGGGGTTCTATTTTCTTAAGTATTCTGATCTGGTGCTAATTTTTATCTTTTGTTCATAGGATGGTCAAAAGAGTTGTATCGGCTGTCAGAGACTGGCCCGCTGGCTGCAGGAATCCACCTGCCCCACTACCCATAGCTGATCCACCCGCGCCTGATTCTGAGAGAGAGCGCGAGTCGTTAGTGCTAGACGACCTGGGGGTTGAGATGAAGATAGAGGTCGAGGAGAGCTTAGGGGAAGATGAGGGGGATGAGGAGATGACGGAGTTGAGTGAGGGAGAGGTAGATGAGCTAGGGAATAAGGGAGACGATGAGAACGAAGGAGAGATGGTTGGGGTAGAAGGAGAGGACAAGAAGGTAATGGAGGTTCCCCAGACCCCGCAGGTGGGGGAAGTTGGTAGGACCCCTGCTTGCCATAACCCTAAAGGGTCCAGTGGTGAGGGATATACGCCGAGAGATGAGGTTGTCCCGGGAGAGAGAGACCTTAGGCAGTTAGCTCTAGGAGGGGTAGATTCGGGAAAGAGGAAGCTGGAATAGAGTCCTAAGGGGTGTGGACTCCGATACGGACTGGGCGTAGATGCTATGCTAAGGAGAAAGGGGTTGGTTGATCCATCTGACTTGGGGAGTGAGAGGCCTGCGCCTAAGGGTATAGTTAGATTAGCATTGGATGAGTTCTATAAGACGGCCATGAGAGCCAAGAGAGGCCAAGAGGGTGAGTCAGGGCAGCCAAGTGGGAGTGTTGGTTTCACGAGGAACTACATAGGGAGACCCGATAGCTCCCTGAGGTGGCTGGTAGAACTGGCCTCTGACGACTCCGATACTTCTGTTGAAACTAGGGAGAGTCGAACATAGAAGACTAGCAGCTTTTACTTTTTCTTTCTTTGGAATTTGCATACTTTTGTTTGTTTATCTCTTTTAAGGGAGCATGTGGCTCATAGGGCCTATTTATCATCCTAAATAAAAAGGGTATCGTATGAGATGACCCCTTCTTTTCTGCAAAGAATGGTTTATATGATAATCATGAGTTTTGTTTATTACTTGATTTATCTCTGCACGTTATCATCACATTCTCTTTTAGATGAGTACATTGCTATCAACTGATCATGCAACTAAGCATAATCTTTTCCTCCTTGGTAACTAACTGACCCTGAGTGAATGTGATTAAGATGGCACCAAGACGCCGAACAGTTGTGCATAGAAGAACGGTGCAAGAGAGTGCATCCTCCACCCCAAAATTTGAGCAGATGCATCGTTCCACCCCCGACGTGGAGGAGCACCTGCCACGCGAGCAAGAATTGGCTTCAAAGAGGTCACGGGAGGTGACCATGGGTCAGGCTTTCGACAAGATGGCCTCGATTCTACAGAACTTGACGGAAAGATTGGACAAGGTGGCCAGGAAACCACCGCGGGGAGAGGATGAGGCTCTGGAGCCTTTCCTGAAGTTCCAACCTCCCACATTCCAGGGGGAGGTCGAACAGGATGAGAAAGCCGAGCAATGGATTGAGCAGATGGAGGACATTTTCGCTACTTTGCAGTACTCGAAAGAGACGATGGTGAAGTTCGCTGCTTTTCGGCTAAGAGGACCGTCTCGAGCATGGTGGCAGCGGGTGCGGGGTGATTGGGATAAGGAGGAGCAGGAATGGACGTGGGACGATTTTACGGAGGCTTTTCGGGCTGAGTACATTCCTCGATAGGTGGCTGAGAAGAGGGAGGACGAATTCCAGACCCTCAGGCAGGGAGGCATGACCGTGGCCCAATATGCAGCCCCATTCATGCAATTGTCCAAGTACTGCAAGTGCTTGGTAGACACGGAGCAGAAGCACACCCGGCAATTCGTGAAAGGGCTTAGGCTAGAGTTGAGGAAAGCATTGGCCCCATCGCCGCCTACATCGTACACTGCCGCTATGGACGCAGCTTCTCGGATGGAGAACGAAGATCGGCATCGACTGGTGAACCGACCCTTTCAACCAAGTCGTCCACCTATGAGGCCTTCCGGCAATAAGCGACCTGCGGCCTTTATGCTGTGGGGAAATCGGGGTAAGCAGCCTCGAGTGCCAGTAGCAGGACCGATGCAAGGCAGCCTGAATTGCCGGCTGTGTGGGAAGCGGGGCCACACCGAAAGAAACTACTGGCGTAATGGGGGTGTGAGGAGGTGCTTCAATTGTGGAGACCCGGGACACTTGAGAAACGTCTGCCCCAAACCCTTAAGGATTGAGCAGACCGCGCCAGCCCAACCAATGGGACGAAATAGAGGCGCCGCTGCTGGACCAGGCGGAGCGAGAGGCTTGAAGCCCCAGGTGTAGGCCAAAGTTTTTGCCCTGAGCCGAGAGGAAGTCGGAGCAGACGCCGCCGTGATCGAAGGTAACCTTTCTATCCAAGGTTATCTTGTTAATGTTCTGATAGATCCAAGATCCACACACTCTTATGTAAGTAAAGTATGTGCTTCACGTCGGGGCTGGGAAGGAAATGAGCTACCTTATACCCTAGTAGTTAGTTCTCCCTTAGGAAATGTGGTGGAAGCAGGCAAGAAAATGTGAAGTTGTAGAGTTGAGGTTGGGAAGGAGATTCTGGAGGCCGACCTTATAATCCTGTCCATGGACGATTATGACTTAATCTTGGGCATGGAATGGTTGTCGAAACACAGAGCTCGTGTGGACTGTAAGGTCAAGACGGTACAGTTTGTGAGACCTGAACGGGAAGTTGAGTTTACCATGGATCTGATTCCCGGAGCAGAACCGGTATCAAGAACCCCCTACCGGATGGCACCGACAGAGTTGAAGGAGTTAAAGAAGCAATTGGAAGAATTGCTAAGGCAAGGCTACATCCAGCCGAGTACATCACCGTGGGGAGCCCCGGTGTTGTTTGTCAAGAAGAAAGATGGAACCTTGAGGCTATGTATCGATTATCGGGGACTGAACAATCTAACGATCAAGAATAAATACCCTCTACCCTTGATCGATGAGTTGTTTGATCAACTGTAAGGCGCTGCTTGCTTTTCGAAATTGGACCTACGGTAAGGATACTATCAGGTGAGGATCAAAGAAGAAGACATTCCTAAGACTGCATTCAACACGCGGTATGGCCATTACGAATTTGTAGTAATGCCGTTTGGTGTAACCAACGCACCGGCAGTATTCATGGATTTGATGCATCGCATTTTTCAACCATACTTGGACAAGTTTGTGGTTATATTCATCGATGACATTTTGATCTACTCCAAAAATCTGGAGGACCACGCGGAGCACTTAAGGTTGGTCCTAGAGAAGCTGAGGGAATTCAAACTTTACGCTGTGTTCAGTAAGTGTGAGTTTTGGCTGAGCTTAGTGTTTTTTCTTGGTCACGTGATATCCAATGAGGGGATCAAGGTGGACCCTGCTAAGGTAGAAGCCATAGCTAACTGGAAACAACCGGAGAACATTACCGAGATACGAAGTTTCCTTGGGTTGGCTGGGTACTATCGGCGTTTTATTAAAAATTTCTCCACTTTAGCTTCATCAATGACACGACTGTTGAAGAAGGATGTCGTTTTTGCTTGGAGTGAGAAATGCGAGAAGAGCTTCCAAGAACTTAAGAGGAGGTTGATTTCAGCACCCGTGCTGAGTCTGCCTGAGGCTGATAAGCCCTATGCACTCTATACAAATGCATCCAAGGAAGGACTAGGAGCTGTGCTAATGCAGGAAGGGAAAGTCATAGCTTATGCATCTAGGAGGCTAAAGCCGCACGAAGTTAATTATCCCACGCATGACCTAGAGCTAGCAGCTATAGTGTTTGCCTTGAAGAAATGGCGACATTACTTGTATGATGCACAATATGAGGTTTTCACTGACCATAAGAGTTTGAAGTACATCTTCACGCAAAAGGACTTGAATCTCCGACAGCGTAGGTGGATGGAGTTCCTAGAAGAATATAAGTGCCCTATTAACTATCATCCGGGTAAAGCGAATGTGGTAGCAGACGCTCTAAGTCGGAAGGTGAAAATGGCACACTTGAGAATACAGGAGGTGTGGCAGTCCAGAATATCCTGGAGAAGGAGGTGCAAGTGCAAGAGAGGAAGATCTGCGTGAACAACTTGACCCTAAAACCCAATCTGGACCAGGAAATTATATCAGGTCAATAGGGCAGTACAGAATTTCAAACTTTCAGGGAGAAAGAGATCGCGAGAGGAGGAGGTGATTTCTGAACCGATGAGAATGGGGTATTATACTTTCGAGATCGGATTTATGTACCGGACATCCAGGACTTAAGGAAGAGGATACTGGACGAAGCACACAAGAGCAAATATACCATACACCCTGGGGAGGTAAAGATGTACCAAGACTTGAAGATGAAATATTGGTAGGCTGGAATGAAGAGGAATATAGTTCAGCATGTGTCAACCTGCTTGACGTGCTAGAAGGTTAAAATGAAACATAAGAAGTCTGCAGGGTTACTGCAACCGTTACCGATTCCCGAATGGAAATGGGAAGAGGTGACCATGGACTTTGTAACTGGCCTTCCGATGACCAAGTCACATAAAGATGCGATCTGGGTAGTAGTGGACCGATTAACCAAGACAGCGCACTTCATACCGGTAAACGTAAGGGACTCGATGGAAAAGTTGGCTTAGACATATACCCGAGAAATTGTAAGGTTGCATGGTGTACCGTCAAGCATTGTGTTGGATAGGGATCCCAGATTCACTTCAAGGTTCTAGGGTAAGTTTCAGGAGTCCTTGGGCACAACCCTGAAATTCAGCACCTCTGCTCATCCGCAAACAGACGGACAATCCGAAAGAGTCATTTAGATACTGGAAGACATGCTCCGAGCATGTATCTTGGACTTTGGAGATAAGTGGATTGAGTCTTTACCGCATGCGGAGTTAGCATATAACAACAGCTATCAGGCGTCGATCGAAATGGCGCCGTACGAAGCACTATATGGGCGAAAATGCCAAGTACCGATATACTGGGGATGGACAGAAGAAGGGAATGTTAAGAAGACTGGTGAAGTATGCATTCAGGAGATGACGGATAAGATTAAGTTAATTCGAGAAAGGCTAAGGGCGGCGCAAAACAGACAGAAGAGTTATGCAGACTCTAGGAGAAGGGAATTGGAGTTCCAAGTAGGTTACCGTGCATTCTTGAAGTTGACTCCTAGTAGAGGAATCCTGAAACATCCGAGGGGAGGGAAGTTGAGTCCTAGGTATTTGGGACCATTCCCGATATTGGAGAAAATTGGACCGATTGCCTACCGATTGGATCTACCTGATGGTCTAATTGGGATGCATGATGTATTTCATGTCTCTCAGTTAAAGAGGTACAACCCCGATCTGAGTCATGTACTCAATGAGGAACCGTTGGAGTTGCAATCCAATTTGAGTTATATGGAGAGACCCGTCGAGATCTTGGAGCGGAGTATTAAGACGCTTCGAAATAAGCAGATACCCATGGTGAAGATACTTTGGGATCATCATGAAGCACAGGATGCAACGTGGGAAATGGAGGAATAGTTAAGACGGAAGTATCCGGGTATGCTCGAAGGGTATGAAATCTGAATTTCGGGACGAAATTCTCTTAAGGGGGAGGGGATGTAATACCCCGCCCAAAACCACCTTTGACTATGGGGAAAAGTCATGCATTGCATAGCATCTTGCATTTCATGTGGTAGCTAGAATAATTTTATTTGCATGGATGCATGTGAATTTTTCCGTTGCTCTTGCATTTGAATTAATTGATGTGAAATAGTTGTGTTGTTAAAGATTTAGATAAGGGAGGTTTGGTCGAAGATTTGGAAGGATGAGTATTAGAGTGGTGAGAATTGATTGTGGAAAAAATCAGTGTTGGAGTTGTTTTGGAATAGCGGAGAGGTTGGTGATTTCCTTTGGTGACCCGAGTTCGAATCCTATCTCTTGAAAATTTTAAGCTTTCTTTTGAATTCCTTTTCTAGTATTCTTCATGCGTTGGCCAAAAACCCCTAGTGAGGTGCCATTTTGAAGAATTTCAAGTGGTATAAAACTCTTCTTGATGAATATTAGAGTTAGGGAATATATTAGGGAAAAATCTTATTTTATACCTCATTCTAAAGACCCCTTGTCCTACGGGACGGGGCGACATCCCCGCCCTTTTAGGGTACGTAGTCGTGGGGTGTTACAAGATGCATATACTTTATCCTTCTTGTGAGCAAAAAGTTTCAAAATTTTCAAAATTTTTTCTGATTTTATTTGAGATTTCAAGATGTATTTTAAATGCATGTCTTTATGATGGATTATAAAGTGTACGTTCTTGATCATTTATGTCTTATGCATGACTTTTTGCACGCACTTGGACGAAGTAATTCTTGATCTAATGCTTTGCATTGTTCTTAGATCGATTTTTCTACTAAAATTCATGGAGCATTCTAGAACTTACTTGAATATCTCTCGAGGCGAAAGAAGAAAGACAATCATGATTTAACTTAGGAATGATGGTAATATGCCTTCTTTGGATAGTTTGAGCTTTTCAAGCCTACCTATTTTCATAACATCCCTAGTGCCTATTTTAAGCCTAAATTGTTGATTTCTTTCTTTAAAACCCGTCACAATACTTTATCCATTGCTTGTTTTGAGAGTTTGAATAATTTTTCAAATCTTTATGCTCTTGATGGATGAAAGTGCATGAATGCGAATGTTGAGGGAGAGTACTTGGAGAAAGATCATGACTCATTACTTTCAGTCATGAATCAATAGAAAGAAAGAGCTGGAAAGAGAAAAGAAAGGAAAGAAAAAGAAAAGAGAGATTGAAAACAAGAGAAGAAAAGAAATAGCTGCTGGAAAAGATGGAAAGAAAAAAGAAATTGAGAAAGAAAAGAAAAGCAGCAGTGAATGACAAGAAGAGAAAAGAAAGAGAACAGAAAAATTTTTGAAAGGAAAAGAGAGATGAAAGATCATAAAAGGGATGGTGATTGAGTTGTAAAAGTTAAGTTCATATAAAGTACTTGACACCATTACTGGAAATTTTAGTGATCTTGTGAAAGAAATAGAGAAGAGTTGATGAAAAAAGAAAAAGAAAGAGAAAAAAATGCAGGATTTGCTTGAGTTGAGTTGTAATTGTTGAATAAGGTTATGGTTTGATTAATTTCTAGAATAGGAGAGCAAGAAGAGTTTGGAAATTATTGATTCATTTGTTTATCCTTTTCTTTCGAACTCTCAGCTTCTTTGATATTTGATTCTCCTATATCCTTCATTTGATAAGCTACATTACAAACCTTTAGCCTTATATTACAAGTAGAATCATGATATGTCTCGGATAAGTGGAGAGAATGTATGAAAGGTACGCCTATGGAATGCATATTCTTTTTGAACTAAATTCTTTCTAATGGTTTGAGAATATTGTGAACTCTTGAGATGGTTCTACTAAGTCATTATTCACTACACAAGTCTTGCATTTGTTGTGAAAGATGTAGTAGCATATGTTTTATGCTCTTGAATAAAGAAAGCATTAGAGATATTATTTTGAAATTAATTGAGTGATTTGATGAAACCTTGTGTTTTCCTACTTGTCTTTGATACTTTGCTTGAGGACAAGCAAAGAGATAAGTGTGGGGGAATATGATAGCGGCTAAATTAGTCATATTTTTCCTAGTTATTCGAGGCAATTTTGTGATACGTTTTGTTCAATAACTAGTCATATTCCTTCATATTTGAAATATTACCCTTGAAAAGGAATTTTGTTCATTATTTCAGATTTTTGGGCTAAAACGAAGCGAAAACGTCGCAAAACAAACGAGAGGCGGCGCCAGCAAGGGCACTGGAACCGGCGCCAGCCATGTACTATTTACACGAACTTCAAAACGACAAAAAATTGTCAGAATAGAGTGGAACCGGTGCCAGCTCCAAGAGCCAAGGTGGCACCGGCTGCATGCTGGATTACATTGTGCGAAAATCAAGAAAAAATCGACAAACAATCGGAGAAACAGAACATAACTGGAGCCAACTCCAAGAGCTAAGGTAGCACTTGTTGTGCCTTGAATTTAAGGGAGTGCTTTGATTTTTCTACGCGATTTTTGGTAATCTATGGAGTTTTAGTACTTTCCAACTTCTACTCGGCTAAGAACATTACATAAATGAGTGTAAGCACTTCCAAAGCCTATAAATAGAGGGAAAACACAAGAGAAACAGAGAGAATTCATTGATCATCATAACAAATCACTCAAATCAAAGGAGGAATTCTTTAATTCGAGAAGGGTTGTGCACGAAGGTCTTCAAAGGAAGAAGAATGAGGCTTATCTATGAGTGCTTTCTTTTACTTTGTTTTCGTTTTCTTGACAATGATATGTTAGTTGTTTTTATTATAATTTGACATTGTTTTAGATAGTCATGATTTTTAGAGTTATTTGATCTTTTGATTAATTGATTATTATTCTTGGTATTTGATTACTTGTGCTTATTATGAGATTAATTGGTCGGGTCATTCCATTAACTTGCTTGGACAAAGGGGTTGATGGCAGTTTCAATTCATTAGTTTCATATTTGTTAGCTCTTAACTTGCTAGGACAAAGGGGTTAAGAGTAGGGACAAAGTATTTCAAGGTTAATTAATATCCGCCAGGATATGGATTCATTGGTTAATTTCATGTGTAATTTACCAGGAATAGGAATTAAATCAAGGACTATGGTTAATGCATCTTTTAGGTAAGACTAGTTGAGACAGGATATGTAATTCTAAGTTACCTAGAAGATAGGGATTCATGGATTGGACAGAGAAGTGAATCTATGTTATCCTTCATGATGCCAAGGGAATAATTAGTTATGATAATGATTAAGTACTTTAGGATCATATTTGTCAAAACAATGGTTTAAGTTACATACTTCTCTATCCTTGACATGTATATATTTTATTTTATTTTATTTTCCTTTTTATTTCGTTTTTTACTTTATCGAGTCGGTTAAACAATGATAGAAAAGGTGATTAGTGTATACTTGTTCCTGGAGGATTGACACTCGTTTGAACCCTATGCTATGTTAATGATGAGTACGCTTGCTCATATGTGTAATTTGGGGTTAACGTTTTAATTTAAACTTGATTGGGAATGTGCTTATTTTTATATGATTTTTATACCCAAATCCATACACATCATATTCCAAGACCTTTAGCCTTACATTACAAGCTTGAAAGTCCTACTTGACTTAAGTAGAATCATGATATGTCTCGGATTAGTGGAGAGAGTGTATGAAAGGTAAGCTTACGGAATGAATAGTCTTTTTGAAATACATTCTTTCCAATGGTTTGAGAATGATGTTCAAGTATTGAGATGGTTCTACTAGTCATGATACACTTACACAAGTCTTGCGTTCGTTATAAAAGATATAGTAGCATGTGTTTTATGTTCTTAAATGAAGAAAGCATTAGAGATATTGTTTTGGAATTGGTTTGAGTGAATCTGATGAAACCTTATGTTTTTCTTACTTGTCATTGATACTTTACTTGAGAACAAGTTCTCAAGCAAAAAGCTAAGTGTGGGGGAATGTGATAGGGCCTAAATTAGTCATATTTTTTTTAGTTATTTGAGGCTATTTTGTGATATATTCTATTCAATTACTAGTCATATTCCTTTATATTTGAGATTTTACCCTTGAAAAGGTATTTTGTTCATTATTTCAAATTTTAGGGGTAAAACAAAGTAAAAACGTCGCAAAACAGAACATAGGTGGCACCGGCCAGGGCAGAGGAACCGGCGCCGACCACACACTATTGGCATGTACTTCGAGACGACGAGAAATTGTTGAAACAGGAACGGAACAAAACCAAACCAGCACTAGCTCTAGCAGCCAAGGCGGTGCCGGCGGTACTCTGGACAACATTATGCTGAAATCAAGAAAAGATCGCAAACGATTGAAAAAATATAACACAACCAGCGCTGACTCCAACAGTCAAGGCGGCATCGGCTGTGCCCCAAGGATAAGATGGAATCTTGATTTTTCTACGCGATTTTTGGTAATCTGCAGTATTTTAGTATCTTCCTACTTCTACTCGGCTAAGAACCTTACACCAATGAGTTTAGGCACTTCCTAAGCCTATAAATAGATGGAAAACGCAAGAGAAGATAGGGAATTCATAGATCATAATAGAAAATCACTCAAATCAAATGAGGAATTCTCCAAATCAAATAGGGTTGTACAAGAAGGTTTTTAAATGAAGAAAAATGAGGCTTATCTATGAGTGCTTTCTTTTACTTTATTTTCCTTTTCTTGAACAATGATGTTTTAATTGTTTTATTGTAATTTGACATTGTTTTAGGTATTCATGATTTTTTAGAGTATTTGATCTTGTAATTAATTGATTGTTCTTCTTGATATTTAATTACTTAAGCTTATTACGAGATTAATTGGTTGGTTCTTTCCATTAACTCGCTAAAGGTTAATTGATGTTTGCCGAGACCAAGGATTCATTGGTTAATTTCATGTTTTAAATTTGCCGAGACCAAGGAAACTTAGTCAAGGATTGTGTTTAATGCATCTTTTAGGTAAATTAGTTGAGACGAGACCAAGTCATTCTGATTTATCTTGAAGGTAGTGATTGCATGGATTGAAAAAGAAGTAAATCTATCTTAATCCTTCATGATGCTAAGAGAATAGTTAATTATGATAATGATTAAGTCCTTTAAGATTATGTTTGTCAAAATAATGGTTTGAGATACATAATTCTCCATCGTTGACATGTATATATATTCTTTTATTTTCTTTTATTTTTTATTTTATTTTTATTTTTATTTATTTTTCATTTTATTGAGTTGCTCAAACAATGAAAGAAAAGTGATTAATGCATACTTGTTCTTAGAGGATCGACACTCGTTTGAACCCTATACTATGCTTAATGATGAGTACGCTTGCTCATATGTGTAATTTGGGGTTCACGTTTTAATTTAAACATGATTGGGAATGTACTTATTTTTATATGATTTTTATACCCAAATAAATACGCATCAAAGCACAATGCTCAGCAAACAAAGTACATTGGAGATCTCAAGTCTAAGAATACTTGCACACTTGCTATATTGAGATTATATCACTGGCACTAAATAGTTATCCATGTGATTATCTCTTTGCTAGGTCATCTAACGAACTTGTTCCATTAACAAGCATCCACGTGTTAACTTTAAGTATCTCAATACTCACGGATATAAGAACCACCACCTGATCAAATCAGAAAGTCTAACACATGCTAGTCTTAACATATTAATGATGTCCAGTCTCATTAATACTATGACTAGGGACTATTTAAGTACTAACACTATAAAGTGTAGTAGGAATCTCATATCATGATCTCTATCGTGATTTTCTTAATACAGTGTTGTACTAGGGACTTTATTTAATAGTTATATAACACAAAAGTAAACAAAAAAACTGTAAGATAAATAACGTCTTTTATTAAATAAAATGTGTCATATATAATGTACAAGTGATTGCCTCTAGGGCATAACACTAACAGGGGCTATCCAACTTATGTACTGATCAAGGGAGATAAGTTAGAACCAAGATCGAAATTATGCTATTTTGTTGGGTATCCAAAAGAGACAAAAAGAGGCTACTTTTATCATCCCAAGGAGCAGAAAGTACTGGTAAGTACTAATAGCACATACTTAGAGGATGATTAAAGTACTTCTACTAAAGGTTCAATAAGGTTAGAACTCGAAGAGAAGTTATCTTTGGAATCAACTTCTTCAGACCCTATTATGGAACAAGAAGCGGCACAACCTCAAGATCCTATACAAATGGAGCCTTATCGTAGTGGAAGGGTATCTAGGGTTCCAGAAAGATGGACTTGAAAGGCTTTTAAGCAGGTCTCTAACTATCAGAAACAAGATCCCACTAGATACGAAGACTCTATTACTAATGCCAATATAAATCTGTGGCATAAAGCAATAAAAGCTGAGATTGAGTTCATGTACTTCAATCAGGTTTAGGTCTTGTAGCTTCACTTGAAAGGATAAAACCCATTGTGTACAAGTGGGTATACAAGAGGAAGAGGGAAACGGATGGGAAGGTGGAAACCTTCAAAGTCAGGCTTGTGGCAAAAGGGTATACGCCGAAAGAGGAAATTGACTATGAGGAAACCTTTTCCCCCATAGCTATGCTTAAGTCCATCCATATCCTCCTTGCCATCACATGTAATTATGACTACGAGATATGGCAAATGGATGTCAAGACGGCATTTCTTAATGGCCATCTTAGTAAAGACATCTATATGTCCCAACCGGAAGGTTTTATTGCTAAAGGCCAGGAACATATAGTTTGCAAGCTTAAGAAGTCTATTTATGGACTTCAACAAGTATCTAGAGTATAGAACATTTATTTTGACGACACTGTAAAGTCTTACGATTTCATTCAAAACGAGGATGAACTATGCGTGTACAGGAAATTAGAAGGCATAAATGTGATTTTTCTTGTCCTATATGTGGATGACATTCTACTCTTTGGGAATAATGTAGGGACATTGTCATCCACTAAGGTTTGGTTGTCTAATCAATTCAGTATGAAGGACTTAGGAAAAGCCTGTTACATTCTCAAGATTAAACTTCTTAAAAATAGGAAGCAGAGAAGGTTGAGATTATCCCAAGTGACATACATTGATAAGATGCTAACCAAATTTAGTATGGACTCATACAAGGGAACTCTAATCCCTTGCAGACATGGGTTGTCATTTTGTTCAAAGGACTATCTTAAGTCCCAAGAAGGAAACGACAGAATGAGTAGGATTCCCTACGGTTCGGCTGTGGGAAGTCTTATGTACGCCATGATGTGCACTAGGCCAGATATCTGTTTTACCGTAGGCTAAGTTTGCAGATATCAGTCAAATCCTAGGGAGGTTTATTGGCAAGCTGTAAATCATATTCTCAAATACCTTAAGATATGAGAGATTATATGCTAGTTTACAGGGCTGATGACTTAGTTCCTACTGGATATATAGACTCAGACTTCTAGGCAGATAAGGATGAGAGAAAATCTACTAGTGAATATGTTTTAGAGGAGCTGTTAGATAGAGGCTTATCAAGCAATCTTACATTATTGACTCAACCATGGAAGCTATGTATGTGGCAGCTTCAGAGGCATCCAAGGAAGTAGTCTGGCTCTAGAAGTTTCTTTCAGAACTTCGAGTCATGCCACAGAGGGACAAACCGATTCTGATGTATTACGATAACACAGGAGTAGTCTCGCAATCCAAAGAACCCAAGAACCACAAGAAAAGGATGCACATCAGGAGGAAGTACCACTTGATTAAGGATTTCATCCAGAGATAGGAAATAATTGTGGAACAAATAGCCTCGGAGACCAATCTAGTAGATCCCTTCACTAAGCCATTAGGTGCGAGAGTCTTCAAGAGACTTAGCTGAATAATTGAAGTCAACTATATCTTTAAGTTAGAGAAGGCTAACTCTCAACGAACATCAATGGCTGCTCTGAGTAAAGTGGAATCAATACAATAGCATTTAAGGAGGATGCACTGTAAATGTGTCATTAGGCTTTGATAACAAATAGATTAATGGATTAATTTGTGCAGAATTAACCTGTAGTAAGAAAATCGTATTAGAAAAATTCACTTAGTGTTACGTTGTCAAATATTGTGCCTTATAACTATATAACCAGTAGAGGATATACTATAAACTATTTGATCCCCTAAATTTTTAGATGCCTATAGTAGGAGTGTCTTATAAATTGTATGCTGATATTTTAGGAAAAATAGAGATAGTACGGGGGGATTCATTCATGTACATACTGGGAACCAAATTATAGGTACCCAGCAAAATTAATGGGAATACTATCTGAAGAATAAACACATTACTCACAGAGAATAAGGTGATATAAATATCACAAAAGATCACAGGAACACTTCAACACTTAGTTAAGAACCTTAATTTGGAGAAAAGCTATCTCGAAGACGAATGCGGACCAAGCTCTGGAGTAATTTCTTCGATTTTATCCCCTGAGTTTTATGGAGAGCTGGACCAATAACAAAAGGTTGAATCTTAGATAGAACGAATGGAAGCAATCTTTGAGATTATGAATTATTCATAATAAACAAAAGTTCAACTTACTATATTTCAATTTCAGTGATTAGCATGGGACTCGTGGAATAGAAAGAAAGGTGAGTGGGAGCAAGAATGAATAGAATGGATATGGAAAGAATTTTGGGAAAAAATCAGGAAAGAATTTATACCCCATTGGATAGTTGAGAGAAAAGAAGAATAATTCCAAAATCTTTAGCAAGATGAGATGATCATTGGGAAATATATTGCTGAATTTACAAGACTTTCAAAATATTGCCCTTTATCAATACAAACTAAGGCGGATCGAACCCAACAATTTGTGAAATGATTATGACCTGAATTAAAACGGGTGTTAATTGGTTTGCCCTAAAACGATTTTTGTATAGCCGTCGAAACAACTCCTTGCTTGGAGGAAGTAGATAGACAGGAGTAGGAAAGAATGACCAACATAAGTAAAATGGATAAGAAGAGAAAAGTGCAAGAAATGACATTAATTCCAAAAGGAGAAGAAGATAAGTATTGTAGGTTTTGCAATGTAAAGGGACATACTACTGCAGCTTGTAAGAAAAGATTCCAAAAATGTTCTATTTGTCGAAAGAAGGAACATATGGCATCAGATTGTCCTATATCAGGACACTCAATTGTTATTAAGAGAAAAGGTTGTTAAAACAAAAGCTGAAGCAAGTTGGGGGGAAAAAAGTACTAATTCCGAAGAAAATGAAAGATATATGGACCTACAAAGCGAACATTGTATGAATAGTACATTATAATAGACAAGAAAGGTAATAGATAGGGCATAAGGGAAGTACAATAGTAGAGATATATATACCAATTGATGTAAATTCCTGGTTATTATAGACGTGGATAAATTCTAATAATATACTGTGTGTTTTCTAGTCCGAGAGCATGTGATTGATTTCAAACAATGCCAATTGAAAATGTTTTCAGGGTGATTCTAAATTTAATGTACAAAGAAAAGTTGATTAAGATTTTTAAATGTGCCAAAAGACACGGCAACATTTATTAAGATACCCTGGATCAATTATCTTGTATAAGATGAACTTTGAGGAAATGATGAAGAGATTCTCCGTATTGAAAGTCGACGTTATGTGCCAAGAAAGTGTATTGTCTGCATGGAGTACCTCCTAGTATCATACCTAATTGTAATCCAAGATTCATCTTAAAATTTGAAGGACAAGTACAGTGATTATAAAGAATGATGTCAGAATTCAGTACCAAAATACACTGCAAAATAACCCAGAATTTTGAAGGTGTACGGTGAGCATGTACGTTGGATTTTGGGACTAAACTGATTGATAGCTCAACATGTATGAAATTTGTGTACAATGGCAATTATTGATAAAAATTTGAACAATTCTATTTGAGACTTTATATAGAAAAAGTATCAGACGCTCCTACATTTAGAATGCTTAAGATAAAAATAGAATATACCAAACATCATGAATCTTAAGAAAGTATGACATATGGTAGAATTGATCAAGTAAAATGAGAAACTGCACAAAGTCGGTAGAGAAATTATTTCAACCAGTACAAAAGAAATTTAGAAATTACATAAAGAAACCAAGTGTATTTAAATTTGGCACTAAAATTTCATATGGAAAAACAAAATGCAAGAGATGAAACAAGCATTTTGGACATATTAGATCACTCCGATCCTAGAAATAATAAAAAATGTAGAATATTGGACGCATTTTCATACCCACAAACAGGTGGACAAACAAAGCAAGTAAACAAAATTTTGAAAAACAAGTTGCAACCATGCGCTTTAGACTTTTGGACCAAGTGGATTGATAACTTAGCATATACAGGGTTTGCATACAACAGTAGTTACCAATCAACGATTGGGATGTGCCCATTTGAAGCTCTATATAGAAGAAAATGTCAATCCCATTGTATTGGGAAAGTTTGGGGTGGAAAGCGAATGAAAAGGATGCCTTTGATCTTGAGGAAATACAGTGGACTGTAGAACTGATCAAAGCCAAGCTAGAAACTGCTCAAAGTAGACAGAAGAGTTATATTGATCAACATAGGAGAGACTTGGAGTTTGTGGAAGGAGATCAAGTAATCTTGAAGTTGACTCCACAACGATAATTAGGAAGCAGAGAACAAGGGAAAAAGGTTGGCACCCAAGTATATTGGACTATTTCCCATTGTCGAAAGAATGGGAAGGTGGCTTACCATTTAGAGTTACCAATAGAACTTCAAGGTATTGATGATGTATTTCATATCTCCTAATTCCGAAGATATATAGCTGATCCTACACATATTTTGAATGAAGAGCCCATTAAGATGACACCAAACTTGAAGTATGAGAAAAACCCTATCAAGATCTTAGAGGATGCTAAGAAGGAGTTACGGAATAAGAAGATTTAGCTTGTGAAGATGTTATGGAATCATTTCCCCTTACAAAATGCTACATTAGAGATAGAAGCAAAGATATGGGAAAAGTATTCTGAATTATTCCAAGAATAAGCCAATTTTGAGGATAAAATTCTTTGAAAGAAGGGAGATTACAAATACCCTGCATTTTTTAATTTCGAATGGTTACTTCTTTTGAGAAAATAAGAATTTGTACCAGTGGCTAGAACAAGAAATGGTCAGTATAATGAGATGAACATCTTGCTGCAATAAAAATATCCAGGGGTAATATTGGAATTTTAGAATTTATAGGGACCTAGATGGAATTTTTAAATTTGTTCTACCCATACCCTAAATATTCAGATTGAGAGTACTTTTAGTAGAGTGAGAGTTTAGGGGTACGCTCAAAACAAAATTTTAACAATATGATGACATGGACATTTTGGTATAACTCAAGCTATCAGGGGTATTGTCGTAATTTTGATCACAAGTTGTAAGGAATTGAGAATTTTGAGTCCTATCATTGAGTTTAGTAAAATTTATAGATTCGATTGGTGGAATAAAATATTTTCCTAATACGGACCGGAATTATAGCTATTTTTTGAGAAAAATTAGAAATGCAGTCAAGATTCAAATACATGGCATTGTGTGAATGGTGGATGCAGACAAGTGTCAAGTTATGAGAGGTTGTATAAGATTCCATACAGGATAAGCTTATCAAGTAAGTTTTATAAAATAAATAAGCAAATGGTGAAAATTTAAGAAATGACACATGCAAAGGATAGCCCACAATTCATTAATTATTGGATGACCTTGTGACCATTTTTGGTTACAAGATGAGGTGGTGGAAGGCTGTTTTTCAGCAAGAAAAATGGCAGCAATAAGAACATAAGATGAGAAAAAGAAAACAAGGAAGAAAAAGTTGAGAAAATTGAGGAAAATTAGAAAATAGAGAGAGAAAAGTGTTCTTGGTGTTCTTCAGACAAAATCAAGCTAGAGGATCTCACAAACAAGGTAAAAAGCTACACCCCCATGAATTAAAGTTGCAGATTTCTTCTCAATGATCACTTTGATATGAATTTTTACATGAAATCATGAATATTATGATTATATGTAGCATTAATTTGGTACTATGTGAAGAATTGTGTGTGTGAGTGTATACCGGTTGCTTGGAGGGTTCATGTGCTATATTTTTTGTAATGGATAGGTGTGTTTTCATGGTAAATTGAAGGATTGATTATGGTTGTAAAGGATGATGGTGGAATTGGAAAGAAAAAAGGAGTTAAATACTTGAAAGAACAAATTATAATTATTCTAGGTTGTAAATGTTGGTTGTGTGTTGTTTAAACATGAACTTGGGAACTTGCTAGAATCTAAGAAACTGAAGAATTAAGGGTGCTTTGAAGGGAAATGAAGTGGATTAAGTGCACAATAGATGTTATAAAGCAAGAAGAACAAGTAGGTGAAGTTGTTTGTGGAAAATGAATGAAATCAAAAGAAATTTTGTGAAATTTTCGTCTCAGTAGTTTTTGGACAAAACTGAAGTTGAGGGAATAGACACCAAAGAAATATGGTCTAAGGACTAACAAGTGTTTTGATATAAATTGGAGACCAATCAGCGTTGTGGATCAAAAGTAATGCACCAAAAAAAAAAAAATGGTGTATCAAAGAGGTAAAATGTAAAATTTTATTTTAATGGAAAAGAACTCAAAAGAGTTTTATTTGTACGAAAAAGGAATGAAAACAATGAGAATCATGAAGAGATTTATGCATATGAAGAGAAAGAAAATGTGGAAATAAGAAATGAAGGATTCGGATATATGATATATGTATATATGTGCTTATTCTACAAAGAGAATGAAGAAATAGAAAATAAGTAATTTCCTTACATTGGTACTAGTTGAATATTGAGCTAAGCTTAGGTATATCATACTAAACATGAAATAATGTTTAATGTAGGTTGTTCACGTTAAGCGTTTAGTGACCAGGTAGATACGGTATCTAGTTAGCTATAACGTAGAACACAAGATGAGTCTCGCTTGTTTTATAAACTCCATTTTATACTAGTGAAATTATGTTTTATTGAAGAATTATTCTATGAATCCTTTTTGGTTTCTCTGAACAATCTTATGGTTTTTCTGAGGAAGAACAAGTATCATGTCATGTTAGACTCAAATGGAAAATGTGAACTTTTTCATAAAGCTGAGCTATTGATAATCAGTGAATAATTTATCTAAACTCTTTTTATAACAAGGTTAATGGACCTTTGTGCTTTTTTAAGAAAATATGGTTTCTCTAAATGGGAAATTATTAAAGACTTTAGGAAATCATGTTTTCTATAAAGGATTTTGGTTCACTTGAATTATGAATAACTCCTAGGTATAAATGTATACCTGAAAGGCTTTCTTCTCATTAATTATAAGACAAAATAATGTTTTCTTTGGGGAAAGCATCAATATTCTTTTTTTTTTTAAGAATTTCTTGGAAAATATGAATTATGGATTTTATGGAAGGATAATTGGAATTTCATGAATTAATCCTTCTTTTAGAGTTAAAATTTTGGAATTCCTGAATAAAACTCCTTTCGGAATCGGGAATTCTTCAGATGATGAAAATACCCCTGGAAACTAATTTTATTGTACGAAAAGGACTTTTATCCTTTTCTGCTATGGTTTTGGAAAACCTTCTCTCAATATGAGATTAACCTTTTGAAAATGATATTTTGGCCCCAGAAAATATTTTATTGGTATTCCTTCTGGAATGGATATTTATCTGGCCCTGTGAGCCAGTGGAACTATACTGGTCTTATAAACCAGTGGAAACGTTGAGTACTCAATAAAAGCCGACCATTGTACAAGCTTATGTTGGAGGTAGACAACCTCAAGTAACTTAGCTAGTTTTTGGGATTGTGGTACTCTAAACGGGGCAATAGGACGTGGGAAATGGCTGAGGACTTCCCGGATGGGATTGTAAATGCCTGGTTGACCCTTTACTCCCTCTCGTGTAAGGAACAACACGGAAATGGGTCTCGTATGTAAGCAAGTAATAAATTATAACCCATGCCCCCTCACGTGTGAGGAACGGACAATGATCCGAAGGCATATGAATTAAATAAATTTAGTAGAGTGTGATGATATTTCTACCTTTTCAACAATGCACAGTTGAGTGCTATAGGCTTGTGTCCTTAGTGCAACAAGACTGTGATGCTGAAGGCGAAGCCTTGTGAGCTTTGCACGTAGGCTGACCCTTTATAGAGAACAGTGTCTGCATTTTTAAAATCAGGGCAATGATACTGAATAGAACTTGGTTTTTCAAAAATGACTAAATTCTGAATAACCTCTTTCTTAGAGTGTTTTAGAATTTTTTTTTTCAGTAGAAAAATGCAAAACTTTCTCATATTGATTGTATAATGTTACAACTGATAACATATATATCTATTTGTTATAAATCACTACCATACACGAGACTCACTGGATTATTTTTCACTCACACGTGTATTATTCTTATTAAAATTTTAGGAATCAGAATTACAGTGGAAGCATGGTGGACTCTCAAAAGCTCATACTACATCTTAGATCTGTGATACCCTTGAGTTTATAAATCAGAAGTCAAAATCTATGTCCTTTCTTATATTCAATAAAAGTAAAGAATAGGAAAACTTTCTGCTGGCTATTGAGCGAAGTGTGTTATAAAGACCCAATATCTAAGTAACTAGATGGGGCGACATCCCATAAATTTATAGCTCAGTAAGCCATGTAAATTACAGGTGGCACAAGTGCAAACTGAACAAGGAGAATTACAAGCCACCCAGCTGCAACACGATGACTTGTTTACCCAACAACATACTTATATAAAACATGACCAGCAATGGAAGTTAGTTCAAGAGTATTGGAATGTATGCCCTCTAGACTAGGTTTCTGATGTAATTATTGAATTTATTAATAAAAGAATTTATTCTCAAAAATTTATTTGTGGAATTACATTTTATTTGTACACGATTTATGTTTGGAAAGGACCCATTGTATTTAAGTAAGCGATCCATGTGAATAGTGGTCTTTCACAATAAGATATGGATCACGGGTTACTTAACACATAAGTGTTTGTTCTTAGCCAATTGGTGAGAATGAAAATCTTATCATGTTTAGGTAATTGTGTTATGAATTCTAAATGGAAAATGGCTTACCTTTAGCCAATGGGTTGTCCACTCACTTCATAGCATGACTATATTTCGAATACGTAGAACAAGACCTGTAATACTGGTTTCTAAAAGTACTATTTAGAAGAAACCTAGACTATTACTACTACAGCGTGGACTAATACTCTACTGCTTGACTATGAGTTAGTTGTTTGACAAAGCTGGAAGCATGTACTTTGATATGTTGAAGTTGAGGTTCTATCGTAGTGCCGATATACTTGTATGTTGGGTATATGTGTCTAGTTAGTTAAGACAGACTTGTACAAGATAGCTTCTGCGCTATATTGCCTCTTGTGACTGTTCAAATGATCTAAATATCCAGGGTCTTAGGAAACATGACTTGGATGTTAGCTTTAGGGTAGCTCCCTTGGAAAATCGAAACATTTCAGGAGTCGTGGATCATTAGACTAGAGATCTAAGGATGATAGATGTTTTTTAAAGAGGTGTTAGTACACTCTTCCTCTCTAAATATACAGCAATACATAGAGGGGTATTTTAGTCATTACACCTGTAGGCCGAAGACTTTGCTAATACAGTGTTGTCCTTGGGGTCAATATTTTCTTATGGTGATATTAGGAAATATTTAAAATGTAAAATATAGCTATTTCTATAGCAGGAGTATTTTGGTCATTTTAATAGCCAAGGCGATATGTCTTTTAGTCCTCGGAATAGCCCATAAGTCCTCATGGCGTTAGGCTGAGGGATTAGTCTTGTATAAAATGGATTTTATTTTATTCGAGTAGCCTTGTTTATTTATTAGGTTAAAATAACATAAAAGGTCCAAAGAGAGAGAGAATTATATATTGGCTCATTTGGGTTATTTAATTAATTTAATTATTGGGCTTGTATTAGTTCAGGAATAATTAAATTAAATTAAAGGCTAAACCTAATAAATTAGGCCAAGGCTAGTGGTTTATATTAGTCCATTGGGTTATTTAATTAGTTTAATTATTGGGTTTGTTTCAATATAGGAATAATTAAATTAAATTAAAAGGCTTAACCCAATGAACTAGTCCATAAGTCCAAAGGCCTATTTAATGGCTTAACATGATGTGGGCCTTAGGGATTCTGTTTGATTTTTGAATGCCCGGATAATAACCTATGATTAAGGTTGTTGGGATTCAGAGGGCAACCACAGAGGTTCATTGAAGCACATTGTCCGTCAAGCTTCACGTCTTCTTTCTTTCTCTCTCTTGTGTGTTCTCTGTGTTTTGAAAAATAGCAAGAATAGAGATGAAAAACTCATCTAATTAATGCTTGATAGCATTTAGTCAGAGTGAAAAGATCATCCTCTTCACCCATAAGCTTGCACCATGCATTTCAGGCGGGGTTATATTCCATTAGCCAAGGAGAATCGCATTGATGCCTAGAAGAAGCTGTCAACTTGCGGGACAACAGCCTAGAGAATTGATCTTGGAACCAGAATCGGTTCAGACTGAGGTGCCAGCACCCCTTAGACCAGTGAAGAAACGCAGAGGTAAACAGCTTTCATGTGATTCTCTATTTTCGGTTTTATTTTGTAGCTTGTTTCAGTGCCTTTGTTTTAGCCATATTAACCTACAAAGAGCAGCTTCTACAGCAAAAATATGAGTCCTTCACTCGTCTTGGTGATCAGATGGACTAACTCGTGTTGGACCAAAGGGCTATTCGGGGTTCTCTCAATGACATCCGGTTAATGAAACACCAGCAATAGTAATATTTGGACAATATTTGGAATGCTGTGTCTAGGAATTAAGGGCCACATGGAGGTGCAGGACCATCAACCTCAAGAGGAGGCCACTTCTAAGTTTATTTCCGGAGATTTTCTTTTACTTTCCATCCTTTCTATTTTAGTTCCGTTAAACTTATTTTTGTAGATATTTAATATAATGCTATTTTTATTTTTTGACTGTGTATATTACTATTATTTCTTCTATTTGATAATTACTATATTTCACTCACTTTTTGTAGTTTTCTTTTCTTTTTCTTCTAATAAGATTACATTTATCCATAAAATTGCGATCACTTGGGGAGCATTACTAACTTTATTTCCCTTTTTCTTCGTTTTAGTCCAATTTAGATGTGGTTATTGTTATATTTATGCCAATGAGGGCATTGTCTGATTTAAGCATGAGGGAAGGGTTAGGTTTATACTCTCTTCAAGTTTTTATTATGCAAGGAGTTGTTGTGCATGAATGGAGCCATTTCTCTTTGATTTTGAGGAATTATGTTATCTAGTCAAATTGGGAAAAAGTTTTTTTTTTTTTTTTTTGGACCTTACTAGGCCTTGATGGTATTGTTGTTGTCCTTTTTCTGCCATGAGAATTAAATTTAACACCTATTGGATAAGTTTATTTTTGAGTAAACTTGTACATTATGAATGAAATAGTTAGATCTTGAGAATTTAAATTAACATTTTTTAGGCTTTAGTAAAAGTGACACTACATTGTTTCTTCGGAATTAAGGTAGTGGTTGTGATGAAGTATAAGCATGGAACTTTAGGTTAATCTTTGTTCTATGATTGCTTAATTTGTCCTTATTTCGGGTGTGTAAGTGTGGATTGAGGTAAAATAAAGAAAGAATAAAGAAAGGTAGTACAAAAGCTAAAAAATTCTTATCTATATCTTTACTAGGCCTTTGTATTACCTTATCTAATCAACAAAAATATAGAAACATTTATGTAGCAAGGTAACATAAAAACTGAAAATCATTATTATACATCTTTACTAGGTTTTTTCATTACCTTACTACAAGAAAAAGAAAAACAATAAAATGGAAAAAACATTGAGAGAATAAAGTGAGCTGATGGATCATCCATACATTTGCCTATTTGGACTTTGGTGGTTAGGAGATCATAGAACTTAGAATTAACTTATTAGACCTAGCTTATATAAATCACACTACTTGCTTTCGAAACCCATAGAATCAAAATGAAATACCTTGAATAAGCATAGACTTTTTTAACTTAACTTCGATGGGTTTGATTATTTCATTCATAATTTATTAGTTTGCACAAAAGTGGCTTGGCTAATTAGGTTTTGCACTTAATTCTTAACTCAAAAAGGGAAATAACATCTTTACAATCTTAGCCTACCTATGTTCAAAAGCCCAATCTTATCATGTGAAAAGACTTTTTGCTTGTGGTGCTTTTTGGTTTGCTTGAGGACAAGCAAAGATTTAAGTGTGGGGGTACATTTTCTATCATT
Organism: Voacanga thouarsii; assembly: GCA_026120185.1. NCBI lineage: Eukaryota > Viridiplantae > Streptophyta > Magnoliopsida > Gentianales > Apocynaceae > Voacanga > Voacanga thouarsii. Next base: position 272,830 of record JANUWF010002030.1, on the reverse strand, counting down.
TTTGTGCCATAGATTCTTGTCTAAATCACCACTCACCGCCCTATTCTTATCTTTTTTTTGCTAGGAAATGGAAAAGATCATGCGAAGATGAAAGGAAGAAGAACAAGGAATAAGAAGGATGAAAATAGCAGAAAAGAAGAGTGAACAAGGTTTGTCCAAGAAGAAGGCGGCCAAGGGAACCTTAACTTCCCTAGGCCTCCAGGTTTTAAAAGCTATATAATGTTTGTCCAAATTGTTGGTAGCCTAGGGAAGAGTATATAATGTTTGTCCAAATTGTTGGCAGCCTAGGGAACTCTTCCCTAGGCTGCCAATTTCATGTAAATATGCATAGGTTAAGTTTAGTTGGCGGGCTAGGGAAGTGGAGTATCCCTAGGCCACCTGGTATTTTTCCTCTTCGTCCAAAATTCCAGAAACATGGCAACCTAGGGAATTTAGGTCATCTGGTTGTGTACATATGTATATAGTGAGTTAAGATGGCAGCCCAGGGAACTTGAAGTTATATTATTTTGTTGTGTTATTGTTGTTGTTACTAATGTATAGTGTCTTTGGTAATGGGTTTGATTTTAGTATCATATTAGTTTAGCTATTCTACTTGTAACTAGACTTACTATTTGAATTTTTATAAATATGATTCTTTATGATATTTCATTGGTACATTATTCTTTTTTATGAGTAGTTAATTCATGAGATGTACATATATCTTCTTACACATCTTTATTTTGCCTTATTCATATATACTACTGATTTTTCTTTTGATTCACTTTCTTATTTCTTTGTCAGAATTTAATGTTGCTTTTTTTTTTTTTTTGTCTTATTTTCTTCAGATTTATTTTGTTATTTATTTCTTAGAATTCTTTACTTGTGTTTTATTTTTGTTTTTGTAGTGATTCATCATCTTTTGGATAATGGAACCACCTCTCTCTTCACCTAATTTTTTCATCATAAATCATGTTTTGGGATAATGAGTTTCAAGATGTTAGGGGAGTATTTATTTACCTTCTTCTCCCTTTTATTTCTTATAGTCCCATTGAAAATGTTTATTTTGTTTAATTTGTGGCTAATGAGGACATTGTCCAATTTAAGTATGGGGGAGAGAGGTTGAATAATAATTTTTTATAATTTTGTGTTATTTAGTTTGGAATTTTCATTTTTTGGGCTAAATTTCTTGTTTTTACATTTTGTATTGAAATTTTTTTGAATTTATTTTGCATTGTTGGGTTAGTTTTCAAGGCTTGTTGGAGTGTATGTTAATATGTGTTAGTTTGGTGGAGTTATTATTTATCATTTTCCTTAGGAGTTCTACTTAAGACTTTTGTAGGAAATTTAATTTATGTACACTTATATATTAGGCATGACTTTGACTAAGTTTGGATAAGTGACTTAATCCTGTTTATGCCTTTGAAAATATTGTGAAACTTAATTCTTTGAGAATGGATAAAAACTTAGTCCTGAAATATAGAGTATGGATTGTTGGCTTATTTGTAATTTCGTGGAAATATACCATTCATTTATTTATTTATTTTGTATGTTGTATGATAAAAATCTTCAATTGTTTATTGTATTTCTTATTTAAAAAAAAAAAAAGCAATTAGGAGCAAGAGGTAGGTTGCTCAATGCAAAATGCAAGTCCTATGATGAAAAATAATGTGTGATGAAAAAGAAAAGGAAATAAGAAGTAAGAAAAAGAAAAATTAAAAAAAAAAGCAAAGAGCAAAAATGCAAGGAATGCAAATAGAGCATTTAAGTTAAAATTACTGTAAATGAATTCCCTTTGTAGAAAGAAAAATAATGAAAAATGAGAGGCTCCTAGTTTGCCAATTCAAATCAAAATGTATTATTATATCAAAGTGTAAGGTCTTATTATATTAAAATATAACATACGTAATACTTGTACTTAGGGAAAGCCACGAGATTTGAGTGAGTCATTCGATCCTATCTCATATGAATCACTTTGTTTGAATTCTTGATTGAAGACGTTAAGTGGATCGCATTTGTGTTGGCATAAACTGGTTTAATTTCACTTTTAGGTTCTTGGTTGTGTCTAACTTAATATAAAAGTATACATATGATTAACTTGGATAGATGGTGCTGAGATAAATTCTACGGTGGAGGAAGAAATAATCTCTTTACCAATTTGACATTATTACATAGATGCTAAGTTGTTCTTGATGACTCACCTAGAATGCTATGTAGAATATTTTTCATTGTACTTTTGAATTAGTTATTCTTTACCCTTGTCCATAAATGTATTTTACTTGAGTTGTACACTGGTTAAGTTGTGAATAAATGTAGGATGCTAGATTTCTACATTAGTCAATTCTTTATTTGTGAATAAATATGATTTGCTTAAAGATAAGCAAAGATATAAGTGTGGGAGCGTGTGATGAGAGCTCATCATATACTCTTTTTCTATAACCTTTGTGTTTTAATTGTGATAAATTCATATTTAAATTGCTACTCACCAAACCCTTTTCATCTCCTTTTTGTAGGAAATAAAGAAAATACTAATTGGAGATGATAAAGAGGAAAAGGAAGGAAAATTGAGTAAAAAATGAAGAAACTTCAAGACGCCAGGGAATAAGCTGGCAACCTAGGGAAGTAGAACATCCTAGGCTGCCAAGTGTTAATTGTTGTGCATATTTTTTAGAAGCAGGGCGGCCTAGGGAAGATCATGGAGAATCAATCAAGAGATCTCTTAGAGAGCACAAAATATTTACTAAGAAAGGGAAGATCATGCAGAAGCAAGGAGATGAAGAAGCGATTGTTCAAGGAAATCCAAGGAAGAAATCGTTCAAGATCTTGTCTATGAGTGAAGTGATTTTTTCTTTTTTGTATTATACTTTAACAATATTAATTTTTATATGATTTTAGTTGTATTTGAGGGATGAACCCTAATCTATGTTCTTGTGTTAACTTATTACTATGTTTTGTAAAATTCCAAATCTTGTATTTGATTACTTGGGCATTATTGTGCTAGATTGATTGTTTGGGCTTGGTTGATTTATTTCATTGATTGGTTCACTCTTAATAATTTCAAGAGATGGGGTTGGGAGTTGAACACCAAATTAATTGGTCCAATATTTGTTTTCCTTTGATTAACTCGAGAGAGAGATTGAAGGATTATAACTTAGTAGTTAATGGGTTTTCAATATTGCCTAGAGATAAGGATATAGGTGCTTTTGAGTATCCTTTAGGTGATGAGTGAGTGTAATGCTTCTTTAGATTAGGTTTATTTGGTAGACATACCAATTAATTACGCCTTAGTAAAGGAATCTCATAACTCGAGAGAGAGTAAGGTTTATTCTTGAAAACTCATATCGGTGCTTGAATTGGGATTTGATAAACGTAGTAGTTTACTCTTTACTTAACATGTTTTGGGGGGATTTCTTCTTATACATGGCATTTCCCATAATCTTACTCCTGGACGATCCTAGTGACTTTTCTAGCATAGATCTGATGTACTCTCTATTGTAATAGTTTAGTGTAGTTAGTTTTATTTACCTTACCTTTTTATTTATTTTGGCTAGATAATAAGATTAGTGCAAAGTAGTGGTGATTGCTAAGTTCCCATAGATTCGATACTTGCTATTCCCTATACTATATGATTGGTATACTTGCCTATATGTAGGGTTTTAGTGCTTAGTATTTTAAATTTAAAACTTAATTTTTGTGAATTGTTTATACTATTTCCAATGCACGTAAAACACGCATCACCCGTCAACTATAAACCTCACAAAGTTTGCTCTCAAATTAAATTAAAGTAGCAAAATATTCCCTTTTATCCATTTCAGTCGCTTTGAGGATACTTTAGTCATATAATTTACATTCCTTTTTTAAAAGGTAAACAATGATGGCAGCCTTTGAACTATAACAAAGTTTAGGCTCCCTTTCCCCAACTATAAAATACACTAAGTATGCTGTTGAACTATATCAAACAAGCACAATATACCCATCTACCCAAGCCAATAAAAGTATAATTGAAATAGAAAAATGAAGATATTTTAATAATTTTATATTCTTTTTTTTAGAACTCACTTTCAAAGTCCATTTGACCAATTTAACTTCTCCTTAAAACACATTTGAAGCATTTTCTAAAACCCATATGATACTCTTCTTCATCCTCTCTTTTTGGTATGCACTTTCTACACCATAGATTTCTAAGCCTATGCATTTATCATTTCCTATAGTATAGCCTAGCAATTGTTATTGTTCCATCATGGACTACAAGTATTAGTACTAACTTTCTTTTTATTATCTAATTGACAATAACTAGCTTGGTTAATTAAAAGAAAATCTAAATAATGAAGAAATAACTAGACAAAAACCAAATCAATATACTAGAGAAATAAACAATCAATAAATAGTTGAGATCTAGATGTAGAACCCCCTCAACATTCATATTTTAAGACTTATTCTTAATTCAATGATTAACCCAATATCTTGGATAGGTAAAATTTCTTAAATTAAAATATATATTCTTTCGAGTTATATAGCTTTGATACCCGGATTGATCGAGATGAACCTCTTCCTAGACAAAATCCCCAAGAATGCATTACCTAACTCCATAAATTCTCATGATAGGTTTGATTCTAACTCAGAAGATTTATGTAATCTGAAGCATGACTATGTGCATTTGTTAGTGTATAAGAAAAAGTCTGAACCATTCACACAAAATACTCAAGTTTTAATCTAAAATACAAAAAATCACTCACACAATACATATGTAGGCAAGTATACCTATCATGTAGTATAGAGTTTAGTTGGTAAGTATCGAATATCCTCAGGAAAGTGACAACTGTTTTTACTATGCTATAATTTCATTATTTGGCCAATCAATTATATATGCAAAATTAACAAATTATCAAGGTAATTAGCTAACCCCAGTACACAAGGAATCATCCAAAGTTACTAACTCCAGAGATTGAGAACAAGATATAAGTAATGCAATTAAATGAAATTCCCCAAAATCAAGTCAAACCTCAATTAACTAATTTTGCTCATCAGCAACCTAAATTAGGCACCAGTGGGTAATTGATATGATCTTGTGTTGGCAAATTTGTGGAATAATGGCAAGCACATGGACAAACCCCTTGGCTATACAAGTATGACCCTAATAGTGGAAATTCGTGGCAAAAGGAGAAAGAAAACTATCAGACTAATCCTTAGCAAACCTTTTAAGAACAAAGCATCAAAGACCCACAAGAAATATAGCAAGACCTACTATAAATTCACCCAAATATCCTTAACACAATAAAGGAAATCAAGAATAAGAGAAGTAGAACTATAGGCACTCAAGCAATAGAATTCAAGATAAAACCTTAGAAGAATAAAGCAACTAAGACCCAATTAAGAGAAACCACATTAGATTATCCAAAGATTTTAGAGACTCATACATAGGGGGGACTAAACCCTAAGTAAGCTCTTGAACAAGATGAACAAAGAGGTTAAACCTCTCAAAGTTCTCTTTCACAATTTGAATAATATAAGATGAATTGTCTAATCAAATCACAAAAGATGTATTTATACTACCCTAACCCTAGCTAAGTGACTACAAAGGCCCCAAAATAATTTAAGGGCTTAAAAGGTCTTTACAAAATGTTTAATATAGAGTAAATACGGAGAAAATAGTAAAAATCGGCAAAACAAAGGGTCCTGCCTGACTGGACCCAACGCCAGAAGCTGTGCTGGACCTGGCACCAGGTCAGCACTAGAATTCCAACACTCTGTCTGACTGGACCCAACGCCAGTTGTAACACCCCACTACCTAGGCCCGCCAGGGCCAGGGATGTCGCCCCATCTAAAGGATAAGGTGTCTTTATAACTAGGACACACAAATATAATAGCGGAAATAAAATGATACTTCAACTTAAAATTTATTACAACCCAAAAGAAATAATAATAAATCCAAGAATACTCAAAACAAATCCATAATAAAAATTCATCCGTTCTCAGCTCTCCCAACATTACACAAAATAAATCCTCAAAAAATTCTTCCAAAGCAGACAATATATAGCTACTCATGCCCACAGTAGGATGGACCTGAAATCATGATAAAATGGTGGTGAGACAGAAATCTCAGTAAGTCCGTGTGTGCTTCGGGTATTTAGTGAAAATAGTTCGTGGATGCAAAGTGTGAAACCTTTATAAGAGAAATACTGGCAAGCAATAACATTAGTCAAAAACAAGAGTGGTGTTTTGGCTTTTCCAGCCATACATAAGTAATAAAATCAACCACTTGAAAGAAAGGGATATGGGTTACCACACGTTGGGCCCCATAACCGGTCAGAATGCCAACACTTTGTGCAGACTGACAAAAGTAGGTGATTGGCCTACTGGGCAAGATACTCCTCCTTCTCTATACCCAAATAACAACTGGGTGTCCATTTCGGCAAACCACAGTCACTTGATTGATAACAAACTGCTAGCTCGGACCGGCACGACTCACTGGACTGATATCTTATCCGGGAAGGACTCACCCCTCAGAAGTGGCCACCTACTGAGAGACTTACCATAACCCTTCAAAGACTAGTCCTAGTAGTCCACTATTATTGAGTACTCAACGACGTTTCCCACTTGGGATAAAATGAACAAAACACTGTTCCACATGAAAATGGCAATTTATGGGTTTTCCAAAGTCTTTAACAAAATCAGTTTTAGAAAGAGTTTGAGTTTGAGTAAATCTGCTCATTGGCTTTTAAATAATTCAAATGTTTGAAATAAGAAATGATTTAACCCTCAATTGCCTTTACATAAATGAGTGTCCATGCACTCTACACTTGACTTGCCATAATAAACATTTTGCATCAAACAGGTTTTATGCAGCAGCTTACCTAATTCTTGCTCACAATAACAAGGTCTCCAACAGCAAACCTAACCCCACATGGGTAAATACAAATTACAATCAATTTCAAGTCACAAACTACTTCCTTAATTTTAAATCGACTCAACTTACTACTACCATGATCCTAGTGTCCCAAGCTTTAAGGTTAAACAATAAGTAAATAGGTTTAAGAGTTGAGCCTAGCACAATTATTTAAAATAATTAATGGTTTGGGAAATAAATTTAATAAGTTGAAAGCTTAAATCTTGTTAGGGAGAATTTAGAGTTTATTTGATCAAGAGTTCTAGGTAGTATTAAATAAAATATTGATTTATTAATAATTTAGTTGTTAGAAAATAATTGGTAGCTAAAATTAGTTGAAAATAAATTTAATGAGTCTCACTTGAACAATATTAAATAAATTCTTAAGGAGTTTTTATTAGAAGATAATAGTTAAATTTTTAATAATATATATTCTACCAATTGTAATTATTTTCATAAAGGCTTTAATTGATCTCATTATATTAAGTAATATATACATATATATATTTTTTATTTTTCTAGCAAAAATCATTATTTGTTTGACTAAAATATCCTTTATATATATGACAATCCAAATCTACCCTTCCTAGGGTTTTTTTTTTCGAAAATACTAAGAGAAATTATTTTATTGAATATTTTATTCATGAAGTAAAAATTTGTTTGGGGACAACTAGATCATGATCAAATTCCTATGGCTAACCACAATCAATACATACACAATCCTTTAATTCATCAAATCATCCAAATCATGCATACAAGCATAGATCTCAATTTATCAACACATGATCTAACCCCTACTAGCATAAATATGATCATGGCTTCAATATTAATCCATCATGAATATAAACCCTATTCACCAAAGATGACATAATCTCTAGCATACTTCATCACATATACTACTTATGACATGCATCAACCTCAAATCATCATATAATCATCCAAGACAATCCTTCCATGCATAAATCCCATCTCCTTCACAATCATACATATATTCATACTTCAATCTCAACAATATATATATATATATATATATATATATATATATATATACTCAAATCCTATCACCATCCACCTATTATCATTATCACCCTAGAGACATGCTTCTAGAGTTTAAAAGAATGATTGATGGTACTTACTTAGTTGATGAACACTTGAAGGAGTTTAGAGTAGATCTCAACTCCTAGGTGTCTAACTTTGTCCAAAGGAGATGGCGAGAGCATGATTATGGAGAAGAAGTCATCCGGCCAAGGGAGAGGAGCTTCGGCCGTGAGAGAGAGAGAGAGAGAAGAAGAAGAAGAAGAAGAAGAAGAAGAAGAAGAAGAAGAAGAAGAAGAGATCATTAGTATGTTTATTCACATAGGTTCTCACTAGAGATCATGTTTGGATAAGATGAAGTTGATAGAGTAAATTTACCTTGAAGATGTTCTTGTCCTTCATAGAAATTTCTGCTTTTGATCTAAAGTAGCAAGATGATTTGAGGAATTTGATGTTAATAATGGTGTTGATGGACTCACAGCAGTGAGTAGGTCAAATCTGGAAGTTTTTTAGAGGATTTGAGATGGTTTGGAGGGGTATTAAGTGTAGGGAAGAGGTAGGTGTTCTTGGTGTAGTGTGTGTGTTCTTGGAGATTGAAAGATTTCGAGAGGTGGTTCTTGTGCAGCTGCCGAATTCTTGTGAGGGATAGGGCTGGCCGAATTTCTGTAGGGTTTAGGGAGTTGTTTCCTTGATTTGGAAGAGAAAAGGAAGGGTTAGTTGTCACAATCCTTGGAGAATATTTTTAGGAAGTGAATTTGGAAACTAAATATTCTAGAATATCTTGATAATTTGGAGAGCTTTGAAGGTCTCCTATGGCCGACTAGTTGAGCAGCTTTTTTGAGGAATTAAAGCTGATTCAAGGTGGCTAATAGTGGCCGAAACTAAGGTGCACAATGATGAAGAAGATGTCTAGTCATTTGAGTAAGATATTATGGAAGGTTGCTAAACAAGGATGGATGGAATTTTGGAAACCAATCAAGTTAAATTGCAGGGATTTGTTGGAGAGATTTTCGGACAGCCATTGCTAAATTTCGTGCAGAAGCTTGAGGGAAACAATGGAGCTTTGTTAATGGAGGTTTAAGGAAGGTTTTGACAGATTAAGGTTGGTGTTTCAACCAGAAGAAAAATAGGAAACAAAGCTAAAAATTTGGACTGCCCAGCATTTCGCTGAACAGGAATTTTTCTGGGCAGATTTTCGGCTGCCACTTCCAGCCAATTTGCAGCGAGTTTTGAAGGGAATTTTAGGGGTATTCAAGGCTGGTTTCTAGCCTTCTTCATGAAGGAAAAACATGGCTAAAGTACTGAACAAGATCTGGAAGAAAACAGCTTTGTTTTGGACTCTCAAAACTATTTTTCGTACAGGAATTTTTTCCTGTTTTGCTCTAGCTTTGAGCAGTCCGAAATTGGTCAAGAATTTTCAGGTTTCAAACTGATCCTAAAGATCATTTTTCTGGCAGCATTTGGGAGAGAACGTTGGCTAAAAATTTCGACATTTTGAAGGTACAACAAGTTGGAAAATTTCAGCTCATGCCATGAAGGAAGATGAACTAGTCTAGAGTGAAATTTCAGCAAGCTTACTAGAGGGATTTTTCCCCTTGGAATTTCCCACCATTCTTCCACATTTTTCAGACCATGAGAAGCCTTTTACTAGGGCATTTTGATCCCACAAGATCATAGCATTTTACTGAAATTTCTGGAAAGAAAATGGATAGAACATCTTGATCAAACTAAGAAGTTGAAACCTAAGGAAAACCAAAGATCAAGGGAACCAGAATTCCCTTTAGGAAATTCGAGTAGGGCAAAAGAGTGGAATGAGAATACTCCTAGCATGTCTCTCTTAGGACATCATCCCTACCTTGCTCTAAGCTCCTAAGACCGAAATTTCCTCCACTAAGCAAAAAAAAATTTAATCTAGCTAGAGCTTCTATGATAGAATTTGAACCCAAGACCTCAAGAATTAATTCCAAAGCTCTAACCACTACACCACAACAACTCTTATTGATATTTTCGCTAGAAAATTATTTTCTATTCAATCCACAGGGTATCTCCCTATTTTCACCTCGAGCAAAAATTACCATCTTGCCCCTCTCACACAATACTCACCAACAAGACTTCAAGATAATAAAACTCGAATCCAAAACACATAAAAATCATATGAAAATATATTTAACCATGAAATAAAATATGATATGCATCCCAACCCCCTTACTCTAAGGTTGGTTTTGACCGGGGTTTCACACCAGGAGCAGGTGTTGGACCTGGCACTAAGTCAGCATTAGAATTCTAGCGTTCGCCAAGCTGAATGCACCTAGTGCTAGGTCTGCCTATTGGGGCCAACATTAGGTGTAATCTAGTAGCTAGATTTCAGCATTTTCTCCCTCTTTTGCTCTCTCTATTAGTGCAGGCATGGGTTGTTATTGGGATTCTACTTGGATGTTCATCAAATTGAGCTCGCGGCAGCCTTCATCACTCTTCCAAATCTCTTCCATCTTCAAGTATAATTGTAGAAGCAATTGGATATCACCTTGAAGTCTTTTGGTCCTTGATCTTGTCATTAGCCCTCGCATTGATATGCCCCCTTCTTGAGATTGAGCTTCTTGGTTAGCTTGATTCCTATCATTTCCCTTTCTTGAAGTTGATTCTTCCATATATTATCACTTACATCAAAAGGAGTTAAGTCACTAATGTTAAATGTCGCACAGACTTTATCCTCACTAGGTAAATTGATCTTGTAGGCGTTATCTCCAACTTGGCCAATGGTTTGGAAAGGTCCATCGCCTTTTGGGTCCAACTTACTCTTTCTTTAAATAGGAAATCTTTCCTTGCGAAGGTACACCCAAACCCAATCACCAGACTTAAATGAAATCTATTTCCTTCCTTGGTTGCGCTGAAGAATAATATCTTCATTTTGTTCTGCAATGGCTACCTTTACTTTTTCACGGAGTGCCTTTACTAATTCTACTTTATTGGCTCCGTCAACATTATGCGCTCTCCTACAGGCAAAGGAACTAAGTCCAAAGGCATTAGAGGATTAAAATCATATAAAAACTTCAAAAAGAGAATAAGAAGTAGTAGAATAGATAGCCCAGTTGTAAACAAACTCAATGTGCGGCAAGCACTCTTCCCAATTCTTCAAGTTTTTCTTGATAATGGTCCTCAAGATTTGGGTGAATGTTTGGTTGACCACCTCCACTTGCCCATCCATTTGGAGGTGACAAGCTGTGGAAAACAAAAGATTAATACCAAGTTTATTCCACAAGACCCTCTAAAAATGGCTAAGAAATTTAGTATCCTTATTAGACACAATAGTCATTGGGATTCCATGCATCCTTACCACTTCCTTGAAGAATAAATCTGCAATATAAGAAGTATCATTAGTCTTGAAGCAAGCTACAAAATGAGCCATTTTTGAAAACCTATCAACAACCACAAATATGGAATCCTTGCCCCCTTTGGATCTAGGCAACCCTAAGATAAAGTCCATTGAAATATCAACTCAATGGGCATTTGGAATAGGCAAAAGAGTGTACAGTCCATGTGGAAGTAACCTAGATTTAGCTCACCTAAATGTTATGCATTGAGAACAATGTTTTTCTATATCCCTTCTCATTTTTTGCCAAAAGAATTGTTCTTTAAGTGTGCCTAAGGTTTTTGCAATACCAAAGTGTCCCATTAGCCCCCCACTATAAGCCTTCTTGACTAGCAATTCCCTAACGGACCCTTTTGGCACACCAAGTCTTAACTCCCTAAACAAAAATCCGTCATAACTATAGTATTTAGTAAATGTACATTTTTCACAAGCACGAAAGATTTCCCCAAACTCCTCATCATTTTTATACAATAGCTTTACAAGCTTAAAACCTAGAATTTTAGCATCCAAAAAGTTTAAAAGTGCATACCTTAAAGATAGTGCGTCCACAACCACATTGTCCTTATCCTTTTTATATTAGATGACATAAGAAAATATCCCAATGAATTCCATCTACCTTGCATACCTCTTGTTCAAGTTTTTTTGGCTTTTGAGATGCTTAATGGTTTCATGGTCTGTGTGGATCACAAAATCTCTTGACAATAGGTAGTGTTGCTAATATTCTAAGGTCTTCACCAAGGCAAAAAGTTCTTTATCATAGGTGGAATAATTAGTGGCTGCCCTAGGCAATTTCTCACTGAAATAAGCAATAGGTTTTTTATCTTTAGTTAGAATTGCACCTAACCCCACTCCACTTGCATCACACTCTATCTCAAGTGCTTTCTCAATATTTGGTAGGATCAGAATTGGGGCTTAGCTCAATTTGTCTTTAAAGGTTTAAAAGGCTTGTTGTTGGGCTTCCTCCCACTTAAATCTCACTTTTTCTTCACTACTTCGGTTAGATGGGCTGCTGGGTGCTAAAGTTTTTTATAAATCTCATATAGAAGCTAGCTAGCCCATGGAAACTACGAACTTAGATAATAGTGGTAGGAGTAGGCCAATCTTGGATGGCTTTTACTTTTTCCTCATCAACCTCAATCCCCTTAGCACTCACAACATACTCAAGAAATATAATCCATTCCAAACAAAATGAGTATTTTTCCAAGTTAACATACAATCTTTCCCTTTTAAGAGCAACAAGCACACAGTGAAGATTATTCAAATAATCCATATATGATTTGCTATAAATTAAAATGTCATCAAAACACACAACAACAAATTTCCCAATGAATTCTCTTAAACCATGATGTATTAAATGCATGAAAGTAGTAGGAGCATTAGACAACCCAAAGGGCATAACAAGCTACTCATACAATTCTTGTTTAGTTTTGAAAGCCATTTTTCATTCATCTTCTTCCCTAATCCTAATTTGGTGATAATTGGATTTCAAAGTAATTTACAGAAAATCTATGCACCAAATAATTAATCTAGCAAGTCATCTAGTCTAGGAATGGGATAATGATACTTAATCGTAATGTTGTTAATGGCACGACAATTCACACACATGCGCCAAGTCTCATCCTTCTTAGGGTGAGAGATAGACCATTCACGCAATAACAGAGAAACCGTTTCTCTGCCTCTCTCTTGATCAAACCCTAGCCGTCTCTCTTCTTGATCAAAACCCTAGCCTCCCGAATTCTACTAGCATAGAATTGTGAGATTGTGAGCATTCAACCTTGTGTGGATTATCATTAGAGGGAGTTCTTTCTTGGACTTCAGTTGAGCTGTAGTGAATGGTTTTGGATAATCTGGATCGCGCATGCGTTCTTGTTTCTGAAATTTTTGAATTCCGGCTTCACAAGGTAATAAACGCAATCTTCTCCTTTTCCCGTTTCTATTGCAAACCCGTGATCCATGGCTTGGATTTCTTGTTGTTTTCCGCTGCGCTTAATCTAATTATGCATGATAGAAATCCTACAGTGGTATCAGAGCCTACGGGTTTGTGTTTTCATGGGATGTTTTATTGCTTTGAATTGTTCAAGCCTGTAAATTGCATGATTACAGCATGTTAATTGTATGATCATGTCTGTTGGTTTGTATGTAATCGTCTGGGTTTTGTTTTGAATAATCTGGGTTGCAGAAATCGTTTCTGCGTTGTGGGTTTTATGCTTTTGAAAATATTGCAGAATGGTTCTACGTCTGTGTTCAGGTTTTGGCTTCAGTTGATGTTCATCCTGTAATTAAGCCTTTCGTTTAACAATTTGGATTGTTAAATTGATTGTGAGAATGATCACAATGGTTTGTTAATAAAGATTAACAAAGATCAACGTCAAAAACTGGTTTTGATTGATTTTGGAATGGCCCCGAACTGAACAAAAAATTTCCAGAAAATCCAAGTCGCACGCGGTGGTTACTGTTTGGTTTTTTTTAAAAAAAAAAAAAGGTTCTGGAATAGAATTTTGAAAGGGAAAATCTCATTTGATGAGAGGTGGTAAAATAAAAATTTTTCCAAAGGGGCGCTGCCCCCTTGACCCCCGCCCGCTGACCGGCCAGCGGGACCACCATTATCGTTGCGTGACGGGACCCAGAAGCATTTTCTCAAAATTAGTTTTGAGACAATCAATTTTAATTGTGATTTTGAAAATTTAAAATTAATGTATTTTTCTTAAATGTTGATTTTAGAATTTGTTTTATTTTCCCAAAATAATGATTTTGGAATAATAAAAGTATATGTTTATTCTGTTTAAGCATAGTTAATGCCATGGTGGATGGTTATGGACTAAAACAAACTATATCTGTTCGTGCATTTTTACCGCTTTGTTTTAATGAAATAGGGCCTGCGTGTCCTGCCTTCTCTCAAATTCTGATGTAATTCTCTTCTCATCTAACTCCCCTCGAATGTAACTCGAGGTTTCTCCTTTTAGGAAATTATGTAATTAGATTATATAGGTTAGATTGAGGTAGAATTTTATTTTCAAGATTTTGAAGATGGCGTTCAAAATAAGGCGAGATGGTAAGACCCTCTACATGTATCATGCATGAACACATAAGGTTGACCATATTAATTTCCTTGGTGGCTCGAGGAAATTAATTTAGAAAGTCCATAACCATGCCACGTAATTGTTTATTACCATGTTTATTAATTTATGCTGCTTATTGATAAATTGTATGCATGCCTAACGATGAGACCACTAAAAGGAACAAATCCCTCAATTAAAATTAAACCTAATTCCTTCCATTAATATAGTAAGAACGAGAGTCCTTTTTCAAGACCAGGTTGTTGGGCAAACCCAAGCCTACTTGACGTCGGGCATGTTCAAGCTATGGAATTAAATTCCTTTGGAATTAAATTCCTGATTAATGGGTCGAGTTTAACTAAATTCTTTATCCCGGTTGGGCAAACTCAAGCATAAAGAAATTTAGAGGAAAAGTTGGGGTAGCCCAAAAGGCTTTAAGATTAAAAGCTATTAATCACCCAATGATCCAGTAGTTACATACGATGTAATTGGTATTGGATACCTACCAATGAACTTAAGGATGGCTAGTTGGGCAAACCCAAGGTTATTCTTAAGGAATTTGGATAGCGGTCCACTAGGAAAGCTTCCAACGGGCTTCCCCGAGTCAATAGTGAGGGCTATTGGTTTGAGTAAAATAGTGGAATAATTATGCGCTTAATTAAAGACCTAATTAATTGCATTGCATTTGCATATACATGTTCTAATAATTCTATCTTTACATCTAGGTCATTTGCATCATGTCGACAAACCTAAACTTGCGTAGCATCTTGGAAACAAACAAGCTCACTGAATCAAACTATTTGGACTGGTATAGAAACTTGAGAATCGTTCTCAAGTCAGAAAAGTTGCTCTACGTGCTAGAATCTCCTATTCCGCCACCTCCAGCTCAAGATGCTCCTACTGAAGAGCATGCTGTCAACAAGAAGCACAAAGAAGATAGCAACACAGCATCTTGTATCATGCTGGCGTCAATGTCTCCCGAGCTGCAAAAACAGCATGAGCATATGGATGCTCAATCAATGATCCTCCATCTTAGAGAGCTGTTTGATAAACAAGCTAGAACAGAGAGATATGAGATCTCTAAACAACTGTTCCGTGCTAAGATGGTTGAGGGTGCTTCAGTGGCCACTCATGGGCTGCAGATGTTGGGCTACATTGAAAAACTTGGGTCTCTTGGGTTCATAGTGGATCATGACTTAAGTATTGACTTAATTCTACAATCATTACTAAGTAGTTTTTCGCAGTTTGTGATCAACTACCACATGAATAATGTTGAGACCACAATACCTGAGCTAATCAATCTGGTTAAGACTGCTGAGTCCTCTATGAAAAAGGATGATAAGGCAATCTTGTTAGTAGGTTCTTCATCTTCTAAGAAAAAGGTTTCTAAGAAGAAGAAAAAGAACACTCCTACTAAGCCCAAATGAGGTGTCAAGAAGAAGGAGGCTGCCCCTAAAGGCCCATGCCATCATTGTGGCAAAATGGGCCATTGGAAGCGTAACTGCAAGGCCTACTTGGAGACTGTAAAGGAAAAGAAGGAGAAGGAGAAGCTTGCAAGCACTTCTACTTCTAATCCTGGTATATTTATGATTGAGATTAATACTGCCTTTAATAATGAGATATGGGTATTGGATACCGGTTGTGGATCTCATTTATGCAATAATTTGCAGGGACTAAAGGACAGTAGAATGTTAGAAAAAGGTGACGTGGACCTACGAGCTGCAAATGGAGCAAAAGTTGCTGCACTAGCTGTGGGGACTTATCATCTCAATCTACCTTCTGGATTAGTTTTAGAACTACAAAACTGTTATTTTGTACCAGTTTTGTTGAAAAATATTATCTCAGTTGCTTGTTTAGACTTATTTGGATTTCATTTAAGTTTTAAGAATAAATGTTGTTCTTTCTCATTAAATGATATTCATTATGGTTCTGCAACTTTGATCAATGGTTTATATGTTCTAGACATGTATAATCCAATTCTCAATGTAAGTAAAAAAAAACATAAAAAGGATAACTTAATCTCATCTTACTTATGGCATTGTCGTTTAAGCCATGTAAATGAAAAACGTGTGTCTAAGTTATACAAATTGGGTGACTTAGGGTCATTTGATTACGAATCATATGACACATGCGAATCTTGTTTACTTGAAAAAATGGCTAAAACTTCTTTTTCAAGAAAAGGAGAAAGGGCAAAAGAGTTATTAGAACTCGTACATTCAGATGCATGTGGCCCAATGTCAATACAAGTAAGAGGAGGTTATCAATACTTCATTACCTTTATTGATGATTATTCTCGATATGGGTATTTGTATTTGATGAAATACAAATCTGAAGCCTTTGACCGTTTCAAAGACTTCAAGAATGAAGTAGAGAAACAACTTGGCAAAAGTATTAAAGCTCTTAGATCCGATCGAGGAGATGAATACTTAAGTCAAGAGTTTCTAAGTTATCTAAGAGATAACGGAATATTATCTCAATGGACTCCACCATATACACCTCAACATAACGGTGTATCTGAGAGAATGAATTGAACTCTTCTAGACATGGTAAGGACCATGATGGCTTTTGCAGACCTACCAAAATCGTTTTGGGGGTATGTACTGGAGACTGTTGTTTACATTTTAAACAGAGTTCCGTCAAAAATGGTTGATACCACTCCTTATGAGTTATTCTTTGGTAAGAGACCAAAGTTATCTCATTTAAGGATTTGGGGTTGCCCTGCTTTTGTTAAAAAGGTAATGTCAGACAAACTTAAAAGTAGGTCTGACAAATGTTTGTTTATTGGATATCCAAAAGAATCGTTTGGATATTACTTCTATCTTCCTTCTGAAAATAAAGTTTTTATTTCAAAACATACTGTCTTCTTAGAGAAGGAGCACATGTTCAAAGAAGATAGTGGGAGTAAGCTTGAACTTAGTGAAGTTCAAGAAGAGCAAACAAATATTGATCAACCTTCTGAACCTGTATCTATTCAAATAGATGAACCTTCTAACACACAAGAGCTTCGTAGGTCAAGTAGGATACGAGTGGCACCTGAGAGATATGGATTTCTCATAAGTGACCATAATGACGTATTGCTCATAAATGACGATGAGCCTACTACTTACGAGGATGTTCTGAATAGTTCAGAATCTGATAAATGGCTTGAAGCTATGAAGTCAGAGATAGATTCCATGTATGAAAACCAAGTATGGACTTTGGTTGATCCACCAGAAGGAATCAAGCCTATAGGGTGTAAATGGGTTTTCAAAAAGAAAACTGACATGGATGGTAACGTGGTTACCTATAAGGCTCGCTTGGTAGCAAAAGGTTATCATCAATGACAAGGTATTGACTATGACGAAACTTTTTCACCAGTTGCGATGTTGAAATCCATAAGAATACTCCTAACCATTGCCGCTCATTACGATTATGAGGTCTGGCAAATGGATGTGAAAACAGCTTTCCTTAATGGAAACTTGATTGAGGAAGTGTATATGACACAACCTGAAGGTTTCATATCCGAAGATGGCACAAAGGTATGCAAGTTGCAAAGGTCCATTTATGGACTTAAGCAAGTATCTAGGAGTTAGAATATCCGTTTTGATGAGACAATTAAAGAATTTGGTTTCATTCAAAACATGGATGAACCTTGTGTGTACAAGAAGGCTAGTGGGAGTAAAGTTGTTTTCCTATTGCTTTATGTAGATGACATATTGCTTATAGGAAATGATGTTTCCACTCTTCAATCAGTGAAGATTTGGTTGTCCAAGATGTTCTCCATGAAAGACCTTGGAGAAGCAACCTATATTCTGGGAATAAAGATCTATAGAGATAGATCTAGAAGGTTGCTAGGTCTTTCACAGTCTACATACATAGACAAAGTGCTGAAAAGGTTTAGCATGGATCAATCCAAAAGAGGATTCTTACCTATAACACATGGTGTAAGCCTTTCAAAGTCGATGTCTCCAAAGACACAAGTTGAAAGGGATCACATGAGTAGAATTCCATATGCTTCGGCAATTGCGTCTATCATGTATGCTATGATATGTACTAGGCTCGATGTATCGTGTGCTTTTAGTTTGACGCAGATACTAATCTGATCCTGGAGAGGGTCACTGGGCGGCTGTAAAGAATATCCTTAAGTACTTACGAAGGACTAAGAATGCATTCTTAATATATGGAGATGGTGATTTACAAGTAAGAGGGTATACTGATGCCAGCTTTCAGTCCGATAAGGACGACTTCAAATCACAATCTGGCTACGTATTTACATTAGGTGGTGGGGTAGTTAGTTGGAAGAGCTCCAAACAAGAGACTACTGCCGATTTGACTACTGAAGCAAAGTACATAGCAGCGTCTGAAGCAGCTAAAGAAGCAGTATGGATCAAGAAGTTCATCACTGAACTTGGAGTGGTGCCCAGCATTGTTGATTCGATACCTTTGTATTGTGACAACAATGGAGCCATTGCACAGGCAAAAGAACCACCATCTCATCAACGATCCAAGAATGTACTTAGATGCTATCCTCTGATTAGAGAAATCATAGATAGAAGAGATGTAAAGATAGAGAGAATTCCCACGGATCAGAACATAGCTGATCCACTCACTAAAGCGTTTTCCCAGAAGAAACATGATAAATATGTTGAGTCATTTGGTATTCGATACATGAATGATTGGCTCTAGTGCAAGTGGGAGTTTGTTAGTGTTGTGCCCTAGAGTCAATCACTTGTACCATGTATATTGCATATTAAATTAATAAGAGGCATTCTTTATCTTTCAGTTTGATTGTTATATCTAAATATGTGTACAAACCGTTAGATAAAGTCCCTAGTACAACACAGTGTTAAGGAAATCATGATGTGAGATTCCTACTACACTATGCAATGTTTGTACTTAAATAATCCCCAGTCATAGTATTAATAAGATGGGACATTATTAATACGCCAAGACTGGCACATGTTATATCTCTTGATTGGGTCAAGCGGTGGTTCTCATATCCGTGGGTATTGGGATACTCAAGATTAACGTGTGGATGCTTGTTTTGAAACAAGTTCATTGGATGACCTAGCTACGAGATAATCACTTAGATAACTATTTATTGCCAGTGATAGAATCTCATTATAACAAGTGTGCAAGTATCCTTAGACTTGAGATCTCCAAGGTACTTTGTTTATCGAGCGTTGTACTTTGATTCTAATCTTTGGAGTCTTACCTAGGACCGCCTATGGGATGGATATTGGGTACAACGTAAAGTAAACGAAAGTAGTTGAGAGGGTCAATAAATGATTCACCACTCCTAATAGTAGGAGAGTATATCTCAAGGCCACTTATAGAAATCATTACTCATGAAGTCCTTGGCCAAGGCGACTATGTGATGGAAATGGTTCCAATTGATACACATATCGAGTAATGGATTTCTTGAACAAGTGCTAAAATATTCGGGCCAGAATTAATAATATTCTGGAGGGAGTTGGCACTAATTCCATGCTCTAGACCGAATGAGATATTGTATGTTGAAAGGAGTTTATTGCACTGATAATTTGCTATTGAAAGGTTCATGTCAAGCCACTTGACTTTCTGGACTTTTGGGTGGTCAAGAGTCATTGCTAGATGTCACTCTTGATATACTAAATATGAATTTATTAATTAGAGAATTAATAAATTTAATCCTTTATTTTATTAAGGATTATTAATTCTAATATTGTTAGAATTAATTCATATTATGCTACCAATAAGATTAGGAAACCTAATGGGTCACACACAATAAAGGTTTGAATGCTCAAATATATTATTTGATAATATTATGGGGTTAATTAAGAGAAGGGAATATATTTATAGATGAATTATAAGTTTGTTATAATTCATGGGACCTAATTATAATTAAGTAAACTTCAAGGACTAATTTGTTGACAATTGGACGTTGAAGGACTAGTTGCAATTTATGGTAATTATAAATCTATAAATATAAGGAAACGGTTTCCTTAGGGTGAGAGACAAACCATTCACACAATAACAGAGAAACCATTTCTCTGCCTCTCTCTTGATCAAACCCTAGCCGTCTCTCTTCTTGATCAAAACCCTAGCCTCCCGAATTCTACTAGCATAGAATTGTGAGATTGTGAGCATTCAACCTTGTGTGGATTATCATTAGAGGGAGTTCTTTCTTGGACTTCAGTTGAGCTGCAGTGAACGGTTTTGGATAATCTGGATTGCGCCTGCGTTCTTGTTTGTGAAATTTTTGAATTCCGGCTTCACGAGGTAATAAATGCAATCTTCTCCTTTTCCCGTTTCTATTGCAAACCCGTGATCCATGGCTTGGATTTCTTGTTGTTTTCCGCTGCGCTTAATCTGATTATGCATGATAGAAATCCTACAGACTTATGTCTCATCAGATAAATATAACCATACCTTGTATAATCATCTGTGAAAGTAATGAAGTACTCAAACCCCCCTCTACCTGGTGTAGACAAAGAACCACACACATCAGTGTGAACAAGACTCAATACTTCTTTGGCTCTATCCACCTTTTGGGTAGAGGACCTCTTGGTCATTTTTCCCATAACACAGGATTCACATTGAAGCCAACTTTTCAATCTTAACGATCCTAAAGGCCTATCATGGATTAACCTCTGAATCCTGGTTGAGTTAATGTGACCCAACCTTAGATGCCAAAGATATAAACCATTGACATTGGTCTTTCTCTTCTTATTTAAAGGTTCAAATTGAGCATTATTCAATTGATTATTAATAGGATTAATAAAGAATAGATTTCTATACATGTGCCCACTATATATAACTTTTCCATTTCTACTGATAGTAACACCAGAATGGAAAGAAACAGAATATCCTTGAATTATTAGTTTTACAATTGAAACCAAATTCTATCTAAAACCAGGAACAAATAAAATATCCTTTAAAATAACTATTCTATTACAATCAAAAGTAAGTTCCAGTTCTCCCACAACAAGAGCCCAAACTTGTGCTCCATTTTCCACACGTAGTCTATGTTCACCCTTCGGGCGTCTTCTAATCTTCCTAAACCCCTGCAAGGAGTTACAAATATGATTAGTATCTCCTGAATCAATAATCCAAATGGATATTGATCCAACCATTGATATAGACTCTAGATAGAGAATATTACCTGTGAGGTTTTTCTTAACCTAAAGATCTAGACACTCCTTTTTTCAATGTCCCTTCTTCCTATATTTGAAGCATTTGCCATTAGGTTTGTCTTTAGGCTAGGACTTGGGCTGGTGTACTACATTTCCTTTCTTCTTCCTAAACTTTCTAGGCTTGGGCCCAGTTCTCGAAGAAAAGGCCATCATAGCTCTAGCCTGCGGCTTCATGACCTTCTCTGCCACCTGAAGCTCCTTTATCAACTTCGTTAAACTCATGTTTAATTTATTTATATTGTAATTCAACTTCAACTGAGTGAAGGAGCCCGGCAAAGATTCGAGAACCATGTCTACTTGGCTCTCGAGGTCAATGACAACCCCCAAGACTTTTGTTTCCTCGAAAGCAGCAATCATCTTGAACATATGCTTTCTGACTGATGCCCCTTCAGCCATCTTGGTGTTTATGCTTGTTCGTAGAGCCTCCTGCCTTGTGGGCCGGCTCTTATTCAAGAACATTATGGCTAATGATGTACTTATGTCATATGCAGTAGCCATGTGCTTGTGTTTCGATTGAAACACATTTGACATGGAGGCTAATATATAGCATCGGGCCATCTCGCCAGCCTTCTTCCATGCCTTTTCAGCCGCATGCTCCTCAGCAGCGGAACTTCCCTGATTACTGGGCAGGTATTGTATAGGGCATACTTATACTCCTCGACTATAAGCATTATATCCAGGTTCCTTTTCCAAACCACATAGTTTGGACCCGTTAGCTTATTCTCATGGAGAATAATGGCTCAAGGACTGAAAGAATCTCCACCAACAATTTCTAAAATTTTGAAAATTAAAAAAAAAATTCTCAGTATTTGTAAAACAAAAATAATTTTGTGCACTTTATCGTCATATTAAACTTGATAATAGCTAACCCCATTACTATTATCTTTAACATGATTAGTTTGGCTCTTAGGAAAACTGACATAACTTCTTAGAAAGATTAACAGTTTCCTAAGCTAGGTGTGTTAACCACCACAAATTAATTTCCCTTCTAGGTTATAATTCTAGAAGATAACTCCATCAAAGGGGTGGCCGTTTCTTCTCATTTTCTATGGACATACCTCGCAATATAACCTTCAATATAGGCTAGCCGGTCATAGTATGTGTCCCGAGTTATTAATTATATCCTTCCATTAGTTCTAGATCCTTGTGGTATCTCCATCCTATAAGGGTTTACTCCTAAGGTGATGCGAGAGACCTACGATCTCTAATGAGGATTGTGATAGAAGCCATGAGGTCATTGGAACCCCTCTTAATTTTTTAAATAAGGGTTTTCTTTGGAAAAATATCGTTTGAAAATTTTCAATTAAATTCTCCTTTAACTTAAAATAAAATGTCTAGATCCATAAAAAAAATTCTATGTCAAGGTTTATACCTTCTAAGAAATTTTTTGTCTTGGATTAATTTTATTTAAGTTAAAAACTTAATAATTTCAAAAATTTTCCATTTAAAAATTCCTCAAGATTTTGATCTCAAGGTTTTATTTGACAAAAATAATTTTTCCTTTGCTAAAATGAATTAAAATGGCTTTCCATTTTAACTTACAAAAATTTCTAAATCCAAAATATTTTTTATGTCAAGGATAAAAAACCTTTAAGAAAATAACTAAGGATTAATTTTTGCTTAAGTTAAAATAACTATTTAATTAAAGAAAAATATTTTTCCTTGTCAAATAAATTTTCTCAAAGACTTTGGTCTTTAAGAAAACGTGCACATATGACTTAAAATAATTAGCATGCTAGAAAACTGTAAACGTTTTTATACTTTTCTATTTTTAATCCTAAGTGCCCAAATAAAAGAATTAAACACATTAATTAAATTAATTAATGATCTTGTTTAATCCTAAAATCCTTTATTATTATTTTTCATCCAAAATATTCAAAGAATATTAATTGTTGCAATAAAATAACTTCGTCTGATATGAGACCAAATATATATATATATATATATATATATATATATATCTGGTCCAGTGAACCTACCATACTGGATCATGGCCCATATGAAGACCCATGGACCATGGTCCGCGGGTGCCGTTCGCGCGCCCGCATGCTAACCGGGCATGCTTCTTGGCAAGGATGTATTACATCCTGGCGAGAATGCTACAACTTCCGCAAGGAAGCTACTGCATCCATAAGGATGCTTTCCTCATACGGCCCACCTGGGGCTAGCCTGGGCGCAGCCTCGGGTCCAGACACCACCAAGCCGCAGCTCGGCTTGGCTTGGCTCATCTTCTTCCTCAAAATTTTTTTTCACTGATTTCTTCTACGATTTTTCCAGACTTCTCTACAACTCCGTCCGTGATCAACCCAAGGCGGTTCTTGTTATATTTTTTCAACAAAAAATATGATAGCTGCTTATACATTTTCAAATCGGGTTTACACGAAAGCTAAACAAGTAGCAACGAAAATTTGTACAAATATCCTATACCTCAACTGCAAGGTTTACAACGCATCTACCCAAACTAAAACAACGAAAGATCTCACCATAATAATCACATTAGCCTTGCCAATTTATTAACTAGCATGCATCAATCCTAAGTCATTCAAAGGAGCACTCTCTGATACCACTTGAAGGCAATGAAAACAGAGAAAGCTATGCATGCAGTGAAAATAAAACCAGAAAAAGCACCAGACATGGCGTAGCAAAAGGCGAAAAATGAATACCTCTTTTGGACGTTGCTTTATTTGGCCACAAGGAAGATGATGGAATGACAATCACGTCTCCCTCACCCGTTAAGACTTCTGGTTGATGACCAGCAATTCTTCGCTTCTCCTTGGCATGTACGCGAAGCTTTTCGCTTCTCAAATATTCCTCTGCCTAATCTATATTGGTGAAACAACCTAGGTGAGGAATGGTCTTTCTTCATCCTTCACTATTAGTTAGAAAAGACAAAAAGATGAAAGAGGAAGAAGAGAAAATGAGAAAGAGAGAGAAAGCAGAGAAAAAAAAACTCTGGTTTTTTTCTCTTCCTTGTCATGCGTCTGTTGTGAAGGAGAAGAACACACGACTCCTCACAATCCACGACCCTTCACTTCACGAAATAACCAAAACACCGGTGTTTAATATTTCAAAACATCCGGAGGTTATCAACAGAAGAGGTTTGGCTTAGCCATAACTCTTCTGTACCGTGAATAAAAATAACCCTTTAGTTCAAGCTATTGGGCCAAAATAATTTATTATTTTACTTGGACCCAATGAGTCTAAAAATAATAACTATTAATTATTTATTTTCTGAGCCTATTAAAATAACCCAATAAATAATTAATTAGCCCAATGAACTAAAATAATTATTTAAGTTTTTTATTAACTACTTAACCCAAGTTAATTTTTCTAATTATTCAATATGGGCTTAGGCCTTGAATAATTAATTAACCAATTAAACTAGATAATAATTTAATTTCTCTCGTTCCTTTATTTTATTCTAGTCTAAAAATAATTTAGACTTCCTGAATAAAATAAAATCCTTTTTATTGTGACCATTTCCTCGACCAAAAATAATTAGGACTTACGGGCTATTCTGAGGACCAAAAAGACACATCGCCTTGGCTACTAAAATAACCAAAATACTCTTGCTAGATAAATAGCTATATTTTATATTTTAAATATTTCTTAATATCACCATAAAAAAATATTGACCCCAAGGACAATGTTGCATTAGCTATATCTTCAACCTATAAGTGAAATGACTAAAATATCCCTCTACACATTGCCGTGCATTTAGAGAGGATGAGTGTACTAACACCTCTCTAAAAGACATCTACCATCCTTAGGCTTCTAGTCCAATGATCCATGACTTCTTAGAATATTTTTGCTTTCCAAAGAAGCTACTCTAAAGCTAATATCCAAGTCATGTTTCCCAGAGACCTAGATAATTAGATCATTTGGACAACCACAAGGGGTGATATAGTGTAGATACTATCTTATACAAGTTTGTCTTGACTAACTAGTTACATATACCCAACATATAAGTATATTGGTCTTTTTCAAGAACCTTACCTATAGTATATCAAAGCATACGCTTCCAGCTTTGTTAAACCACCAACTTATACTCAAGCTATAGAGTACAAGTCCATGTTGTAGCAATAGTAGTCTGGGTTTCTATCACTTAGTACTTTTAGAAACCACTACTACATGTCGTGTTCTACGTATTCAAAATACATTTGTATTATGAAATGAGTAGAGTACTCATTGGCTAAAGGTAAGCTATTCCCTATTTAGAATTTGTCACACAATAGCCTTACCATGATGAGATTCTCATTCTCATCATCTGGTTAAGAACAATAGTTTATATATTAAGTATCTCATGGTCTATACCTTATTGTGAAAGGTCTCCATTCACATGAACCATTTACTTAAACACAATAAGTCTTTTTCAATAAAATCGAGCACAAATATAAAGAAGATTTCACAAATAAATTCTGAAAAAAATACTTTTATTAATGCAAGTCAAAATTACATCAGAAACCTAGTCTAAGAGGGCATACATTCCAATAAAGGGCATGGTCTAGAGATGGTGCAAAAGTGCGTTCCATAATAATTTTATTAAGTGCCCTTTTGGAGTACCACTTTTAACAGGAAGAATCAATAAAATCAGTAGGGTGTAAGAACAAGGGGTCAATAGAGGTGAGGATAGAGGAAGATGAGGCTCTAGCCCTTTTAGAAGATTGGCCTCTTTTTTGGGGCATGATGAGAGGGTTTGAAAATAAGTAACAAGAAGGAATAAGAAATACACACCACCCTTAACCAGTCACTATTCACAATCACTCCACCACTCCACAATACAACACACAAACCTCAACTATTCACAATTCACAATCACTCCACATCCTCCTCAATCCACAATATAAATCAAATAATCCCAATCTCCTTATAAATCCTACAAAAAAAATATAACACCATAATTCAAATAACAATATAATCTTCGACTTGTAAGGAACAGGATCATTGCATATGCAGAGCATGATAATGCATGAAGAATAAATCATTGCTAATATCATTAGCTATCTAACATGAATTCATTACCAAAATAATCTCAAGTACCTAAAAATAGCCAATATAGGAGCAGAATATGGAACATGTTATAGCAAAAATAATCCGTGAACCATAAACTCATACTATTCCAATCATAATAGAGCCACAAATTCATCCAAATTCGACCAACAATTCCAAATTATGCAATTTTTGCCCAAAAACAATGAAAATTTCATTTAATCGTAAGAATGTAATAAAAATCATACATTTATATTCTTTGATGCATGGGCAAGCAAATGGTGCAATCCTTTTGAAGAAATCATCACTTTAAAAAAGAGATTTGAAAGTGATTTCTTGAAGAAAAAGTTGGGATTTTGGAAGATTTAATCCTTAGATTCAACAAAAATAAGAAGATTTGATGTTAGGTTAGTGTTTTTTAAGGCAAAAATTGATCCGGTAGTGTTTGGAGATGAAGAACCGGGGCGGGGTTGATAGAAAAATCGAGGGAAGTTGGAAGATTTTAAAAACAACTAGCCAATCTTAGCCTATTATGAGGGAGGCCGACATCAGCCGACGCCAGCTCAATGCACTTAGGTCGGTGCTAGCTGATAGGGTGTAAATTATTCATATTTTTCCTAGTTATTTGAGGCCATTTTGTGATACATTTTGTAAAATAACTAGTTATATTCCTTTATATTTGATATTTCCCTTATAAAAATACTTTTTTGTAATTTTATGCAAAAATAAGGAAAAATTAGAGCTAATTGTAGGATTTTTCATAACAGAACCGGCACCAGCTAGGAAGGGGAACTGGCGCCGGTTAGCCACTGGAAGAACAAAGAAAAAAAGAAAGAAAAGAAGCATCAAGGGAAGTCAACAATAACAGCTAGAAGAAAGAAAAGAAAAGGAAAACAGCTTCGGTGGGCTTGCTGCGCGAAGTGAGCCGATGCAAAAGAAAGAAATCAATCCGGTCAGCCCAAGGAATTTCAGTCAACAAAACAAAAATAGAAGAAGTGTAGCTTCGGTGGTCAACAAAGGTGGCTGAGAAAAGGACAAAAGGGAAATTGAATTGCATTAATTTTCGGTGGTGATTTGTGGCTCAATTGAGCCAAGGCAAGGGAAACGGCTCAATTGAGCCGACACAACACATCAAAAAAGAAAGGAAAAGCAGGCGCTGGCTCAATTTAGCTGGTGCAATGATAGGAAAAAGAGCACAATTTTGGCAGCTGTGTGGATTAGATGGCAAGTTGATTGCAACAGAAAGAAAAAGGAAGCAGTCGAAACAAGAACAAAGAAAAGCAGTAGTGGTTGTGCGGCTCACTTGAGCTGACAGCAAGGAAAAAGAAAGAAATTAGTCTCAGTGGTCCGCACGGTTTCAAATTGGCAGCAAACTTCAACAATTGCAAATTCAACAAAGCTTCAGCACAACACGACAAGACAAAATCCAAATTGAAGTCCAAATCAAATTGAAGTCAAAATTGAATTTCACTTAATTTCCAATTGAGCAAAGTCAAGGCGGTGGGCTTCTCAAATTCTTATTTAGTTATTTAGGATTTTATTTTAGACTTTTATTATTCCTTTTAGTTTTTGAGATGTTTAGGTAATTACTTCTTCTTTATTTAGGATTCTTTTATGAACTTTGTGAGCCTATAAATAACGACCAATTTACCCTAGAAAAAGGGGTGCACAATATAGGGACTTAGATTTACTTTGGAGTGCGTCACCAATATTTTCTCGAGATAAATAGTTCAAGGAGGGTTGTGCAAGGAAGTTTTCAAAGAAAGAAGAAGAAGACTTGTCTATGAGTATCTATTTCTTTCCTTTGTTTTCGTTTTCTTGAACAATGATATGTTAATTGTTTTATTATAATTTAACATTGTTTTAGATATTCGTGATTCTTAGAGTTATTTGATCTTTTGATTAATTGATTGTTCTTCTGGGTATTTAATTACTTGGGCGTATTACGATATTAATTGGTTGTTTCTTTTTCTTAACTTGCTAGACCAAAGAGGTTGATGGTAGTTACAATTGATTAATTTCATATTTATTGGCTGTTAACTTGCTAGACCAAAGAGGTTAATTGCTTAAGATTGAGTAATTAAAGGTTAATTGATGTTTGCCAGACCAAAGATTCATTGATTAATTTCATATTTTAAATTTGCCAGACCAATGAAATTTAATCAAGAATTATGTTTAATGTATCTTTTGGATGAATTAGTTGAGACAGACCAAGTGATGCTAATTTACCTTTATCCTTCATGGTGCCAAGAGAAGAATTAGTTATGACAATGGTTAGGTCCTTTGAGATCATGTTTATTTAAACAATGATTTGAGTTACATACTTCTCCATCCTTGACATGTGTATATTTTTATTTTTTCTTTTGTTTTGTTTTGTTGTATTTGTTTTAACTTTATTGAGTCGATTAAACAATGAAAGAAAGGTAATTAATGTCTACTTGTTCCTGGAGGATCAGCACTTGTTTGAACCCTATGCTCGATTAATGATGAGTACGTTTACTCATATGTGTGATTTGGGTTGAACGTTTTAATTTAAACTTGATTGGGAATGTGCTTAGTTTTTGTATGATTTTTACACCCAAGTCTAGACACACCACCAGCCCAGGTCTATTCGGTCTAGGTAAAAATATCTTTTTGTTTATTTATTATTTAATAAAAGCAACAATACTGAAAAGCACATAATCATGAAAAAAATGCAATTATCCCATAAATTAAAAATACAAAAAAATAAACAAAAGTAAATAGAAATTGAAAAGATATCCCAAATAAAAAAGAAAACTTAAAACAGTGAAAATTCATCTTTTTCCACGTTCTTGATCACGTGGATTCGTTTCGATATTCCTAGGAAGAGATCTAGTTTGATGGTCTCCAAGAAGCTTAGCTAATTGTCCAACTTGATTTTCAAGATTGTGCATTAATGCCTCTAATTTCCTTATCACAACATCCACTCCTTGAAATCGTGCCTCAGTTGAGCTCACCATTTTGTTAACCAACTCCTTCAATAATGGCTTTGATGGTTGTGCATTGTAGAGTAAGGAGGGTTGAATTCTTTGATTTCCTCCAAAATTAGAAGAGTTTTGCCTAGGCTTGTTATGATTAGCCCAAGAAAAATTAGGACGGTTCCTCCAACTAGAATTGTATATGGCACTACAGGGCTTATTACCTTATCGCCCATTACTCATGAAAGAAGCTTGTTCTAAGGACTCTTGAGAGGAACCCATGTTTTAGAACTCATGATTGGGATGCCCTTTTTCACAAAAATCACAATTACCATTCATTACCTGGCCTAGAGAAGGCGTCATCACCATTTTTTCCATTTTCTGCGTAATTACCTCAACCTTAGCTTCTAAAGTTGCTATAGCATCAACCTTATGCACACCTTAAACACGAGCCCTATTCCTCGGATTCCCCCATGAGTAATTATTCATTTCAATGTTTTCTACCAAATCATACACTTCTTCCAGGGTCTTAGAATTGATAGTCCCTCCAGCAGATGCATTAACTAACTATTTTTAGGCAAAGTTTAGTCCAATATAAAAATTTTATATTTGCATCCCTAGCACAAACCCATGATGAGGATACTTTCTAAGCATCTCTTTTTGTTAGTGTTATGCCCTAGAGGCAATCACTTGTACGTTGTATATGACACATTTTATTTTAATAAAAGGCATTATTTATCTTACAGTTTTTTTTTTTTTTTTTGGTTTACTTTTGTGTAATATAACTGTTAGATAAAGTCCCTAATACGATACTGTGTTAAAGAAATCATGATAGAGATCATGATATGAAATTCCTACTACACTGTATAGTGTTAGTACTTAAATAATCCATAGTCGTAGTATTAATGAGATAGGACATCATTAATGCGTTAAGACTAATATGTGTTAGACTTCCTAATTTGATCAGGCGGTAGTTCCCATATCCGTAAGTATTGAGATACTCAAAGTTAACACGTGGATGATTATTAATGGAACAAGTCCATTGGATGACCTACCTATGAGATAATCACAGGGATAACTATTTAGTGCCAGTGATATAATCTCAATATAGCAAACGTGCAAGTATCCTTAGACTTGAGATCTCCAAGGTACTTTGTTTGTGAAGCATTGTGCTTTGATTCCAATCTCTGGAGCCAGATCGAGTGCCACCTATAGAATGGATATTGGGTACATTGTGAGGTAAACGAAAGTAGTTGAGATGGTCAATAAATGATTCACCACTCCTAATAGTAGGGGCGAATATCTCACGGCCATTTATAGAAATTACTACTCAAGAAGTCCTTGGCCAAGGCGTCTATGTATTGGAAACAATTCCAATTGACACACATCTAGAGTAGTGGGTTCTTGGTACAAGTACTATTATATTCAGACAAGAATTAATATATTCTGGAGGGAGTTGGTACTAATTCCATACTCCAAACTAAATGAGATATTGTATGGTGAAATGAGTTAATTGCACTGTAGTTTGTTATTGAAGGATTCATGTTAAGCCACTTGACTTCCTAGACTCTTGGGTTGTCATGATGTGTTGTTAGATACCACTCATGATCTGGGAATATGGGTTTATTAATTTGGTATCCACTTCAGGTTGCTAACAACAATTTTCTCCCCTTGCACTTCCGCTCTTCTATCCAACACATCCTGAACCACTTGAATCTCTTGCGCCCTTAGCCTAGCCATACTAACTTTTCTGTTTAGGGCATCAGCAACAACGTTGGCCTTCCCGGGATGATAATTGATTGGGCAACGGTACTCTTCCAAAAATTCCATCCATCTTCGCTGCCTCAGATTCATGTCCTTCTAGGTGAAGATGTACTTCAGACTCTTGTGGTCAGTGAACACTTCATATTCCACTCTGTACAGGTAGTGTCACCATTTCTTTAAAGTGAACACAATGGCAGCCAACTTTACATCATGCATGGGGTAATTGACTTCATGAGGCCTCAACTTCCGAGAAGCATAGGCGATCACCTTCCAGTCTTGCATTAATACTGCTCCCAAACCTTCTTTCGAAGCATCAGTATACAGTGCGTAAGGCTTATCTCCCTCTGGCAGACTCAACACTGGAGCTGACATCAATCTTTGCTTCAGCTCTTGAAAGCTCTTCTCATATTTTTCACTCCAAACAAATGGTGCATCTTTCTTCAGCAGTCGGATCATAGATGATGCGAGCATTGAAAATCCTTTGATGAACCTCCTATAATAGCCAACCAATCCTAAGAAGCTACGAATCTCGGTGATATTCTCCGGTTGCTTCCAGTCCGAAATTGCTTCAACCTTTGTTAGGTCTACCTTGATTCCCTCCTTGGTTACCATGTGGCCAAGAAATGCCACACTATCTAGCCAAAAGTCACACTTACTAAACTTGGTGAAAAGCTTGTGCTCTCTTAGTTTCTCTAATACCAGTTTCATATGTTCCGCATACTCCTTCGGACTCTTGGAATAAATTAGGATGTCATCAATAAAAACCACCACGAACTTGTATAAATAGGGTCGGAACACTCGATGCATCAAATCCATAAATACTACTAGAGCATTGGTTACCCCAAATGGCATTACCACGAACTCGTAATGACCATATCGTGTGTTGAAGGCTGTGTTGGGAATATCCTCCTCTATTATCCACACTTGATAGTATCCTTGCCTCAAATCCAGTTTGGAGTAACAACTGGATCCTTGCAACTGGTCGAACAGCTCATCAATCAGCAGTAGTGGATATTTATTCTTGATCGTCAGGTTGTTCAAGCCCTGATAGTCAATACACAGCTTTAGAGTCCCATCCTTCTTCTTCACAAATAATACAGGTGCTCCCCAGGGTGACGTGCTAGGTTTGATGTAGCCTTACTTCACTAACTCTTCTAACTGGTCCTTCAGTTCTTTCAGCTCTGTCGGTGCCATCCGATATGGAGTTCAGGATACTAGTTCCGCTCCTAGAACTAGGTCAATGGTAAATTCAACTTCTCGGCTGGGAGGTAGAGAAGTGAGTTTCGCGGGGAACACATCGGGAAAATCCTTTACTACCTCGATATCCTCCAACGTGCACTAGTCCTTTGGCTTGTTTATCACATAAGCTAAATATCCTTGACATCCTTGCTTCAGCAATTTTCAGGCCTTAGTCCCAGCTATCAGATACTTTAACTCCTTTACTCTCTTATCGTTGAATTCCAACACATCACACACTGGTCTAATGAACTGAACAGATTTATTCTTACAGTCTACTCTAGCCCCATGCTTCGCTAGCCAATCTATTCCCAATATCAAATCATAATCATCAATATCCAACACTATCAAATCTCCCTCTAAGCTTTCTCTCCCCACATCAATTTTACAATTTTGTACATACCGATCCGCTTGCACTATCTTCCCCAAAGGGGTACTCACCAATAAGGTAAAAGGTAGCTCTACTCCATCCTAACCCAAATGACATGCATAGTTCTTGTTTAAATATGAATGAGTAGATCCAAGGTCTATCAATGCATTAACGGAACGTTCTTGGATAGTAAACGTACCTTCCACCACTGCCGCATCAGCTCCAACCTCCTCTCGGTTGAGAGCGAATACCTTTGCTTTCACTTAGGGCTTCGGTGCTCCACTCCCAGATGCTTCTGTGGTATTGGCTCGATTGGCCCCCGGGTTTTGAGCCGGATTTTCTTGCCCGACTCGGTGAAGTTTAGGGCAGGCGTTCTGCAGGTGGTTCGGGTCTCCACAGTGGTAACATTTCCGTTCACCTCCTTTGGACCAACAGTTCTTCTCTGTGTGGCCTCTTTTTCCACATTGCCGGCATAACGAAAGGTTCTGTGCAGGACTAGTGGGTGCCGTTCGAGCTTGCTTTCCCTGATTCTGCCACTGCTGGTTGGCGGGGCGCTTGTTAAGTTGCTACCTCTGGAAAGGTCCTTGCGGTTGCCTTGGTGGCTAGAAAGGTCTTGATGCTATTCTACTGCGGTCCTCATTTTCTATCCGGGTGGCTGCATCTACGGCCTCCGAGTAGGTCATTAGTGGAGAAAGTGCCAATGCCCTCCTCAATTCCTGCCTCAGTCCCTTGACAAACTGTCTCATTCTGTTCTGTTCGGTGTCCACCAATCTCTTGTAGTACTTTGATAGCTAGGTAAACCATGCTACGTACTGGGCCACTGTCATACCCCCCTGCTTTAAATTCTGAAACTCCTCTTCCCACTTTTCCACTTTCCACTGAGGGATATACTCAACTCTGAATGCTTCCACAAAATTAGCCCACGTCTAGTCCTGATCAATCATTTCCCATCATCCTGAACCCGCTGCTACCATGCCCAGGCTAGGCCCCTCAAACAGAATGCAGCAAACTTTACCCCGCTTCTTAGTGTACTAGAGTGTAGCAAATATGTCCTCCATCTGCTCTATCCATTTCTTAGCTTTCTGATCTTGTTCAGCTTCGCCCAAGAAGATGGGCAGTTGAAATTTCAAAAACCGCTCCAATGCTTCATCCTCTCCCTTGGGATTCCTTCGCTCGGTCAAAGTCTACAGAATCTCTACCATCTTCCTGAATGATTGCCCCATCGTCACTTCAGCAGGTGTTTCTGATCCCATTTCCAAATCTGGCTCACTCTCAATTCCCGGGTTGGGTGACGGCATTCAGGTTGTTTCAACCTCTGGTGCCACAGGTTCTGCCTCCGAAACTCTCCTACCTGATGTAGCTACACGGTGCTTGGGTGCCATTCTAAACCATACCCAAATGATGAGTTTATGCATTCAATGATTAAATCATTTCATGAGTATGCATTTACAGTCAGATTTAAGTAAAAGAAAATCAGATGTAAGTTTTGTCCCAAAAAAAATTACTTATAAATTTCTCTCAAATCTTAGAGTACTCAAGTACTCTTATTTGCATAAAATTGAAATTAAAACAGCAAACAGAAATGAAATCCTTAACATAGAAGTTTACGGAAAGCAATAAATAAACATTCTGATCATAACAGCTCTCAGCCCCTCTAGTCCTCATCAGAATCTTCAAAGTTGGCCTCATATAACTATCCCCTGGAATTCTTAGAGAAGTCTATCCCAGCCCCACTTGCAAACCCCTCCATTGGCTCTTTCCCCGGTCGCCTAAAACTCTCCCTGGTCTCAACCTGGCTAAATGGAGGTATGAAAGAAGGTCTGGGTGGAGATTCATAATCTATCTCCCCCGCGTCATCACTATCAGCTGACAAATCAATTATGGGACTAGGAGGGTGGGGAACATATTCTATATCAATCTCCTCATCTTCACTATCAGAACTCAAGTCTATCACAGGTATTGGGGATGGCTCATTGATTGGGACATCATCGTCACTGCTATCTTCCAAGGGAATAACAGGCTTTGGTGCAGGCTGAGGCACTGGTAGGTCTTCTGGGTAGATAGGGATAGGAGGATGCCACTGTTGCCCTTTCCTTGCGGTTCTAAGCATTCTAACCATCCTACAGCACAAACAAGACAGGTTAGATAAAAGATTTGAACTTAATAAAATAGACCATATACTATCAATATTTGCCTATAACCTACGTTCTGATACCACTTGTAACACCCCACTACCTAGGCCCAATAGGGCCGGGGATGTTGCCCCTTCCAAAGAACAAGTGGTCTTTATAACTAGGACACACAAACGAAAATAAAAAAATACTTTAAAATTAAAACTTATTACAACCCAAAAATTCAAGAACAAATCTAAAATAAATTGTTCACTATCATCTCTCAAAGCAACATATAAAATAAACAACAAGTCTTTAAGCAAGCAACATTCTAGCTACTTATTCCCATAGCAGGATTGCCCTAAAAACATGGCATAAAAAGGTGATGAGATAAAAATCTCAGTAAATCCGTGTGTGCTTTGAGTGTTTCAGGTAAAACAATTCATGTATGCAAGCTGTAAGAACTTCATAAGAAAAAGTACTGACAAGCATTAAACAATGTTAAAATAAAGCGTGCCATTTTGCTTTTCCAACCATATATGTGCACCATAAAATCAACCACTCAAAAGGGCTGCCGTGGGTTACCACACGTTGGGCCCCATAACCATACAATGGTCAAAATGCCACACTTTGTGCAGACTGACAAAAGGTAGGTGTACGGCCTACCGGGTAAAATACTCCTCCTTCTCTACACCCAAACAAACCGATTGTCCACTCCGGCAACACACAGTCCACATGACTGAAACTTGCTAGCTCGGACCGGCATGACTAAATAGTACTGTCCTTCTCCAAGTTGAGTTCATCTTCTGGAGGTGGTCTCCTGCCAGAAGACTCGTTCTTACTCTTCAAAACTAGTACTACTAGCCTACCCTTATTGAGTACTCAACATTGTTTATCCCACTTAGGAGAAAATTGATAAAACATTGCTTTACTTGGAAATGGCAATCAAGGGTTTCTAAAGTTTGTGCCAAAGTTGGTTTTAGAAAGAGTTTAGTGTTTGAGTAAAACTGCTTGTTGAATTTCAAATAATTTGTTTGACTGAAACAAGAAAGGAAACGGTCCTCAATTGCTTTTACAAAATGAGTGTTCACACACTTCGCATTTGGCTTG
The DNA here is from genome assembly GCA_026120185.1 of Voacanga thouarsii. Classification (NCBI taxonomy): domain Eukaryota; kingdom Viridiplantae; phylum Streptophyta; class Magnoliopsida; order Gentianales; family Apocynaceae; genus Voacanga; species Voacanga thouarsii. The sequence continues at coordinate 236,834 of JANUWF010002030.1, read as the reverse complement.
CCATGGTAACCTTTTTACAGCAAATAAGTTTTATGCAGGAGCTTACTTGATCCTTTGCTTGAGCTAATTCAAAGATCCTCCAAAGCTGACCTAACTCCGTCTGGGGTAAACACAAGCCATAATTAAACTCAAGTCACATTCGCTTCCATAAATAATCTCAACTTAGTACAATCATGACCCTAATGTCCCAAACTTTAAGGCTATGTGATAAAAGTGTTTTATAAAATAAATCTAGCTTGATAATAAAAGAACTAGGAATCGCACAATAATTACTAATAAGCTATAGGTTTAAATATAAATCTTTGTTATTAATAAATAAACTAGGGTTTATTTGATGAAAGGTCCTAAGTCTTAGATGATTTTATTAAAATAATAAATTATTACTAATCTCTTAATTAATAATTAATATATAGAAAATAATTAGTAAATAAAATTAATGGTAAATTTTATTAATTTTGATCATAAGGTAATAAATAAATTTTACTAGTATTTATCAATATATCACTTATAAGGTTAATATTTTTACCTATTATGATTATTTTTTTATAAAAGGCTTTATTTAATATTATTATTATATATAAATATTTATATACATTATTTTTAATAAAGATATCATTCATTTGGCTAGAATATCACTATTTCATTTAATAATCCAATTCCAAAGCTTCCTAGGGTTTTCGAAATTATTGGAGAAAAATATAGTATTAATTTTTATCAATGTATTACAATTTGCTAACTTAAATAGTTTAGGATCAACAAGGTCATGATCATACTTTTCCTATGGCTAACAAGAATCATGAACATAACCTCTAATACCAATCAACAAACCATTCAATCCATGAATAAAGGCTTAAATCTATATCTATCATCACATGATCCAAACTTCACTAAGCATAATCATATTTATGGCTTCAAAAAGAATACAAGAACATAAAATCCTATTCACCAAAGGTGACATAATCCCTATCATACTTAATCATTCATACTAACTCACGACATGAAGAGTATGCAACAAACCACAAAGCATGATAAAACTCAATCATGACAAAATATCCTCATGCTCCAATCCCAACTCCTTCATACAAACATATACTCAATCTCTAATCATATTCCATCATTTTCTTACTACATCCAAGAGATATGATTTTAGAATTAAGGAGAGGGTTAAAGAGACATATTCGAATGATAACTACCTTAATGAAGTCTCAAGAAAGTCCACACGTTTGGAAGACTTGATCCGACCAAGAAGGAAAAAGAGAAAATGGCCATGGTTGAAACAACCATTTCGGCTGAGAGAGAGAGAGAGAGAGAGAGAGAGAGAGAGAGAGCATAGAGATTGTTTCAATTTTATTTTAGAATCTTATTTTAGATTAAGATTTGAGAATCATTAACTTGTATTTTTTTTAAATTTGTGAATAATAATATTTTTTGTAAAAAAAAATTCAAAAAAATTCGAAAACCTAATTGGAACTGCCTTAATCCCATTAAAACCGAAAATCTGAATATTCATCTCGTTTTATCCTAAAATTTTGGGACAAAATAGGAGGGGGATTTTAGCACTAAAATTTGAAACTGGTACTAAAGATACAGGAGAATTAAAATTTTCGGATATTGGAGATCCCCAAATCATCGAATTCGTCCTAAACTGAAAGCACCCCTACTTTGAAGACACTAATGCGAGCTAAGAATTGATTCGAAGTCAAGATAAGCTCAATGCATGGGTTGTTAATGACTACTATAACATCAATGTATTATCACTAGTACATAATATTCATTAAGAACTCGTTTGATAAAATTAAAATTTTAAGATTGAAATCTAAATATTTAAATACTGGATATTAAAATTTGAAGTTTGAAGATTGAAATTTAAATTATTTATAATTTATTTTTATACTATATTTTTATTACAATTTAAATTACATATAAAATAATATTAATAATTATATAAATATTAAACATATTCCAACTTCAAATTTAAGTAACTTTCCTTTCACTTAAAATTTATAATACGATTTCAGTATATTTTAATCAATTAAGTGATAATAAAAATCTCTTATCACATGCACTTAATTAATTAAGTATTTAATATTATATATTATCAAATATATTTAATGAAATAAATACTTAATTAATTAATTTTAAGTACTTAATTGGGTTATTAAATAGGCCCTAAGATAATTTGATTTTTATCTTTCACTTGTAATTTTTTAATAAATTTATTGAATTAATGCCAAAAATATCCTTCAAATTTGGTCACTTCTGCAAATTTGATCACTTCATTTAATAAAATACTTAATTATACCCCTCTAAATACTAAAAAATTTCAATATTGCCATTTCATTAAAAAATTAATAGTTAATTTTATTATTGACTGTTAATAAGGACTTTATTACAAAAAGGTAAAGTTTAAAAACTTATTTAAAAAACTCAAAAATAAAAATTCTTTACAATATTTTCTTTTGTTTTCTTTCATATTTTCTTGAAATTCTTCATTTCTTCTTCTTCTTTCTCCTTTTTTGAATTTTTTACTTTTAAAATTTCTTTTTAGATGTATTTTTCAAAGACAAAATACATCAGTACCCCTCCACTTTTATAGATTATATATTTTTTTTCCTTCGAACTATAAACAAAAAAAATTCTTACGCTCTAATTTTCAAAAAAAAAATTATCTTTTTATCCAAAAAAAAAAAAAGATAATAGAAGCATGTTGTTGGGGCTATATTAGCCAATTTACATTTCTTTTTCTTTATATAGACTTGTTAAATTTTAAAAAAAAAAAAAAAAAAACTTCAACCTTGTTAAATTTGGAGTGAGCACATTTAAATTTTAAAACTATTTTATCCATTTTCAAATAGATCTAACTTATAATATCCAATAATATTTTTGTCACTCTTTATTTCTTTTATTATTATTTTTTCTCATTCTTCTTCTCAAAAACTGTTAGCCAGAACAAATATCTTTAAAAAGTCCCAGAGTAAGTGATTCACTTTATACAAATAAGTTCCAAAACAAATATCTTTATACAAAGTGATTCACTTTCAATAAAAAAAAAAAAAAACTTTTTAATAACAAATATCTTTAAAACTACATTTTTATTAAAAAGGCTAAAAATAAAATTTTGAAACAATAAAAAAGGGAAAAATAATTTAAAAAGAATAGAAAAAAAATACTCCCCGAATACTAAAAATTAAATCCATTTGAAAATAGATTAAATAGTTTTAAAATTTATAAATATTCACTCTAAATTTAATAAGTCTCTATAAAAAAGATTAAAAAAATAAATTAATTTAAAATACCCTGACAATATATTTCTATTACCTTTTAATTGCATAAATGAATAAAAAGATTTTTTTTTGTTTTTAAATTAGAAGATAAGAATTTTTTTACTTATAATTTGAAGGGGGAAAAAAACTATAGCCTACAACAATGGAAGGGTAATGATGCATTGTCTTTGAAAAATGAACCTAAAAAAATTTTTGAAAATAAAGAATCCAAAAAAGTAAAAAGAAGAAGAAATAAAAAACTTCAAGAAAATAATAAAAGGAAATGAAAAAAATATTGTAAAAGTTTTTATTTTTAAATTTTTTTACATAAGTCTTTAAACTTTATATTTTTACAATAAAATCCGTATTAACAGTCAATAATAAAATTAACTTTTAAATTTTTAATAAAAAGACAACATTGAAATATTTTAGTACTTAAAAAGATATAATTAAACATTTCATAAAATAAAAAATAAAATTACAAAAATAACTAAATTTGAAAGACATCTTTACCTTTAATCCTCGTACTTAAAGATATTATTTTAATCATTATATTACTTTTAGAAAGTTAAGATGCCAAATCCCCTTGCTATGTAAGTTTATTAATAAATTGGCAAAATCCAATCCAAACCTCCATCACTTCAAGATAGATTTTTTTTAAAAATCTTTATATGAAATTTCTAATTGATATAATGTTTTTATAATAATAAAAATTTCTTATTTTTAATCAAGTACTTTCAATTTCATAGAAATAAATATAGATCAATATTTTAAAAAGTTAATTACTTAATTAGCAAAATATAGAAAATGCTTAATAATAATATAGAAGAAAAGAAGCCGCTCGTGAACCAGCCCGCTAGACGCACAGGCTGTGGTCCTGGATTGGACCGTGTTGGCCAGGCCGCTAGCCAATGCTACATTGCGTCTTGCCTGGTTTGGAGCATAGAGAAAGGCTCTCCAGCAGTTTGTCTTATTACATACCCCTTGTCTTAAAAAAAATTATCAATCTATCAAATAACACACAAATTAAAAAATTATTAAAATTTATATAATTATAATAAAAAAATTATTATATTCTTAAATAAAAATAAATATTCATTAATTAGATTGAGAATAAATATACATTTAATGAATCAAATATTTATTGAGTAGTTGAAAAATGAATAAATTAAGAATATACGTAATAAATGCATTCCTAATTTGTAAAATTAATAAGTATTTTAATACAATAAAAATAAAAATTTTTAACATCCTTTTTAAGACGGAAAAAGTATTAAAAATCATCAATTTCCTAGAAACCAATATGCTCTCTGGTCCTCTATTTCAAGTCAGATACTTCATTTCAAACGGTGTCTTCAGGAAAGCTTAGGAAAGGTTTGAAAGTCATAAGTAGGCCAATGAATTCGACCACATTCAAGGCGAAAAATACCAGCTGATCGCCTGCAGTAAAACATTTTCATATGAGGTGAAATAACATTAAGCTTCCAGGACAAATAATGGAAAATCTAGTATCTGAAGATGTATTCTCTAACGCATATCCATTGGTGCATTATTCCAAATCACAACATTTTATTCAGAAAAAGAATTAGCAATTTACGTAGCATTTCTATGGAAAGCTATCATCCAATCAATAATAGTCTTTGTTCAATACACATGCAAAGCACTCCTTTTTGGCTTAAGGGAACATAAGAGACAGGAAAACAGTGTTTTGCTGAGGCTTCAGCTTCTATTGAGTTCAAAAAATTGATAATGTATACCAGCCTCACCTACTTTCAGCATCTTTTTGGAAACAGGCTTTCCCTCATCTCTTTTCAAATAGGTTTCTAGTTTTGAAAACACATTATTCATCAATAATTTTTAGTTTTTTTTTGTGGTAGTAAAATAATTCTTCATCACAGAAGGAACATTTATTTTCACCAATGTTTACTTTTCATAATCCTGTCTTTAATGCAAAAATTGAAAACAGCTTAATGAGATATCTCATTGTTCTATTGCTTGTCTACAGTAAAAGCAGTCTTCAGAAATATCTATGGCAAACTTTTCTAACAGACAAGCACCTCTGTTCCTTTCTGGCCATACTGTTTTGTTTCTTGACCAAGCAATGATGCAGTTGAAAAAACAGAAGTCTGCGGAATGTGATTTTAGCATATCAATGTCAGTGCAATTTTGGTAAATTTGTACCTGGAAGGATCTGCACATCCTGTCGGTGCTGTGCCCAAGAAAATCTGCATTCCAAAATTGAAGGGGTAGCAGTATTAGAATGGCGGAATCAAGAGGTACAAATTCAGTTTATGACTAAAGATGAAATCAATCTGCAGAAGTGGTTTCGAAACAAAATGGAAGGGAAACTGAGATGAGAGGATTGGAGGTCACAATTTCCCCCCAACTCACCTCACAAAAGAAAGAAAGTATTAGTGATACATGAATTTTACTGAGGAGTTATATTACATAAAATTATATGAATTATAGTTGAGTTATATAACAATTATCTAACAATATAATGCTCTCAAAATACTTGAACTCTAACCCCTCTCTGACCCATTCAAATAGATCTAATCTATGAACATAATTCTCAAGCTCGAGTATGAAGACATTGAGAAAGCATACACGAATTTAATTCTTTGCTTGGTATTTAAGCTGAATTCAGCATAATAAATTATCCCCTGATCCATGATTCTCCTATTCAGGTTTATAACTACTATACGTGAAGTAAAGCTTCCAAGCGAGCTCTCTCTCTCTCTCGCTTGTAATTACAGCGATTACAGCGAAGTAAGGATTCCAAGCCTAGTACAAATCATGGGAAACTCAAGTCAAGAAGGCATTGACCGCCTAAAAAATTAAATGAAACAGTATATATCAAACTGGATTCACCAGATAATAGAGTGTGATAGGATTGTCCAAATCAAACCAGAATTGGTGTAAATTTAACTCACAAAGAACCCCCAGCAGCTGGACCAACTGCTTTAAACAGAGACATAGCAGACATTGAAATTCCATTTGCAGCTCCTCTTTGTTCTTGGGGCTGAAAAGTCATTTAAGAATCTTAGTGGTTCTACAGATCTTCTACGAATCATAAAATTAAGTCATGATTGGGGTAGACCAGAGACATACCACAGCTCTATTTTGCAAAAGAAATAATCCAGTTGTAATCGATACCTGATTATGATTTGGAATGTTAGAAATAACAATAAGATAAAATAACAGGGAACAAAAATTATAGACACATTATAAGCTATGCGATTTAATGAGGCAAAGGAAAATCAGAACACAGCCTTCTAATTCTACATTTCCATATCAAAATAGCCACATTACTCTATCAATGACATTCATTATGAAGTTAGTGCAAGAGGGAGGTATAACTAGATCTGGTGAATGAAAGTATAAAATTCCCGATGGCAGAGAATACGAATGTGGATATATTTTGTGATTAAGCCAGTTCCAGTTCAGAGTCACATAATTGTGAAGGCAGGGGTTGTAGAGGTCATAAGAAATCAAGCTGTAAGTTTACCAATTACACAAATTAGGTTTTACTTTGTTCTATGAGTTGTTTAAGTAGTGATCTGTCTTTGTTTTCTTATATCACTTTATCTTTTTTCTTACATCTTACTGTAAACTGTACATAAATATATAGTTCCCTCTATTTTTTCTTTATCACAGAAATTGTCAAGGTTATTTCAAGGGAATTCTTAGTAAAAAGATTCTTTTTTCTTCTTTTGTGAGAAAAATTGCACGACCATAAAAGCAGATGTGCAGGCAACTCTGCCGACCAACTTCACAAAGCTGTGTCCTGAAGTATTTTGGATAGTGGCAAAATATTGTAGACACCCAATTTATGTATTATCCTAAGAGGAGTCTAAGCTTTTAACTCTCCAATTGTCTAGAGTCTCCAATAAGCACCAACCAAAGTCCGTAAGCAGTTAGTGAATCTGAACAGCAAGTAGGGTCATATACCATCAGTTATCAGCAATGAAAGGTCTTCCCCCAGGCGTACAGCAGACAGACCAATTTAACAGAGTGAAATAAGAATGTGAGTGAAACAAGAATGCTAGTGAATCATTGGTACAGACCTTTGGACAGGGGAGGAAGAACAATGAGATTACCCTTGCAAAATGAATTTCTTTTTCCCTCTTCTGGTCCTCACAAAGTCATATCCACTTTCTCAGACTAGACTACTTTCTGATTCAAATTTTCTATAGACTGCGTCATACTAAATTCCATGCAGCTCCAGTTTTTAAGAACAAATGTTTAAGCTACACTGGAGGCACTAAAATCTGAAAACTCTCCAAAGTAACATATGGTACTACAAAAAACAAAAGAGACATTGATTAAAGGAAGAATATAAAATATTTTCACACAGAGAAGCTTAAGTCAAGGCACAAAATACCTCCAAAGGTTATGGAGGTACTCCTTGCCTCATTTTCAGGCTTTACCAACCACATAGAGATCTTATAAACGAATATTCAATTAATGCACCATAGCAGCTAAAGATTACAGCATCATTTGAAAACTTTAAATGAATACTCCATCATCATTGGCTAAAAGGTACAATAATCATATCCAGATCCAACCTTAAAACAAAATCAATAGTAGTAATTCACTTTGAAGTGATTGTGCCCTTTAATGCCAGGGAAGTGTGATAAAAGTCAATCATGTGAACCAGAAGATACAGAGATTTGAATTAAATAATTCTAGTTGGTAATACAGCTAATTTCCTCCTCTTAATATGCATGGCTTGTCTTGAACTCAACAAGTTGCTTTTTAGCTCTAAAACAAAACAAAACAAAAAGAAACACTAATCATACAAGGCAAGATGGTATATACTAGGCAATGGTTAGTTAAAGCACCTCCAAATTAGGCCTAGTTATTTGGTCAAGTTATCGACAACTACAGTTCTCTTGAAACGAAAAATAAATACTAATCATACTGTGTAAGATAATATATACTCCCCCTATCCGGATTTGAATGTCTCATTTTGACTTGGCACAAAGATTTATGAGAACATTTGACTATGAGTAAGTTACCACGTTACCCTTATTCATTAGAGAGGTTGGTGGTGAGACCCATGGGGTTAATGGAGCTTGTACCCCTTAAATAGAGGAGGTTAGTTTGGGGAGTTTAGAAGGAAAAATATGTTATTTTAGGAAGTGAACATTCATTTTCAGACATCCCAAAACATAAATCTGGATATTCAATTCCGGACAAAGGGAATGCCAGTCAAGGATTAGTAGATGCACCTCTAAATTAGGCCAAGTCATAAACAAGGATAGCTCTCTTACATGAAATATCCTTCAACCAAGGCATTTACATATAGCAATCCAGAAGAGCAACAACATAGTAAAAAAACTTCACATGGCACTTAAGCACTGCAGAAGAAAACATGTGTTGAATTATCCTACATTGCAAGTTAGTGACCAAAAGTGCTTTCTGTAAGTTATGGGAATCCTCTCACTTACGAGTTATCCATTAGTGGTGGAGCTGGACCCATAGTTTTTAGCAATATGTCAAATAAAAGTATGCACTTACGGATAACACATTTTTCATAATAGAAGCGCAATCAAGCGTTACTGACAGCCAGAAGCCAGATAACATGGCTATGTATGGGTAACTTGACAGCAAAGGAATGGATAGAATCTGCAAATCAAACCAGTTAAATACAAATGCAAGATTAAAAAACTATTAAACAGAAAAAATAAGAACCTAGTCAAGTGAGAGTGTAATTGCTCTCTCTCTCTCTCTCTTTAAGAAGAGAAATCAAAGATGTGTAGGACACATACTGCTCCAATGCGAGAAACCAAAACTGCTCCAAGGATCCTCTCTGCTACAGGATACAAAAATTGTTGAACGAATAGTAGACCAAGTCCTGAATCATCAAGCAAAGTAACAAGCTGTAAACAATCTCTTATCATGCAAAATCCAGGAAAAGAAATAAAAAATTCATTCGAGAGACTCAGTTTTGCATTACAAATGTAACTCAAGGGACATCAGTGTAAGAACATGAGCAATCTCAGAAACTAGCACTTTTTGGACGTGGTCAGAAGAAACACGACAAGCAGCTCCTTTGTGTGGTGGAATGAAGGAAAATAGATGCCTCCCCTGAGGAGATATGCTGTAACAAATTTTACAGGTATGATATCACTTGGATCACAATACACTAATACCACAAGCAGATCAACATATGATTAGGGCATCATCTTTTTATCTGGTTCCATCTTTCCTCTTAAATCCACTTGACATTGGAAATGCAAGGTGGTAAAATGATCTTCAGATAATTCAAGGACATCCAGAATTCAAGACTATATAATATTAGATTTTTATTATTAGACTACATCAGCATTCTCCTGCATACCCGTGATGGAAAGAACTTGACCAACATCTGCAGTTGTATAGCCTAATCCATCAGAGGCCCTTGGACTAACTGCCCATAGAGAGAATATCTGTACAAAATGATGCAACAACAGACTAGTTGAAGAATGAGGCACATCATTAAAATTAGATAAGTTATTGAAACTGAATGTATTTTTTCTCCTTTGTTAAGTACGCTGCAAAGCCGAAAGGGTGTTTCATGCAGTGGCTCTAATTGCAAAAGCACTAGATAATGTATTTTCATGGCAAGAGAAACCTCCATGGCATGTGCCATATGTGCACATATGCCTTTTGTTTTGTTTGTTTGGTTTTTTTTTTTTTTTTTTTGACTTACTATTTTCCTTTCAGATAAGAGAATTTTGTTTTTTTGGGTGGGTTGGGGGTTGATATTTGCACTACCTTTTTAGCTTCTTGCACTTCCCTTCCCCTTTTTTTCATGAGAAAGAGTACAATACCCATAACATTAAAACCAATTAACCCCAAAGAGCTTTATGGACTAATTTCCCCTTTCCCTTTTAAATATTAAATTCAATCCAATGAATTATTTATCCAATTAAAATGACAATACCCATAAAAGCTTCACCAAGCCGGGAACTCATTAAGTCTTTTTTTTTTTTTTTAATCTTTTTGTTGTTGTGTGTGTGTGTGTGGGGGGGGGGGGGGGTTGGTTTTGGTTGGGGGTGGTGGGGGGAGGGGGAGGAGGTGAATAAATTCTACATGGACGATGAGGGGTTTCTCCCTGAAAGTTGCCACAATACAAATATCAAAAGCTGTATTCTAATAATCAAATCTTTTGTTCTTTTCATGTTTCAAAAGGTTGATTACATTCGTTAAAGAAAACCAAACCATTCGTTGTTTCAATTACTCCATATATCTCCTCAACATTACAAGAAAGGAATTGATGATATAAATTCAACAACCAAGATGACTAGAAATTTGAATGAATGAAAAGCAAACTCTCACTCTTCGCTCATTATCTCCACTCCTCTAGCCATGTTTCTATGAATGGTCAAAAATCGTTACCGTCACAGAGCAAGGCTCACCATATGTGTGAATTTTACCCCACACTTATTGCTCAACTGAGAGGAGCACAGCTTTGCCATACCTAATCTACAGTGGCGGCCCACTGGCCAAATGTTTTTATGTTTACCATTTTTCTTTGTCAAGGATTACAATTCAGAAACTATGTTTTCTCAGCAACCAAAGCAGCCCTTTCTTCATCATAATTGTAATTCTATCTATATGTATGGCCAATCAACATCCATAAGGAGGAGGCTGAACAATTAAGCACTATTTTTCAGAACTCAGAATTTGTGGCAACAAAGTAAGCACCATCCTAGCAATTCTGTAAACTTCAAAATCTTTGAAAAGGGATCAGTTGTGGGATCAGTTGGTTTTCAAGCTATGGATATCATAGTCTTGTTCATGATAGAATGGGGAAGAGAGTGTAAGTAGGTTAAAGGGGAGTGCAAATAGCACTTCCCCTTTTAATGATATAATGTATTTTTTTCCCCCCTTCTATGTCTAACCAGACACTATAAATAATTATTGGTCTCCTCTCCTCTCCTTTGCTTCCCTTTCCTTTCTGTCCTACTCCTCTCCTCTCCTTTCCTTTCCTTTCTCTCAATCCAAACAGGCCCAAATCCTATCAATTTTGTTAAATATAATGCTTAAAATGCTGAAATTCAGACACTGAAGGTGCAGAAAACACCGCATATTTCTTCTCAAAGAGACTAAATATTTACTAATGCATCAGGACTAACATATTGGCAAGGAAAAAGCTAACAGTCTGCTGAAAACATATCGATGGTTACAAAGAAAAAAAATACATTGTATCATTAAAAGAAATTGTGGGCTGTAGGTTATATTTTTGACTAGTGAACTGCACTTCAGTAGGCATATTGAAAATCCTGATTATAGTTGGTAATTCAAAAGGAATTAGGGTTCCAAGTATCTGCATTCTATCTCTCACTGTTACCGATTGTATATAGGCTGATTTGTAGGCATTAGATTGTTAACAAATATAGGCTGATTTGTAGGCTAACTAATAGGAATTAGAGGGCTGATTTATTGTAATTAATATAGGATATTTTACTTCATATTATAGGATCTCTATACTTGTATATATACCCTTATAATTGATGAATAAAAGATAAGCGATTCATTCTCTTGTTCTGAAACTTTCATGGTATCAGAGCCTGGTTCTGTTCATAGATATTTGAGAAAAAAAAAAAATTCTGGGTTGTTGGGTGTGAGGGAGGCTGCTGTCATATTCAAGGTACAGGCTTTGGAGGTTCCTCTATAGACACCGCAACTCAAGGAGGTACGTCGTGCCGATTAGCCAGCACCTAGTGACTCCTTCTTGTGGGTAATCTGTTATCTTATTGACTTTTCTTAGCAATTATGTCTGACAAAAAGACTAGAATTGTTTCTGATATGGTTCCATTGGTTTCAAAAATCACGGACCATAAATTAAATGGAATTAATTTTCTTGATTAGAACCATATGATTGGATTATATCTGCTCAGTATTTCTATGGATGGTCGTCTGACTGATGATCCACCTACGGATGACTCTAGATTGTCGTGGATGAGAGAAGATGCTCGTTTGTATATACAAATTCGTAATTCTATTGATAGTGAGGTGGTTGGTCTAGTTACTCATCGTAAGACAGTGAAAAACTTAATGAACTACTTGCAGTTCTTATATTCTGGAAAATGAAATTTCTCTTGTATCTATGATGTTTGCAAGGATTTTTACAGGGCAGATAAAGGAGATAAGTCTCTCACCAATTATTTTATGGACTCCAAGAAAACTTATGAAGAGCTCAATATGTTGCTTCCCTTCAGTACTAATGTGGAGGAACAACGGAATCAGCGAGAGAAGATGGCTATTATGAGTTTTTTAGCCGGTCTTTTGTCTGAATTTGAGACTGCCAAATCTCAAATTCTTTCCAGTTCAAAAATTTCCTGTCTAGAAGATGCTTTTTGGAGAGTTCTCCGTACAGAAAATACGTTACCTGTTCTATCTACTCAGCCTAACAGTGTTCTTATTAGCCGTACTACCACATCTGACTCAGGAAGACAACACTACAATAGTGGTGGCAACCGTAAGTGCATGGGGTCAGGGTCCAACAACTCTGATAAGAATACTGGAAATCGTGGACAGGAGCAAGGAGAAATGGTATGTCACTACTGTCACAAACCTGGTCATATCAAGCGGGACTGTCGAAAGCTGCAGTATAAGAAAGCTCAGTCTGCCCATATTGCATCCATTTCTGAGATCTCTGAAAAGTCTGTTACAATATCTGCGGATGAGCATGCCCAATTGACTCAACTTCAAGCAACAGTGAAACAGCCATCCGGTCATGTTACTACTCTTGTCGAGACAGGTACACCCAATACATGTCTTGTTTCCTCTTCTTCAAAATGGGTCATTGATTCTGGTGCTACAGATCACATGACAGGTAATCCCAGTTTACTTTCTAACTTTCAGCCACATCAATCTATCACTCCTATTACTTTAGCCGATGGTTCAACATCCAGTGTTATTGGGTCTGGAACCACTAATCCCACATCATCTCTCCATTTATCATCTGTTCTGAGTCTACCACAACTGTCTTTTAATTTGATTTCTATCAACAAACTTACTCGTGCCCTTAATTGTTGTGTCTCCTTTTTTCCTGGTTATTGTTTATTTCAAGATCTCATGACGAAGAAGATTATTGGTAAAGGACATAAGTCTGACGGTCTCTACATTCTTGATACACCGAAACTAGGGTCTATAGCATGTGCCGGAACAGTCTCTCCTTTTGAAGCACATTGTCGATTGGGTCATCCTTCGCTTTCTATGTTAAAGAAACTTTGTCCTTAGTTTTCAAACATTAATTCATTAGATTGTGAGTCTTGTCAGTTTGCTAAACACCATCATCTTAGTTCTAGTCCTAGAGTCAATAAGCGAGCTACTGCTCCCTTTGAGTTAGTACATTCTGATGTTTGGGGTCCTTGTCCAGTTACCTCTAAAATTGGTTTCAATATTTTGTTACTTTTGTTGATGATTATTCTAGGATGACATGGCTTTATTTGATGAAAAATCACTCAGAATTATTTTGTCACTTTTCTTCCTTTTGTGCTGAAATTCGCACCCAATTTGGTAAACCTGTACAAATCTTAAGAAGTGATAATGCAAAAGAATATGTTTCAGGCAATTTTCAAAAATACATGCTTGAGTAGGGTATTCTCCATCAGACTTCTTGTGTTGACACCCCTTCTCAAAATGGGGTTGCTGAGAGAAAGAATAGACATCTTCTTGAAACTTCTAGAGCTTTGTTATTTCAAATGCAGGTTCCCAAATGCTTCTGGGCTGATGCGGTGTCTACTGCTTGTTTTCTAATCAATCGTGTATGCCTTCCTCTATTTTGTCTGGTAATACTCATTTCTCCACTCTATTTCAAAATAAACTATTGTTTCCTATAGAACCAAAGATATTCGGTTGTACTTATTTTGTTCGGGATGTTCGTCCTCACGTTACAAAACTGGATCCTAAGTCCTTAAAGTGTATGTTTCTGGGTTATTCCCGTGTGCAAAAAGGATATCGTTGTTATTGTCCTAGTCTTGATAAGTATCTTGTGTCTGCTGATGTTACTTTTTTGGAACAAACACCTTTACCTTCATCTTCAAGTTCTGTGAGTCAGGGGGAGGATGATGATTTGCTAATCTATAATGTCATACCCAATTTAGGTCCACCTCCCCCTACACCAGTTAAGCCTCCCATCAAATACACCTACTCGCGTCGCTCACATCCACCAAATTCTGACTTAGTTCTTGAGTCTCTAGAATCATGTCCTGATGAACCCGTATCTTTGTCATCAAATCCGACTACCAAGATGATCTTGATCTTCCTATTGCTCAGAGAAAAGGTAAACGTACATGTACTTACCAAATCTCTTCAGTTGTTTCTTACAATCATTTGTCTTCCTCTTCTTGTGCTTTTCTTACATCCCTAGACACTGTTTTTGTACCTAAAACTATTCGAGAGGCATTAGCTCATCCCGGATGGCGGACTGCTATGCTTGAGGAAATGAATGCTCTAGATGTCAATGGTACATGGACTTTAGTTACCTTACCTGCATGTAAACAAGCTATTGGATGTAAATGGGTGTTTACTGTCAAAATTAATCCTAATGGCTCCATTTCTCAATTGAAAGCTAGACTTGTTGCTAAAGGATATGCTCAAACTTATGGAGTGGACTATCATGATATTTTTTCTCTTGTTGCTAAACTTACTTATGTCAGGTTATTTATTTCCCTTGCAGCAACTTATGACTGGCCGCTGCATCAGTTAGACATAAAGAATGTCTTTCTCCATGGTGATCTTCAGGAGGAGGTATATATGGAACAACCACCTGGGTTTGTTGCTCAGGGGGAGAATGGGAAAGTCTATCGTCTGCAAAAATCTCTCTATGGCTTGAAACAGAGTCCTCAGGCTTGGTTTGGAAAATTTAGCCAGGCTATTGAGAAGTTTAGGATGCAAAAGAGCAAGTCAGATCATTCTGTTTTCTATAGACAATCTGATGGAAGTATTATTCTGTTAGTTGTATATGTGGATGATATTGTAATCACAGGTAGTGACTCAAGAGGAATTTCGTCTCTGAAGTCCTTTCTTCATACTCAGTTCCATACCAAAGACTTGGGGATGTTAAAGTATTTCTTGGGAGTTGAAGTTAGCAGGAGTAAGAAAATCTTCCTATCTGAGAGGAAGTATGTGCTTGATTTACTGTTAGGGTCGGGAAAGTTAGGTGCTAAACCATGTAGTACTCCAATGGTTCCTAATTTACAATTAACTAAAGAAGGAGAATTATTTGCAAATCCTGAAAGGTACAGAAGACTTATTGGTAAGTTGAATTATCTTACTATGACACGTCCTGATATTACTTATTCAGTGAGTGTGCTGAGCCAGTACATGTCATCACCAACTGTTGATCATTGGAAGGCAGTAGAACAAGTTCTACACTATTTAAAAGGTGCTCCTGGACATGGAATCCTATATGGCAATCATGGTCATACTAGGATCGAATGTTTTTCAGATTCTGATTGGGCAGGATGTAAGGAAGATAGGAGATCTACTTCAGGATATTGTATTTTTGTTGGGGGAAACTTGGTTTCGTGGAAGAGTAAGAAACAGAATGTAGTCTCACGATCAAGTGCGGAAGTTGAATACAGAGCTATGGCCAAGTCTGTGTGTGAAGTCATATGGGTATATCAGCTTCTCAATGAAGTAGGAATTAAGGTCTCAGTACCTGCAAAGCTATGGTGTGATAATCAAGCTGCACTTCACATTGCTTCCAATCCAGTCTTTCATGAATGAACGAAACATATTGAGATTGATTGTCATTTCATTCGTGAAAAGATCCAACAAGGTTTGATCACTACAGGTCATGTGAAGACTGGAGAACAATTAGGTGATTTATTCACAAAGGTTCTTAACAGGGTCTGGATTGATTATCTATGTAACAAGCTGGGCATGATTAATATCTATGCTCCAGCTTGAGGGGGAGTGTTACAGATTGTATATAGGCTGATTTGTAGGGATTAGATTATTAACAAATATAGGCTGATTTGTAGGCTGTTACAGATTGTTAACAAATATAGGCTGATTTGTAGGCTGTTACAGATTGTATATAGGCTGATTTATAGGGGTTAGATTGTTAACAAATATAGGCTGATTTGTAGGCTAACTAATAGGAATTAGAGGGCTGATTTATTGTAATTAATATAGGATATTTTACTTCATATTATAGGATCTCTATACTTGTATATATACCCTTATAATTGATGAATAAAAGATAAGCAATTCATTCTCTTGTTCTGAAACTTTCACTCACTAAAATCATGACATATACTGGAATTTCTGCAGAAAAACCTACATTATTCTCCCTATGATGCACTAAAAATTTCAATGATTCAGATACCACTAGAATTTAAATCTAAATACTGCAAGAAAAGGAATAGACTAACAGAAGAACATGATACAACTGTTTGGAATCTGTTCATGTAAAATCAATGTTTAACATGAGATGCTTACAAGAAGAAAAGGCTTAGACAAACAATTACCTCCGTGTAGGACATATCATGAAGTTGGAAAACACAGTACGCAATAATAGATGACATTAAAGGCCAATTTTTCAAAAGACTACATTGAGAAGTTTGAACTGTGCGTTCAGAAGTTTCTGCTTTCCCTAGCACAGTAGATTCACATACATCACTTTCTGCCTTGTCTTCTTTAGAATGCTTGTGCAGTGATTCCTACAAAAATATAGAATTAATCCGAAAACATAAATCATTGCGTTCCTTTCTTGTTTCTATTATAGCTGTACAGCATTACCTGCATTATCTTAAAAATAGTTAGAAAAACATCAAATTAAAATTTTAGTCTGTAAAATTGAACATTTGGTCTACACATTTTTTATTGGTTCCCCAAAAAATAAATAAATAAAAGATAAAAAATATTAAGCAGTAAAATTGAACACCTCGTGTTTACATAGTTATCAAGTCACCAAAGATTCCATCTATGAGTCCCCCATTGAGGCTATGAATATTTCCACAAGCAAATTTAAATACAAGATTTTCTTTGTCTCTGATATTTCATCCTAGGTACAAAAGCATGCCAGTTTGTTTGAGGACCATGCCAGAGTATCCTCTTTTTTTGCCATTTTAATTCCTGTCTGTGTTGTAGTAAAACATTAGGTGCTCAATAATTCTAAGAGTTAAACAAGTATTGCTCCAAAGATAAAAATATGCAAATCAAACAGCCATTTTCTTGCTTTCAAAACTGCACAAGAAAACCAATACTGGAGGAAGTAATGGAAGATGAAATGAATGTCAGACATGGTAATATATGCGTATATGTTTATTAATTACATTTGAAAACTGAAAAAATAAACATTAGATACAAAGATACATACCGGAAGCCATAAACATAGGATGGAAACAGCAAGTGCAAAAAATGATATCAGGACACAGGGTAAAAGATATGGAAACCTGTTATTAAGAATTACTATTAGCAGGCATGAGACATGTTGCTAAGATTTACTAATAGAAATTTGCTCAATAATAATTCAGAAGAACTACATTTTGGAACCTCTACAGCAACAAATTTGATGGACAACATAGTTTACCTCCCAAAAAGAGATTCTTTAGAGAAAATGTTTGGATATTTGTCTGCGGGCTGAGATTGCATAATACAAGTTAGAAAGTAACTAAAATATCAGGACAAAATAAGCATAACAAAAAGAGACTTGGCTCTCTCTATTTTGCATAACTCTTCCCTAAAGAGAGATGAGTAATCAGTCACTGTAACTCATCCTCGCTGAAAGATGAGAAATCAGACTTCTATCACAGGCTTTTGAGGCAAAAGAGTTTTCATCAATAGGAAAGAGAAGGAGAGGAAAGGAATTGCCAATATGAAAGTTCGCAGAACATGAAGGTGGCCTGACTACAATATTTTAACTGAAAATCTGAGAGAAAGAAGGATAAGGTTCCTCAAGCAATAAAATGCAATTATAAATGAAGGAACCTTTTTAAATATGGAAAAGAACCCTCATAATCTATCTTAATTTTATCATATTGTTTAGGTTCACAACTGAAATGTATGAATCACTTTAGGAGACATGGTGAATTCAGTAAATTAAGTTGCACTACCCTAGAGTTTGTATAAAAGAAAGATCCTGTAGCAGATTCTGCTGTAGTGCCAGAAAATTCCTTGTGCTTCAGCTTAAGTACTTAGAAGCTCTTGTCCCATTTTCTTATGTTAGAAAGGAACTTTTATCAAGTTATTGTACTGAAAAATCCTCCAATTATAACACGTAAAAGTCCTAGATTTTCGAAAGGATTATTCCTAGGAGGGAATGGCAAAACCTGTGCAAGATAGCCTCCAATAGCTGGTCCAATTACCAAGCCTATTCCCCATGAAGTGCTTATCTACAAGAAAGAGATACATGTTGCTATAAAGTGATGGCCCAAAATTTCCCAAAAATGTAAATGAGAAAAGAAGAAATTAGTTTAGGTTTAACTTACAACTGACATTCCCAATGCTTGGTATTCTTTTCGGCAAATTTCAGAAGCATATGCCTTGTAACAGAAAAGAACAAAAAATTTACAGCGCATACAATCAACTCAATTCAGAACATTAGTATATCATGTATATATTACCCTCACTGGGCCAAGTACACCACATAAACTTCCAAGTAGAAACCTTGTAGAGACTGCCATCCAAAAATTTGTACTTAGACCAAAGATTGTGTTGAATATGACCCTGTACATCATTTACAATTAAGTGAGACACATGAGTTGATGGTGGTGGATGGGGGAAGGAAGAGGATGGATGAAAGCTAATCTTGATCTAGCTAATCAAATAGGTGAACACATGAATTTACATGAAGCGAAAAATGAAGACTAGCGCTGCTTACACTGCAAATGTTCCAATCATTATAACTGGCTTTCGACCATAACGATCAGCCACTAATCCCCACAAAAGAGAAGTTAAAGCTCTCCCAAACATGAATGAAGATCCTGCAAGAGATGATTAATGTTTTAACAATTCTCTTACAACATGAAACCAATTTAAGTTGTTAAAGAAATGCAAGGAAAACTCACCTACGTATCCTGCATAATATCCAATATCTTCCTCTGTTTTTGCAATATGAAAATCCCTAATCTGTAACAAGAAAACAATCATGGTCGAGATAATCCGATTGGTTGATCAAAATGACCAGAAAAGCAGTTAACAAGATCTTTTTCCTGCCACTGCCCTGCAAGCGCCCAATGGTGCAAAAAATGGGACCTGTATTTGTTCAGAATGGCATGTTCCTACATTGGGTGATCATTCATTATCCTACATGCCTCTTCCAATACAATTATCAATCCAACAGGCAACTGGTAGCAGTAAATGGCATTCCAAGTCAATAAGCCACATAAATGAGTGTTCTGACAACAAAGATGGTGGGGTGGGGGGGGGGGGGACTAAAAAACAAAAGCAACTTAACTGGAAAATAACTGATTAGTGAATAAGAAAATGTGATACATACCATAAAATACAAGAAGGGAAAGAGAGAGGATATGGGCAGAGCTGTAAAATGCACATTAGGAAGCACAGAATTAGACATGAACTCAGTAAATAACTAAAATATAAAATCAAGTTATCGTAGGCAGCCATATACATGAAGATGGGCTAAAAGCACACATCTACTAGCTAGGTGGTGAAAATCATACCAGACCCACATTACAATAAGATGATTCTCATTCAACAGTCTATTAGTGCTGCCTTCATTTTCCAAATTCTGTTCTTTCTACTAGCTCTTACGCAAGCAATTTACAGTGAGTAAACCAAGTCTCAATATTTAGACATCTATATTCATCTTCTTTCATTAATTAAGTTCCCTCGAATTATCTAATTCAAAAATTTCCCACGACAAATATCTGTCGAGATTAAAAAGCTAGAATCAAAGAAAAAAAGGAACCACCAATAATCAAGTCCCCAGCATCCACCACTCATCTAGTGAATAAATTATAAAATAAAGTTATCCTTAACGACCATTTACATGGACATGGTTACTCAACGTTTGACACACAAGCAAAACACTTAAATATCTGCCAAAGCCCATGTACTTTCTCCATTTCATCAATTAGGCTGTCTACATCCTGCTATCCAGAAGTTCCCTACGAGAATCTAATTCAAAATTGTCCCACTGCAAGGGTTATGAAGAGTGAAGAACAGGAAGGCACCTGCAGCGAGAGTAACAATCCAGACAAAAAACAGGGGTTTGATAGGAACCCCATGCTGGGACTGTTTCAGGCGTTCGATTTTGCAACCTGGGCAATTTTCATGGAAAATTTTCAACCCTCCTGCCCCAGAATTCAGTAAAGCTCGAGTGTTTTCCTCCATTTTTCGAATTTTCTTGAATTCGAGTAAAATATTCAAAAAGACTTCGCAGTTAGGAGTCGTTCTCCTCAAAAAAATTTTATGGTGGTAAAGTTGACAAGTACTCTTGCAGATTACCTCAAAATTAATCAAACAAAATGTGCCGGGTGGAGAAATACGTCATCTCACCTACTGTGTCGGCTAATTCAATGCAATCCAACGATTGCCGCATAAAATATATAGGGTTCAGAAAAAAAAATTTTAAAAATATATTATACATTTACAATTATATTCTTTACATTTATAATTTAATAATATTATTTTTTTAAATTTAAATATATTATTTACATTTAAATTCAATAATAATATTCTTCTTAAATTTAAATTTTTTTAAATATATCTTTTTGTCAGGAATTTAATGAAATATTATATATTTAATTACTTAAAATAAAGTAATTATAATATACTTATTATTATTAAAGATAAATTAATAATATAAACTTTTGTCTTTGAATAATAACTATTTTTTGACAATAGATGAAATAGATTTAAAAAAAAAAAAAAAGTGTTAGGAGTTGCCCGCATTCTGGACTTTGATAACGAGCGATTTCAAGAATCTTTCTGACATGTTTGAGTTTTGCTCTGTCAATCTTTTTCTCGCTCTGTCTATTCAAAGCATACCCAAGCAATTGTTTTTACCATTTTTTTTTCTCCCCTCCAAGAGTAGATAGGGAAACGAATCTGGATGGTGCAATTTGCGGCGCTGGCAATTGTTTTGTGCGTAAATGTTTTTCAACTGTTTAGGATGCACTTGGATTGGAACCCTTCTTTTTTCTTTTTTTTTTTCAAAAACATATTGATGTAGACATATTTTGGAAAAAAAATTAATATAAATAATTTTTATTTATAAAAATATTATCAAATTTACTATTTATTTAAATTATAATATTAAATTTTAATTCAAAAATCTTTTATAATACTTAAAAAATACTTACATTTAAAAAAAAAAAACTCAATATAACTTTCCATAGACAATTAGAAAATGGAAAGATAGATTCTTTTTGTCTTCTCACTACCATACCATAATATAATTTTTTTTCTTCTTTATAGATGCTTCTACATATTGACTTCGTGGGGGCGTTCCCTACTCAGCAACGCGCTACACTTCCTAGACCCAGGTGTAGTGATAAATATGCGAGGGTTGCTAGGTCGTTGCCCGGAAGCAACGCGCCATGTCAGTCCCCGGATGCGGTGTCAAATATGTAAGGGTGTAGGGTAAAAAAGATAGTCTATAGGGATAGGATTTGTCTAGCTACATGACATATAGGATCTTTGACCGGTAGATTGACAGAGCTAGTTGAGGTAATGCAGAGGAGAAAGATTAGCATTTTGTGTCTTCAGAAAACCATGTGGGTAGGTGAGAAGGCGAGAGTAGTCGCTCTATGGAGTTATAAGCTTTGGTATTCAGGTAGAGTTAGAAATAGAAATGGAGTCGGGATTATTGATCGTAAGTTTATTGATGATGTGGTTGAAGTACAGAGGAAGAGTGATAGGATTTTGAGTATCAAGATCATGATTGGCGGCGAGATTACTACTGTTATTAGTGTGTATGTGCCTCAAGTAGGACTCGATGATTCGGTTAGGCAACAGTTCTGGGATGATATAAATGAGATTGTCCAGTGTGTAGAAAAGCTTTTCATTGGTGGTGATCTAAACGGACATGTAGGTACTGATAAAAGCGGTTTGAGAGTGTTCATGGAGGTCAGGGTTTCAGAGCTAAAAACGAAGCAGGAACTGCTATTCTTGATTTTGCCTTGGCCTATGATTTAACCATAGCAAATACTTGGTTTAAGAAGAGAGATTCTCACTTAGTGACCTTTAGAAGCGGGTTAAATGCCAGTTAGATAGACTTCTTTATTATGAGGTGTAGGTTTTGTAATGGGTGTACGGATTGTAAAGTTATTCCAAGTGAGAGTGTAGTTACGCAACACAGGCTGTTGGTCCTCGATTTTAATTTTAGAAAAAAGAGTAAGTAGCAGAATTTTCGAGTTGACCCTAGGATTAGGTGGTGAAGGCTTCAGGGGGATGAAAGAATAGCCTTTGTCAATAAGGTAGTTGAGGCGGATAATTGGTCTTCTGATATGGATTCGAATCCAGATATTATGTGGAGAAAGATGACTCAATGTATTAGGACAGTAGCTAAGGAAGTGCTTGGAGAATCTAAAGGAAAAATACCTCTTAACAAGGATGTGTCGTGGTGGAACAACGAATTGAAAGAAGCCGTAAGGAGTAAAATAGAGTGCTATAGAAACTTAGGAAGGTGTAGGAGTGATGAAAAATTTGAGAAATACAAGGTCGCGAGAAGAAAAGCTAAAGAAGTTGTCAGAAACGCAAGAGCCATAGTTTACAAGGATTTATAAGAAAAGTTAGATACCAAGGATGGAGAGAAGAATACATATAGACTGGCGCATTACAAGGAGAAGAAGATGAGGGATATAGGTGTAGTGAAATGTGTAAAGGATGAAAACCACAATATTTTAGTTAAGGATGAAGAAATAAAGGAGAGATAGAGATCATATTTTGATAAGTTATTCAACGGGAGTCAAGTCCAAGTTCCGAATGTAGGTAGCCTGGCGCTTTCGAACGAAGAGGTTAACCGTGCATGGATTCATCGTATTCAGAAGCATGAAGTCCGTGATGCCCTTAAAATGATGAGTCCAAAAAAAGCTGTAGGACTGGATGGTATACCGATCGAGGTTTGGAAGTGTTTAGGAGATATAGGTATTACGTGGCTGACAAGTCTGTTCAACAAGATATATAAAGTTAATAGGATGCCTACAGAGTGGAGGAAGAGTACTCTGATTCCTCTGTACAAGAATAAAGGAGATGTCCAGGATTGTGCCAATTACCATGGGATTAAACTCATGAGTCATACTATGAAGCTTTAGGAGAGAGTGATTGAACAGAGGTTACGGGGCATTATACAAATTTCAGATAATCAGTTTGGTTTTATGCCTGGGCGTTCTACTACGGAGGCAATTCATTTATTACGGCAGATGATTGAATATCATAGAGAAAGAAAGAAAGATTTACATATGGTATTTATTGACCTGGAAAAAGCCTATGACAGGGTTCCTAGAGAAGTAGTTTGGTGGGTGCTGACCAAGAAAGGTGTATCAATAAAGTATATTACTCTCATTAAAGATATGTATGAGGGAGCATGTACAAGTGTAAGGACTGGCGCCAGAGTGACTGCAGAATTCCCTATTAATATCGGGGTGCATCAAGGATCAGCGCTTAGCCCTTTCCTCTTTGCAGCCGTTATGGATGAGTTGACCTGCACTATACAGGATGCTGTGCCATGGTGTATGTTGTTTGCGGATGATATTATATTAATTGATGAGACTAGAGCCGGTGTAAATGCTAAATTGGAGTTATGGCGGCAGACATTGGAATCCAAGGGTTTCAGAATTAGTAGGAGTAAAACAGAGTATATGGGATGCAAGTTTAGTGGTAATAGAAATATAGCCCAGAGTGTAACTTTCGAAGGTAGAGATATACCGTTAGCTGATTGTTTTCGCTATCTAGGATCTATTATTCAGAAAGACGGAGAGCTCGATAGCGACGTTGCACATCAAGTTAAGGCGGGTTGGTTGAAATGGAGGAGTGCGACTGTTATTCTTTGTGATCGTAATGCACCGTTGAATTTAAAGGAAAAGTTTTACAAGGCAGTCGTACGACCTGCTTTGTTATATGGTACGGAATGTTGGGCAGCTAAAAGGTGTCATATTCAAAAAATGAAAGTAGCTGAGATGCGTATGTTACGGTGGATGTGTGGATATACTAGGAAGGATAGAGTTAGAAATGAGATCATTAGGGAAAAGGTGGGTATGGCATCTATTGAGGAAAAGATGAGAGAAAGTCGTCTGCGTTGGTTTGGACATATTCAGAGAAGACCGAGGGATGCTCCTGTTAGGGCGATGGAGAGAGTGAGGTAGGATAGGTTAGACAGAGGTAGAGGTAGAGGTAGGCTTAAAATGACATGGATAGAGGTAATTAAGAGAGATATGTCTTTGTTAGATTTGGATGAAAGTATGACGTTCGATAGAAGAAAGTGGCGAGAGAGGATTCATGTAGATGACCACACGTTGCCTGACATTGGTTCATGTAGCCGACCCCAAGTTACTTAGGATTAAGGTTTAGTTTGTTGTTGTTGTTGTATAGATGCTTCTACATGAGTATCAGTAATCTGGTAAAATCCTTTCTTCCTTAACTACCTTGTGAATTATGGTTTGAAGTTTTGATGCAAATACACCAATCAAATGACTTTTTTAAGTGTTGTCAATGTTTGTCCTAATCATATTTTGCGACCAATCTCACATAACTTGGGTGGCTATCTAAATGAATGTAATGTATGTTCATGGCCTTAATTTTTACGTATGTTCGTTGTTAATTATTTGATTAGTTTAATTTTTTTTATATCCTCTTAAAATTTGTTGTTATTTTTATCTTTCTTGAATGTTTAGATTTGGATAAAGTCTAGCTGGAATAGCAAAAACATTTTTGTTCGCCTAAGTAACAAGATTCTATAATATCATATCATAGATACGATCGAATACAATATTGCAAGATGTCAACAAAAATAGGATTGACAAAAAATGAGAGTTTAAGGGCTAGTTTGCGAGTTTAGGAGAGAAAAGAAAAGAAGAGAAATTTTAAATTTGAAAAGAAAAGAAGAGAAAAGAATGTAAGTGATATACGTCTAATGTTGTTTGAGAGTTTAGGAAAGAAAAGAAAAGAATAGTTATTTTTTTCATTTGGGAGTTTAGAGAGAAAAGAAATGATTAGAATTAATTTACCAAAAATATCCATGAGAGTTTAGGAGGCAGTGTGGTTATTGTACTAACTGTTTGGCTAACCAACACACATATACACCTACATATATGGAAAATCCACGCAACTAGTTCTATTACATACTACTAACTATCCTTTAACGAGCACAATAAAGAGCAGGGCAGCTTAAAGAACATGAAGCCACTGGCAATTTTGACAATTTAGGTTTGGAAGCACCATGAGATATGTGTTGTTGCATTAGAAGTTTTGCTTTCAGAAGCCCTTCATTTCTACTCATTAAATGAGCAAAAGACCTACACAAAATTAAGTTCAAATCATATGTTTAGAACTTTAATTCAAAAGAATCTCAAGGAAACAATGAAATCTCAAACTACAAGTAAAAATCATTTTGCAGCATTATGTAGGCTTAATATAACTAGCTAAGATCTTAAAGCAAATGCTTAGTGTCAAATTTCTTGGCATTGTAACTGAGTTATGATTAAACTCCAAATAGCCAACTACTAGAAAATAATTGAATAGATTTCAATCAGACAGGCATATAGGATCTCAGCTCTTCAACCGTTGAATAGATGCACAGAGATTCACACAGAGAAAAGGCACTAATATTGTCTTGAGATATTATCAAAGTTGCAACCATATGGAATTCACATGTTTTCTCTTTATATGTACAGTATCATTTATCATACCCCTGTCTCAACTTTTCTTCAAGCATCTCAAATGCATGCTTTATTCCATCGCTTGAGAGTAATTTCCTGATATGGTAAAAAGCGACAAGGACTCCAAAACACTCTTCAATTTCCCCATACTTCATATGAGGCAGGCCTTCAGGGGGTTTTTGACGAAATTGGTCCCTTGAATTAAGTACATCACATGGGCTCAGCTGCTAATTAGCAACTAGTTTTGAGAGAATGAACATATAAAGTAAGAGGGAGACACTGAATTGTCCTCCTAGCTAAATAGGTTATGGATGAAAAATCTTGGAACAAGAAGCCAAAGATGAAAAGAGAGAAAATTTAAGCAAAATGCATAAAAATACCAAATCACAGCAGAACATTGTTATCAGATGGCAGCAAAATTCAGACAAAGAAAGTTAAATTATACTTTAGCAGTCACTTTCTTCTTACATCAGGGAAACTCCATCAAAACAATCTTTCTCAAGACCTTGGGACCTCTAGCTCCTTAATGCACCTCCCACCAACCAAGTGGTTTGTATGTAATACCTCGCCCAAAACCACCTTTGACCTATGGGGGAAAAGTCATGCATTGCATAGCATTTTGCATTTTATATGATATTGTAAAATTATATCTTTGCATGGGTGCATGTGATTTTCAAGGTTGCTCTTGCATTAATTTATTTAATGAGAAATGGTTGTGTTGCTTGCATTAATTGAGAATCGTTTTAGGTGAAATTTACAAGAGGAGATAGAGGGATGGGAAGTAGGGTGAAAGGAATTTCTTAGAGATATCTTAACATTGCAGTTGATTTGGATTAATGGCTAAGGTTGGTAATTATCCCTTGGTGACTTGAGTTCAAATCTTACCTCTTGCGAATTCTAGCTTCCTTTTTGAATTCTTTTTCTAGAGTTTCTTCATGCTTTGGCCGAAAACCCTATGTAACACCCCACTACCTAGGTCCGCCAGGGCCAGGGATGTCACCCCATCCAAAGGACAAGGGGTCTTTATAACTAGGACACACAAATATAATAGCGAAAATAAAATGATACTTCAACTTAAAATTTATTACAACCCAAAAGAAATAATAATAAATCCAAGAATACTCAAAACAAATCCATAATAAGAATTCATCCGCTCTCAGCTCTCCCAACATTACACAAAATAAATCCTCAGAAAATTCTTCCAAAGCAGACAATATATCTACTCATGCCCACAGCAGGATGGACCTAAAATCATGATAAAATGGTGGTGAGACAGAAATCTCAGCAAGTCCATGTGTGCTTTGGGTGTTTAGTGAAAACAGTTCGTGGATGCAAAGTGTGAAACCTTTATAAGAGAAATACTGACAAGCAATAACATTAGTAAAAAACAAGAGTGGCGTTTTGGCTTTTCCAGCCATACATAAGTAATAAAATCAACCACTCAAAAGAAAGGGATATGTGTTACCACACGTTGGGCTCCATAATCGGTCAAAATACCGACACTTTGTGCAGACTGACAAAAGTAGGTGATTGGCCTACTAGGCAAGATACTCCTCCTTCTCTATACCCAAACAACAACTGGGTGTCCATTCTGGCAAACCACAGTCACTTGACTGAAAACAAACTGCTAGCTCGGACCGGCACGACTCACTGGACTGACATCTTATCCGGGAAGGACTCACCCCTCAGAGGTGGCCACCTACTGAGAGACTTACCCTAACCCTTCAAAGACTAGTCCTAGTAGTCCACCCTTATTGAGTACTCAACGACGTTTCCCACTTGGGATAAAATGAACAAAACACTGTTCCACATGAAAATGGCAATTTATGGGTTTTCCAAAGTCTTTAACAAAATCAGTTTTAGAAAGAGTTTGAGTTTGAGTAAATCTGCTCATTGGCTTTTAAATAATTCAAATGTTTGAAATAAGAAAGGATTTAACCCTCAATTGACTTTACATAAATGAGTGTCCATGCACTCTACACTTAGCTTGCCATAATAAACATTTTGCATCAAATAGGTTTTATGCAGGAGCTTACCTGATTCTTGCTCACAATAACAAGGTCTCCAACGGCAGACCTAACCCCACATGGGCAAATACAAATCACAATCAATTTCAAGCCACAAACTACTTCCTTAATTTTAAATCGACTCAACTTACTACTACCATGATCCTAGTGTCCCAAGCTTTAAGGTTAAACAATAAGTAAATAGGTTTAAGAGTTGAGCCTAGTACAATTATTTAAAATAATTAATGGTTTGGGAAATAAATTTAATAAGTTGAAAGCTTAAATCTTGTTAGGGAAAATTTAGAGTTTATTTGATCAAGAGTTCTAGGTAGTATTAAATAAAATATTGATTTATTAATAATTTAGTTGTTAGAGAATAATTGGTAGCTAAAATTAGTTGAAAATAAATTTAATGAGTCTCACTTGAACAATATTAAATAAATTCTTAAGGAGTTTTGATTAGAAGATAATAGTTAAATTTTTAGTAATATATATTCTACTAATTGTAATTATTTTCATAAAGGCTTTAATTGATCTCATTATATTAAGTAATACACACACACACACACACACACACACACATTTTATTTTTCTAGCAAAAATCATTATTTGATTGACTAAAATATCCTTTATATATATGACAATCCAAATCTACCCTTCCTAGGGTTTTTTTTTTTTTTTGAAAATACTAAGAGAAATTATTTTATCGAATATTTTATTTATGAAGTAAAAATTTGTTTAGGGACAACTAGATCATGATCAAATTCCTATGGCTAACCACAATCAATACATACACAATCCTTTAATTCATCAAATCATCCAAATCATGCACACACGCATAGATCTCAATTTATCAACACATGATCTAACCCCTACTAGCATAAATATGATCATGGCTTCAATATTAATCCATCATGAATATAAACCCTATTCACCAAAGGTGACATACTCTCTAGCATACTTCATCACATATACTACTTATGACATGTATCAACCTCAAATCATCATATAATCATCCAAGACAATCCTTCCATGCATAAATCCCATCTCCTTCACAATCATACATATATTCATACTTCAATCTCAACAATATATATATATATATATATATACTCAAATCCTATCACCATCCACCTATTACCATTATCACCCTAGAGACATGCTTCTAGAGTTTAAAAGAAGGATTGATGGTACTTACCTGGTTGATGAACGCCTTGAAGAAGTTTAGAGTAGATCTCAACTCCTAGGTGTCTTGAAGATGTTCTTGTCATTCACAGAAATTTCTACTTTTGATCCGAAGTAGCAAGATGATTTGAGAAATTTGATGTTAATAATGGTGTTGATGGACTCACAGTAGTGAGTAGGTCAAATCTGGAAGTTTTTGAGAGGATTTGAGATGGTTTGGAGGGGTATTAAGTGTAGGGAAGAGGTAGGTGTTCTTGGTGTAGTGTGTGTGTTCTTGGAGATTGAGAGATTTCGAGAGGTGGTTCTTGTGCAGCTGCCGAATTTTTGTGAGGGATAAGGATGGCTGAATTTCTGTAGGGTTTAGGGAGTTGTTTCCCTGATTTGGAAGAGAAAAGGAAGGGTTAGTTGTCACAATCCTTGGAGAATATTTTTAGAAAGTGAATTTGGAAACTAAATATTCTATGATATCTTGATAATTTGGAGAGCTTTGAAGGTCTCCTATGGCCGACTGGTTGAGCAGCTTTTCTGAGGAATTAAAGCTTATTCAAGGTGGCTTATGGTGGTCGAAACTAAGGTGCATAATGATGAAGAAGATGTCTGGTCGTTTGAGTAAGATATTATGGAAGGTAGCTAAATAAGGATGGCTAGAATTTTGGAAACTAATCAAGCTAAATTGCAGGGATTTGTTGGAGAGATTTTCGGACGCCATTGCTGAATTTCGTGCAGCAGCTTGAGGGAAACAATGGAGCTCTGTTAATGAAGGTTTAAGGAAGGTTTTGACAGATTAAGGTTGGTGTTTTGGCCAGAAGAAAAATAGGAAACAAAGCTGGAAATTTGGACTGCCCAGCATTTCGCTGAACAGGAATTTTTCTGGGCAGATTTTCGGCTGCCACTTCCAATCAATTTGCAGCGAGTTTTGAAGGGAATTTCAGGGGTATTCAAGGCTGGTTTCTAGCCTTCTTCATGAAGTAAAAGCATGGCTAAGGTACTGAACAAGATCTGGAAGAAAACAGCTTGGTTTTGGACTCTTAAAACTGTTTTTCATACAGGAATTTTTTCCTATTTTGCTCCAGCTTTGACCAGTCCGAAATTGGTCAAGAATTTTCAGGTTTCAAACTGATCCTAAAGATCATTTTTCTGGTAGCATTTGGGAGAGAATGTTAGCTAAAAATTTCGACATTTTGAAGGTACAACAAGCTGGAAAATTTCAGCTCATGCCATGAAGGAAGATGAACTAGTCTAGAGTGAAATTTCAGTAAGCTTACTAGAGGGATTTTTCCCCTTGGAATTTCCCACCATTCTTCCACATTTTTCAGACCATGAGAAGCCTTTTACTAGGGCATTTTGATCCCACAAGATCACAGCATTTTACTAAAATTTCTGGAAAGAAAATGGATAGAACATCTTGATCAAACTAAGAAGTTGAAACCTAAGGAAAACCAAAGATCAAGGGAATAAGAATTCCCTTTAGGAAATTCGAGTAGGGCAAAAGAGTAGAATGAGAATACTCCTAGCATGTCTCTCTTAGGACATCATCCCAACCTTACTCTAAGCTCCTAAGACCGAAATTTCCTCCACTAAGCAAAAAAAAAAACAAAACAAAAAAAAAAAATTAATCTAGCTAAAGCTTCTAAGATGGAATTTGAACCCAAGACCTCAAGAATTAATTCCAAAGCTCTAACCACTACACCACAACAACTCTTGTTGATATTTTCACTAGAAAATTATTTTCTATTCAATCCACAGGCTATCTCCTTATTTTCACCTCAGGCAAAAATTACCATCTTGCCCCTCTCACACAATACTCACCAACAAGATTACAAGACAATAAAACCCGAATCCAAAACACCTAAAAATCATATGAAAATATATTTAACCATGAAATAAAATATGATATACATCCCAACCCCCTTACTCTAAGGTTGGTTTTGACCGGGGTTTCACACCCTAGCTACTCTATTGAATTTCAGCCGCCATCTTCTTAGGAGATAAATCTCCATATTTATTTTCCCAACTCAAGGATTTTTGATAAAGATAGAGACTAATTTTATTCTAGCTTTTATTCCATTAATTTTCAAAAATCTTAGCTAAGAACAATTATATTCCAGCTTGTATTTCATTAATCGGATTTTGTGTTAGTTAGCTGGAATTAAATTTACTATTTTCCTAGCAAAATATTTTGTTGATTTTGAGAATAAAACCCTAGCTAAAAATCTGGAAATTTTCCAGCCTTGTTGCACCACCTTTGGAGCAATCCTAGCTCAACTCAAACTCTTCCAAGCTAGGGAAACTTATCCTAAATCCTTTAGCAAACCAGATTTTATTTTAGTTCTAAACCAATTAGGTTTTGTTCCTTCTTTTCTTGCAAATTTTCGGCTGCCTTGTGCATGCATATGCCTCATGCAATGCTGCACTCCTAAGTGTATCCAAATTCTTCTAAACCTAGCTTAAATCATCTAAAATACCTCTCATCAATTCGGATTTATTTTAACTACACAAACCAGATTTTTGTTCCCTCTTTTCTCCAGAATTTCGGCCAGCTTGTACACAGAATTTCGGCTAGCTTTGCACACACTATACTGCACAAAATTTGGCACTCCAAAACACACCAAAACTCTTTATTGATTTAGCCAATTGCAGAGCCTAAGACTCCCATTTTTCCCCTCTGAATTTCGACAAAACAGCAGCAAAAAATCAGTCCAGAAAATTCTCTCTTTTGCTTACAGTTTTCGCACAGCAAACACATCCTCCATGCATAGAATTTTTGGTTGTCAAAACCCACACAAACTCCTTCTTGTTTTGGTCAAAAAATGAACACACATACAGCCTTTCCTTGTACACTGTTTCGGCCGGCCTAGGAAAGCAATTTTAGATTGCTTTTTCTCTCTCAAACCCTCTCAATCTCGGCCAGCAATCAGGTACAGCAAGTTGCCTGATTTTCGCCATTGCTGCCAAGGAAGTTTAGAACCATTAGGAGTCCTTTCTAGCATCAACTTCTAAACCCTAAATCAAACTCTCCTAACCCCAAACCAAGGTAGCCGTATATCCCTCCTTGCTGCATGAAAATTCTAGCAAACTCTCCTCTCAATTTTCAAAAAACTCAAGCACAATCTCTAGGTAAAAATCAAACGCACCCTAAGGTAAGCCAAAGTCCTCTCAACCTCTTGATTCCTTTCCTCTATTGATTCTTCTTTTCTTCTTCCCTTAAACCACGCCATATAAGGACTGATTTCATTTTTTTCCCCTTAACTCTCGATCGAAAGGAAGTAAAGAAGGTAGCTTTCCCTTCTTCGCAAGTGAACTCGAGGCGATCATCCTAGGAGCATCTTGATCTTGTTAATCTGGTTGTTGTAAAGTAAAGGAATTCTTACCCTTGATGACGAAATTAAGATTTAATGTGGTTGATGATGTCTATGGAAGTATAATTGCATGATGAGTCTGTCTGGTTGGGATAGATGAACATTTTGAGATGAGTATTGTGTTAAGCATGTGCACTAGATAGCGATGCTATGTTTTGTTGAGATAATGATGGATGTGAATGTTGATGGTTAAGTTGAGACTTTTTTGAGATATTGCACATGTCTTCGATGGATATATGTTCATGGTATATTATGTCGAGGAACGGGTGATTTATTTGAAGATAGATGATAGGTCATGATTTGTTTATGGGAATAAGTGAGTTTATATGCATGCTTGAGATGATTGAGATCCTAATCATGGTATTATGTGATTCTTGATTAGGAGGTTATTTGAAGGGAGCAAGCAGTTGATTTTTGTCTTGTTTATCTGAGGTATACCAAGTATGTCCTTGCATAAATTCTTTTTGTTAAATGCTTGTGGTGGCAAGTCAAATGTTGTAAAGCTTTGTGAAGCTATTGTTGAACTATGTTTGCTTGGGTTGTAAACGTGGATGTTTATTCTCTACATGGTTTTGTCAACTAACACTTTTATCAAGAACTGTCTTTCTCTTAAAATTTTTAGAAAACCCTTTTGTTAAAGAAAACCACGTTTTGCAAAGCCAAGGTATGGAATCACTGTGAGTCAGGAATTGATGGATATGTTCGTTGAGTACTCAATAAGGGTAGGCTAACAATACTAGTCTTGGAGGGCTTGAGTGAGTCTTCTGGCAGGCGGCCGCTTCCAGAAGATAAGCTTTACTAGAAAAGGCGACAGTATTGATTGGTCAGGCCGATCCAAGCTAGCATTTGTACTTGGTAAGGTATTATTTTCTCGGCATGGACACCTGGATGGTTTTGTTGGGTGTGGAGATGGAGGAGTATCTCACCCGGTGGGCCATACACCCACATTTGATTAGAATGCCTAAAGTGTGGTAATCTGATTCTGTCATGGTGCACAAAGTGTGGTGCCTTGACCGTTTTCTTATCATGGAGCCCAAAGTGTGGTGCCATGATTGTTTTTCGAGTGGATGATTTATTTTGTACAAAGTGTGACAATGAGGAAACTCTACTCTTTACAAAGAGAAATTATTTATGACTTGCCAAATATTTCAGCAAATGTTTTCAGCTATGCATACACGAACTGTTTAAAGTACCATGTGTACACATAGGACTTACTGAAATGTTAATGTCACACTGTTTTTATATCATGTTTTTAGGAGATTGATACTGCTGAGCAAGTGGGATGTCTAGTAGTTGGGGCTTTGTTAGTGTTGTGCTCTAGAGGCAATCACATGTACCATGTATATTGCATATTAAATTAATAAGAGGCATTCTTTATCTTTCAGTTTGATTGTTATATCTAAATATGTATACAAACAGTTAGATAAAGTCCCTAGTACAACACAGTGTTAAGGAAATCATGATAGAGATCATGATGTGAGATTCCTACTACACTATGAGTGTTTGTACTTAAATAATCCCCAGTCATAGTATTAATAAGATGGGACATTATTAATACGCCAAGACTGACACATGTTATATCTCTTGATTGGATCAAGCGGTGGTTCTCATATCCGTGAGTATTGGAATACTCAGGATTAACGTGTGGATGTTTGTTTTGGAACAAGATCATTGGATGACCTAGTTATGAGATAATCACTTGGATAACTATTTAGTGCCAATGATAGAATCTCATTATAGCAAGTGTGCAAGTATCCTTTGACTTGAGATCTCCAAGGTACTTTGTTTAACGAGCGTTGTACTTTGATTCTAATCTTTGGAGTCTTATCTAGGACTGCCTAAGGGATGTATATTGGGTACAACGTAAAGTAAACGAAAGTAGTTGAGAAAGTCAATAAAGGATTCACCACTCCTAATAGTAGGAGAGTATATCTCAAGGCCACTTGTAGAAATCATTACTCATGAAGTCCTTGGCCAAGGCGACTATGTGATGGAAATGGTTCCAATTTATACACATATCGAGTAATGGATTTCTTGAACAAGTACTAAAATATTCGGGCCAAAATTAATGATATTCTAAAGGGAGTTGGCACTAATTCCATGCTCTAGACCGAATGAGATATTGTATGGTGAAAGGAGTTTATTGCACTGATAATTTGCTATTGAAAGATTCATGTCAAGCCACTTGACTTTCTGGACTTTTGGGTGGTCAAGAGTCATTTCTAGATGTCGCTCTTGATATGATAAATATGGATTTATTAATTAGAGAATTAATAAATTTAATCCTTTATTTTATTAAGGATTATTAATTCTAATATTGTTAGAATTAATTCATATTATGCTACCAATAAGACCAGGAAACCTAATGGGTCACACACAATAAAGGTTTGAATGCTCAAATATATTATTTGATAATATTGTGGGGTTAATTAAGAGAAGAGAGTATATTTATAGGTGAATTATAAGTTTGTTCTAATTCATGGGACCTAATTGTAATTAAGTAAACTTCAAGGACCAATTTGTTGACAATTAGACGTTGAAGGACTAAGTTACAATTTATGGTAATTATAAATCTATAAATCTAAGGAAACGGTTTCCTCAGGGTAAGAGACACAGACTATTCACGCAATAACAGAGAATTCGTTTCTCTGCCTCTCTCTTGATCAAACCCTAGCCGTCTCTCTCTTATTAATCAAACCCTAGCCTCCTAAATTCTACTAGCATAAAATTGTGAGATTGTGAGCGTTCGACCTTGTGTGGATTATCATTAGAGGGAGTTCTTTCTTGGACTTCAGTTGAGCTGCTGTGAACCGATTTTGTGATCTGGATCGCGCCTGCGTTCTTAGAACAAGAAAAATTAAATTCCGGCTTCAAGAGGTAATAAGCGTGATCTTCTCTTTTTCCCGTTTCTACTGCAAACCCGTGATCCGTGGCTTGGATTTTTTGTTATTTTCGCTGCGTTTAATCTGTTTAATTAATTTAGAAATCCTACACTTTTGTTACTTTACTTATGTTTTGAGAGACAGATGTTCATTTATGTTTTTTTTTCCCGATGTATGCATATGTTTAAACTTACATAAGGTTGATTCTGATGCCGTAAGAGTTCCCTTTATTTACCTAAGTTAGACATTTTGAGTTCGACTTTATATTATGTACCTCGTTTTAAAGACCCCTTGTCTTTTGGACGGGGCGACATCTCCGCCCTTTGTGGGTACATAGTAGGGGGTGTTACAAGTGGTATCAGAGCCTAGGTTTAGGTAATTACTTAACTTGCTCGATTTTTATTCCTTAAGTATTTTGATTTGGTACTAATTTGTGCGGTTTGTTTATAGGATGGTCAAGAGAGTTACTTCGGCTGTCAGAGTCTGGCCCACTGGTTGCCGGAATCTACCTGCCCCACTGCCTGTAGCAGATCAACCCTCGTCTGATTCATAGACAGAGCTTGAGGGAGGTTAGTTTTTGAGTAAGGACGAGATGGAGCATGAGCCGCCTATGCTAGATGACCCGATTGTTGAGGCAGAGATAGAGGTTGATGGGGGCGAAGGCGAGTACGAAGGGGATGATGAGGGTAAGGTAGGTGAGCTTGATAGTGAGGGTGAGGAAGATGAGAAGATGGCTGAGCTGAGCAAAGGAGAGGCAGAGGAGTTTGGGGATGAGGGTGATGATGAGAGTGAGAGAGAGATGGATAGGATAGAGGAGGAGGATGAGGTAGCGAGGGAGGCTCCCCAAACCCCACAGATTGGTGAGTTTGATAGGACTTTTACTTGCTATTACCTCAAGGAGTCCAGTAATAAGGGACATAGGCTGAGGGATGGAGTTACCCCAGTAGTGAGGGAACTTAGGCAGCCCACTTCAGAGATAGAGGATAAGGGAAAAGGAAAGTTAGAAGAGGGTCCTAAGAGAGGTGGACTTCGACATGGACTGGGGATAGATGCCAAGTTGAGGAGAGAGGGCTTTTTTGACCTAGATGACTCAGGGGATGAGAGGCCTGCACCTAAGGGTGTGATTAGCTTTGGATAAGATTTATGAGTCAGCTATGAGAGCTAAGGGGGGCAATAAGGTTGATTTAGGTCAGCCAAGTGAGAGTGCTGATTCGATTGGTTTCGCGAGTGATTATGTGGGGAAACCCGATAGCTCCGTGGTGTGGCTCGTGGAACCAGCCTCTGACGATTCGGATGCCTCTGTTGGTTCTAGCAACAAGTAGGGTATAGAGGATTAGCAGCATTTACTCTCTCTCTTTCTCTCTCTCTCTTTTGGGATTCATATTCTTTTGTTCATTTATTCTTTTCGAAGAAGCATGTTGCTTGTAGGGTTTGATTATTTTACTGAATAAAAGGGTATCACATGTGATAACCCTTTCTTTATGAAAGTATGATTTTTATGAAAAGAATGAGTTTTATTTATTATTGGCTCTTTACCTAAATAATATCATCAAATTTTCTTCTGAAATAAGTAGATATCATTATTATCTGATCATGTACCTAAGCATACTTTTCCCCTTGGTAACTATCTGACTTTGAGTGAATGTGATCAAAGATGGCACCAAGACGCAGGACAGTCGTTCATAGCAGAACCGTTCAGGAAAGTGCGTCTTTAACTCCAGAATTTGAGCAGATGCATCGTTCCACACCCAATGGAAGAACACTTACAGCAGGAGCAGGATTTAGCTTCTGAGAGGTCTTGGGACGTGATTATGGGATAGGCTTTTGACAAGATAGCTTCGATCCTCCAGAATTTAACCGAGAGAGTGGACAAGGTGGCCAAGAAATTACCGCGGGGAGAGGAGAAATCACCGCGGGGAGAGGATGAGGCCTTGGAGCATTTCCTGAAGTTCCAACCTCCCACATTTCAGGGGGAAATGGAGCAAGATGAGAAGGCAGAATAATGGATCGATCAGATGGAGGATATCTTTACTACTCTGTAGTATACGGAAGAGAGGATGGTAAAGTTTGCTGCTTTTCAACTGAGGGGACCATCGTGAGCATGGTGGCAACGAGTACAGAGTGATTGGGAAAGAGAAGAGCAGGAATGGACATGGGATAACTTTACCAAAGCTTTTCGTGTGGAGTACATTTCCCAGCAGGCAGTTGAGAAGAAGGAGGATGAGTTCCAAACCCTTAAGCAGGGAGGCATAACAGTTGCTCAGTATGCAGCCCGGTTTACGCAGTTGTCCAAGTACTGCAAATGCCTGGTCGACACGAAACAGAAGCGGACCCGACAGTTTGTAAAGGAACTGAGACCAGATCTGAGGAAGGCATTGACTCAATCACCGCCAACATCATACATTGCCACTGTGGACGCAGCATCCCTGATGGAGAACAAAGATCGATAAAGACCGATAAGCAGGCCGTTCCAACCGACTCGACCACCAATGAGGCCTTCGAGTAATAAGCGACCTGCTGGCCCTATGTACTGGGGAAATTAGGGTAAGCAACCCCGAATGCCTGCGACAGGACTGATGCAAAGTAACCTCTGCTGCCGACTCTGTGGAAAGCGCGGCCACACCGAGAGGAATTGCTGGACTAATGGGGGAGTAAGGAGATGCTTTAATTGTGGAGACCTGGGCCATCTAAGGAACGTCTGTCCTAAACCTCTATGGATTGGCCAGACGGCCCTAACTTAGCCGATTGAAATTAACTGAGGTGCTACTGCTGGAATAGCGGGAGTGGGAGGTCCGAAGCCCCAAGTGTAGGCTAAGGTCTTTGCCCTAAACTGAGCAGAAGTTGGAACAGATACAGTAGTGATTGAAGGTAACCTTTCTATCTAAGGATGTCTTGTTAATGTTTTGATAGATCTAGGATCCACACACTCTTATGTGAGTAAAGTATGTGCATCACATTTCAGTTGGGAAGGAAAGGAATTGCCCTATACCTTAATAGTAAGCTCACCATTGGGAAAAATAGTAGAAGTGGGTAAAATAATGGAAAGCTGTGAAGTTAAGGTAGGGAAGGAGACTCTGAAAGCGGATCTTATAGTTTTGGCCATTGATGATTATGACTTGATCTTGGGCATAGATTGGTTGTCGAAGCACGGAGTTCGTGTTAACTGCAAGATCAAGACGGTGCAATTTGTGAGACCCGGGCGAGATGTGATTGAGTTTGATGGTAAGCGAACAAAGGAATGGAAATTCTTGATTGCTGGTACTAAGGCTCAAAAGTTGCTTAAGAAAGGATGTGTGGGATATCTGGCGTATCTTCTGAATAAACCCAAGGATCAGTATACCTTGGAGAGTACGGAGGTGGTCAAAGACTTTCCAAACATTTTTCCCACTGAGCTCACTTCTCTACCCCCTGGGCGGGAAGTTGAGTTTATCGTAGATTTGATTCTTGGAGCAGAACCTGTGTCAAGAACCCCCTACCGGATGGCACCAACGGAATTGAAGGAATTAAAGGAGCAACTGGAAGAGTTGGTGAGGCAAGGCTATATTCGACCGAGTACATCGCCGTGGGGAGCACCGGTGTTATTTGTTAAGAAGAAAGATGGTACTTTGAGATTATGCATCGATTACCGGGGACTGAATAACTTAACGATCAAGAATAAGTACCCTTTACCCTTGATCGACGAGTTGTTTGATCAACTTCAAGGCTCAGCTTGCTTTTCGAAATTGGACCTGCGGTAAGGATACTGCTAGGTAAGGATTAAGGAGGAAGACATTCCCAAGATTGCTTTCAACATGCGGTATGGCCACTATGAATTTGTGGTAATGCCGTTCGGTGTAACCAACGCACCAGCGGTTTTCATGGACTTGATGCATCGAGTTTTCCAGCCATATTTGGACAAGTTTGTAGTCCTTTTCATTGACGACATATTAATCTACTCCAAGAATCCAGATGATCACGCGGAGCACTTAAGATTGGTTTTGGAAAAGCTGAGGGAATACAAACTCTTTGTGAAGTTCAGCAAATGTGAGTTTTGGTTGAGCTCAGTATCCTTCCTCGGCCACGTGATATCTAAGGATGGGATCAAGGTGGACCCTGCCAAGGTGGACGTGGTCGCAAATTGGAAGCAACTGGAGAATACTACTGGGATACGAAGTTTTCTTGGGTTGGTTGGGTATTACCGACGTTTCATTAAGAATTTCTCTACTCTGGCTTCACCGATGACGCGGCTATTAAAGAAAGATGTTGTTTTTGCTTGGAGCGAGATGTGCGAGAAGAGTTTCCAAGTGCTTAAAAGGAGATTGGTTATAGCGCCAATATTGAGCCTACCCGAGGTCAACAAGTCCTATGCACTCTATATAGACGCATCCAAGGAAGGTTTGGTAGCTGTGCTAATGCAGGAAGGGAAGGTCATAGCTTATGCGTCTAGGAAGCTGAAACCGCATGAAGTCAACTATTCGACTCATGACCTGGAGTTGGCAGCCATAGTATTTACCTTGAAGAAGTGGCGACATTATCTGTACAGAGCACAGTATGAAGTCCTCACCGACCATAAGAGTTTGAAGTACATTTTCACACAAAAGGATTTGAACCTTTGGCAGCAGAGATGGATGGAGTTCTTGGAAGAGTATAAGTGTCCCATTAATTACCATCTTGGCAAAGCGAATGTGGTAGCTGATGCTTTGAGTCGTAAAGTGAAGATAGCACACTTGAGAATGCAGGAAGTGTTGGCAGTGCAGGAAATCCTAGAGCATAAAGCAGAGGTTCAAGAGAGGAAGATCTGTGTAAGTAACTTGACCATAAAGCCCGATCTGGAGTAAGAAATTGTAGCAGCCCAGCAGGACAGTGTGGAGTTTCAGGTTTTCAAAGAAAAGGAGATTGGGAGAGGAGTTAAAGACTTCTGAATTGACGAGGAAGGGATACTGTATTTTCGGGACCGAATATATGTACCTGACACCCAAGACTTGAAGAAGAGGATATTGGACAAAGCTCACAAGAGCAAGTATACCATACACCCTGGGGAAGTGAAGATGTATCATGACTTGAAGAGAAAATATTGGTGCGTTGGAATGAAGAGAGATGTGGTTCAGTATGTATCATCATGCCTGACATGCCAGAAAATTAAGGTGGAGCACAAGAAATTTGCAGGTCTACTGCAACCATTACTGATTCTCGAGTGGAAATGGGAAGAGGTGACTATGGATTTTGTGACTGGTCTTCTGATGACCAAGATGCGCAAGGATGCGATTTGGGTGGTAGTGGACAGACTGACCAAGATAGCATATTTTATACCGGTAAACGTAAGAGACTTTATGAAAAAGTTAGCTCAGACTTATACCCGAGAAATTGTAAGGTTGCATGGCGTACCATCAAGTATCGTATCGGATAGAGACCCTAGGTTCACTTCGAGATTCTGGAATAAGTTTCAAGAGTGTTTGGGTACTACGTTGAAATTCAGCACCTCTGCTTATCTGCAGACCAACGGTCAATTCGAAAGAGTCATTCAGATATTGGAGGATATGCTCTGGGCGTGTGTTTTAGACTTTGGAGACAAGTGGATTGAGTGTTTGCTGCATGCGGAATTGGCATATAACAACAGTCACTAAGCATCGATTGGAATGGCTCCATATGAAGCATTATATGGACGGAAATGTCAAGTACTGATATACTAGGGATGGACAGAAGAGGGGCATATTAAAAGGTCTGGTGAGGTATGTATTCAAGAGATGACGGACAAGGTTAGGGTCATTAGAGAAAGACTGAGAGTGGCGCAAAGCCGGCAAAAGAGTTGCGCATACACCAGGAGGAGGGAGCTAGAGTTCTAAGTGGGTGATCGCGTATTCTTGAAGTTGACTCCTAGCAGAGGAATTCTGAGGTAATTGAAATGAGGGAAGTTGAGCCCTAGGTATTTAGGACCATTTTCGATAATGGAAAAGATTGGGCCGGTCGCCTATAGATTGGATCTACCCGACGGATTAATCGGAATGCATGATGTTTTCCATGTATCTCAGCTAAAGAAGTATAACCCCGATCCAAGCCATGTACATAATGCAGAACCTTTGGAATTGCATCCAAATCTGAGTTTTGTGGAGAAACCAGTCAAGATTTTGGAGCGGAGTATCAAGACTCTTCGAAATAAGCAGATACCAAAGGTAAAAATACTTTGGGATCATCATGGAGAGCAGGATGCAACATGGGAAACTGAAAAATGGTTCAGACGGAAGTATCCAGATATGCTCTAAGGGTATGGAATCTGAATTTCAGAACGAAATTCTCTTAAGGGGGAGGGGATGTAATACCCCGCCCAAAACCACCTTTGACCTATGGGGGAAAAGTCAAGCATTGCATAGCATTTGCATTTCATGTGATATTGTAAAGTTATATCTTTGCATGGGTGCATGTGATTTTCAAGGTTGCTCTTGCATTAATTTATTTAATAAGAAATAGTTGTGTTGCTTGCATTAATTGAGAATTGTTTTAGGTGAAATTTAGAAGAGGAGATAGAGGGATGAGAAGTAGGGTGAAAGGAATTTCTTAGAGATATATAAACATCGGAGTTGGTTTGGATTAATGGCTAGGGTTGGTAATTATCCCTTGGTGACTTTAGCTTAAATCTTACATCTTGCGAATCCTAGCTTCCTTTTTAAATTCTTTTTCTAGAGTTTCTTCATGCTTTGGCCGAAAACCCTAGCTACTCTATTGAATTTCAGCCACCATCTTCTTAGGAGATAAATCTCCATATTTATTTTCCCAACTCAAGGATTTTTGATAAAGATAGAGACTAATTTTATTCTAGCTTTTATTCCTTTAATTTTTGAAAATCTTAGCTAAGAACAATTAAATTCCAACTTGTATTTCATTAATCGGATTTTGTGTTAGTTAGCTGGAATTAAATTTACTATTTTCCTAGCAAAATATTTTGTTGATTTTGAGAATAAAACCCTAGCTAAAAATCTGGAAATTTTCCAGCCTTGTTGCGCCACCTTTGGAGCAATCCTAGCTCAACTCAAACTCTTCCAAGCTAGGGAAACTTATCCTAAATCCTTTAGCAAACCAGATTTTATTTTAGTTCTAAACCAATTAGGTTTTGTTCCTTCTTTTCTTGCAGATTTTCGGTAGCCTTGTGCATGCATATGCCTCATGCAATGCTGCACTCCTAAGTGTATCCAAAGTCTCCTAAACCTAGCTTAAATCATCTAAAATACCTCTCATCAATTCAGATTTATTTTAGCTACACAAACCAGATTTTTGTTCCCTCTTTTCTCCAGAATTTTGGCTAGCTTGTACATAGAATTTCGGCCAGCTTTGCACACACCATACTGCACGAAATTTGGCACTCCAAAACACACCAAAACTTTTTA
The DNA here is from genome assembly GCA_026120185.1 of Voacanga thouarsii. Taxonomy (NCBI): domain Eukaryota; kingdom Viridiplantae; phylum Streptophyta; class Magnoliopsida; order Gentianales; family Apocynaceae; genus Voacanga; species Voacanga thouarsii. Next base: position 193,991 of record JANUWF010002030.1, on the reverse strand, counting down.
TTGATTTAGCCAATTACAGTGCCTAAAACTCCCATTTTTTCTCTCTGAATTTTGTCAAAACAGCAGCAAAAAATCAATCCAGAAATTCCCTCTTTTGCTTACAATTTTCGCACAGCAAACACATCATCTATGCACAGAATTTTTAGTTGTCAAAACCCACACAAACTCCTTCTTGTTTTGGTCAAAAACTGAACACACATACAGCCTATCCTTGTACACTATTTTGGCCAGCCTAGGAGAGCAATTTCAGATTGCTTTTTCTCTCTCAAACCCTCTCAATCTCGGCCAGCAATCAGGTACAGCAAGCTACCTAATTTTCGCCATTGCTGCCAAGGAAGTTTAGAACCATTAGGAGTCCTTTCTAGCATTAACTTCTTAACCCTAAATCAAACTCTCCTAACCCCAAACCAAGGTAGCCGTCTATCCCTCCCTGCTGCACGAAAATTCCAGCAAACTCTCCTCTCAATTTTCAAAAAACTCAAGCATAATCTCTAGGCAAAAATTAAACACACCCTAAGGTAAGTAAAGTCCTCTCAACCTCTTGATTCCTTTCCTCTATTGATTCTTCTTTTCTTCTTCCCTTAAACCACGCCATATAGGGACTGATTTCATTTTTTTTTCCTTAACTCTCGATCAAGAGGAAGTAAAGAAGGTAGCTTTCCCTTCTTCGCAAGTGAACTCGAGGCGATCATCCTAGGAGCATCTTGATCTTGTTAATCCGATTGTTGTAAGGTAAAGGAATTCTTACCCTTGATGATGAAATTAAGATTTAATATGGTTGATGATATCTATGGAAGTATAATTACATGATGAGTCTATCTGGTTGGGATAGATGAATATTTTGAGATGAGTATTGTGTTAAGCATGTGCACTAGATAGCGATGTTATGTTTTGTTGAGATAATGATGGATGTGAATGTTGATGGTTAAGTCGAGACCTTTTTGAGATATTGCACATGTCTTTGATGGATATATGTTCATGGTATATTATGTCGAGGAACGGGTGATTTATTTGAAGATAGATGATAGGTCATGATTTGTTTATGGGAATAAGTGAGTTTATATGCATGCTTGAGATGATTGAGATCCTGATCATGGTATTATGTGATTCTAGATTAGGAGGTTATTTGAAGGGAGCAAGCAGTTGATTTTTGTCTTGTTTATCTGAGGCATACCAAGTATGTCCTTGCATAAACTCTTTTTGTTAAATGCTTGTAGTAGCAAGTCAAATGTTGTAAAGCTTTGTGAAGCTATTGTTGAACTATGTTTGCTTGGGTTGTAAACGTGGATGTTTATTCTCTACATGGTTTTGTCAACTAACGCTTTTATCAAGAACTGTCTTTCTCTTAAACTTTTTAGAAAACAATTTTGTTAAAGAAAACCATGTTTTCCAAAGCCAAGGTATGGAATCACTGTGAGTCGGGAATTGACGGATATGTTCGTTGAGTATTCAATAAGGGTAGGCTAATAATACTAGTCTTGGAGGGCTTGAGTGAGTCTTCTGGCAGGCGGCCACCTTCAGAAGATAATCTCTGCTTGAAAAGGCGACAATATTGATTGGTCAGGCCGGTCCGAGCTAGCATTTGTACCCGGTAAGGTATTATTTTCTCGGCATGGACACCTGGATGGTTTTGTTGGGTGTAAGGATAGAGGAGTATCTCACCCGGTGGGCCGTACACCCACATTTGATTAGAACGCCCAAAGTGTGGTAATCTGTTTCTGTCATGGTGCACAAAGTGTGGTGCCTTGACCGTTTTCTTATCATGGAGCCCAAAGTGTGGTGCCATGACTATTTTTTGAGTGGATGATTTATTTTGTACAAAGTGTGACAATGAGGAAACTCCACTCCTTGCAAAGAGAAATTATTTATGATTTGCAAAATATTTCAGCAAATGTTTTCAGTTATGCATACATAACTGTTTAAAGTACCATGTGCACACACAGGACTTACTGAGATGTTAATCTCACACTATTTTTATATCATGTTTTCTGGAGATTGATACTGCTGAGCAAGCGGGATGTCTAGTAGTTAGGGCTTTTGTTACTTTACTTATGTTTTGAGAGATAGATATTCATTTATGTTTTTTTCCCCCGATGTATGCATATGTTTAAACTTGCGCAAGGTTTATTCTGATGTAATAAGAGTTCTCTTTATTTATCTAAGTTAGACATTTTAAGTTCGACTTTATATTATGTACCTTGTTTTAAAGACCCTTTGTCCTTTGGATGGGGCGACTTCCCCGCCCTTTATGGATACGTAGTAGGGGGTGTTACATTGTATCTCCATAGATTCACCAATTTCCTTTAGTATCAACACTTTAAAATGCTAATCTTCATTACTTCTTTAATTAGTTGTTAACATCAACACCATTTCTTTGAGTTGATTGTGTCAAGATGATGACCACCATCTTAATAAAGAAGCTCAGAATGAATATGAAACATCCCTAAAGTATGATATCTCCGCATCAAGAACAGCATGCATGAACATGAAGACTCAACTCTAGCAAAAATATAGAAAACTCCCACCCATAATGATAATTTAACACTGCTTTATAGGGCAAACCTTAATGATCATGATGGAAACTTCCTTGTGTAGACCTTCATTATATTCATCACAAGCAATATTCTGAATAGGCAAACCCACACGATCAATCATATAGAAAAGAAATGGCATGCTTTAACATAATTTATTTGTCTCAAACATACCTGTACACAATTAGGACACCCAGTATCTCCTTGGCACTCACATGACATCATAAGTTCTAAAACAGCAGCTAACAACTTAGTGAAAAGAAGCTAGACCTACTCAATCTCCAATAGTTTTGCCAGAAAAGGAGTTAGCATGCTCTACTAAACATGGAATGGAACAAGACAATAACAGTAAGAAAAACCAAATACACAGATAAAATTTTGAAAAAGCTGCATATAATGATACACTTGCATATAATTAATTAGACACAATATACCATTCACTTGTTGATCGATCAACTAGTCCATAAATGAAAGTACTAGAGGAATCAATGATCTTTAACCTCCAAAACCAGAATTAGAAGAGTACTAGCATACATCAAAACCAGAACCAGAAAAAAAAAAAAAAAGAGCTTTTAGTCCACATTTGCATACAGCAAGAAAAAGAACCAAGAAGGATAAAGATATATGGATAAAACTAAACAAACCTTCATTCATCCATCAATGGCTCTAGCTCACAGGACAACAATAGACTCCAATAGCAAAAATGACATTTTAGTTCACAGAACCAAAGCATATTTTAACTATCAGGCGATATCTACCAACAACCAAAAGCCCCACCATCACTAACCCACAAAACCACCACAACCCCACTTAGCAAGATAAGTGCAATCTTCTATACATTTAGAGGTTTGAAGATTAGTTACAACAAAAAGCACCTTTAAGTGCATTGTCTAAATCAACCCCACAAAACTTGAATTTTAAGTGAACATGTATTGCCTTTAAGCTCACAAAAAAAAAAAAAAAAAAGATAGACACTCCAGTCTTGATAGGAATTAAGCTAACCAAGTAACTCAATCTCATGAAAGGGGAGCATCAATGCAAGGGCCAATGACAAGATCAAGGATTAAGAGATTTCAAGGCGATATCCAATTGCTCCTACAACCATACTTGAAGATGGAAGAGATTTGGAAGAGTGATGAAAGTCGTCGCAAACTCAATTTGATAAACCTCCAAGTGGAGTCCTAGCAACAACCCATGCCTGCACCAAAAGAGGGAGCAAAAAAATGGAGAAAATGCTGAAATCTAGCTACTAGATTACACCTAACGTTGGCCCCAATAGGTAGACCTGGCACTAGGTGCGTTCAACCTAGCGAACGCTAGAATTCTAGCGCTGACCTAGTGCCAGGTCCAGCACTTGCTCCTAGCACTGGGTCCAGTCAGGAAGGGCACCATGTTTTGCTAATTTTTACTATTTTCTCTGTATTTTCTCTATTTTAAACATTTTGTAAAGAATTTTTAAGCCCTTAAATTGTCTTAGGGCCTAAAAGTCACTTAGCTAGGGTTAGGGTAGTATAAATACATCATTTGTGATTTGACAAGATAATTCATCTGACATTATTCAAATTATGAAAGAGAGCTTTGAGAGGTTTAACCTCCTTGTTCATCTTGTTCAAGACCTTACTCAGGGTTTAGTCCTCCCTATGTATGAGTTTCTAAAATCTTTAGATAATCCAATGTGGTTTCTCTTGATTGGGTCTTAATTACTTTGTTCTTCTAAGGTTTGTCTTGAATTCCATTGCTTGGGTGCCTATAGTTCTACTTCTTTTATTCTTGATTTTCTTTGTTATGTCAAGAATATTTGGGTGAATTTATAGTAGGTCTTGCTATATTTCTTGTGGGTCTTTGATGTTTTGTTCCTCAAAGGTTTGCTAGGGAAGAGTTAGATAATTTTCTTTCTCCTTTTGCCACCAATTTCCACTGTTAGGGTCATACTTGTTTAGCCAAGGGTTTAGCCCATTTGTTTGCCATTGTTCCACAAATTTGCCAACACAAGATCATATCAAAGAATTTGATATCAGAGTAAGGAAAGCCTTGATCTTAACTAAAGCTTGACATCAAGAAAATGAGTCCTACAAGTTGAAGAAAAAAAACAGGAGAATCCTAAAATTTAAAAACATGTTCCAAAAAGGTCATGAAATCATTGCTTTATTTTAATTATTCCTTGAGAAAATTACTCCTAGATGTTATTATAATCCTTGAGAATAAATTTATCTTGTATTTGTGGTGAAAATGGGCTTGAATATGGGTGAAAATATTGGTTGTTCTTAATTGACGGGATTAAAATTAAGGTGTTTAATAAATGTTCTATGAGGATATTTGTGGCATAGTTGTGGGTGTTGGCTTTTAATTTTTGTTCCTTAGGATGTTGGGACTTGATATATCACTCTATTATTGAAATCTATGCTCATTAAACTCATTTTTTCCATTGCATATTTGTGGTAGTCTTGTTCTTCCTATTCCTATCTATTCGTGTTTCTTGTTCCTTATTCTTGCTAATTCTTGTTCGTTTCTTGTTTAAAATTACTTCTTTATGTTTTAGTGATTGTTCTTGCACTATTTGAGTACTTGTTCTTTGAAATTCTTGCTTAGAAAACTTGTTTGCTTAGAGTTCCCAACAAGTATTTGTTGAAATTCCTCTAAGACCCCCTAATTGGAAAATCCATTGAATTTTGTTGATTTACTTGGTTGGACTAAATCTTTAGCTATTGGGGAGGATTGGATTCAACAAGAAGATTTGAGTGTTGAGAAAAAGGCCAGAGGGAGAGACTATCATCAAAAGAGCCAAAGAGGATAAACACAAGTGTAAAGTGAAAACTATTGAGAGCAAACACGCAAGAAAGTGAAGAGAGGAACTACTTCTTTTTATTAATTTTTTTTTCAGGGATAATTCCTTAAGTAATTTCATTGTCATGGGCCATGAACAAGAACTTCCTAAATGTGAAACCCCAGTCAAGACCAACCTTAGAGTAAGGGGGTTGGGATGCATATCATGCTTTATTTCATGATTAAATATGCTTTCATATGATTTCTATGTGCTTTGAATTTGATTTTTATTATCTTGAAATCTTGTTGGTGAGTGATGTGTGAGAGGGGTAAAATGGTAATTTTTGGCCGAGGTGAAAATAAGGAGATAGCTTGTGGATTGAACAGGAAATAATTTTTCTAGTAGAAATAGCAACAAGAGTTGTTGTGGTGTAGTGGTTAGAGCTTTGGAATTAATTCTTGAGGTCCTGGGTTCAAAGTAAATCATAGAAGCTTTAGCTTGAGTAAATTTTATTTTGCTTGGGAAAGGATGGTTTCGGCCTTAAGGGCCTAGATTAATGTGGTGATGATGTTCTAGGAGAGACATGATGGAAGTAACCTCATTCCACTCCTTTTACTCTTCTCGAAATTCTTATAGGGAAAATCATTCTTCCTTGATCTTTAGTTTTCCTTAGTTTCAACTCATTGGTTTGATCAAGATGTTCTAGCATTTTTCTTTCCAGAAAATTCAGTAAAGTACTGAGGTCTTTTAGGATCGAAATGTCTTTGTAAAAGACTCCTTATGGTCTGAAAAATATGGAAGAGTTGTGAGGAATTTCAAGAGGAAAATCCCTCTAGTGAGCTTGCTGAAATTTTCCTCTAGCTTAGTTCATCTTTCTTCATAGAATGAGCTGGAATTTTCCAGCTTGTTGTACCTTCAAAGGGTCGAAATTTTTAAATAAAAAATTCCCTCCCAAATGCTACCAGAAAAATGGTCTCTAGGATCAGTTTGAAACCTGAAAATTTTTGTCCAATTTCGGACTGCTCAAGCTGGAGCAAAACAGGAAAAATTCCTGTACGAAAATCAACTTTGAGAGCTCTAAACCAAGCTGTTTTCTCCCAGATTTTGTGCAGCACCTTAGCCATGTTTTTCCTCCATAAAGAAGGCTAGAAACCAGCCTTGAATATCCCTGAAACCCCCCTTCCAGCTTGTTGCAAAATGGATGGAAGTGGCAGACGAAAATCTGCCAGAAAATTCACTGTGCAGCGGAAATTCTGTGCAGATTTTCGTCCAGCTTATTTCCTATCTCCTTCCAGCCAAAACACCAACCTTAATCTGTCAAAACCTTCCTTAAACCTCTATCAACAGAGCTCCATTGATCCCCTTGAACTTCTACATGAAATTCTATTAATGGCTGTCCAAAAATCTCTCAAACAAATCCCTGCAATTTAGCTTGATTGGTTTCCAAAATTTCAGCCATCTTATTTAGTAACCTTCCATAATATTTTGCTCAATGGACCATACTTCTTCTTCATCATTGTACACCCTACTTTTGGCCACCATAAGCCTCCATAAGTCAGCATTAATCCCACGAAATTCTGCTCAAACAATCAGCCATTGCAGACTTCAAAGCTGTCTAAGCAATCAAGATATTCTTAGGATATTTACTTTCCAAATTCACTTCCTAAAAATATTCTTCAAAGATTGTAACAACTAAGCTTTCCTTTTCCCTTCCAAATTAGAGAAACAACTTCCTAAACCCTATAGAATTTCGGCAGCCCTCATTCCACAGAAAATTCGGCAGCCACAACAACCATCTCTCTCGATTTTCTGCAATCATCAAGAACACACACACTACACTAAGAACGCCTACTTCTTCTCTACACCTAATACCCCTCCAAACCATCTCAAATCCACTAAAAAACTTCCAGATTTGATCTACATATTGCTGTGAATCCATCAACACCATTATTAACATCAAACTCCTCCAAACATCTTGCTACTTCGGATCAAAGCAGAAATTTCTGGACAAGAACATCTTCAAGGTAAATTCACTCTATCAACATCATTCTCTTCAAACTTGATCTCTAATGAAAACCTATATGAATAATCACACTAATGACTTCTTCTTCTTCTTATCTCTCTCTCTCTCTCTCTCTCACGGACCGAAATTCCCTCTCTTGGCCGAATGGACTCTTCTTCCATGACCATGCTGTCGCCACCTTTCTTGAACAAAATTAGCCATCTAGGAGTTGAGATCTTCTCTAAACTCCTTCAAAGCATTCATCAACCAAGTAAGTCCCTTCAACCTTTCTTTTAAACTCTAGATTCATGTCTCTAGGATGATGATGATAGTAGGTGGATGGCGATAGGATTTAAGTATATATGTATATTGTTGAGATTGAAGCATGAATGCATGTATGAATATGAAGGAGATGGGATTTATGTATGGATGGATTATCTTAGTCGATTGTATGATGATTTGAGATTTAATGCATGTCTCCATGTCATAGGTAGTATTTGTGATGAAGTATGCTAGAGATTATGTCACCTTTGGTGAATAGGATTTATATTCATGTTGGATTATTGAAGCCATGATCTTATTTATGCTAGTAGGGGTTAGATCATGTTTTGATAAATTGAGATCTATGCTTGTATGCATGATTTGGATGATTTGATGAATTGAAGGGTTGTATATGTTCATGTTTGTGGTTAGCCATAGAAATATATTCATGATCTAGTTGTCCCTAAGCTAATCTTTATTTTATTAATAAAATATTTAATAATATGATTTTTCTAGTAAAATTTTGAAAACCATGGGAAAATGTGGATTTGGTCTTTTATATAAAATAGTGATATTCTAGTCAAATAAATAATAGTTTTTGCTGGAATATATATATATATATATATTATTTAAAATGATAAAATCAATTAAAGCCTTTTATAGAAATAATTATAATTAATAAAATATTTATTACTAAAAATTTAATTATTATCTTTTAATCAAAACCCATTAAGAATTTGCTTATTATTTTTCAAGTAAGACTCATTAAATTTATTTTCAACAAATTTTAGCTATCAATTATTTTCTAACTACTAAATTATTAATAAATCATTATTTTACCTAATACTACCTTGGACCCCTTTTCAAATAAATCATAATTTATTTTTAGCAAGATTTAAACCTTCAACTTTTTGTACCTATTTCTCAAGCTCTAGTTATTTTAATATCAAACTAGATTTATTTTATAAACCCTTTTATTTATTATTGAGTCTTAAAGCTTGGGACACTAGGGATATGACTGTAGTAAGTTGAGTTAGTTTTATTTGAGAAAGTGTGTCTTTGGCTTGAGTTTGATTGTGGTTTGTATTTACCCTATGCGGGTTAGGTCAACTATTGGAGACCTTTGTTGTGAGCAAGGATCAGGTAAACTCCTGCATAAAACCTGTTTGATAAAAAATGATTTTTTTTATGGCAAGCCAAATGTAGAGTGCATGGTCACTCATTTCTGTAAAGGCAATTGAGGATTATTTCCATTCTCATTTCAGACAAATAAATTATTTGCAAATCAAGGGGTGGTTTTACTCAAAACCTAAAACTCTTTCTAAAACCAGTTTTGCCCCAGACTTTGGAAAACCTTAATTGCCATTTTTAAGTGGAACTGTATTTTGTTCATTTTCTCCCCAAGTGGGATATGTTACGTTGAGTACTCAACAGGGGTAGGCTAGTAGTACTAGTTTTGAAGAGCAAGAGTGAGTTTTCTGGCAGGAGGCCACCTCCAGAAGATAAGCTCAACTTAGAGAAATGTCAGTACTACTTAGTCAGGCCGGTCCGAGCTAGCAGTTTGTTTTATTTCAGTCAAGTGACTGTGTTTTGCCGGAATGGACACTCGGTTGTTGTTTGGGTATAGAGAAGGAGGAGTATCTTGCCCGGTAGGCCGATCACCTACCTTTTGTCAGTCTGCACAAAGTGTTAGGCATTCTGACCGGTTATGGGGCCCAACGTGTGGTAACCCATAATCCTTTCTTTTGAGTGGTTGATCATATAAATTATGTACAGCTAGATAAGCCAAAATGCCACTCTTATTTTTGAACATCATTCATTATTTGCCAGTATTTCTTTTGTCAGTCTGCACAAAGTGTGACATTCTGACCATTGTATGGTTATGGGGTCCAACGTGTGGTAACCCATGATCACCTTTATGAGTGGTTGATTTTATTGTGCACTTGTATGGTTTCAAAAAGAGGAAAACACCACTCTTGCTTTTGACTAATATTTATTGCTTGCCAATATTTCTCTTATAAAGATTTCACACTTTACATCCACGAACTGTTTTCACTGAAAACCCAAAGCACACACGGACTTATTGAGATTTCTGTCTCATCACCCTTTTACCATGATTTCAGGCCGATCCTGCTGTGGGGATGAGTAGCTAGTGTTATCTGCCTTGGAAGAGAATGTGTCTTTTGATTTTATGTATTTCTTTGGGGAGACGAGAGTGGATAATTTTATTTATGGATTTGTTTCCTTTTGGGAATTTGTGTATTTATTCTTGGGTTGTAATAAATCTTAAGTTGAAGTATTATTTTTATTATTTTTATTCCGCTATTTTATTTGTGTGACCTCGTTATAAAGACCCCTTGTCCTTTGGACGGGGCGACATCCCCGGCCCCGGCGGGCCTAAGTAGCGGGGTGTTACACTAAACCTAATCCAAGTGGTCCTAGTAGACCATAAGAAGAACCACTTGATGCTAAGGCTATTGGGTATCTCAGGCTCGTATCCTATACGGCGCAGCAAAAATTAAATCGAGATACCCTCCCAGGACTCTTTTATGTGTGGAAAACAAGACATAACGACAACAAAGGCAACAACTTTTACCTTTGGGTGATCGTACGAAGAACAAAATTTTCTTCTTCAAGTTGAGGCGCGATCCAGCAATCCTCGTGATCAACCTCCACGTGAGTTGAACGTCTACCCACTTTAATCACAGTGTGTGATTATCTCTAATAGTAATTCACACAGAGGAATACTCAAGCACCAAAATTTCTGTGCTAGCAAAAATTAATGGCGGCTAGGGTTTTTCTTTCAAGAAGAAAAATGAGAGAAAAAGGGATCAAAGGAAGAGAGAATCGTGTGTTGTGTTTCAGCTATTGGCTAGGGTTTTTCGTGTGTTATTAGCTACTATATATCACACGAAATTCCCTTTCCAAAACATTGAATTCTAATCCTATTAGAATTTCCTAATTGTAATTGGAAACATCAAGTTCTCACAATTACAACTTGTACCACAAATTATAACTAATTATAATTTGTCCACAACAACTTTTCTTTCTCTCAATTAACCCCTCATCGTTATCAAATAACATCTTGAGTATATAATCCTTTATTGTGTGTGACCTATTAGGTTTCCCAGTCAATTGGTAGAGAACATGAATTAATCCAAACATTTTTGAGATTAATAATCCATAATTAATTAGAATTAATCCTATTAGTTCTACTCAGGATTGGTTTATTAATTCATCAATTAATAAACCCATATTCCCAGATCATGAGCGGTATCTAGCAACACATCATGACTACCCAAGAGTCCAGGAAATCAAGTGGCTTGACATGAACCCTTCAATAACAAATTTCAGTGCAATCAACTCCTTTCACTATACAATATCTCATTTGGTTTGGAGTACGAAATTAGTGCTAACTCCTTCCAGAATTAAATTTGGCCCGAATATAATAGTACTTGTACCAGGAACCCACTACTCTAGATGTGTATCAATTGGAACTGTTTCCAATACACAATTGCCTTAGCCAAGGACTTTCGAGTAGTAATTCCTACAAGTGGCCGTGAGATATTCGCCCCTACTATTAGGAATGATGCATCCTTTATTGACCCTTTCAACTACTTTCGTTTACCTTACCATGTGCCCAATATCCATCCCATAGGTGGCCCTCGATCGAGCTCTGGAGATTGGAATCAAAGTACAAGGCTCAGCAAACAAAGTAAAGATCTTAAGTCTAAGGATACTTGCACATTTGCTATATTGAGATTATATCACTGGCACTAAATAGTTATCCATGTGATTATCTCAAAGCTAGGTCATCCAATGAACTTGTTCCATTAACAAGCATCCATGTGTTAACTTTGAGTATCTCAATGCTCACGAATATCTGAACTACCGCCTGATCAAATTAGGAAGTCTAGCGCATGCTAGTCTTAATGCATTAATGATGTCCTGTTTCATTAATACTATGACTAGGGACTATTTAAGTACTAACACCATCCAGTGTAGTAGGAATCTCATATCATGATCTCTATCATAATTTCCTTAACATAGTGTTATACTAGGGACTTTATCGAATAGTTATATTACTTAAAGTAAACAAAAGAAACTGTAAGATTAATAATGCATTTTATTAAAACAAAATGTGTCATATACAATGTCATAGCATACATGATAGATCCAACTGCCGAGGCATATGGAATCTTACTAATGTGATCCCTTTCAACTTGTATCTTGGGAGACGTTGACTTTGAAAGGCTTACACCATGTGACATGGGCAAGAATCCCTTTTTGGATTGATCCATGCTAAACCTCTTTAGCACTTTATCTATGTATTTAGACTATGAAAGACCAAGCAACCTTTTGGATCTATCTCCATAGATCCTTATTCCAAGAATATAGGTTGCTTCACCAAGGTCTTTCATGGAGAATTATTTGGACAACCAAACTTTAACCATTTGCAAGATAGGTATATCGTTTCCTATTAGCAATATGTCATCTACATAAAGCAGTAAGAAAACGATTGCACTCCCACTAACCTTCTTGTATATATAAGGCTCATCCATATTTTGAATGAAACCAAACTCTTTGATTGTTTAATCAAAATGGATATTCCGACTCCTAGAAGCTTGCTTAAGTCCATAAATAGACCTTTGCAGCTTACACACCTTTGTGCCATCACTGGATGTGAAACCCTCAAGTTATGTCATATACACTTCCTCAGTCAAATTTCCATTTAGGAAAGCTGTTTTCACATGCATTTGTCAAATCTCATAATCATAATGAGCAGCAATGGCTAGGAGTATCTTGATGGATTTCAACATAGCTACTGGTGAGAAGGTTTCATCATAGTCAATACCATATTGTTGACGATAACCCTTCGCCACTAGTCGTGCTTTATAGGTAACTAAGTTACCACCCATGTCCATTTTCTTCTTGAAAACTCACTTACACCCAATAGGTTTAATTCCTTTGGGTGGATCAACCAAAGTCCATACTTGGTTGTCATACATGGAATCCATCTCTGACTTTATGGCCTCAAGCCATTTGTCAGATTCTGAACTATTCAGAACATCCTTGTAGGTAGTAGGCTCATCTTCATCTATGAGCAATACGTCATTGTGGTCACTAATGAGAAATCCATATCTCTCAGGTGCCATGCGTATCCTACTAGATCTACGAGGTGCTTGTGTATTAGAAGGTTCATCTATTCTCTCAATAGATGTGGGGTTAGACAATTGATCCTCGTTTGTTTGATCTTCATGAACTTCACTAAGTTTAATCTTACTCCCACTGTCCCCCTTGAGCATGTGCTTCTTCTCTAAGAAGACGATATGCTTCGAAACAAACAAATTATTTTCGGAGGGTAGATAGAAGTAATATCCGAAAGATTCTTTCGGATATCCCACAAACAAACACTTGTCAGACTTACTATCAAGTTTGTCCGACTGTGGCCTTTTAACAAAGGCAGGACAACCCCATACTCGCAAGTAAGACAACTTTGGTCTCTTACCAAAGAACATCTCAAATAAGGTAGTATCAACCGATTTTGTCAGAATTCTATTTAGTATATAAACAGAAGACTCTAGTGCATATCCCCAAAATGATTTTGGTAGGTCTGTAGAAGCCATCATAGTCCGTACCATGTCTAGAAGGGTTCGATTCATTCTCTTAGATACACCGTTATGTTGAGGTGTATGTGGCGGAGTCCATTGAGATAATATCCCATTATCTCTAAGATAACTCAGAAACTCTTGATTCAAGTATTTTCCTCCTCGATCAGATCTTAGAGTCTTAATATTTTTGTCAAGTTGTTTCTCTATTTCATTCTTGAAGTCTTTAAACCTTTCAAAGGCCTCAGATTTGTATTTCATTAAATACATATACACGTATCGTGAGAAATCATCGATAAATGTTATGAAATAGTTATAACCTCCTCATGCTTGTATTGATATTGGGCTACATACATCAGAATGTATAAGTTCTAAAAACTCCTTGGCCCATTCTTCTTTTCCTAGAAAAGGAGTTCTAGTCATTTTACCTAGTAAACAAGACTCGTATGTGCCATATGATTCATAATCAAATGACCCTAAGTCACCAAGCTTGTGTAACTTAGAAACACGATTTTCATTTACATGGCCCAAACGACAATGCCATAAGTAACAGGTGTTAGAGTTATCTATTTTAGGTTTCTTATTGTTTATATTGAGAATTAGATTGTCCAAGTCTAGAACATATAAACCATTAACCAAAGTTGCTAAACGATAATGAATATCATTTAATGAGAAAGAACAAAATTTATTCTTAAATATTAAATAAAATCCATATAAGTCTAAACACGCAACTGAGATAATGTTTTTCATTAAAACTGGTACATAATAACAGTTTTCAATTCTAGAATTAATCTCGAAGGCAGGTTCAGCTCGTATGTCCCCACAGCAAGTGCAGCAACCTTTGCTCCATTTGCAGTACATAGGTCCACGTCGCCTTTCTCTAGCTTTCTACTGCTCTTTAGCCCCTGCAAGTTATTGCACAAATGAGATCCACACCCGGTATCTTATACCCATATCTCATTTCTAAAGGCAGTATTTATCTCAATCATAAGCATACCTGGAGAAGGAGTAGAAGTGCTTGTAAGGTTCTCCTTCTGCTTCTTGTCCTTGATGGTCTCCAAGTAGGCTTTGCAGTTGCGCCTCCAGTGGCCCATCTTCCCACAATGATGGCACGGGCCCTTGGTAGCTGCGTCCTTCTTGTTCACACCACCTTTGGGCTTCATGGCAGCCTTCTTCTTCTTCTTCTTTTGAACTTTCTTCTTAGAAAAGAAAGATTCTACCATTAAAACTGCATTGGAATCCTTCTTCATAGAGGACTCCACAGTTTTGAGAAGATAGATCAATTCAGAAATGGTAGAGTTAATCTTGTTCATCTGATAGTTAATCACAAATTGTGAGAAACTATTAGGCAAAGATTGTAGAATTAAGTCAACATTTAAGTCATGATCTATTGCGAACCCGATAGATCCAAGCTTCTCTATCAAGCCCAGCATCTTTAGCCCATGAGTGACTACAGAAGAACCCTCTGCCATTTTACAATGAAATAGTTGCTTTGAGATCTCATATCTCTCAGTTCTGGCTTGGGCATCAAACAGCTCTCGAAGATGTAAAATGATCGATTGAGCATCCATATGCTCGTGTTGTTTTTGCAACTCAAGAGTCATAGATGTCAGCATAATACATGATGCTGTATCACTATCCTCTTTGTGCCTCTTGTGGATAGCATGCTTATCAGCATGAGCATCTTGGGCTGGTGGTGGTGGAATAGGAGAATCTAGCACGTAGAGAAACTTTTCCGATTTGAGAACGATTCTCAAATTTCTATACCAGTCGAGATAGTTTGATTCGGTTAACTTGTTGGTTTCCAAAATGCTACGTAAGTTCAAGTTCGTTGACATGATGCAAGTGACCTAGATGTAAAGATAGAGAGCATTAGCTACTTGTATATGCACATGATGTGCAAATAATTAGGACTTTAATTAAACGCATTTTTACTCCACTATTTTGCTCTAACCAATACCCCCCACTACTGCTTTCCTAGTGGACCGATATCCAAATTCCTCAAGAATAACCTTGAGTTTGCCCAATAAGCCACCCTTGAGTTCATTGGTAGGTATCCAATACCAATTACATCGTATGTAACTACCGGATCATTGGGTTATTAACAGCTTTTAATCTTAAAGCCTTTTTGGCTACCCCAATTTTTCCTCTAAATTTCTTTATTCTTGAGTTTGCCTAACCGGGATAAAGAATGTAGTTAAACTCGACCTATTAATCAGGAATTTAATTCCATAGCTTGAACATGCCCAATGTCAAGTGGCTTGGGTTTGCCCAACAACCTGGTCTCAAAAAAGGACTCTTGTTCTTACTATATTAACGGAAAGAATTAGGTTTAATATTAACTGAGGGATTTGTTCCTTTTAGTGATTTCATTGAATGACATGCATAATAATCAATAATCACATAATTGATAATCATGATAATAAAGCGATTACGTGGTATGGTTATGGACTTTACCCTAAATTAATTTCTTTGAGCCATAAAAGAAATTAATATAGTTAACCTTATGTGTTCATGCATGATTTAAGTAGAAGGTCTTACCTCCTCGCCTTGTTTTGGTTGCCATCTCCAGAATAAAATAATTCTACTCCTATCTAACCTATATAAGCTAATTACATAATTTTCTAAAGAGAGAAAACCTCGAGTTATATTCAAGGGGAGTTAGATGAGAAGAGAATTACACAAGAATTCTAGAGAAAGTAGGACACGCAGGCCCTATTTCATAAAAACCAAAACTGTAAAATGCATGAACATATATAATTGGTTTTAGTCCATAACCATCCATCATGCCATTGACTATGCTTAAACAAAATAAACATATACTTTTATGTTTCCAAAATCACTATTTTGGAAAGACAAAACAAATTCTAAAATCACCATTTCAAAAATATACACTAATTTTAGATTTTCAAAATCATCATTTTGAAAAACAAAATTGTTTATCTTAAAACTAATTTTGAGAAAATGGTTTTTGGGTCCCATTCTCATCAAATGAGATTTTCCCATCCATAATCCTGTTCCCAATTATTTTTTTTTAAATACCTGGAAGTCACAAACAGAGCAGAACTGGCGCCGGCTCTGTTTTGGTTTCCAAAAATTTTTCTCTTCCAAAATGATTTTCAGACAACGCGAACAGAATGGAACCGGCACCGGCTTGGAGGCCGGAGCCGGCGCCGCCTGTGTTCTGCAACAATGGCGGCGATTTTCAAAAAATTCCAGAAACAATTTTTGGTGCTTTCTTCTTCTGCAAATTTTCAGTGAGAACAATTGTCAACTGTATTTTCTATTTTGAAGCTATAAACAACAACCAATTTGTTAGTTTAAACAAATCAAAACGGAAAATTAAGATGAAACAGAGGGCAATATCCATGTTGCAAGAAAATGTTTTTAAGTAGAAATTTTTCAGCACCAAAGAAAGTATCTTTTCGAAATACTCTGTGACTATAACACAATCATATTATGCTACGGACCCAACTCATAAAGATCGAAACGATTTCGACTCGAGTGAAAACGATTTTCATAGCAAACAAAGACAAACATGACAACAGTTTTTCATGCCAAAATAATGTCCGTAGACCACACATAGCATGGCTTTGATACCACTGTTGCGTATCTCAGGCTCGTATTCTATACGGCGCCGCGGCAAAATAAATCGAGATACCCTCCTAGGACTCTTCTATGTGTGGAAAACAAGACATAACGACAATAAAGGCAACAACTTTTACCTTTGGGTGATCGTACGAAGAACAAAATTTTCTTCTTCAAGTTGAGGCGCGATCCAGCAATCCTCGTGATCAACCTCCACGTGAGTTGAACGTCTACCCACTATAATCACAATGTGTGATTATCTCTAATAGTAATCCACACAGAGGAATACTTAAGCACCAAAATTTTTGTGCTAGCAAAAATTAATGGCGGCTAGGGTTTTTCTTTCAAGAAGAAAAACGAGAGAAAGAGAGATCAAAGGAAGAGAGAATCGTGTGTTGTGTTTCAGCTATTGGCTAGGGTTTTTCGTGTGTTATTAGCTACTATATATCACACAAAATTCCCTTTCAAAAACTTTGAATTCTAATCCTATTAGAATTTCCTAATTGTAATTGGAAACATCAAGTTCTCACAATTACAACTTGTACCACAAATTATAACTAATTATAATTTGTCCACAACAACTTTTCTTTCTCTCAATTAACCCCTCATCATTATCAAATAACATATTGAGTATATAATCCTTTATTGTGTGTGACCTATTAGGTTTCCCAGTCAATTGGTAGAGAACATGAATTAATCCAAACATCTTTGAGATTAATAATCCATAATTCATTAGAATTAATCCTATTAGTTCTACTCAGGATTGGTTTATTAATTCATCAATTAATAAACCCATATTCCCAGATCATGGGCGGTATCTAGCAACACATCATGACCACCCAAGAGTCCAGGAAATCAAGTGGCTTGACATGAACCCTTCAATAACAAATTTCAGTGCAATCAACTCCTTTCCCTATACAATATTTTATTCGGTTTGGAGTACGGAATTAGTGCTAACTCCCTCCAGAATTAATTTTGGCCCGAATATAATAGTACTTGTACCAGGAACCTACTACTCTAGATGTGTATCAATTGGAACTGTTTCCAATACATAATTGCCTTGGCCAAGGACTTTCGAGCAGTAATTCCTACACTTAGCATATATAGCTGCACATATTTAGGAATTATAGCTGTAATTATTTCTATATTTGGAATGTATAGTTGGCTTACCTTAAATAGGTCTAGGTATCTTGTATAAATACCTTGAGATATATGGAATAAACACAAGAGTGTTTTTCAGCCAATTATTAATTTGGTATCAGAGCCAAAGAAAAGACTTCCGCTGCCTCCTTTTCCCAAACCCTAGCCGTCATTGTCTCTTCCAAAACCAGCGCGGCGCTGTGTGACACTGTAGCGGCGGCGAAACTGTAGCAACACTGTAGCGGCGGCACTGTAGCAACACTGTAGCGGCGGCGATATTGTAGCGCGCGGGTACTGTAGTGAATCGCACTGGTTATCATCTATCATGGCTACCAAAACTGACAATGATGCGATCCCCGATAGCAAGAAACTCTTGACGATGACCATTCATGAAACCTCTTCTCCAATCCATATTAAATTGGATGGTACTAATTATTGTGTTTGGTCAAAGATTTTAGAGAAGCATATTGTTGGCAGAAAGAAGAAGGGTTATATTACTGGACGAAAGGCTGCACCTGCAGAAGATGATCCGGGTTATGATGAATGGGAAGCTGAAGATGCTCTTGTCAAGTCTTGGCTTATTAATTCCATGACTGATAATTTGATGTCACACTTTGTTCAGTGTGGGACATCTAAAGAAGTTTGGGATGCGGTTAAGAGGAACTATCTTGATGTGTCTGACTCTTCCCAAGTCTATGAACTGATGAAGAGGTCATTCCAATTGTGCCAGGGTGGTCGACCTCTGCCGGAATATTACAACGAGTTGAATTCAATTTTCATGGAACTTGATTATTGTAGGCCCAATGACATGACATGTGCTGTGATATCGAGAAACAAAGGAAGCATATTGCAGAGGATCGCATCTATATATTTCTTGCAGGTCTTGATTACCATTTGGATCAAGTTAGTAGTCGTGTTTTGGCTACTTTCCCTCTACCAAGCTTGGAAGAAGCCTTTTCTTTAGTTCGTCATGAAGTGCAGAGACAGGTCACTATGGGAACAGAAAATCATTCTGAAGCTTCAGCTCTAACGATTCAAAAGTGCACCTCTCAGTTGACTCCTTTTGTTCTTGTGAATTCTGTCGCTTCCAATTCTCGCTTCTGCACTCATTGCAATAGTACCAGGCATACCATAGAGGTTTATTAGAAGAAGCATGGATATCCGGAGTGGTATAAACTTAATCAAGCTGAGAGGAAAAATAAGAAATCTGCTCAGATTGCTGTTATTGATACTTCTCCACCTTCTGCTTCTCATGTCTCTCAAGTGTCTGCTCACCAAGGTAATTCTAACACTTGGGTTATTGATTCAGGGGCCACTGACCATATGACTAGTAATTCTTCTATCCTTGCCTCTCTAATGTCTTCACCTATCAAGTCTGTATAGGTTGCTAATGGGACCTCTATGCCAATTACAGGAGTCGGGAGTGTCTCAATTTCTCCTACATTCTCCATGTCATCTGTCTTACTTGCACCTGCTCTTTCTAATAGTCTTCTTTCCATTAGTAAGATTACCAAAAGTCTTAATTGTTCTGCAATATTTGATTCCACTCATTGTATCTTTCAGGACAAACGTACGAAGAGGACGATTGGCATTGGTAGGGAAAGAGGTGGTCTTTATTACTTAGAGGGGGCTACGCAGTTTCAATCTGAACCTAGCCATGGCCTTCAAGTAGAGAGCAAGTCATTTGATAGAGAGAAGATTCTTTTATGGCATTGTCGTCTAGGGCATCCATCTTTTCCTTATTTAGAGCGTTTATTTCCAAAATTGTTTCGCAATGTTGCTATCTCTAGTTTAAGATGTGAACAATGCATTTATGCTAAAAACTATCGTGTTCCTTTCAAAACTAGTTTCAATAAGAGTTCTATTTCTTTTTCGTGTGTTTACACTGATGTATGGGGTCCTTTTTCTACTCCATCTGCTTTTGGCCATAAATACTTTATGTCTTTTATTGATGACTGCACTAGAGTGAGCTGGGTATATTTGATGAAATCTAAAAGTGATGTTATACAAGTGGTTCCTCAATTTTACAAAATGATTGTGACACAGTTTCATACTCAGGTCCAAGTTTTCCATTCTGATAATGGTCGTGAGTTTGTAAATCAATCTCTTACCCAGTTCTTCCTAGAACATGGCATCATCCACCAAACAACTTGTGCCTACACACCACAACAAAATGGGGTAGCAGAACGTAAGAATTGTCATATCCTTGACGTTGCTCGGGCTTTGAGCTTTACTATGCATGTTCCTAAACGTTTTTGAGCTGAGCTTGTCATGACTGCTGTCTTTCTTATTAATCGCATGCCCGCTCGTATCCTTAATTTTCAAACCCCTTTACGGATATTGTCACAATTTCACTCTATCCCTTCTGCTCTAAATATTTGTCCTAAGGTCTTTGGTTGTGTATGCTATGTTCATGTCCACTTTATATATCAGGATAAGCTTGATCTACGCACTCTCAAATGTGTTTTTCTTGGTTACTCTAATTCTCAAAAAGGCTATAAATGTTTTCATCCTCCTACAGGTAAATATTATGGTTCTATGGATGTTCAGTTTTGTGAACAAGAGTCGTATTTTTCTGGAGATGTCTCTATGATTCCTCTTCAGGGGGAGATTAGTAGTAAGGAAGAGGAATGGTTATGGTTAGAAGAGAAGAAGTTGTGGATGTCGAGTAAGGAGGAGAACTCAGCTATTGTGGAGAATAAGGAATCTTTAGATGATGCTTGTTTAGCTGAGGTTGAGTCTGAATTTAAAGAGGGAAAGGATGAAAGACCAGCTAGGATATTTCAAAAAGGCTATACAAGAAGAAAACAGAATACCACTGTTATACCTCCTCTTGATTCTAGTGCCCCTCTTGATGATGCTACCATGCCATCAGATGATTCTTCTACTATTAACCCTGAGGTATGTGTTCCTTCTTTTCCCACTTCAACTTCAGAGATAGATTCTACTACTTTGACTCTACCAGTTATGGATCACGATCATGGTAGAAGATATCCCATTCGTGAACGTAGAGAACCTGATAGGTTGGGTTTTTCCAAGTCATCTTTTAATGTCACTTATCCTATTTCTGATTTTATCTCTTATCACCATTTGTCTAAGGCTCATCTAACTTTTGCTCTTCAGTTGTCTTTTGTGTCTATTCCTAGTCATTTTTAGGAAGCCCTTGGAGACCCTAAGTGGAAGATTGCTATGGAAGAGGAGATGAAGGCCCTTCAAAAAAATTCTACTTGGGAGATGGTTGAGTTGCCACGGGAGAAGAGGACAGTAGGATGCAAGTGGGTGTTTACAGTGAAATACAAGTCAGATGGGACAGTTGAAAGGTATAAGGCTAGACTGGTGGCCAAGGGTTACACTCAAACCCATGGGATTGACTATCATTAGACTTTTGCTCCTGTGGCTAAGATGAACACCATTCGAGTCATTCTATCTCTTGTAGTCAATCTAGACTGGCCATTACGCCAATTTGATGTAAAAAATGCTTTTCTCCATGGTGATTTGACCGAGGAGGTGTATATAGATCCTCCTCCAGGATTTACACTAGGGAAAGGTAAGGTGTGTAAGCTGAAAAAGGCATTGTATGGGTTGAAACAATCGCCAAGGGCATGGTTTGGCAAGTTGAGCTACTCGATGAAGGCGTATGGTTTTAAGCAAGCTTTAGCGGATCATACTTTGTTTTATAAGTGGGAGTATGATGATATTACCTTGCTTATTATTTATGTTGATGATATGATTGTTACAGGTAGTAATGCTGGTGAGATAGAGAAACTTCGAAGCTATTTGGCCAAGGAATTTGAGATGAAGGACTTGGGGGTTCTAAAATACTTCTTGGGTGTTGAAGTATCTCGGTCCAAGCAAGGACTTTTCCTCTCTCAACGGAAGTATATTTTAGATCTCTTAGCTGAAATTGGTAATTCTGCCTGTGAACCTGTAAATACTCCTATTGAGATGAATCATGGCCTGGCTATCTATCTTGATCAGGTTCCAACTAACAAGGAGAGATATTAGAGATTAGTGGGGAAGTTGATTTATTTGACTCATACTAGGCCTGATCTATCATATGCAGTTAGTGTTGTCAGTTAGTTTATGCACAATCCAAGTGATAGACACATGAATGCAATAAATCGTATTTTGGCTTATCTGAAGTCCTCTCCAGGTAAAGGTATTATGTTCTCCAAACATGGGCACTTGGATATTGTTGGTTACATAGACTCTGACTTTGCTAGCTCTAAGTTAGATAGAAAGTCTACTTCAGGCTATGTGTCATTTGTTGGAGGTAATTTGGTGACTTGGAGGAGTAAGAAACAGAATATAGTGTCATTATCTAGTGCAGAAGCTGAATACAAGGCTCTTTATCATGTAAACACAAAGCTTGCTTGGTTAAAAATTCTCTTGATAGAACTCGGGTTTGGTCCAAAGAAACCTATGGTACTGTATTGTGATAACACAGCAGCTATTGAGATCACTAACAATCCAGTTCAACATGATCGAACTAATCACATTGAACTTGACAGGAATTATATCAAGGATAGTCTGGATTTTGGTATGATAGAGGTTCCGTACATTAAGAGTGCAGAGTAACTGGCTGACATAACGACTCATGCTGTTACTAGTGGACCATTTTATGCATCATTGACCAAGTTGGGCATGTGTGATATCTATGCACCAACTTGAGGGGGAGACTTAGCATATATAGCTGCACATATTTAGGAATTATAGCTGTAATTATTTCCTGTAATTATTTCTATATTTGTAATATATAGTTGGCATACCTTAAATAGGTCTAGGTATCTTGTATAAATACCTTGAGATATATGGAATAAACACAAGAGTGTTTTTCAGCCAATTATTAATTCCTACAAGTGGCCATGAGATATTCGCCCCTACTATTAGGAGTGGTGAATCCTTTATTAACCATCTCAACTATTTTCGTTTACCTTACCATGTGCTCAATATCCATCCCATAGGCGGCCCTCGATCGAGCTCTGGAGATTGGAATCAAAGTACAAGGCTTAGAAAACAAAGTACCTTGGAGATCTCAAGTCTAAGGATACTTGTACATTTGCTATATTGAGATTATATCACTGGCACTAAATAGTTATCCTTGTGATTATCTCAAAGCTAGGTCATCCAATTAACTTATTCCATTAACAAGCATCCATGTGTTAACTTTGAGTATCTCAATGCTCACGAATATCTGAACCACCGCCTGATCAAATCAGGAAGTCTAGCGCATGCTAGTCTTAACGCATTAATGATGTCCTGTTTCATTAATACTATGACTAGGGACTATTTAAGTACTAACACCATCCAGTGTAGTAGGAGTCTCATATCATGATCTCTATCATAATTTTCTTAACACAGTGTTGTACTAGGGACTTTATCGAATAGTTGTATTACTTAAAGTAAACAAAAGAAACTGTAAGATTAATAATTCCTTTTATTAAAATAAAATCTGTCATATACAATGTACAAGTGATTGCCTCTAGGGTATAACACTAACAACGGCTTTGTGAGATGATTTGCAAGCTATGATGAGAACTATGCAAAGTGAGTTTCAACACATGACAAGAGAGCTAACGGGGTTGAAGAATCAACTTGGTACCTCTTCTACCGTTACGCAAAGAAGAGGTCAAGAGAGATTTGAAGCCCCTAATCCTAGAATGAGGGATGATGATGCCCATACTCCTCAATTGAATGCTCAATAAGTTGAAGAGTGGGATGAGCACTTAATTGGGGGTTTCCAACAAATTCCCATGAGAGGGGGAAGATATGAAGTAAGAGGAGGACGAGATAGGGGTCAAGGAAGGAATGGAGGAAATAATTCGAGGGGGTTGGAAAGAGAATTTGATGGAGTTGATGAATGGCATAAGGGGAACATAGTGATGCCTATGGGGAATTCAATAGAGGATGGAGCAATAGAGGAGATAAGAGAGAAGGAAATGATGAGGATAGAGAGTTAAACCATATCAAGTTGAAGCAACCAACATTCTATGGGAAGAGTGATCCCAAAGCCTATTTTGAATGGGAGAGCAAAATGGAGATATACTTTTAATGCCATACCTATAGTGAAGGATCCAAGGTAAGGCTAGCTATCTTAGGGTTTTCGGAGTATGCATTGGTTTGGTGGGAACAAGTTGGCACTTAAAGGAAGCAAATGGGGGTAGAAAATGTGGGCAATTGGAACTTATTAAAAGATATGATACGGGCTAGATTTGTCCCACACTACTATTACCAAGACCTCTGCCAAAAGATTCAATCCCTTAAATAAGGGAATAAAGGAGTGGAGGACTACTATAAGGAAATAGAGATGATGTTGATGAGGCCCAAATCCAAGAGGATCATAGGGCAATAAGGGTTAGATTCTTGGGTGGATTAAATGGGAAAATAGCTAATTTGGTAGAGTTGCACTTCTATGACTGACTTGATTACATAGTTCATGCCGCCGCCAAGATTGAAAAGCAACTAAAGAAAAGGACTTTTGCTAAGCCTACATTTCAAAATCTGAACACCACTAGCAAGATACCAATTAAGAAGGAGGGTGCTCCAAAACCCTTCCAAAAGGAGTACAACATGCCAAGGGAAGGATGGAAACTTAGGGAAGGTTGGAACAAGAAAAGGGGAAAAACCATGGAAAGACCCCAACGAAATAGAGATATCAAGTGCTTTAAGTGTCTTGGTTATGGGCATACTTCCCATGAGTGTCCAAATAAAAGGGCTATATACACTAACCCCTATAGAGTCTCAACCGATGAAGAAAAGGAGAGAGAACGATGCCAATGAAACGAAGAAGAAAATATGGAAGAGGAAAGTGATGAAGGGGAAGTGGTTGGCCAAGAGTATTTCTTAGTTAAAGTCACGAGGAGATTATTGAACTTCCAAGCCATTGAAGACCAAGACCATTAACAAAAGGAGAACATATTCTACACAAGGTGTCTAATCAATAAGACCCCTTATAGTGTCATTTCGGATGGTAGAAATTGCACTAATATGATTAGTACAAACTTAGTTGAAGAGTTAGGAATGAAATAGATTAAACACCCCAAGCCCTACAAACTGTAATAGTTGAACGATAGTGGAGAATTGAGGGTCAACAAATAAGTCTTGGTGTCTTTTGAGATGGGGAACTACAAAGATGATGCACTATATGATATGGTGCCTATACAAGCGGGCCAATTACTTTTAGGGAGACCTTGGCAATACGCTAGGAATGTAAAGTATGATAGGAGGGAGAACACCTATTCTATTATCAAGGAGGGATCCAAATTCACTCTATCATGAGGAAAAGAGGAAAGAAAAAGGGAGCACAAGATGCCAAGTAAAAATAAGAGTTAGAGAAAAAAGAATAAGAGAGGAAAGAGAAAAAGTTGAAGGAGAGAATGGGAAAATAGGTGCCATTGACTATCACGGATGGGAATGAGCAAGGACAAGAGAGGGGAGGTAAAAGAAAAGTGAATTATTTTGCAAAAAGGAGTGAGATCATAGAAGCAATAGAGGCTAAAGAATAGGTCATTCTTCTTATTTGCAAAGGATCTTATGTTTCTACTAATGACTCTACATTGTCTTTGGCAAGTGAAATTGCAGCCATTCTCTAAGAGTTTGATGATGTTTTCCTAACGGATGTACCTGGAGGATAGCCACCTATAAGGGGAATCGAGCACTAAATAGGCTTCGTGCTTAGAGCCATCATCCCTAATCAACCGGCCTATAGAACTAATCCGGAGAAAGCCAAAGAATTACAAAAGTAAGTGGAGGAATTACTTGAGAAGGGACATGTGAGAGAGAGCCTAACCCTTGCACGGTTCTGGTTCTCTTGGTTCCTAAGAAGGATAGGACTTGGCGTATGTGTGTGGATTGTCGTGACATCAACAACATCACGGTTAAGTATCGATATCCCATTCCTAAACTAGATGATTTGCTTGATAAATTGTTTGGTGCAAGCATTTTCTCTAAATTTGATTTAAAATCCAATTATTCTCAAATTAGGATTAGGGAAGGGGATGAATAGAAAAAGGTTTCCAAAACCAAACAAGGATTGTATGAGTGACTTGTCATGCCTTTTGGCTTGTCTAATCTCCTAGTACTGCCTTTTGGGTATTTCCACCAATCTTCTACTCCTACGCATAAAGCATCTACAAGCATTCTCTCTCCGTCTTCCAATGTCTGACACTATCTTGCTCTTAGATTAGCTTGGTGAAAGTTCTTTCTTTGGATAATTAAGATACTCTACAAGAGAGAAAAGAAGAGAAGAACATGGAAGAGAAAAACCATAAGAGGAGGCACCACTCTCATTCACTAACCAGAACAACGTCTGCTTTTTTTTCCTTACATATTTTGGCCAGCCCTAGGGCTTCCAAAGCCCTAATGGCCGAAATCACCAAACCCAATTGGGCTAGGTATTGTGCTAAAAATAACAGTGCAAGACTGGTCCGATCCTCTTAATTAATTAATTATCTTTTCTGGGCTTCATTAAATATACAAGACTAATTAATTAATTTTAATTAGATTCTTAATATATGTCAACATATATCAACCCAATTAATTAATTTATTCTAGCCTATTTATCTTAATTAATTAATTATCTTTTCTGGGCCTTATTAAAAAAAATCAAAGACTAATTAATTAATTTTAATTAAACTCTTAGAATAAATTTTATTCTCTTCCAAATAATTATCCATCAAGCTCAGATTGTGTCTAAACAACAGTAAGGCAATTTGAGCTACTTCGGGGACCAAGAGACATATTATTCATAACTACTAAAATGACCAAAATGCCCTTACTATTAAATAGTTGCATTTTACAATTTTAAATATTTCCACTTATCGCCATATGGAAATATTGACCGCAAGAATAATATTACTAAAGTGATATTTTTGACCTACAGGTGTAATGACAGAAATATCCCTCTATGTAACATCCATCAATGAGATAGGATAAATGAACTAACACCCATCTCAAAGACATCTACCATCGTTAGAACTCTAATATGATAATCCATAACTCACTTGAATGTACTTACTTATCATTAGAAGCTAGCCAAAAGTACATATTCTAGAGTCACGTTCCTAGGGCTTTGGATCATTAGATTATCCTGGACAATACAAGGGGGTGATTTAACTTCACAAAGTGAAGTATAGAAACTTTGTTACATGAGTCTATCTTAACTAACTAGAATAATACACCCAACATACAAGGTTTTTGTTCTCACAAAAGAAATCTCACCCAACATACATCAAAATACAAGACCCTAGCTCCGCCAGACCACCAACTTATACTCAAGTATGAAGGTATCCTTCCACACTATAGCAGTAATAGTCTAGTCTCTACAATTATAGTACTTTAAGAGAGACCACTACTATAGGTCCAATTCAATGTATTTGAAATACGCTTATGCGAGTGATATGCGTGAATTACTCACTGATTCAAAGTAAACCATTCCTCATTGGAACTCATGCCATAATAGTCTTACCTTGATGAAATGCCCAGTTCCATCAATTAACTAAGAACTCAATTTTACTTCTATGACAAGTACCTATAGTCTATACCTTACTGTGAAGAACGACCTAATACACAGACTATTATTTATCTTACATGGACCTTTAAATTTGCAATAATATAAGAAACAAACAAAATTAAATGAATAAGCATTTTATTGCAATATATTATTTACATAAAATACGTAGTCTTTAAGGGGATAATTTCCAACAACCTCCCACTTGCATTATAAAGACTAAAGTCCACAAGTGCCTACCCCTATGACATCTAAGTGTCTGCAAAATACTTTTTCTGTCAAAGGCTTGGTAAAATGATCTGCCATATTATTGATAGAGGAAATCTGGTCAACCACAATCTCTCGTTTCTGGATGAACTCCTAGGTAAAGTGATACTTCTTTTCTATATGCTTGGCCTTCCTATGGTTTTGAGGTTCTTTGCATTGTGACACCGCTCTAAAGTTGTTACAATATATGGTGACAGGCCTATCTATGTGTGGTATTACTTCAAGTTCTATGAGGAACTTTAGAAGCTTTTGAAGTAGCAACGCACTTATCTTCCATAGTAGAATTAGCAATGCAGGATTGTTTGATACTTCTACATGAGATAGCTTTTCCAGACAAAGTAAAGATATATCTACTAGTGGATTTTCTTTCATCTTTATCCACCTAGAAGTCTAAGTCTGTGTAACCGGTAGGAACTAAATCATCAGCACGATATACAAGCATATAATCTCTCGTTTCCTTAAGATATTTGAGTAATATTTTACTACTTGCCAATGAGCTTCCCTTGGATTTGACTGATATCTACTAACCATGCCTACTGTAAAGCAAATATCTAGCCTAGTACAGGGTATAGTATATATGAGACTTCTCACAACCGAAGCATAAGGGATCCTGCTCATTTTTTGCTTGTCTTCCTGTGTCTGAGGACATTACTTAGAAGATAAGGATAATCCATGTCTAAAGGGTATAACAGCCCCTTTACATTGATCCATGTTATACTTGACCAATATCTTGTCAATATAAGCAGAATGGGATAAGCCTAATATTCTCTGCTTCCTATTTCTAATAAGCCTAATACCTAGAATGTAGCTAGCTTCTCCCATATCTTTCATGCTAAATTGACTAGATAGTCAAATCTTGACGGATGACAATGTCCCTGTATCATTTCCAATAAGTAGAATGTCACCTACATAAAGTACAAAGAAAATCACTTTGCTACTGTTTGATTTCCTATACATACATGGTTTATCCATGTTTTGAATGAAACCATAAGCTTTTACAGTTTCATCAAAACGTATGTTCTATACTCGTGACACTTGCTTAAGTCCATAGATGGACTTCTTAAGCTTACAGACTATTTGTTCTTGACATCTAGCAACAAAAACTTCGAGTTAAGCCATATAGATGTCTTTGCTAAGATAGCCATTTAAGAAGGCCGTCTTGATATCCCTTTGCATATCTCATAGTTATAATGACATGTGATGGCTAAGAGAATTCGAATAGACTTAAGCATGGCTATTGGTGAAAAGGTTTACTCATAATCAATCCCTTCTTTCTGAATATAACCTTTAGCAACCAACCTTACTTTATAAGTTTCAACCTTTCTATCCATACCTCTGTTCCTCTTGTATACCCACTTACACTCAATGGGTTTTATCCCATCAGGTGCAATGATAAGATTCCAGATTTGATTGAGGTACATGGACTCAATCTCGGCATTTATGGCTAGCTGCCATTTGTTTGCATCAGCTTCAATAATGACCTCCTTGTTGGGTATCTCTGGCTCATATTGTATACGATGCAGCGAAAAATAAAATGAGATTCCATCCCAGGACCCGTCTATGTGTGAAAAACAAGACATAAAGATAATAAAGGTAGCAGCTTTTACCTTTGGGTGATCGTCCGAAGAACAAAAATTTCTTCTTCAAGTTGAGGCACGATCCAGCAATCGTCGTGATCAACCTCCACGTGAGTTGAACGTCTAACCACTATAATCACAGTGTGTGATTATCTCTAATAGTAATCCACACAGAAGGTACACTTAAGCACCAAAATTTCCTGTGCTAGCAGAAAAAGATGGCGGCTAGGATTCTTTGATCAATATTAAATCGAGAGAGATAGAGAGAAGAGAGAATGTTCGTGGCTGTTGTTTTGGGTGTTGTTCAGCTTGGGTTTTTTGTGTGTTACATATACTATATATTACATGAACTTCTTCTCCTAAAATTGAGAATTCTAACCCTATTAGAATTCCCTAAATGTAATTGGAAACATCAAGTTCTCACAATTACAACTTGTACCAGAAATTATAACTAATTATAAATTGTCTACAACAACCCAAGCTCTCAATCAACCCCACTATGTTATCAAATAATATCTTGAGTATATAATCCTCTATTGTGTGTGACCTATTAGATTTCCCAGTCAATTGGTAGAGAACATGAATTAATCCAAATGTCTTTGAGATTAATAATCCATAATTAATTAGAATTAATCCTATTAATTCTAATCAGGATTGGTTTATTAATTCATCAATTAATAAACCCATATTTTCAGATCATAAGCGGTATCTAGCAACATATCATGACCACCCAAGAGTTTAGGAAGTTAGATGGCTTGACATGAACCCTTCAATAACAAACTTCAGTGCAATTAACTCCTTTCACCATACAATATCTTATTTGGTTTAGAGTATAGAATTAGTGCCAACTGCCTACAGAAATAATTCTAGCCTGAATACAATAGTACTTGTACTAGGAACCCACTACTCTAGATATGTATCAATTGGAATTATTTTCAATACACAATTGCCTTGGCCAAAGACTTTCGAGTAGTGATTCCTACAAGTGGCCGTGAGATATTCATCCATACTATTAGGAGTGGTGAATCCTTTATTGATCCTCTCAACTACTTTCATTTACCTCACAATGTACCCAATATCCATCCCAGTGGCAGTCTTCGATTGAGCTCTGGAGATTGGAATCAAAGTACAATGCTCAGCAAACAAAGTACCTTAGAGATCTCAAGTATAAAGATACTTGCACGTTTGCTATATTTAGATTATATCATTGGCACTAAATAGTTATCCATGTGATTATCTCAAAGCTAGGTCATCCAATGAGCTTATTCCATTAACAAGCATCCACGTGTTAACTTTGAGTATCTCAATAATCACGGATATGAAAACCACCGCCTGATCAAATCAAGAAGTCTAACACATGCTAGTCTTAATGCATTAATGATGTCTTGTCTAATTAATACTATGACTATGAACTATTTAAGTACTAACACCATACAGTGTAGTAAGAATCTCATATCATGATCTCTATCATGATTTTCTTAACACAGTGTTATACTAGAGACTTTATTGAATAGTTGTATTACTTAAAGTAAACAAAAGAATCTGTAAGATAACTAATGCCTTTTATTGAAATAAAATATGTCTTATACAATGTACAAGTGATTGACTATAGGGAAGAACACTAACAAACTCCCATTTGCACAAGAACTAATCATTCATGTATCTAATACTGAATGACTCAACATGACAATCTTGTTTCTTTTGGGATAGTGCTTTCGTAAGCGGGTCAGCTATGTTCTCATCCGTGGGAACTCTCTCTATCTTTATTTCCTTAGCTGCTTAGAATTGGCTATGTACTCAGCTTCTATCGTAGTGTCGGTAATAGTCTCTTGTTTGGAAATTTTCCAACTTATTACCCTTCCATACAACGTAAACACGTAACCGGATTGTGATTTGAAATAATTTTTGTCAAATTAAAAACTAGCATCAGTATACCCATGTATTTTCAAATCACCTTCTCCATATACTAATAACATATCCTTAGGCCTTCTTAAGTACGTAAGGATATTCTTTACAGCAGCCCAATTACCCTCATCAGGGTCGGATTGGTATCTGTTTGTCAAATTGAGAGCACAGGATACGTCGGGCCTAGTACATATTATAGCATACATGATAGATCCACCTGCCGAGGCATATGGAATCTTACTCATATGATCCCTTTCAACTTGTGTCTTGGGAGACATCGACATTGAAAGGCTTACACCATGTGACATGGGTAAGAATCCTTTTTTGGATTGATCCATGCTAAACCACTTTAGCACTTTATCTATGTATGTAGACTGTAAAAGACCAAGCAACCTTTGGGATCTATCTCTATAGATCCTTATTCCAAGAATATAGGTTGCTTCTCCAAAGTCTTTCTTGGAAAATTGCTTGGACAACCAAATTTTAACCGTTTGCAAGATAGATATATCGTTTTGTATTAGCAATACGTCATCTACATAAAGCAGTAATAATACGATTGTACTCCCACTAACCTTTTTGTATACACAAGGCTCATCCATGTTTTGAATGAAACCAAACTCTTTGATTGTTTCATCGAAACAGATGTTCCAACTCCTAGAAGCTTACTTAAGTCCATAAATAGACCTTTGTAGCTTACACACCTTTGTGCCATCACTGGATGTGAAACCCTTGGGTTGTGTCATATACACTTCCTCAGTCAAATTTTTATTTAGGAAAGTTGTTTTCACATCCATTTGCCAAATCTCAAAATCATGATGAGCAGCAATGGCTAGGTGTATCCTGATGGATTTTAACATGGCTACTGGCAAGAAGGTTTCATCATAGTTAATACCATATTGTTAACAATAACCCTTTGCCACTAGTCGTGCTTTATAGGTAACTAAGTTACCATCCATGTCTGTTTTCTTCTTGAAAACACACTTTCACCCAATAGGTTTAATTTCTTTGGGTGGATCAACCAAAGTCCATATTTAGTTGTCGTACATTGAATCCATCTCTGACTTCATGGCCTTAAGCCATTTGCCAGATTCTGAACTATTTAGAACATCCTTGTAGGTAGTAGGCTCATTTTCATCTATGAGTAATACGTCATTATGGTCATTAATGAGAAATCCATATCTCCCAGTTGCCACACGTATCCTACTAGATTTACAAGGCTCTTGTGTATTAGAAGGTTTATCTATTCTCTCAATAGACGTGGTGTTAGATTGTTGATCCTCGTTTGTTTGGTCTTCATGAACTTCACTAAGTTCAATCTTACTCAAACTGTCCCTCTTGAGCATGTACTCCTTCTCTAAGAAGACGACATACTTTGAAACAAACAATTTGTTTTCAGAGGGTAGATAGAAGTAATATCCAAAAGATTCTTTCGAATATCCAACAAACAAACACTTGTTAGACTTACTATCAAGTTTGTCTGACTGTGGCCTTTTAGCAGAGGCAAGACAACCCCATACTCACAAGTGAGACAACTTTTGTCTCTTACCAAAGAACATCTCAAATGGGGTAGTATCAACTGATTTTGTCGAAACTCTATTTAGTATATAAATAGAAGTTTTAGATCATACCCTTAAAATGATTTTGGTAGGTCTGTAAAAGCCATCATGGTCCGTACCTTGTCCAGAAGGGTTCGATTCCTTCTCTCAGATACACCGTTATGCTGAGGTGTATGTGGTGGAGTCCATTGAGATAATATCCCATTATCTCTAAGATAACTCAGAAACTCTTGGCTCAAGTATTCTCCTCCTCGATCAGATCTTAGAATCTTTATACTTTTGACAAGTTATTTTTCTATTTCATTCTTGAAGTATTTGAAGCTTTCAAAGGCCTCAGATTTGTATTTCATTAAATATAAATACCCGTATCGTGAGAAGTCATTAATAAAGGTTATGAAATAGTTATAACCTCCTCCTGCTTGTATTAACATTGGGCCAGATACATCAGAATGTATGAGTTCTAATAACTCCTTGGCCCGTTCTCCTTTTCTTGAAAAATGAGTTTTAGTCATTTTACCTAGTAAACAAGACTCGCATGTGCCATATGATTCATATTAAAATGACCCTAAGTCACCAAGCTTGTGTAACTTAGAAACACGATTTTTGTTTACATGTCCCAAATGACAATGCCATAAGTATGAGGTGTTAGAGTTATCTATTTTAGGTTTCTTATTGTTTATATTGAGAACTAGATTTTTCAAGTCTAGAACATATAAACCATTAACCAAAGTTGCTAAACCTCAGTGAATATCATTCAAAGAAAAAGAACAAAATTTATTCTTAAATATTAAATGAAATCCACATAAGTCTAAACACGCAACTAAGATAATGTTTGTCATTAAAATTGGTACATAATAACAGTTTTGCAGTTTTAGAATTAATCCCGAAGGCAGGTTCAGCTCGTTTGTCCCCACAACTTTTACCCTATTTGCAGTACGTAGGTCTACGTCGCCTTTCTCTAGCCTTCTACTGCTCTTTAGTCCTTGCAAGTTATTGCACAAATGAGATCTACATCCGGTATCTAATACCCATATCTCATTTCTAAAGGCGGTATTTATCTCAATCATAAACATACCCAGAATAGAAATAGAAGTGCTTGTAGGCTTCTTCTTCTGCTTCTTGTCCTTAATGGTCTCTAAGTAGGCTTTGCAGTTGCGCCTCCAGTTGCCCATCTTCCCATATGATGGCTTGGGCCCTTGGTAGCTGCATCTTTCTTGTTCACATCACTTTTGGGCTTCATGGGAGCCTTCTTCTTCTTCTTTTGAACTTTCTTCTTAAAAGAGGAAGATTCTACCATTAAAACTGCATTAGAATCCTTCTTCATGGAGGACTCTACAGTTTTGAGAAGATTGATCAACTCAGGAATGGTGGACTCAATCTTGTTCATCTGATAGTTAATCACAAATTGTGAGAAACTATTAGGCAAAGACTGTAGAATTAAATTAACACTTAAGTCATGATCCATTACAAACCCGAGAGATCTAAGCTTCTCTAATAAGCCCAGTATCTTTAGCCTATGAGTGGCCATAGAAGAACCCTTTGCCATTTTGCAACGAAACAGTTACTTCGAGATCTCATATTTCTCAGTTCTGGCTTGGGCATCAAACAGCTCTCGAAGATGTAAAATGATCGATTGAGCATCCATATACTCGTGCTATTTTTGCAACTCAGGAGTCATGGATGCCAACATAATACATGATGCTATATCACTATCCTTCTTGTACCTCTTGTGGACAGCATGCTCATCGGCATGAGCATCTTAGGCTGATGGTGGTTGATAGGGGCTAAATTAGTCATATTTTTTCTAGTTATTTGAGGTTCTTTTGTGATACATTTTGTTTAATAACTAGTCATATTCCTTCATAATTGAGATTTTATCATTGGAAAGGTAGTTTGTTCATTATTACTGATTTTTGGGGTAAAACGAAACAAAAATATCGCAAAATCGAATAGAGGCGGCGTCGGCTAGGTTACTGGAACCGGCGCCGGCCATGCACTATTTACATGAACTTCAAAGCGACAAAAAATTGTCAAAACAGAGTGGAATCGGTGCCAACTCCAAGAGCCAAGGCGGTGCCGGCTGCATGTTGGACTACATTGTGCGAAATTCAGGAAAATATCGGCGAACAAGTGGAGAACCAGAACACAATCGGTGCCGGCTCCAAGAGCCAAGGCGACGCTGGTTATGCTCTGAGAAAAAGGTGGGATTGTGATTTTTATACGCGGTTTTTGGTAATCTGTGATGTTTTAGTATCTTCCAACTTCTACTCGACCAAGAACATTACACCAACAAGTTTAGACATTTCCCAAGCTTATAAATAGATGGAAAACACAAATGAAAAGGGGAGAATTCATTGATCATCACAGAAAATCACTTAATCAAATGAGGAATTCTCCAATTAAAGGAGGGTTATGCAAGAAGGTTTTCAAAGGAAGAAGAAGGAGGCTTGTCTATGAGTGCTTTCTTTTACTTTGTTTTCTTTTTCTTGACAATGATATGTCAATTATTTTATTGTAATTTAACGTTGTTTAGATATTCATGATTTTTAGAGTTGTTTGATCTTTTGATTAATTGGTTATTATTCTTGGTATTCAATTACTTGTGCATATCACGAGATTAGTTGGTTAGTTCTATCCATTGACTTACTGGACCAAAGGGGGTTGATGGTAGTTTCAATTTATTGCTTTCATATTCTGTTGGCTATTGACTTGCTGGACCAAAGGGGGTTGATTACTTAGAACTGGTAATTGAAGGTTAATTGATGTCTTCCGAGACCAAGGGTTCATTGATTAATTTCATACTTTGAATTTTCTGAGACCAAGGGAATTTAATTAAGGATTGTATTTAATGCATCTTTTGGATGAATTAGTTGAGACGGACCAAGTGATTCTAATTTATCTAGAAGATAGTGATTTCATGGATTGACCATCGAAGTGAATCTACTTTAATCCTTCATGATGCCAAGGGAACAATTAGTTATGATAAAGGTTGGATACTTTAAGATCATGTTTATCTAAACAATGGTTTGAGTTACATACTTCTCCATCCTTGACATGTACATATTTTTATTTTATTTTCCTTTTTACTTGTTTTTCGCTTTATCGAGTCGATTAAACAATGAAAGAAAGGTAATTAATGTCTACTTGTTCCTTGAGGATCGACACTTGTTTGAACCCTATGCTCAATTAATGATGAGTACGCTTGCTCATATGTGTGATTTGGGTTGAACGTTTTAATTTAAACTTGATTGGGAATGTGCTTAGTTGTTTTATGATTTTTATTTCTAAGTTTGAACACATCAAGTTTTTGGTGCCGTTGCCGAGAATTAGGATATATTTCTATTTCATCATAGAGGTGTTTCTAAAAAAGTTGATTTACATCAAGTTTTTGGTGCCGTTGCCGGGGAAAAATATCATGAAAGATTGGATTTTGTTGATTGAACCATGTAAATATGTAAATATACAAATATGTAAATATGTACAATTGTTCTTTTCGCAAAAATGTGCTATCTTTTGTATCTTGTGTATTTGTGTATACCCTTGTAACCTAACCTACTAGCTTTGACTTTGTTCTATTAACTAACTTTGTAATCTTGTAATTTTGTGTTGTAATCATGAATTCTGTTATCTAACTTTCGTCTTGCCTTTGATAGGTGTTAGCTTTGGTACATGATCCAATGACCTAAATGCGATATAGTAGATTTTGTTTTGTTTCATCTTTTTTCTTTCTTCATAAATTAAATTACATTATTCATCATTACTGCATGTTCATTATTTTTATTTCATTTTTCAAAAAAAAAAAAATTATTGTATTGATGATAGATTGGCAAAATTACAAGCTAACATTGATGTTTTTAGTGAGATGTCATTAAAGCATTAA
This sequence comes from Voacanga thouarsii, assembly GCA_026120185.1. Classification (NCBI taxonomy): domain Eukaryota; kingdom Viridiplantae; phylum Streptophyta; class Magnoliopsida; order Gentianales; family Apocynaceae; genus Voacanga; species Voacanga thouarsii. The sequence goes on along the minus strand of JANUWF010002030.1, from coordinate 157,403 downwards.
TGAATTCTTTTGTTGCCAATGCAAATTCATCTGTTCAGTGGCATAAAGAAGCTTTGCAATGATTGGGCAATCAAAGGAAACAATTAGTTAAGATTGTTGAGGTGACTGATGAGTTCATGCTAGCCCGTATAACTGACCATGAAAAAAAGAAGAAGAGAGGCTATGAGGGACAATTGCATGATATGGCAAGAGAGGAGTTGGATCTTTCAACACTACATCATAAGAAACCCTTTGAGGATGTTGGCGAACTCTACCCTTCACCCCAATTTCAGGAAGGTAAATTAGTTCTTGTAGACCATGCCTTAAAAAGTAAGGATTTCTTGATCTCATCTTTAAGAACTCAAATACTAAGTTTAAAGGGGAATTCTAATTATGAACATTCTTTTGAAGGGTTAAAAGGTAATTTCAAGATTGATGCATTCTTTAGAAACCATGTGCACTTATATGTTGACAACAATGTTTGTGTGTCTAAAGAAATGTTAGGGAAAGAGGTTTATGTGTTTTGCTTTAGTGAAAAAATTATTTTCATAAACCTTCTAGTTTTCAAAAACCTCTCTCCATTCAACATTCATCATGCCTATCTTCTATTTTGAGCTTTAATTTCTTTTCAAAAGATTTGATGAGGAAGCATGATGAGTGTGAAATGTTTTTGTTTTATATTTTTTCTTTGAGTCTTTTACTTTAGTTTTTTTTCTTTTATTTAGGTATGTTTTTATTTTTTTATTATTTTTCTTGTGCTTTTATTTGTGTTTTATTTTATAGGAATAAAGTCCTCTTAGACAAGCCCTTTTCTTTACCTCAAGTTTGGATAGCTATTGGAGCATTAAAGCACTTGGGCAGTATTACTTAAACTTTCTAACCCCTTATTATTTTTAGTCCCTTTGGAGATGCTTCCTTGCTCTATTTATTTGGCTATTGAGGACAATGTCCAATTTACGTGTGGGGGAGTAGTTTGGTGATATACTTTGTCCAAGTTTTTATCAATTTTATTTTGAATACAAAGTTTGGAAAATTGGAGCTACTCCGTCATGGAAGTATTTTCTTTCTTATCTTTTCCCCTTTATTTTTGGTCCTATGGCATTGCTTCTTCTTGGTTCTATTTATTTGGCCATTGAGGATAATGCCTAGTATAAGTGTGGGGGAGTGATTCGATTGAAAATTCTTCTATGCATCATTCTATTATACTTTATCCTTCTTGTGAGCAAAAATTTTCAATTTTTTTTTTGATTTTCTTTGAGATTTCAAGCTATAATTTTAATGCATGTCTTTCTGATAGATTATAGAGCATATGTTCTATATCATTTATGGCTTTTGCATGACTTTTTGCACGCACTTGGATGAAGTAGTTCTTGATCAAATGCTTTGCATTGTTTTTAAACCTATTTTTCTACTAAAATTCATAAAGCATTCTAGAACATACTTGAATACTTCTCGAGGCGAAATAAGAAAGATAATAATGATTTAATTTAGGGATGACAGTAATAGGCTTTCTTTGGATAGTTTAAGCTTTTCAAGCCTATCTATTTTTTATATTATCCCTAGTGCCTATTTTGAGCCTAAATTGTTGATTTCTTTCTTTAAAACTCGTTATCATACTTTTTCCATTACTTGTTTATGAGAGTTTGAATAATTTTTCAAATATTTATGCTCTTGATGGATAAAAGTATATGTAGGAGCATGTGAGGAAGAATACTTGGAGAAAGATCATGACTCATTACTTTCAGTCATGTATGAATAGTGTGTTGCGCTGGAGAAAGAAAAGAAAGAGAAAAGAGAGAGTGAACAGAGCAGGGCCGGCGCCGGTACTTTTTTTTAAAAAATACCTGGAAGTCACAAACAGAGTAGAGCCGGCGCCGGTTTGAAAGCTGGCGCCAACCCTGGCTCTGTTCTAGTTTTAAAAAAATTTTCCTATCCGAAACCGATTTCTGGACATCGCGAACAGAATGGAACCGACGTCGGCTTAGAGGCCGGAGTCAGCGTCGCCTGTGTCCTAAAACAATGGCGGCGTTTTTTCAAAAAATTCCAGAAACAATTTCTGGTGCTTTCTTCTTCTGCAAATTTTCAGTGAGAACAATTCTCAACAGTATTTTCTATTTTGAAGCTCTAAATAGCAACCAATTTATTAGTTTAAACAAAATTAAAACTAAAAATTAAGATGAAATGGAGGGCAACATCTATGTTGCAAGAAAACATTTTTCCTGTAGAAATTTTCAGCACCAAAGAAAGCATCTTTTCGAAATACGTTGTGACTTTTACATAATCATATTGTGCTACGGACCCAACTCATAAAGATTGAAATGATTTCGACTCGAGTGAAAACGATTTTCACAGCAAACAAAGATAAACACGAAAATAGTTTCTCATGCCAAAATAATGTCCGTAGACCACACATAGCATATCTTTGATACCATTATTGGGTATCTCAGGCTTGTATCGTATACGGCGCAGCGAAAAATAAAATGAGATACCATCCCAGGATCCGTCTATGTACGAAAAACAAGACATAAAGACAATAAAGGTAGTAGCTTTTACCTTTGGGTGATCGTCTAAAGAACAAAAATTTCTTCTTCAAGTTGAGGTGCGATCTAGCAACCCTCGTGATCAACCTCTATGTGAGTTGAACGTCTAACCACTATAATCATAGTGTGATTATCTTTAATAGTAATCCACACAGAGGGTACACTCAAGCACCAGAATTTCCTGTGCTAGCAGAAGAAGATGGTGGCTAGGGTTCTTTGATCAAGATCAAATTGAGAGAGAAGAGAAAATGTTCGTGGCTGTTGTTTTGTGTGTTGTTTAGCTAGGGTTTTTTTGTGAGTTACATATACTATATATTACACGAAATTTCCCTCCCAAAACTGAGAATTCTAATCCTATTAGAATTCCCTAATTGTAATTGGAAACATCAAGTTCTCACAATTACAACTTGGACCACAAATTATAACTAATTATAATTTGTCCACAACAACTTCTCTTTCTCTCAATCAACCCTGCTATGTTATCAATTAACATCTTGAGTATATAATCTGGTATTGTGTGTGACCTATTAGGTTTTCTAGTCAATTGGTAGCGAACATGAATTAATCCAAATGTCTTTGAGATTAATAATCCATAATTAATTAGAATTAATCCTATTAATTCTAATCAGGATTGGTTTATTAATTCATCAATTAATAAACCCATATTTTCAGATCATGAGTGGTATCTAGCAACACATCATGACCGCCCAAGAGTACAGGAAGTCAAGTGACTTAACATGAACCTTTTAATAATAAACATCAGTGCAACTAACTCCTTTAACCATATAATATCTCATTCGGTTTGGAGTATGGAATTAGTGTAAACTCCCTCCAGAAATAATTCTGGTCCGAATACAATAGTACTTGTACCAGGAACTCACTACTCTAGATGTGTATCAATTGGATCTATTTCCAATACACAATTGCCTTGGCCAAGGACTTTCGAGTAGTAATTCCTACAAGTGGCCGTGAGATATTCGCCCCTACTATTAGGAACGGTAATCCTTTATTGACCCTCTCAACTACTTTCGTTTATCTCACAATGTATCCAATATCCATCCCATAGGTGGCCCTCGATCGAGCTCCGGAGATTGGAATCAAAGAATAAGGCTCAGCAAACAAAGTACCTAGGAGATCTCAAGTCTAAGAATACTTGCACATTTGCTATATTGAGATTATATCACTAGCACTAAATAGTTATCCTTGTGATTATCTCAAAGCTAGGTCATCCAATGAACTTGTTCCATTAACAAGCACCATGTGTTAACTTTGAGTATCTCAATACTCACGGATATGAAAACCACCTGATCAAATCAGGAAGTCTAACACATCCTAGTCTTAACGCATTAATGATGTCTTGTCTCATTAATACTATGACTAGGGACTATTTAAGTACTAACACCATATAGTGTAGTAGGAATCTCATATCATGATCTCTATTATGATTTCCTTAACACAGTGTTGTACTAGGGACTTTATTGAACATTTATATTACTTAAAAGTAAACAAAAGGAATTGTAAGATAAATAATTTCTTTTATTAAAATAAAATGTGTCATGTATAATGTACAAGTAATTGCCTCTAGAGCACAACACTAACACTCTTCGTATCTAGTGGGATCTTGTTTTTGATGATTAGAGACTAGATTATAGATCTCTCCGGTCCATTTTTCTAGAACTCTTATGACTTTTCCGCAATGATGAGGCTCAGTTTATATAGGAACATCTGGTAGTGTTCCTCTTGGTTCCTCAATCGGGGTGTTAGAAGTACCTGAAGTTAAATCAGTGACCAACTTATCCTCTAACTCTATTCTATTTGAACCTGTGGTGGATGTAACTTGTTCATCCTCTAAGTATCTCGCATTAGTACTAACAAGTAATTTTTTCTCTTGAGGATGATAGAAATATCCACCTCTCGTTCCTTTTGGATATCCAACGAAGTAGCAAAGCTCTGATTTTTGTTCTTGCTTACTTCCTTTTGTCAGCACATAAGTTGGACAATCCCATATCTTGAGATGGTTCAAACTAGGCTTTTGTCTAGTCCACATCTTATAGGGTATCTTAGGTACTAATTTGGAAGACACTATGTTCAAAATATATGTCGCTGTTTCTAAGGCATACTCCTAAAACGAAATAGGAATAGATGCATGACTCATCATGCTTCTGACAATTTCCATTAAAGTTATATTTCTTCTCTCAGCTACTCTATTCTGCTGGGGAGTCTCAAGCACAGTTAACTGAGATACTATGCCGTGATGTACTAAGAAATCCTTAAATTCACCGAGGAAGTACTCTCCACCATGATCCGATATCAAAATTTTAATTAATTTACCTATTTGATGCTCCACTTCAACCTTAAACTCCTTGAATTTATAAAAAAAAGTCAGACTTGAGTCTTATCAGATAACTATAACCAAAACGAGTGTGATTATCTGTGAAAGTGATGAAGTACTCGTAGCCTTCCCTAGCTGGTGCAGTCATCGTACCACAAACATCCGTATGAACTAGTGCTAGTATTTCTATGACTCTATCCACCTTTTTGGTAAAGGACCTTTTGGTCATTTTACCTTTAAGGCAAGATTCACACTGAGGCCATTCTTCCAATCTCAATAAACCTAAAGGCCCATTGTGGATTAGCCTATGAATCTGATTAAGATTTATATGTCCCAATCTTAGATGCCACAAATACGAATCATTTGATATGGCATTTCTCTTTTTATTATCAAGTTCAATTTGAATATTGTTCACTTGATTTCTAATAGGATGTATATAAAAGAGATTTCAATACTTGTTTCTTGTATAAATTAAATTACCATCTCTATCGATGGAAATACCAAAATGGAAAGAAACAGAATATCCTAAATTCATCAATTTGGAAACTGAAATCAAATTCTATTTAAAATAAGAAAATATATAAAATATCTTTTAAAATTAACTTCCTATTAGAATAAAAAATAAGCTCCATATTCTCCCATTACTTCAACCCATATTCTTGCTCCATTGCCTACTTGAAGTCCATGCTCACCCTTGCTGAGTCTCGTTATCCTTCTAAACCCCTGCAAAGAGTTACAGACACGGTCAGTGGCTCCAGAGTCAACTATCCAGAAAGATGCTGATCCAACCATCAAAATAGACTCTAGATATAGAGTAATACCTAAAGTATACTTGGCTAAGGTGTCCGGACAATCTTTCTTCCAATGCCCATTCTTACCACACTTGAAGCATTTGCCTTTGGGCTTCTCATTGGGCTTGGCCTAACCAGATGCTTTGGGCTAAGCCCCTGTATTGTTTTGGACCTTCCTCTTTTTAAATTTATTAGGCTTTGCCTTAATTCCAGAAGAAAACAATATCATTTGGCTCTCAGGATCTACTGTTGTGCCTAGGACCTCGGCCTCCTCGAAGTAGGTAATCATCTTGAGCAGATGCTCTCGAACCAATGTCCCCTCAGCCATCCTAGTGTTCATAATTGCCCTAAGACCTTCCTGCCTTGCTTATGCTTAGATTCAACATGGTACGTAATAACAAATCCATGTCATACATAGTGGCCATGTGCTCATGCTTAGATTGAACTATACTTGACATGGAAGCCAACATATAGCACTTAGCCATCTTATCAGCTTTCTTCTATACCTTCTCGACCTCTCGCTCCTGATCAGTAGATTCTTCCACAATCTCAGGACAAGGATCCATAAGAACATACTTGTACTTTTCGGCAGTGAGTACTATGTTTAGGCTCCTCTTCCAGTCTACATAATTTGGGCCTGTCAACTTATTCTCCTTGTGAATAATTGACAATGGACTGAAACTAGAAATTTCTGAAATATTGTGAAAAAACATTCATTTAGTTTGCAAGAAATAAAAGTGTACATTCTTTATATTATTTCTTTGATAATAGATAACTCTTAAAACTATTATCAATAATATAAATAGTTTGGCTTTTAAAAAAGCTAATAGAGCTTCATAGGAAGATTAATAGAATTTTAAGTTAAGTGTATAACTATCACAAATCAAAACTTCTTAAATAGGTAATGGTCTAGAAAAAGTTCCATCGATAGGATAGCTATTGATTCACACCACCCATGGGCAATCTAGTGTTAAAAACCTCAAACGTAGGTTGGTCAATCCTAACAAATTCCTTAGGCTTTTAATTTTACTTTTCCATTAGTTCTAGAAACTTGTGAAAATCCATCATATAGGGGGTCATGCTCAGAATAACACGAGAAAATCCACTATCTCTTATGAGAGTCGTGTTAGAAGCCATGGGGTAGTTGAAACCCCTCTCCCACTTAATCTTTTATTGAAAATAGAGTTTTAGGCCCATAAACGTTTTCTATAATATAATAGTTTCATTAAATTAAGTAAAAAACTAAAATTCAATATTATTTTCTACGTCAAGGATTAAATCATTTGAGAGAATAAACTATAAATTTATTTTACTATTCCAAGTTAATAACCAAGTAAAACTTTATTAAATAACCTTAAGTTTAATATTATTGTTTATGTTAAGGAGTAAACCCTTTAAGAGAATAAACCATGAACTCTTTTATTTTAAAGTTTCTTAGATTAAAATGTTTTATCAAAAACTGTTCTATTTAGTGAAACTTTGGTCTCACAAGAACATATACATTTGATCACAAAAATGAAATAAGCATGATAACAAAAGTAAACTTTTTCATGCTCAAACTATTCATTTACATCTAAGTGACCAAACAATGGATTTATGAATTAAAAATTAATAATCTTGTTTAATCCTAAGGTGGTTCCATCTTTTACTATTCATTTTCATGCAAATTATTCATCCATAGATAAATAAAACTATTGTAGAAAATTTACCTCATATAATGGTGTCAAAACATGATTACATCAAGGAAAATTTGAGGTACAGAACTTCAGCAGTGCTCCCCCTTTTCTTGGACAAAATTGTGTGCATCCTCCTTTGGATGGAGTGGACCTAGTTCCTGGTCCATTGGGCCCTCCTGGCGTAGGGTCTGCTCTGTTTCTCCAAAACCTCCGACTGGGCAGAGTGGACCTGGCACTTGATCTAATCAGGCCACCTGACGCCGGGTTCGTTCTGGAGTTCACCAATTTCTGAAAAATCCTGCTTTTTAGCCATTTTTCGCTCAACAATTCTAGCAATCACGTTCTTCAGTCTCCAAAATTTACAGGTTAAAAGAAACATAAAACCAGGCATAAAAGCATGCCTTTACAAGCTCCTATGCCTCTAACCATAAGACGTACAACGAATTTACTTAAACTCAAAATAGCGACGGGAAAACCATTAGAATATATGATCCTATGCCTCTAATCGCGAGGTGTACATGAACTCTAGAAACCAATGTATAAGGGATCACACAAAATCACAAAAGATTTATTTTTAATAGTAACGGAACCATCTTTTCCATTTTTTAACCCTAGTACATGCTCCCAGAAGAAAATTGTGGCTCTGATACCACTTGAACTATTAAAACGGAAAGCATCAAAGAAAACGCAGCAGAAAATTTTTTAGTTTTTCGAACCACATCGAGGAGAGAGTACTTACTTTTCTTTATTGGTCGTGGATTAACCAACAAGGGGCTGAGTTGCACTGGAATTTGCGTTGGAAGGGGAGAAGGAGGTAGCTACGGTTCGACCGGTATTCTCGCCAATCTTCTACTTCTATGCATCAAGTGTCTCCAAGCTTTATCTTTTCATCTTCTAGAGTATGACTCTACCTTACTCTTGGGTTAGCTTGGTGAAAGCTCCTTTTTTAGATAATTAAGATACTTTCCAAGAGAGAAAAGAAGAGAATAACGTGAAAGAGGAAAACTACAAGAGGAGGCGCCACTCTCATTCACTAACCAAAACAACGTCTGTTTTTTATTCCTTACATATTTTGGCTAGCCCTAGGGCTTCCAAAGCCCTAATGGCCAAAATGACCAAGCCCAATTTGGCTAGGTGTTGTGCTGAAAAAAACAGCGCAAGACTGGTCAAATCCTCTTAATTAATTAATTATCTTTTCTGGGCTTCATTAAATACCCAAGACTAATTAATTAATTCTAATTAGACTTTTAATATATGTCAATATATAACAGCCCAATTAATTAATTTATTATAACCAAATTCTCTTAATTAATTAATTTTCTTTTTTGGGCCTTATTAAAACTCAAGACTAATTAATTAATTCCAATTGGACTCTTAGAATAAATTTTATTTCTCTTCCAAATAATTATCCATTAAGCCCATATTGTGTTTAAACAATACCAATATAACTTGAGCTATTCCGGGGACCAAAAGATATATTATTCATGGCTACAAAAATGACCAAAATGCCCTTACTATTAAATAGCCGCATTTTATCATTTTAAATATATTCAATTATCACCCTATAAAAATATTGTCCCCCAGAATAATATTGCTTAAAACTATATCGCTGGCCTATAGGTGAAATAATGGAAATACCCCTCTATGTAACACCTATTAATGAAACAAGATAAATGTACTCACACCCATTTCAAAGACATCTACCATCTTTAGATCTCTAGTCCGATAATCCTTGACTCACTTAAATGAACTTGCTTACCATTGAACGCTACCCAAAAGTACACACTCTAGAGTCAAGTTCCTAAGGCCCTAGATTATTAGATTATCCTAGACAATTACAAGAGGGTGATTTAACTTCACAAAGTGAAGTATAGAAACTTTGTTGCAGGAGTCCGTCTTAACTAACTAGAGTAGTACACTTAACGTACAAGGTTATTGATCTCACAAAAGAAATCTCACCCAACATACATCAAAGTACAAGACCCTAGCTTCGCCAGACCACCAGCTCATACTCAAGTATGAGGGTATCCATCCACACTATAGCAGTAATAGTTTGGTCTCTACTATTATAGTACTTTAAAAGAGACCACTACTATAAGTCCAATTCTACGTATACGAAATATGCTTATGCTAGTGATGTGAGTGAACTACTCACTGATTCAAGGTAAACCATTCCTTATTGGAATTCATGACATAATAATCTTACCTTGACGAAATGCCCAGTTCCATCAACTAATTAAGAGTTTAATTTTACTTGTATGACAAGTATCGATGGTCTATACCTTACTGTGAAGAATAACCTAACACATAGACCATTACTTGACATATTTGGACCTTTAAATGTGTAATAATATAAGAAATAAACTAAATTGAATGAATAAGTATTTTATTGCAATATATTTATACAGAATACATAGTCTTTGAGGATATACTTTCCAACAGTGGTAAGGATGCATGGACTCCTAAAGACTATTGTGTTTGATAGGGACACTAAATTTCTTAGCCATTTTTTGAGGGTCGTATGGAATAAACTTGGTATTAATATTTTATTTTTCACATCTTGTCCCTCCCAAATGGATGGGCAAATAGAGGTGGTCAACTGGACACTCACCCAACTGTTGATGATCATTATCAAGAAAAACTTGAAGAATTGGGAAAAGTGCTTGTCACACATTGAGTTTGCTTACAACTGGGATATCCATTCTACTATTTCTTATTCTCCTTTTGAAGTTGTTTATGGTTTGAATCCTCTAATTCCTTTGGACTTAGTTCCTTTGCCTGTAGGAGAACGCATGAATCTTGACGGAGCTAAAAAAACAGAATTAGTGAAGGAACTCCATGTAAAAGTAAAGGTAGCCATCGCAAAGCAAAATGAAGATATTGCCCTTAAGCACAACCAAGGAAGGAAACATATTTCGTTTGAGCTCGATGATTGGGTTTGGGTGCACCTTCGTAAGGAGAGATTTTCTACTCAAAGGAAGAGCAAGTTGGACCCAAGAGGTGATGGACCTTTCCAAGTCATTGGCCAAGTTGGAGATAATACCTATAAGATCGATTTACTCAATGAGTATAAAGTCAGTGTGATATTTAACATTAGTGACTTAACTCCTTTTGATGTAGGTGATGATTCATGGAAGAATCAACTTCAAGAAGGGGAAAATAATAGGAATCAAGCTAACTAAGTAGCTTAATCTCAAGAAGGGGGAGCGTCAATGTAAGGCCTAATGACAAGATCAAGGACTAAGAGACTTCAAGGCAACATCCAATTGCTCCTACAACCATACTTGAAGTTGGAAGAGATTTGGAAGAGTGATGAAGGCCGCCGTGAACTTAATTAGAATCCCAACAACAGCCCATGCTTGCACCAAAAGAGGGTGCAAAGTGTTGGGTATCTCAGTCTCGTATCGTATACGGCGCAGCAAAAAATAAAACGAGATACCCTCCTAGAACCCGTCTATATGTGAAAAATAAGACACAAAGAGAGTAAAGGTAACAACTTTTTACCTTTGGGTGATCGTCATGAGATATTCACCCCTACTATTAGGAGTGGTGAATCTTTTATTGACTCGCACAACTACTTTCGTTTACCTCACAATGTACCCAATATCCATCCCATAGGTGACCCTCTATCGAGCTCCGGAGATTGGAATCAAAGTACAAGGCTCAGCAAACAAAGTACCTTGGAGATCTCAAATCTAAGGATACTTGCACATTTGCTATATTGAGATTATATCACTGGCACTAAATAATTATCCATGTGATTATCTCAAAGTTAGGTCATCCAATGAACTTATTCTATTAACAAGCATCCATGTGTTAACTTTGAGTATCTCAATGCTCGCGAATATCTGAACCACCGCCTGATCAAATCAGGAAATCTAACATATGCTAGTCTAAACGCATTAATGATGTCCTATCTCATTAATACTATAACTAGGGACTATTTAAGTACTAACACCATCCAGTGTGGTAGGAATCTCATATCATGATTTCCATAACCCAGTGTTGTACTAGGGACTTTATCGAACAGTTATATTACTTAAAAGTAAATAAAAGAAATTGTAAGATAAATAATACCTTTTATTAAAATAAAATGTATTATATACAATGTACAAGTGATTGCTTCTAGTGTACAATACTAACACACTCCCACTTGCACTAAAGCCAATCATTCATGTATCTAATACCGAATGACTTAACATGACAATTATGTTTCTTTTGGGATAGTGCTTTCGTAAGCGGGTCAGCTATGTTCTCATCTGTGGGAACTCTTTCTATCTTTACGTCATTCCTATCTATGATCTCCTAGATCAGATGATAGTGTCATAGTATGTGTTTGGATTGTTAGTAAGACCGTGGCTCATTTGCTTGTGCAATGGCTCCGTTGTTGTCACAATACAAAGTTATTGGACCAACAACACTAGGAACCACACCCAGTTCCGTCACGAACTTCTCGATCCAAACAGCTTCCTTAGCCGCTTTAGAAGCAGCTATGTACTCAGCTTCTGCCGTAGAGTTGGCAATAGTCTCTTGTTCGGAACTTTTCCAACTTATTGCCCCTCGACACAACGTAAACACGTAGCCAGATTGTGATTTGAAATCATCTTTGTCAGATTGAAAACTGGCAACAGTATACCCGTTTATTTTGAAATCACCTTCTCCATATACTAAGAACATATCCTTAGTCATTCGAAAGTACTTAAGAATATTCGTTACAGCCGCCCAATGACCCTCACTAGGGTTAAATTGGTATCTACCCATCAAACTGAGAGCACAAGATACATTAGGCCTAGTACATATCATAGCGTATATGATAGATCCAATTGCCGAGGCATTTGGAATCTTAATCATGAGATCCCTTTCAACTTGTGTCTTAGGAGATATCGACTTCGAAAGGCTTACACCATGTGACATGGGTAAGAATCCCTTTTTGGATTGATCCATACTAAACCTCTTTAGCACTTTATCTATGTATGTAGACTGTGAAAGACTAAGTAACCTTTTTGATATATATCTCTATAGATCCTTATTCCAGGAATATATGTTACTTTTCCAAGGTCTTTCATGGAGAATTATTTGGCCAACCATATTTTAACCGTTTGCAAGACAAGTATATTGTTTCATATTAGCAATAGGTTATCTACATAAAGCAGCAAGAAAACGATTGCACTCCTACTAACCTTTTTGTATACACAACGCTCATCCATGTTTTGAATGAAACCAAACTCTTTGATTGTTTCATCAAAATGGATGTTCCAACTCCTAGAAGCCTGCTTAAGTCCATAAATGGACCTTTGCAACTTGCATACCTTTGTACTATCATTGGATGTGAAACCCTCAGGTTGTGTCATATACACTTCCTCAGTCAGATTTCCATATAGGAAAGCTATTTTCACATCCATTTGCCAAATCTCATAATCATGATGAGCAGCAATGGCTAGAAGTATCCTGATGGATTTTAACATGGTTACTGGTGAGAATGTTTCATCATAGTCAATACCATGTTGTTGACGATAACCCTTCACCACTAGTCGTGCTTTATTAGTAACTAAGTTACCATCCTTGTCCGTTTTTTCTTGAAAACCCACTTGCACCCAATAGGTTTAATTTCTTTGGGTGGATCAACCAAAGTCCATACTTAGTTTTCGTACATAGAATCCATCTCTGACTTCATGGCGTCAAGCTATTTGCCAGATTCTGAACCATTCAGAACATCCTTGTAGGTAGTAGGCTTATCTTCATCTATAAGGAATACGTCATTGTGGTTACTAATGAGAAATTCATATCTCTTAGGTGCCACACGTATTCTACTAGATCTACGAGGCTCTTGTATATTAGAAGGTTCTCTATTCTCTCAATAGATGTGGGGTTAGACGGTTGATCCTTATTTATTTGATCTTCACGAACTTCACTAAGTTCAATCTTACTCCCACTGTCCCCTTTGAGCATGTACTCCTTCTCTAAGAAGATGTCATGCTTCGAAAAAAATAATTTATTTTCGGAGGGTAGGTAGAAGTAATATCCGAAAGATTCTTTCGGATATCCCACAAACAAACACTTGTTAGACTTACTATCAAGTTTGTCTGACTGTGGCCTTTTAACAAAGACAGGTCAACCTCATACTCGCAAATGAGATAACTTTGGTTTCTTACCAAAGAACATCTCAAATGGGGTAGTATCAACTGATTTTGTTGGAACTCTATTTAGTATATAAACAGAAGTTTCTAGTGTATACCCCCAAAACGATTTTGGTAGGTCTGCAGAAGCCATCATGGTCCATACCATGTCTAGAAGGGTTTGATTCCTTTTCTCAGATATACCATTATGTTGAGGTGTATGTTGTGGAGTCCATTGAGATAATATCCTATTATCTCTCAGATAACTCAAAACTCTTGGCTCAAGTATTCGCCTCCTCGATCAGATCTTAGAGTCTTAATACTTTTGCTAAATACTTTTGCTAAGTTGTTTCTCTATTTCATTCTTAAAGTCTTTGAACCTTTCAAAGGCCTCGGATTTGTATTTCATTAAATAAATATATCAATATCGTGAGAAGTCATTGATAAAGGTTATGAAATAGTTGAAACCTCCTCTTACTTGTATTGACATTGAGCCACATACATCAGAATGTATGAGTTCCTAGAAAAGGAGTTTTAGTCATTTTACCTAGTAAACAAGATTCGCATGTGCCATATGATTCATAATCAAATGACCCTAAGTCACCAATCTTGTGTAACTTAGAAATACGATTTTCATTTACATGGCCCAAATGACAATGCTATAAGTAAGAGGTATCAGAGTTATCCATTTTAGGTTTCTTATTCTTTATATTGAGAACTAGATTATTCAAGTCTAGAACATATAAACTATTAACCAAAGTTGCTGAATGATAGTGAATACCATTCAAAGAAAAAGAATAACATTTATTCTTAAATATTAAATGAAATCCACATAAGTCTAAACACATAACTGAGATAATGTTTTTATTAAAACTAGTACATAATAACAGTTTTGTAGTTCTAAAATTAATCACGAAGGCAGGTTCAGCTCGTATGTCCCCACAGCAAGTGTAGCAACCTTTGCCCCATTTGTAGTACGTAGGTCCACGTCACCTTTCTCTAGCCTTCTACTGCTCTTTAGTCCCTACAAGTTATTACACAAATGAGATCTACATCCGGTATCTAATACATATATCTCATTTCCGAAGGCAGTATTTATCTCAATCATAAACATACCTGGAGAAGAAATACAAGTGCTTGTAAGCTTCTCCTTTTGCTTCTTGTCCTGAATAGTCTCCAAGTAGGCTTTGCAGTTACGTCTGTAGTGGCCCATCTTCCCACAATGATGGTGTGGGCCCTTGGTAGCTGCATCCTTCTTGTTCACACCACATTTGTGTTTGGCATCTCAGGCGCGTATCCTATACTGCACAGCAGAAAATAAATCGAGATACCCTCCCAGGACTCTTATATGTGTGGAAAACAAGACATAATGACAATAAAGGCAACAGCTTTTACCTTTGGGTGATCGTATGAAGAACAAAATTTTCTTCTTCAAGTTGAGGCGCGATCTAGCAATCCTCGTGATCAATCTCCTCATGAGTTGAATGTCAAACCTCTATAATCACAATATGTGATAATATCTCGAATAGTAATCCATATAGAGGAATACTCAAGCACTAAAATTTCTGTGCTAGCAAAAATTAATAGCGGCTAGGGTTTTTCTTTCAAGAAGAAAAACGAGAGAAAGAGAAATCAAAGGAAGAGAGAATCGCGTGTTGTGTTTCAGCTATTGGCTAGGGTTTTTCGTGTGTTATTAGCTACTATATATCACACGAAATTCCCTTCCCAAAACTAAGAATTCTAATCCTATTAGAATTCTCTAATTGTAATTGGAAACATCAAGTTCTCACAATTACAACTTATACCACAAATTATAACTAATTATAATTTATCCACAACAACTTTTCTTTCTCTCAAATAACCCCACATTGTTATCAAATAACATCTTGAGTATATAATCCTCTATTGTGTGTGACCTATTAGGTTTCCCAGTCAATTGGTAGAGAACATGAATTAATCTAAACGTCTTTGAGATTAATAATCCATAATTAATTAGAATTAATCCTATTAATTCTAATCAGGATTGGTTTATTAATTCATCAATTAATAAACCCACTTTCCTAGACCATGAGCGGTATCTAGCAACACATCATGACCACCCAAGAGTCCAGGAAGTCAAGTGACTTGACATGAACCCTTCAATAACAAACTTTAGTGCAATCAACTCCTTTCACTATGCAATATCTCATTCGGTTTGGAGTACGGAATTAGTGCCAACTCCCTCCAGAAATTAATTCTGGCCCGAATACAATAGTACTTGTACTAGAAACCCATTACTCTAGATGTGTATCAATTGGAACGGTTTCCAATACACAATTGCCTTGGCCGAGGACTTTCGAGTAGTAATTCCTACAAGTGGCCGTGAGATATTCGCCCCTACTATTAGGAGTAGTGAATCCTTTATTGACCCTCTCAACTACTTTCGTTTACCTCACAATGTACCCAATTTCCATCCCATAGGCGGCCTTCGATCGAGCTCCGAAGATTGGAATCAAAGTACAAGGCTCAACAAGCAAAGTACCTTGGAGATCTCAAGTCTAAGGATACTTGCACATTTGCAATGTTGAGATTATATCACTGCACTAAATAGTTATCCATGTGATTATCTCAAAGTTAGGTCATCTAATGAACTTGTTCCGTTAACAAGCATCCGTGTGTTAACTTTGAGTATCTCAATACTCACGGTTATAAGAACCACCACCTGATCAAATCAGGATATCTAACACATGCTAGTCTTAACGCATTAATGATGTCCTGTCTCATTAATACTATGACTAGGGACTATTTAAGTGCTAACACCATCTAGTGTAGTAGGAATCTCATATCATGATCTCTATCATAATTTCCTTAACACATTGTTGTACTAGGAATTTATCGAACAGTTATATTACTTAAAGTAAACAAAAGAAACTATAAGATAAATAATGCCTTTTATTAAAATAAAATGTGTCGTATACAATGTACAAGTGATTACCTCTAGGGTACAACACTAACAAACTTCGACTTGTACTAGAGCCAATCATTCGTGTATCTAATACCGAATGACTCAACATGACAATCATGTTTCTTTTGGGATAGTGCTTTTGTAAGCGGGTCAGCTATGTTCTCATCCGTGGGAACTCACTCTATCTTTACATCATTCCTATCTATGATCTCCCGGATCAGATGATAGCGTCACAGTACGTGTTTGGATCATTGGTGAGACCGCGGCTTCTTTACTCGTCCAATGGCTCTGTTGTTGTCACAATACAAAGTTATTCGACCAACAACACTAGGAACCACACCCAATTCCATCACGAACTTCTTCTTCCAAACACCCTCCTTAGCTGCTTTAGAAGCAGCTATGTACTCAGCTTCTGTCGTAGAGTCAGCAATAGTTTTTTGTTTGAAATTTTTTCAACTTATTGCCCTTCCGCACAACATAAACATGTAGTCGGATTGTGAATTAAAATAATCTTTATTAGATTAAAAATTGGCATCAGTGTACCCGTTTGTTTTGAAATCACCTTCTCCGTATACTAAGAACATGTCCTTAGTCATTTGTAAGTACTTAAGGATGTTTTTTACAGCCGCCCAATGACCCTCACCAGGGTCGGATTGGTATCTACTCGTCAAACTGAGAGCACAAGATACATCGGGCCTAGTATATATCATAGCATACATGATAGATCCAACTGCCGAGGCATATGAAATCTTACTCATGTGATCCTTTTCAACTTATTTCTTGGGAGACATCGACTATGAAAGGCTTACACCATGTGACATGGGCAAGAATCCCTTTTTGGATTGATGCATGCTACACCTCTTTATCACTTTATCTATGTATGTAGACTGTGAAAGACTAAGCAAACTTTTGGATTTATCTCTATAGATCCTTATTCCAAGAATATAGGTTACTTCACCAAGGTCTTTCATAGAGAATTGTTTGGACAACCAAACTTTAACCGTTTGCAAGACAGGTATATCGTTTCCTATTAGCAATATGTCATCTACATAAAGCAGTAAGAAAACGATTGCATTCCCACTAACTAAACTCTTTGATTGTTTCATAAAAACGGATATTCCAACTCCTAGAAGCTTGCTTAAGTCCATAAATAGACCTTTGCAGCTTACACACCTTTGTGCCATCACTGGATGTGAAACCCTCAGGTTTTGTCATAAACACTTAGTCAGATTTTCATTTAGGAAAGCTATTTTCATATCCATTCGTCAAATCTCATAATTATAATGAGCAGCAATGGCTAGAAGTATCCTGATGGATTTCAACATGGCTATTGGCGAGAAGGTTTCATCATAGTCAATACCATGTTGATGACAATAACCTTTCGCCACTAGTCGTGCTTTATAGGTAACTAAGTTACCATCCATGTCCATTTTCTTCTTGAAAACACACTTGCACCCAATAGGTTTAATTTCTATGGGTGGATCAACCAAAGTCCATACTTAGTTGTCGTACATTGAATCCATCTCTGACTTCATGGCCTCAAGCCATTTGTCAAATTCTGAACTATTCAGAACATCCTTGTAGGTTGTAGGCTCATCTTCATTTATGAACAATACGTCATTGTGGTCAGTAATGAGAAATCTATATCTCTCAGGTGCCATGCGTATCCTACTAGATCTACGAGGTTCTTGTGTATTAGAAGGTTCATCTATTCTCTTAATAGATGTGGGGTTAGACAGTTGATCCTCGTTTGTTTGATCTTCATGAATTTCACTAAGTTCAATCTTACTCCCACTGTCCCCCTTGAGCATGTGCTCCTTCTCTAAGAAGATGGCATGCTTCAAAACAAATTATTTGTTTTCGGAGGGTAGATAGAAGTAATATCCAAAAGATTCTTTCGCATATCCCACAAACAAACACTTGTCAGACAACTATCAAGTTTTTCCAACTGTGGCCTTTTAACAAAGGCAGGATAATCCCATACTCGCAAATGAGATAACTTTGGTCTCTTACCAAAGAACATCTTAAATGGGGTAGTATCAACCGATTTTGTCGGAACTCTATTTAGTATATAAACAGAAGTCTCTAGTGCATACCCCCAAAATGATTTTGGTTGGTCTGCAGAAGCCATCATGGACCGTACCATGTATAGAAGGGTTCGATTCCTTCTCTCAGATATACCATTATGTTGAGGTGTATGTGGCAGAGTCCATTGAGATAATATCCCATTATCTCTAAGATAAATCAGAAACTCTTGACTCAAGTATTCTCCTCCTCGATCAGATCTTAGAGTGGTAATACTTTTGCCAAGTTGTTTCTATATTTCATTCTTGAAGTCTTTAAACCTTTCAAAGGCCTTAGATTTGTATTTTGTTAAATACAAATACCCTTATCATGAGAAGTCATCGATAAAGGTTATGAAAAAGTTATAACCTCCTCTTGCATGTATTAGCATTGGGCTAGATACATCAGAATGTATGAGTTTTAATAACTCCTTGGCCCGTTCTCATTTTCCTGGAAAAGGAGTTTTAGTCATATTACCTAGTAAACAAGACTTGCATGTGCCATATGATTTATAATAAAATGACCCTAAGTTATCAAGCTTGTGTAACATAGAAACACGATTTTCGTTTACATGTGCCAAACGACAATGCCATAAGTAAGAGGTGTTACAGTTATCTATTTTAGATTTCTTATTGTTTATATTGAGAATTGGATTGTCCAAGTCTAGAACATATAAACCATTAACCAAAGTTGCTGAATGATAATGAATATCATTCAATGAGAAAGAACAACTTTTATTCTTAAATATTAAATGAAATCCACATAAGTGTAAACACGCAACTGAGATAATGTTTTTCATTAAAACTGGTACACAATAACAGTTTTCCAGTTCTAGAATCAATCCCGATGGCAGGTTCAGCTCGTATGTCCCCACAGTAAGTGCAGCAACCTTTGCCCCATTTGCAGTACGTAAGTCCATGTCACATTTCTCTAGCCTTCTACTGCTTTTTAGTCCCTGCAAGTTACTGCACAAATGTGATCCACATCCGGTATCTAATACATATATCTCATTTTTAAAGGCAATATTTATCTCAATCATAAATATACATGGAGAAGAAGTAGAAGTGTTTGTAAGCTTCTCCTTCTGCTTTTTGTCCTTAATGCTCTCCAAGTAGGCTTTGAAGTTGCACCTCCAGTGGCTCATCTTCCGACAATGATGGCATGGGCCCTTGGTAGCTGCATCCTTCTTGTTCACATCACCTTTGGGCTTCATGGTAGCCTTCTTCTTCTTCTTTTGAACTTTCTTCTTAGAAGAGGAAGATTCTACCTTTAAAATCGCATTGGAATCCTTCTTCATAGGGGACTCCGCAGTTTTGAGAAGATTGATCAATTCAGGAATGGTGAACTCAAACTTGTTCATTTGATAGTTAATCACAAATTGTGAGAAACTATTAGGCAAAGATTTTAAAATTAAGTCAACACTTAAGTCATGATCCATTGCAAACTCGAGAGATCCAAGCTTCTCTATCAAGCCCAGCATCTTCAGCCCATGAGTGGCCACAGAAGAACCCTCTGCCATTTTACAACGAAATAGTTGCTTTGAGATCTCATATCTCTCAATTCTGGCTTGGGTATCAAATAGCTCTCGAAGATGTAAAATGATCGATTGAGCATCCATATGCTCGTGCTGTTTTTGCAACTCAGGAGTCATGGATGGCAGCATAATACATGATGCTGTATCACTATCCTCCTTGTGCCTCTTGTGGACAACATGAGCATCTTGGGCTAGTGGTGGTAGAATAGGAGCATCTAGCACATAGATCAACTTTTTCGATTTGAGAACGATTCTCAAATTTCCATACTAGTCGAGATAGTTTAATTTGGTTAACTTGTTGGTTTCCAAAATGCTATGTAAGTTCAAGTTCGTTGACATGATGCAAGTGACCTAGATGTAAAGATAGAGAGCATTAGCTACTTGTATGTGCACATGAAATGCAAATAATTAGGACTTTAATTAAACGCTTTTTTACTCCGCTATTTTACTCAAACCAATAGCCTCTACTACTGATTTGGGAAAGCTCGTTGAAAGCTTTTCTAGTGGACCGGTATCCAAATTCCTCAAGAATAACCTTGGGTTTGCCCAACAAGCCACCCTTGAGTTCATTGGTAGGAATCCAATACCAATTACATCGTATATAACTACCGGATCATTGGGTGATTAACAGCTTTTAATCTTAAAGCCTTTTGGGCTACCCCAACTTTTTCTCTAAATTTCTTTATGCTTGAGTTTACCCAACCGGGATAAAGAATTTAGTTAAACCCGACCCATTAATCAGGAATTTAAATCCATAGTTTGAACATGCCCAATGTCAAGTAGGCTTGGGTTTGCCCAACAACCTGGTCTCGAAAAAAGACTCTCGTTCTTACTATATTAACAAAAGGAATTAGGTTTAATATTAATTGAGGGATTTGTTCCTTTTAGTGTTTTCATTGAATGACATGCATAAAAATCACTAAATCATATAATTGATAATCATGGTAATAAAGCGATTACGTGGTATGGTTATGTGTTTTACCCTAAATTAATTTCTTTGAGCCATAAAAGAAATTAATATAGTTAACTTTATATGTTCATGCATGATTTAAGTAGAAGGCCTTATCTCCTCGCCTTATTTTGGTTGCCATTTCTAGAATAAAATAATTCTACTCCTATCTAACCTATGTAAGCTAATTACATAATTTCCTAAAGAGAGAAAACTTCGAGTTACATTCGAGGGGAGTTAGATAAGAAGAGAATTACACAAGAATTCTAAAGATGGCAGGACACGCAGGCCCTATTTCATAAAAACCAAAACTGTAAAATGCATGAACAATATAATTGGTTTTAGTCCATAACCATCCACCATGCCATTGACTATGCTTAAACAAAATAAACATATATTTTTATGTTTCCAAAATCACTATTTTGGAAACACAAAACAAATTCTAAAATCACCATTTTAGAAAGATACACTAATTTTAGATTTACATAATCATCATTTTGAAAAACAAAATTGTTTGTCTCAAAACTAATTTTGAGAAAATAGTTTTTGGGTCCCATTCTCATCAAGTGAGATTTCTCCTTCCATAATCCTATTCCCAAATATTTTTTTAAAAAATACCTGGAAGTCACAAACAGAGCAGAATCGGCGCCGGTTTGGAAGCTGTAGCCGGCGCCGGCTCTGTTCTGGTTTACAAAAAATTTTCTCTACCAAAACAATTTTTGGACATTGCGAACTGAATGGAACTGGCGCCGGCTTGGAGGCTGGCGCCGGCACCGCCTGTGTTCTGCAACAATGGCGGTGATTTTCAACAAATTCCAGAAACAATTTCTGGTGCTTTCTTCTTTGCAAATTTTCAATGAGAACAATTCTCAACTGTATTTTCTAGTTTGAAGCTATAAACAACAACCAATTTATTAGTTTAAACAAAATCAAAACGGAAAATTAAGATGAAATGGAGGGCAACATCCATATTGCAAGAAAACGTTTTTTTGCAGAAATTTTTCAGCACCAAAGAAAGCATCTTTTCGAAATACTCTGTGACTATAACACAATCATATTGTGCTACGGACCCAACTCTTAAAGATTGAATTGATTTCGACTCGAGTGAAAATGATTTTCACAGTAAACAAAGACAAACACGAAAACAGTATTTCATGCCAAAACAATGTCACCACACATAGCATGGCTCTATACCACTGTTAGGTATCTCAGGCTCGTATCCTATATGGCGCAGTGGAAAACAAATCGAGATACCCTCCCAGGACTCTTCTATGTTGGGAAAACAAGACATAACGACAATAAAGGCAACAGCTTTTACCTCTGGGTGATCGTACGAAGAACAAAATTTTCTTCTTCAAGTTAAGGCGCGATCCAGCAATTCTCATGATCAACCTCCACGTGAGTTGAACGTCTACCCACTATAATCACAGTGTGTGATTATCTCTAATAGTAATCCACACAGAGGAATACTCAAGCACCAAAATTTCTGTGCTAGCAAAAATTAATGGCGGCTAGGGTTTTTCTTTCAAGAAGAAACACGAGAGAAAGAGAGATCAAAGGAAGAGAGAATCGTCTGTTGTGTTTCAGCTATTGGCTAGGGTTTTTCGTGTGTTTTTAGCTACTATATATCACATGAAAATCCCTTCCCAAAACTGAGAATTCTAATCCTATTAGAATTCTCTAACTGTAATTGGAAACATCAAGTTCTCACAATTACAACTTGTACCACAAATTATAACTAATTATAATTTGTCCACAACAACTTTTCTTTCTCTCAATTAACCCCTCATTGTTATCAAATAACATCTTGAGTATATAATCCTCTATTGTGGGTGACCTTTTAGGTTTCCCAGTCAATTGGTAGATAACATGAATTAATCCAAACGTCTTTGAGATTAATAATCCATAATTAATTAGAATTAATCCTATTAATTCTAATTAGGATTGGTTTATTAATTCATCAATTAATAAACCCATTTTCCTAGATCATGAGCGGTATCTAGCAATATATCATGACCACCTAAGAGTTTAGGAAGTCAAGTGGCTTGACATGAACCCTTTAATAACAAACTTTAGTGCAATCAACTCCTTTCACCATACAATATCTCATTCGGTTTGGAGTACGGAATTAGTGTCAACTCCCTCCATAATTAATTCTGGCCCAAATACAATGGTACTTGTACCAGGAACCCACTACTCTAGATGTGTATCAATTGGAACTGTTTCCAATACATAATTTCCTTGGCCAAGGACTTTCGAGTAGTAATTCCTATAAGTGGCTGTGAGATATTCACCCCTACTATTAGAAGTGGTGAATCCTCAATTGATCCTTTCAACTACTTTCATTTACCTCATATTCTACCTAATATCCAACCCATTGGCGGCCTTCGATCGAGCTCTGGAGATTGGAATCAAAGTACAATGCTCAGCAAACAAAGTACCTTGGAGATCTCAAGTCTAAAAATACTTGCATGTTTGCTATTTTGAGATTATATCACTGGTACTAAATAGTTATCCATGTGATTATCTCAAAGCTAGGTCATCCAATGAACTTGTTCCTTTAACAAGCATTCATGTGTTAGCTTTGAGTATCTCAATACTCACGGTTATGAGAACCACCACCTGATCAAATCTGGAAGTCTGACACTTGCTAGTCTTAACGCATTAATGATGTCCTGTCTCATTAATACTATGACTAGGGTCTATTTAAGTACTAACACCATCCAGTGTAGTAGGAATCTCATATCATGGTTTCTATCATAATTTCTTTAACACAGTGTTGTACTAGGGACTTTATTGAACAGTTATATTACTTAAAGTAAATAAAAGAAACTGTAAGATAAATAATGCCTTTTATTGAAATAAAATGTGTCATATACATTGTACAAATGATTGCCTCTAGGGCACTACACTAACAAAGGCTTTGTGAGATGATTTGCTAGCTATGATGAAAACTATGCAAAGTGAGTTTTAACACATTACAAGAGAACTTACAGGGTTGAAGAATCAACTTGGTAGCTCTTCTACCGTTACACAAAGAAGAGGTCAAGAGAGATTTGAAGCCCCTAATCCTAGATTGATGGATGATGATGCCCATACTCCTCAATTGAATGCTCAACAAGTTGAAGAGTGGGATGAGTACTTAATTAGGGGTTTCCAATGAGCTCCCATGATAGGGGGAAGATATGGAGTAAAAGGAGAACATGGTAGGGGTCAAGGAAAGAATGGAGGAAATAATCCGAGGGGGTTGGAAAGAGAATTTGATGGAGTTGATGAATGGTATAAGGGGAACATAGTGATGCCTATGGGGAATTCAATAGAGGATGGAGCAATAGAGGAGATAAGAGAGAAGGAAATGATGAGGATAGAGAGTTAAACCATATCAAGTTGAAGCTACCAACATTCTATGGGAAGAGTGATCCTAAAGCCTATTTTGAATGGGAAAGCAAAATGGAGATATACTTTCAATGCCATACCTATAGTAAAAGATAAAAGGTAAGGCTAGCTATCTTGGGGTTTTCGGAGTATGCATTGGTTTGGTAGGAACAAGTTGGCACTCAAAGGAAGCAAATGGGGGTAGAAAATGTGGGCAATTAGAACTTATTAAAAGATATGATACGGGCTAGATTTGTCCCATACCACTACTATCAAGACCTCTACCAAAGGATTCAATCCCTTAAATAAGGGAATAAAGGAGTGGAGGACTACTATAAGGAAATGGAGATAATGTTGATGAGAGCCCAAATCCAAGAGGATCCTAGGGCAACAAGGGTTAGATTCTTGGGTGGATTGAATGGGAAAATAGCTAATTTGGTAGAGTTGCACTTCTATGACTAACTTGATGGCATAGTTCATACCGCCGCTAAGATTGAAAAGCAACTAAAGAAAAGGACTTTTACTAAGCCTACATTTCAAAATCTGAACACCACTAGCAAGATACCAATTAAGAAGGAGGATGCTCCTAAACCCTTCCAAAAGGAGTACAACATGCTAAGGGAAGAATGGAAACTTAGGAAAGGTTGGAACAAGAAAGGGGAAAAACCATGGAAAGACCCCAACGAAATAGAGATATCGAGTGCTTTAAGTGTCTTGGTTATGGCCTACTTCCCATGAGTGGCCAAATAAAAGGGCTATATACACTAACCCCTATAGAGTCTCAACCAATGAAGAAAAGGAGGGAGAACGATGCTAATGAAACCAAGAAGAAAATATGGAAGAGGAAAGTGATGAAGGGGAAGTGGTTGGCCAAGAGTATTCCTTAGTTAAAGTCACGAGGAGATTATTGAACTCCCAAGCCATTGAAGACCAAGACTATCAACAAAGGGAGAACATATTCTACACAAGGTGTCTAATCAATAAGACACTTTATAGTGTCATTGCGGATAGTAGAAGTTGCACTAATGTGATTAGTACAAACTTAGTTGAAGAGTTAAGAATGAAATAGATTAAACACCTCAAGCCTTACAAACTACAATAGTTGAACGATAGTGGAGAATTGAGGGTCAACAAATAAATCTTGGTGACTTTTGAGATGGGGAACTACAAAGATGATGCACTATATGATATGGTGCCTATGCAAGCGGGCTATTTGCTTTTAGGGAGACCTTGGCAATACGATAGGAATGTAAAGTATGATGGGAGGGAGAACACCTATTCTATTGTTAAAGAGGGATCCAAATTCACTCTAACCCCCATACCCCTAAGTGAGGTGAATATAGACCAAAAGATCATGAGGAAAAGAGGAAAGAAAAAGGGAGCACAAGATGCCAAGTAAAAATAAGAGTTAGAGAAAAAAGAATAAGAGAGGAAAGAGAAAAAGTTAAAGGAGAGAATGGGAAAATAGATGCCATTGACTATCACGGATGGGAATGAGCAAGGACAAGAAAGGGGAGGTAAAAGAAGAGTGAATTATTTTACGAAAAGGCATGAGATCATAGAAGCAATGAGGCTAAATAATAGGTTATTCTTCTTATTTGCAAAGGATCTTATGTTTCTACTAATGACTCTACCTTGTCTTTGGCAAGTGAAATTGCAGCCATTCTCTAAGAGTTTGATGATGTTTTCCTAATGGATGTACCTGGAGGATAGCCACCTATAAGGGGAATCGAGCACCAAATAGACTTCGTGCTCAGAGCCATCATCCCTAACTGACCGGCCTATAGAGCTAATCCGGAGGAAGCCAAAGAATTACAAAAGTAAGTGGAGGAATTACTTGAGAAGGGACATGTGAGAGAGAGCATAACCCTTGCACGGTTCCGGTTCTCTTGGTTCCTAAGAAGCATAGGACTTGGCATATGTGTGTGGATTGTCGTGCCATCAACAACATCACGGTTAAGTATCGATATCCCATTCCTAAACTAGATGACTTGCTTGATAAATTGTTTGGTGCAAGCATTTTCTCTAAAATTGATTTAAAATCCAATTATTCTCAAATTAGGATTAGGGAAGGGGATGAATAGAAAAAGGTTTTCAAAACTAAACAAGGATTGTATGAGTGGCTTGTCATGGTTTTTGGCTTGTCTAATCTCCTAGTACTGCCTTTTGGGTATTTTCGCCAATCTTCTACTCCTACACATCAAGCATCTACAAGCTTTCTCTCTTCGTCTTCCAATGTCTGACTCTACCTTGCTCTTATATTAGCTTGGTGAAAGCTCTTTCTTTGGATAATTAAGATACTTTCCTAGAGAGAAAAGAAGAGAAGAACATAGAAGAGAAAAACCATAAGAGGAGGCGCCATTCTCATTCACTAAATAGGACAACGTTTGCATTTTTTTACTTACATATTTTGGCTAGCCCTAGGGCTTCCAAAGCCCTAATGGCTGAAATCACCAAACCCAATTGGGCTAGGTATTGTGCTAAAAAAAAACAGTGCAGGACTAGTCCATTCCTCTTAATTAATTAATTATCTTTTCTGGGCTTCATTAGGTACACAAGACTAATACATGGTGACAGGCCTATCTATGTGTGGTATTACTTCAAGTTCTATGAGGAACTTCTGAAGCCACATAACTTCTTTAGAAGCTTCTAAAGTAGCAACGCATTTAGCTTCCATGGTAGAATTAGCAATGCATGATTGTTTGATACTTCTCCATGAGATAGCTTTTCCAGGCAAAGTGAAGACATATCTATTAGTGGATTTTCTTTCATCTTTATCCGCCTAGAAGTCTAAGTCTGTGTAACCGATAGGAACTAAATCATCAGCACGATATACAAGCATATAATCTCCTGTTTCCTTAAGATATTTGAGTAATGTTTTACTGCTTGCCAATGAGCTTCCCGTGGATTTGACTGATATCTACTAACCATGCCTATTGTAAAGCAAATATCTAGCCTAGCACAGGGTATAGTATATATGAGACTTCTCACAACCGAAGCATAAGGGATCCTGCTCATTTTTTGCTTGACTTCCTGTGTCTGAGGATACTGCTTAGAAGATAAGGATAATCCATGTCTAAAGGGTATAATAGCTCCTTTACGTTGATCTATGTTATACTTGACCAATATCTTATCAATAAAAGCAGACTGGGATAAGCCTAATATTCTCTACTTCCTATTTCTAATAAGCTTAATACCTAGAATGTAGCTAGCTTCTCCCATATATTTCATGCTAAATTGACTAGATAGCAAACCTTAACGGATGACAATGTCCCTGCATCATTTCTAATAAGTAGAATGTCATCTACATAAAGTACCAAGAAAATCACTTTGCTACTATTTGATTTCCTGTACATACATGGTTTATCCACGTTTTGAATGAAACCATAAGCTTTTACAGTTTCATCAAAATGTATGTTCTATACTCGTGATACTTGCTTAAGTTCATAGATGGACTTCTTAAGCTTACAGACTATTTGTTCTTGACCTCTAGCAACAAAACCTTCGAGTTAAGCCGTATAGATGTCTTTGCTAAGATAGCCATTTAAGAAGGCCATCTTGATATCCCTTTGACATATCTCGTAGTTATAATGACATGTGATGGCTAAGAGAATTCGGATAGACTTAAGCATGGCTATTGATGAAAAGGTTTACTCATAATCGATCCATTCTTTCTGAATATAACCTTTAGCAACCAACCTTACTCTATAGGTTACAACCTTTCTATCCATACCTCTGTTCCTCTTGTATACCCACTTACATTCAATAGGTTTTATCCCATCAGGTGCAATGATAAGATTCCAGACTTGATTAAGGTACATGGACTCAATCTCGGCATTTATGGCTAGCTGCCATTTGTTTGCATCAGCTTCAACAATGGCCTCATTGTTGGGTATCTCAAGATCATATTGTATACGACGTAGAGAAAAATAAAATGAGATTCCATCCCAGGACCCGTCTATGTGTGAAAAATAAGACATAAAGATAATAAAGGTAGCAGCTTTTACCATTGGGTGATCGTCCGAAGAACAAAAATTTCTTCTTCAAGTTGAGGCGCGATCCAGCAATCCTCGTGATCAACCTCTACGTGAGTTGAACATCTAACCACTATAATCACAGTGTGTGATTATCTCTAATAGTAATCCATACAGAAGGTACACTTAAGCACCAAAATTTCCTATGCTAGCTGAAAAAGATGGCGGCTAGGGTTCTTTGATCAAGATCAAATCGAGAGAGATAGAGAAAAGAGAGAATGTTCGTGGCTGTTGTTTTGTGTGTTGTTCAGCTAGGGTTTTTCGTGTGTTACATATACTATATATTACACGAAATTTCCCTCCCAAAACTAAGAAATCTAACCCTAATAGAATTCTCTAATTGTAATTGGAACATCAAGTTCTTACAATTACAACTTGGACCACAAATTATAACTAATTATAATTTGTCCACAACAACTTCTCTTTCCTCAATCAACCCCACTATGTTATCAAATAACATCTTGAGTATATAATCCTCTATTGTGTGTGACCTATTAGGTTTCCCAGTCAATTGGTAGCGAACATAAATTAATACAAACGTCTTTGAGATTAATAATACACAATTAATTAGAATTAATCCTATTAATTCTAATCAGGATTGGTTTATTAATTCATCAATTAATAAACCCATTTTCCTAGATCATGAGCGGTATCTAGCAACATATCATGACCACCCAAGAGTCCAAGAAGTCAAATGGTTTGACATGAATCTTTCAATAACAAACTTCAGTGCAATTACCTCCTTTCACTATACAATATCTTATTCGGTTTGGAGTACAGAATTAGTGCCAACTCCCTCCTGAAATAATTCTGGCCCGAATACAATAGTACTTGTACTAGGAACCCACTAATCTAGATATGTATCAATTGGAACTATTTCCAATACACAATTGCCTTGGCTAAGGACTTTCGAGTAGTAATTCCTACAAGTGGCCGTGAGATATTCGCCCCTACTATTAGGAGTGGTGAATCCTTTATTGACCCTCTCAACTACTTTTTTTTTACCTCACAATGTACCCGATATCCATCCCATAGGCGGCCCTCGATCGAGCTCCGGAGATTGGAATCAAAGTACAATGCTCAGCAAACAAAGTACCTTGGAGATCTCAAGTCTAAAGATACATGCACATTTGCTATATTGAGATTATATCACTGGCACTAAATAGTTATCCATGTGATTATCTCAAAGTTAGGTCATCCAATGAGCTTGTTCCATTAACAAGCATCCATGTGTTAACTTTGAGTATCTCAGTACTCACGGATATGAAAACCACAGCTTGATCAAATCAGGAAGTCTAACATATGCTAGTCTTAATGCATTAATGATGTCTTGTCTAATTAATACTATGACTAGGGACTATTTAAGTACTAACACCATACAGTGTAATAGGAATCTCATATCATGATCTCTATCAAGATTTTCTTAACATAGTGTTGTACTAGAGACTTTATCGAATAGTTATATTACTTAAAGTAAACAAAAGAATCTGTAAGATAACTAATGCCTTTTATTGAAATAAAATGTGTCATATATAATGTACAAGTAATTGCCTCTAGGGCATAAGACTAACAAACTCGCACTTGTACTAGAGCTAATCATTCATGTATCTAATACTGAATGACTCAACATGACAATAATTTTTCTTTTGGGATATTGCTTTCGTAAGCGGGTCAGCTATGTTCTCATCCGTGGGAACTCTCTCTATCTTTATTTCCTTAACTGCTTCAGAAGCAACTATGTACTCAGCTTCTATCGTAGAGTCGGCAATAGTCTTTTATTTGGTACTTTTCCAACTTATTGCCCCTCCACACAACATAAACACATAGCCGGATTGTAATTTGAAATCATCTTTTTCAAATTAAAAACTAGCATCAGTATACTGATTTATTTTCAAATCACCTTCTCCATATACTAATAACATATCCTTAGTCCTTCGTAAGTACGTAAGGATGTTTTTTACAGCCATCCAATTATCCTCATCAGGGTCGGATTGGTATCTGCTCGTTAAATTGAGAGCACAAGATACGTCGGGCCTAGTACATATCATAGCATACATGATAGATCCAACTGTTGAGGCATATGGAATCTTACTCATGTGATCCCTTTCAACTTGTGTCTTGGGAGACATCGACTTTGAAAGGCTTACACCATGTGACATGGGTGAGAATGCCTTTTTGGATTGATCCATGCTAAACCTCTTTAGCACTTTATCTATGTATGTAGACTGTGAAAGACCAAGCAACATTTTGGATCTATCTCTATAGATCCTTATTCCAAGAATATAGGTTGCTTCTCCAAAGTCTTTCATGAAAAATTGCTTTGACAACTAAATTTTAACCATTTGCAAGATAGGTATATTGTTTTCTATTAGCAATACGTCATCTACATAAAGTAGTAAAAAAATGATTGCACTCCCACTAACCTTCTTGTATACACAAGGCTCATCCATATTTTGAATGAAACCAAACTCTTTGATTATTTCATCAAAATGGATGTTCCAACTCCTAGAAGCTTACTTAAGTCCATAAATAGACCTTTGCAGCTTACACACCTTTGTGCCATCACTGGATGTGAAACCCTCAGGTTATGTCATATACACTTCCTCAGTCAAATTTCCATTTAGGAAAGCTGTTTTCACATCCATTTGCCAAATCTCATAATCATGATGAGCAGTAATGGCTAGGAGTATCCTAATGGATTTTAACATGGCTACTGGCAAGATGGTTTCATCATAGTTAATACCATATTGTTAACAATAACCCTTTGCCACTAGTCGTGCTTTATAGGTAACTAAGTTACCATCCATGTCTGTTTTCTTCTTGAAAACCCACTTGCACCTAATAGGTTTAATTCCTTTGGGTGGATCAACTAAAGTCTATACTTGGTTGTCGTACATGGAATCCATCTCTGACTTCATGGCCTCAAGCCATTTGCCAGATTCTGAACTATTCAGAATATCCCTGTAGGTAGTAGGCTCATTTTCATCTATGAGTAATACGTCATTATGGTCATTAATGAGAAATCCATATCTCTCAGTTTCCACACGTATCCTACTAGATTTACAAGGCTCTTGTGTATTAGAAGGTTCATCTATTCTCTCAATAGACGTGGTGTTAGATTGTTGATCCTCATTTGTTTGGTCTTCATGAACTTCACTAAGTTCAGTCTTACTCAAACTATCCCTCTTGAGCATGTGCTCCTTCTCTAAGAAGTCGACATACTTTGAAACAAACAATTTGTTTTCAGAAGGTAGATAGAAGTAATATCCGAAAGATTCTTTCGAATATCCAACAAACAAACACTTGTTAGACTTACTATCAAGTTTGTCTGACTGTAGCCTTTTGACAGAGGCAAGACAACCCCGTACTCGCAAGTGCGATAACTTTTGTCTCTTACCAAAGAACATCTCAAATGGGGTAGTATCAACCGATTTTGTCGGAATTCTATTTAGTATATAAACATAAGTTTCTAGAGCATACCCCCAAAATAATTTTGGTAGGTCTGTAGAAGCAATCATAGTCCGTACCATGTCCAGAAGGGTTCGATTCCTTCTCTTAGATACATCATTATGCTGAGGTGTGTGTGGTGGAGTCCATTGAGATAATATCCCATTATCTCTGAGATAACTCAGAAATTCTTGGCTCAAGTATTCTCCTCCTCGATCAGATCTTAAAGTCTTTATACTTTTGCCAAGTTATTTATCTATTTAATTCTTGAAGTATTTGAACCTTTTAAAGGCCTCAAATTTGTATTTCATTAAATACAAATACCCTTATCGTGAGAAGTCATCGATAAAGGTTATGAAATAGTTATAACCTCCTCTTGCATTTATTGACATTGGGCCAGATACATCAGAATATATGAGTTTTAATAACTCCTTGGCCTGTTCTCATTTTCCTGGAAAAGGAGTTTTAGTCATTTTACCTAGTAAACAAGACTTGCATGTGCCATATGATGCATAATAAAATGACCATAAGTTACCAAGCTTGTGTAACTTAGAAACACGATTTTCGTTTACATGTGCCAAATGACAATGCCATAAGTAAGAGGTGTTACAGCTATCTATTTTAGGTTTCTTATTGTTTATATTGAGAACTAGATTTTCCAAGTCTAGAACATATAAACCATTAACCAAAGTTGTTAAACTATAGTGAATATCATTCAAAGAAAAAGAACTACATTTGTTCTTAAATATTAAATGAAATGCACGTAAGTCTAAACACGCAACTAAGATAATGTTTGTCATTAAAACTAGTACATAATAACCGTTTTGCATTTCTAGAATTAATCCTGAAGGTAGGTTCAGCTCGTATGTCCCCACAACAACTTTTGCCCCATTTGCAGTACGTAGGTCTTCGTCACCTTTCTCTAACCTTCTACTACTCTTTAGTCCTTTCAAGTTAGTGCACAAATGAGATCCACATCCGGTGAGATCCACATCCGGTATCTAATACCCATATCTCATTTCTAAAGGCGGTATTTATCTCAATCATAAACATACCCGGAGTAGAAGTAGAAGTGCTTGTAGGCATCTCGTTCTGCTTCTTGTCCTTAATGGTCTCTAAGTAGGCTTTGCAATTGCGCCTCCAATGGCCCATCTTCTGACATGATGGCATGGGCCCTTGGTAGCTGCATCATTCTTGTTCACATCACCTTTGGGCTTCATGGGAGCCTTATTCTTTTTCTTTTGAACTTTCTTCTTAGAAAAGGAAGATTCTACCATTAAAACTGCATTGGAATCCGTCTTCATGGAGGACTCCGCAGTTTTGAGAAGATTAATCAACTCAGGAATGGTGGACTCAATCTTGTTCATCTGATAGTTAATCACAAATCGGGAGAAACTATTAGGCAAAGACTGTAGAATTAAATCAACACTTAAGTCATGATCCATTGCAAACCCAAGAGATCCAAGCTTCTCTATTAAGCCCAGCACCTTTAGCCTATGAGTGGCCATAGAAGAACCTTTTGCCATTTTGAACGAAACAGTTGCTTTGAGATCTCATATTTCTCAGTTCTGGCTTGGGCATCAAACAACTCTCGAAGATGTAAAATGATCGATTGAGCATCCATATACTTGTGTTGTTTTTGCAACTCAGGAGTCATGGATGCCAACATAATACATGATGCTGTATCACTATCCTCCTTGTGCCTCTTATGGACAGCATGCTCATCAGCATGAGCATCTTAGGCTGATGGTGGTTGATAGGGGCTAAATTAGTCATATTTTTTTTAGTTATTTGAGATTCTTTTGTGATACATTTTATTTAATAACTAGTCATATTCCTTCATATTTGAGATTTTACCCTTGGAAAGGTAGTTTGTTCATTATTACTGATTTTTGGTGTAAAACGAAGTAAAAACGTCACGAAACCGAATAGAGGCGGCGTCGGCTAGGTCACTGGAACCAGCGCCGGCCATGCACTATTTACACAAACTTCGAAGCGATAAAAATTGTCAAAACAGAGTGGAATCGGTGCTAACTCCAAGAGCCAAGGCGGCTCCAGTTGCATGTTGGACTACATTGTGAGAAATTCGAGAAAAAATTGGCAAACAAGTGGAGAACCAGAACACAACCGGTGTCGACTACAAGAGCCAAGGTGGCGCCGGCTGTGCTATGAGAAAAAGGTGGCATTGTGTTTTTTATAAACGGTTTTTGGTAATCTGTGGAGTTTTAGTATCTTCCAACTTCTACTCACCCAAGAACATTACAGCAACAAGTTTAGACACTTCCCAAGCCTAAAAATAGATGGAAAACACAAAGGAAAATGGGAGAATTTATTGATCATCACAGAAAATCACTTAATCAAATGAGGAATTCTTCAATTCAAGGAGAGTTGTGCAAGAAGGTTTTCAAAGGAAGAAGAAGGAGGCTTGTCTATTAGTGCTTTCTTTTACTTTGTTTTCTTTTTCTTGATAATGATATGTTAATTATTTTATTGTAATTCAACGTTGTTTAGATATTCATGATTTTTAGAGTTGTTTGATCTTTTGATTAATTAGTTATTATTCTGGGTATTCAACTACTTGTGCTTATCACGAGATTAGTTGGTTGGTTCTATCTATTGACTTGCTAGACCAAAAGGGGGTGATGGTAGTTTCAATTTATTAATTCCATATTCTATTGGCTATTGACTTGCTGGACCAAAGGGGGTTGATTACTTAGAATTGGTAATTGAAGGTTAATTGATGTCTTCGAAGACCAAGGATTCATTGATTAATTTCATGCTTTGAATTTTCTGAGACCAAGGGAATTTAATTAAGGATTGTGTTTAATGCATCTTTTGGATGAATTAGTTGAGACGGACCAAGTGATTCTAATTTATCTAGAAGATAGTGATTTCATGGATTGACCATCGAAGTGAATCTACTTTAATCCTTCATGATGCCAAGGGAATAATTAGTTATGATAAATGTTGGATACTTTAAGATTATGTTTGTCTAAACAATGGTTTGAGTTACATACTTCTCTATCTTTGACATGTACATATTTTTATTTTATTTTCCTTTTTACTTGTTTTTCACTTTATTAAGTCGATTAAACAATAAAAGAAAGGTTATTAATGTCTACTTGTTCCTTAAGGATCGACACTCGTTTGAACCCTATGCTCAGTTAATGATGAGTACACTTGCTCATATGTGTGATTTGGGTTGAACATTTTAATTTAAACTTGATTGGGAATGTGCTTAGTTGTTGTATGATTTTTATATCCAAATCTGAACACATCAAGTTGTTGACGTTGTTGCCGAGGATTAGGTTATTTTTCTATTTCATCATACAGGTGTTTTTGAAAAAGTTGATTTACATCAAGTTTTTGGCACCGTTGCTGGGGAACAATATCATGAAAGCTTGGATTTTGTTGATTTAACCATGTAAATATGTAAATATGCAAATATGTAAATATGTACAATTGTTCTTTTCGCAAAAAGGTGCTATCTTTTGTATTTTATGTATTTGTGTATACCCTTGTAACCTAACCTACTAACTTTGACTATGTTCTATTAATTAACTTTGTAATCTTGTAATTTTGTGTTGTAATCATGAATTCTGTTATCTAACTTTCGTCTTGTCTTTGCTAGGTGTTAGCCTTGGTACATGATCCAATGACCTGAAGGCGATATAGTAGATTTCGTGTTGTTTCATTTTTTTTTCTTTCTTCATAAATTAAATTACATTATTCATCATTGCTGCATGTTCATTATTTTTATTTTATTTTTCAAAAAAAAAAAGCATTATTGTATTGATGATAGATTGACAAAATTACAAGCTAACATTGATGTTTTTAGTGAGACGTCAGTAAAGCATTTATGAATTCTTTTTTTATTGCCAATGCAAATTCATCTGTTCAGTGGCATAAAGAAGCTTCACAACGATTGGGCAATCAAAGGAAACAATTAGTTAAGATTGTTGAGGAGACTCATGAGTTCTTGCTAGCCCGTATAATTGACCATGAAAAAAAAAAAAAAGAAAGAGAGGCTATGAGGGACAATTGCATGATGTGGCAAGAGAAGAGTTGGATCTTTCAACACTACATCATAAGAAACCCTTTGAGGATGTTGACGAACTCTACCCTTTGCCCCAATTTTAGGAAGGAAAATTAGTTTTTGTAGACCATGCCTTGAAAAGTAAGGATTTCTTGATCTCATATTTAAGAACTCAATTACTAAGTTTAAAGGGGAATTCTAATTATGAACATTCTTTTGAAGGGTTAAAAGGTAATTTCAAGATTGATGCATTCTTTAGAAACTATGTGCACTTATATGTTGACAACAATATTTGTGTGTCTAAAGAAATGTTAGGGAAAGAGGTTTATGTGTTTTGCTTTAGTGAAAAAATTATTTTCATAAACCTTCTAGTTTTCAAAAACCTCTCTCCATTCTACATTCATCATGCCTATCTTCTATTTTGAGCTTTAGTTTTTTTTCAAATGATTTGATGAGGAAGCATGATGAGTGTGAAAAGTTTTTGTTTTATATTTTTTCTTTGAGTCTTTTTCTTTAGTTTGTTTTCTTTTATTTAGGTATGTTTTTATTTTTTTATTATTTTTCTTGTGCTTTTATTTGTGTTTTATTTTATAGGAATAAAGTCCTCTTAGACAAGCCATTTTCTTTACCTCAAGTTTGGATAGCTATTGGAGCATTAATGCACTTGGGCAGTATTACTTAAACTTTCTAACCCCTTATTATTTTTAGTCCATTTGGAGATGCTTCATTGCTCTATTTATTTGGCTATTAAGGACAATGGTCCAATTTAAGTGTGGGGGAGTGGTTTGGTGATATACTTTGTCCAAGTTTTTATCAATTTTATTTTGAACACAAAGTTTGGAAAATTGGAGCTACTCCGTCATGGATGTATTTTCTTTCTTATCTTTTCCCCTTTATTTTTGGTCTCATGGCATTGCTTCTTCTTGGTTCTATTTATTTGGCCATTGATGACAATGTCTAGTATAAGTGTGGGGGAGTGATTCGATTGAAAATTCTTCTACGTATCATTCTGTTTTACTTTATCCTTCTTGTGAGCAAAAACTTTCAAATTTTTTTTTTTGATTTTCTTTGAGATTTCAAGCTGTAATTTTAATGCATGTCTTTTTGATAGATTATAGAGCATATGTTCTATATCATTTATGGCTTATGCATGACTTTTTGTTAGTGTTGTGCTCTAGAGGCAATCACTTGTACCATGTATATTGTATATTAAATTAATAAGAGGCATTCTTTATCTTTTAGTTTGATTGTTATATCTAAATATGTGTACAAACCGTTAGATAAAGTCCCTAGTACAACACAGTGTTAAGGAAATCATTATAGAGATCATGATGTGAGATTCCTACTACACTATGCAGTGTTTGTACTTAAATAATCCCCAGTCATAGTATTAATAAGATGGGACATTATTAATACGCCAAGACTGGCACATGTTATATCTCTTGATTGGATCAAGCGGTGGTTCTCATATCCGTGAGTATTGGGATACTCAGGATTAACGTGTGGATGCTTGTTTTGGAACAAGTTCATTGGATGACCTAGCTACGAGATAATCACTTGTTTAACTATTTAGTGCCAGTGATAGAATCTCATTATAGCAATTGTGCAAGTATCCTTAGACTTGAGATCTCCAAGGTACTTTGTTTAACGAGTGTTGTACTTTGATTGTAATCTTTGGAGTCTTATCTAGGACTGCCTATGGGATGGACATTGGGTACAACGTAAAGTAAACGAAAGTAGTTGAGAAAGTCAAAAAAGGATTCACCACTCCTAATAGTAGGAGAGTATATCTCAAGGCCACTTGTAGAAATCATTACTCATGAAGTCCTTGGCCAAGGCGACTATGTGATGGAAATGGTTCCAATTGATACACATATCGAGTAATGGATTTCTTGAACAAGTACTAAAATATTCGGGCCAGAATTAATAATATTCTAGAGGGAGTTGGCACTAATTCCTTGCTCTAGACCGAATGAGATATTGTATGGTGAAAGGAGTTTATTGCATTGATAATTTGCTATTGAAAGGTTCATGTCAAGCCACTTGACTTTTTGGACTTTTGGGTGGTCAAGAGTCATTGCTAGATGTCGCTCTTGATATGCTAAATATGGATTCATTAATTAGAGAATTAATAAATTTAATCCTTTATTTTATGAAGGATTATTAATTCTAATATTGTTAGAATTAATTCATATTATGCTACCAATAAGACCAGGAAACCTAATGGGTCACACATAATAAAGGTTTGAATGCTCAAATATATTATTTGATAATATTGTGGGGTTAATTAAGAGAAGGGAATATATTTATAGGTGAATTATAAGTTTGTTATAATTCATGGGATCTAATTGTAATTAAGTAAACTTCAAGGACCAATTTGTTGACAATTGGACGTTGAAGGATTAAGTTGTAATTTATGATAATAATAAATCTATAAATATAAGGAAACGGTTTTCTTAGGGTAAGAGACACAGACTATTCACGCAATAACAGAGAAACCGTTTCTCTGCCTCTCTCTTGATCAAACCCTAGCCGTCTCTCTCTTACTAATCAAAACCCTAGCCTCCTAAATTCTACTAGCATAGAATTGTGAGATTGTGAACGTTCGACCTTGTGTGGATTATCATTAGAGGGAGTTCTTTCTTGGACTTCAGTTGAGCTGATGTGAACCGGTTTTGTGATCTGGATCGCGTCTCCGTTCTTGGAACAAAAAAAAAAAAAATTAAATTTCGGCTTCAAGAGGTAATAAGCGTGATCTTCTCTTTTTCCCGTTTCTACTGCAAACCCGTGATCCATGGCTTGGATTTCTTGCTATTTTCCGTTGCGTTTAATCTGTTTAATTAATTTAGAAATCCTACACTTTTTGCATGCACTTAGACGAAGTAGTTCTTGATCAAATGCTTTGCATTATTTTTAAACCTGTTTTTCTACTAAAATTCATGAAGCATTCTAGAACATACTTAAATACTTCTCGAGGTGAAATAAGAAAGATAATCATGATTTAACTTAGGGATGACGGTAATAGGCCTTCTTTGGATAGTTTGAGCTTTTCAAGCCTACCTATTTTTTATATTATCCCTAGTGCCTATTTTGAGCCTAAATTGTTGATTTCTTTCTTTAAAACCCGTTATCATACTTTGTCCATTACTTATTTCTGAGAGTTTGAATAATTTTTCAAATCTTTATGCTCTTGATGGATAAAAGTATATGTAGGAGCATGCGAGGAAGAATAATTGGAAAAAGATCATGACTCGTTACTTTTAGTCATGTATGAATAGTGTGTTGCGCTGGAGAAAGAAAAGAAAGAGAAAAGAGAGAGTGAACAGAGCAGTACCGGTGCTGGTACGTTTATTTTAAAAAACCTGGAAGTCACAAACAGAGTAGAACCGGCGCCGGTTTGGAAGCAGGCGCCGGCGCCAGCTCTGTTCTGGTTTTAAAAAATTTTTCCTTTTCAAAACCGATTTTTGGACATCGCGAACAGAATGGAACCGGCACCGGCTTGGAGGCCGGAGTCGGCGTCGCCTGTGTTCTAAAACAATGGCAGCGCTTTTTCAAAAAATTCCAGAAACAATTTCTGGTGTTTTCTTCTTCTGCAAATTTTTAGTGAGAATAATTCTCAGTAGTATTTTCTATTTTGAAGCTCTAAACAGCAACCAATTTCTTAGTTTAAACAAAATCAAAATTAAAAATTAAGATGAAACGGAGGGCAACATCCATATTGCAAGAAAACGTTTTTCCTGTAGAAATTTTTAGCACCAAAGAAAGCATCTTTTCGAAATACGTTGTGACTTTTACACAATCATATTGTACTACGGACCCAATCCAAAATGATCAAAATGATTTCGACTCGACTAAAATCGATTTTCACAGTAAACAAAGACAAACACAAAAACAGTTTTTCATGCCAAAACAATGTCCGTAGACCACACATAGCATATCTCTGATACCACTGTTGGGTATCTCAGGCTCGTATCGTGTACGACGGAGCGAAAAATAAAATGAGATACTATCCCAGGACCCGTCTATGTGTGGAAAACAAGACATAAAGACAATAAAGATAGTAACTTTACCTTTGGGTGATCGTCTGAAGAATAAAAATTTCTTCTTCAAGTTGAGGTGCGATCCAGCAACCCTCGTGATCAACCTCCACATAAGTTGAACGTCTAACCACTACAATCATAATGTGTGATTATCTTTAATAGTAATCCACATAGAAGGTACACTCAAGAACCAGAATTTCCTGTGCTGGCAGAAAAAGATGGCGGCTAGGGTTCTTTGATCAAGATCAAATTGAGAGAGAAGAGAGAATGTTCGTAGCTGTTGTTTTGTGTGTTGTTCAGCTAGGGTTTTTCGTGTGTTACATATACTATATATTACACGAAATTTCCCTCTCAAAACTGAGAATTCTAATCCTATTAGAATTCCCTAATTGTAATTGGAAACATCAAGTTCTCACAATTATAATTTGGACTACAAATTATAACTAATTATAATTTTCCACAACAACTTCTCTTTCTCCCAATCAACCCCACTATGTTATCAAATAACATCTTGAGTATATAATCCTCTATTGTGTGTGACCTATTAGGTTTCCTAGTCAATTGGTAGCGAACATGAATTAATCCAAACGTCTTTGAGATTAATAATCCAGAATTAATTAGAATTAACCCTATTAATTCTAAACAGGATTGGTTTATTAATTCATCAATTAATAAACCCATTTTCCTAGATCATGAGCTGTATCTAGCAACACATCATGACCACCCAAGAGTCTAGGATGTCAAGTGGCTTGACATGAACCCTTTAATAACAAACTTCAGTGCAACTGACTGCTTTCACCATACAATATCTCATTCGGTTTGGAGTATAGAATAAGTACCAACTCCTTCCAGAAATAATTCTAGACCGAATACAATAGTACTTGTACCAGGAACCCACAACTCTATATGTGTATCAATTGGAACTATTTCCAATACACAATTGCCTTGGCTAAGGACTTTCGAGTAGTAATTCCTACAAGTGGCAGTGAGATATTCGCCCCTACTATTAGGAGTGGTGAATCCTTTATTGACCTTCTCAACTACTTTTTTTTTACCTCACAATGTACCCGATATCCATCCCATAGGCGGCCCTCGATCGAGCTCCGGAGATTAGAATCAAAGTACAATGCTCAGCAAACAAAGTACATTGGAGATCTCAAGTCTAAGGATACTTGCACATTTGCTATATTGAGATTATATCACTGGCACTAAATAGTTATCCATGTGAACTTGTTCCATTAACAAGCACCATGTGTTAACTTTGAATATCTCAATAATCACAGATACGAAAACCACCGCCTGATCAAATCAGGAAGTCTAACGCATGCTAGTCTTAACGCATTAATAATGTCCTGTCTCACTAATACTATGACTAGGGACTATTTATGTACTAACACCATACAGTGTAGTAGGAATCTCATATCATGATTTCTATCATAATTTCCCTAACACAGTGTTGTACTAGGGACTTTATTGAACAGTTATATTACTTAAAAGTAAACAAAAGAAACTATAAGATAAATAATTCTTGTTATCAAAATAAAATGTGTCATATATAATGTACAAATAATTGCCTCTAGAGCACAACACTAACACTCTTCGTATTTAGTGGGATCTTGTTTCTGATGATTAGAGAGTAGATTATAGATCTCTCCAGTCCACTTTTCTAGAACTCTTGTGACCTTCCTGCAATGACGAGGCTCAGTTTATATAGGAACATCTGGTAGTGTTCCTCCTGGTTCCTCAATCGGGGTGTTAGAAGTACCTGAAGTTGAATCAGTGACCAACTTATCTTCTAACTCTATTCTGTTTGAACCTGTGGTGGATATAACTTGTTCATTCTCTAAGTATCTCACATTAGTACTAACAAATACTTTTTGCTCTTGCGAATGATAGAAAAATCCACCTCTCGTTCCTTTTGGATATCCAACAAAGTAGTAAAGCTCTGATCTTGGTTCTTGCTTACTTCCTTTTGTCAGCACATAAGTTGGACAATCCCATATCTTAAGATGGTTCAAACTAGGCTTTTGTTTAGTCCACATCTTATAGGGTATCTTAGGTACTAATTTGGAAGACACTATGTTCAAAATATATGTCGCTGTTTTTAAGGTATACTCCCAAAACGAAATAGGAATAGATGCATGACTCATCATGCTTCTGACAATTTCCTTTAAAGTTATATTTCTTTTCTCAGCTACTCTGTTCTGCTGGGGAGTCTCAGGCACAGTTAACTGAGATACTATGCCATGATGTACTAAGTAATCCTTAAATTCACCGAGGAAGTACTCTCCACCATGATTCGATCTCAAAGTTTTAATTAATTTACCTGTTTAATGCTCCACTTCAACCTTCAACTCCTTGAATTTATCAAAAAAGTCAGACTTGAGCCTCATCAGATAACTATAACCAAAACGAGTGTGATTATCTGTGAAAGTGATGAAGTACTCGTAGCCTTCCCTAGCTGGTGCAGTCATCATACCACAAACATCCGTATGAACTAGTGCTAGTATTTCTATGACTCTATCCACCTTTTTGGTAAAGGACCTTTTGGTCATTTTACCTTTAAGACAAGATTCACACTGAGGCCATTCTTCCAATCTCAAAAAACCTAAAG
This sequence comes from Voacanga thouarsii, assembly GCA_026120185.1. Lineage (NCBI taxonomy): Eukaryota > Viridiplantae > Streptophyta > Magnoliopsida > Gentianales > Apocynaceae > Voacanga > Voacanga thouarsii. The sequence continues at coordinate 114,932 of JANUWF010002030.1, read as the reverse complement.
GCCCATCGTGGATTAGCCTCTGAATCCAATTAGGATTTATATGTCCCAATCATAGATGCCACAAATACGAATCATTTGATATGGCATTTCACTTTTTATTATCATGTTCAATTTGAATATTGTTCACTTGATTTCTAATAGGATATATATAAAAGAGATTTCAATACATGTTTCTTGTATAAATTAAATTACCATCTCTATTAATGGAAATACTAGAATGGAAAGAAATAGAAGATCCTTAATTCATCAATTTGGAAACTGAAATCAAATTCTATTTAAAACAAGAAATATATAAAATATCTTTTAAAATTAACTTCCTATTAGAATAAAAAATAAGCTCAATATCTCCCATTACTTCAACACATATTCTTGCTCCATTGCCTACTTGATGTCCATGCTCACCCTTGCTCAGTCTCCTTATCCTTCTAAACCCCGGCAAAGAGTTATAGATATGGACAGTGGCTCTAGAGTCAACTATCCAGAAAGATGTTGATCCAACCATCAAAATAGACTCTAGATATAGAGCAATACCTAAAGTATACTTGGCTAAGAAGTCTGGACAATCTTTCTTCCAATGCCTCTTCTTACCACACTTGAAGTATTTGCCTTTGGGCTTCTCATTGGGCTTGGCCTAACTAGATGCTTTGGGCTGGGCCCTTGTATTGTTCTAGACCTTCCTCTTTTTAAATTTATTAGGCTTTGCCTTAATTCCAGAAGAAAACCATATCATTTGGCTCTCAGGATCTATCGTTGTGCGTAGGACCTCGACCTCCTCGAAGTAGGTAATCATCTTGAGCAGATGCTCTCGAACTAATGCCCCCTCAGCCATCCTAGTGTTCATAATTGCCATAAGCCCTTCATGCCTTGTTCATGCTTAGATTCAACATGGTATATAATAACAAATCCATGTCATACACAGCGGCCATGTGCTCATGCTTAGATTGAACTATACTTGACATGGAAGCCAACATATAGCACTTAGCCATCTTATCAGCTTTCTTCCATGCATTCTCGACCTCTCTCTCCTAATCAATAGATTCTTCCACAATCTCAGGACAAGGATCCATAAGAACATACTTGTACTCTTCGGCAGTGAGTACTATGTTCAGGTTCCTCTTCCAGTCTACATAATTTGGGCATGTCAACTTATTCTCCTTGAGAATGATTGACAATGGACTGAAACTAGAAATTTTTGAAATATTGTGAAAAAACATTCATTTAGTTTGCAAGAAATAAAAATGCACATTCTTTATATTATTTATTTGATAATAGATAACTCTTAAAACTATTATCAGTAATATAAATTGTTTGGCTCTTAAAAAAGCTAATAGAGCTTCATAGGAAGACTAATAGCATTTTAAGTTAAGTGTATAACTATCACAAATCAAAACTTCTTAAATAGGTAATGGTCTAGAAAAAGTTCCATCGATAGGATAGCCATTGATTCACACCACCTATGGGCAATCTAGTGTTAAAAACCTCAAACGTAGGTTGGTCAATCCTAACAAATACCCTAGCCTTTTAATTTTACTCTTCCATTAGTTCTAGAAACTTGTGGAAATCCATCATATAGGGTGTCATGCTCAGAATAACACGAGGAAATCCACTATCTCTTATGCGAGTCGTGATAGAAGCCATGAGGTAGTTGGAACCCCTCTCCCACTTAATCTTTTATTGAAAATAGAGTTTTAGGCCCATAAACGTTTTCTATAATATAATAGTTTCATTAACTTAAGTAAAAAACTAAAATTCAATATTATTCTCTATGTCAAGGATTAAATCATTTGAGAGAATAAACTATGAATTTATTTTACTATACTAAGTTAATAACCAAGTAAAACTTTATTAAATAACCTTAAGTTTAACATTATTCTTTATATTAAGGATTAAACCCTTTAAGAGAATAAATCATGAACTCTTTTACTTTAAAGTTTCTTAGATTAAAATGTTTTATCAAAAACCGCTCTATTTAGTGAAACTTTGGTCTCACAAGAACTTGTGCATTTGATCACAAAAATGAAATAAGCATGATAACAAAAGTAAACTTTTTCATGCTCAAACTATTCATTTATATCTAAGTGACCAAACAATGGATTTATGAATTAAAAATTAATGATCTTGTTTAATCCTAAGGTAGTTCTATCCTTTACTATTCATTTTCATGGAAATTATTCATCCATAGATAAATAAAATTATTGTAGAAAATTAACCTCATATAATGGTGTCAGAACATGATTACATCAAGGAAAAATTAAGGTACAGAACTTCAGCAATGCTCCCCCTTTTCTTGGACAAAATTGTGCGCATCCTCCTCTGGACGGAGTGGACCTGGTTCCTAGTCCATTGGGCCCTCCTGGCGTAGGGTCTGCTCTATTTCTCCAAAACCTTTGACTGGGCAGAGTGGACTTGGCACCTGATTTAATCAGGCCACCTGATGCCGGGTTCGTTCTAGAGTTCACCAATTTCGGAAAAATTCTACTTTTTAGCCATTTTTCTTTCCTCAACAATTCCAGCAATCACGTTCTTCAGTCTCCAAAATTTACAGGTTAAAAGAAATGTAAAACTAGGAATAAAAGCATGCTTTTACAAGCTCCTATGCCTCTAACCATGAGACGTACAACGAATTTACTTAAACTCAAAAAAGCGATGGGAAAACCATTAGAATATATGATTCTATGCCTCTAATCGCGAGGTGTACATGAACTCTAGAAACCAATGTATAAGGGATCACATAAAATCAGAAAAGATTTATTTTGAATAGTATCGGAACCATCTTTTCCATTTTTTAACCCTAGTGCATGCTTCTAGAAGAAAACCGTGGCTCTGGTATCACTTGAACTATCAAAACGGAAAGCATCAAAGAAAGCGCAGTAGAAAATTTTTCAGTTTTCCGAACCACATCGAGGAGAGAGTACTTACTTTTCTTTATTGGTCACGGATTAACCAACGAGGGGCCGAGTTGCACTGGAAGTTGCGTTGGAAGGGTAGAAGGAGGCGGCTGCGGTTCGACCGGTATTCTCGCCAATCTTCTACTTGTATGCATGAAGTGTCTCCAAACTTTCTCTTTTCGTCTTCCAGAGTATGACTCTACCTTACTCTTGGGTTAGCTTGGTGAAAGCTCCTTTTTTAGATAATCAAGATACTCTCCAAGAGAAAAAAGAAGAGAAGAACGTGAAAGAGGAAAACTACAAGAGGAGGCGCCACTCTCATTCACTCACCAGAACAATGTCTGTTTTTTTTCCTTACATATTTTGGCCAGCCCTAGGGCTTCCAAAGCCCTAATGGCCAAAATCACCAAGCCCAATTAGGCTAGGTGTTGTGCCGAAAAAAACAGCACAAGACTGGTCAAATCCTCTTAATTAATTAATTATCTTTTCTGGGCTTCATTAAATACCCAAGACTAATTAATTAATTCTAATTAGACTCTTAATATATGTTAACATATAACAGCCTAATTAATTAATTTATTCTAACCCAATTCTCTTAATTAATTAATTTTCTTTTTTGGGCCGTATTAAAACTCAAGACTAATTAATTAATTCTAATTGGATTCTTAGAATAAATTTTATTTCTCTTCCAAATAATTATCCATTAAGCCCATATTGTGTTTAAATAACACCAATATAACTTGAGCTATTCCGGGGACTAAGAGATATATTATTCATGGCTACAAAAATGCTCTTACTATTAAATAGCCGCATTTTATCATTTTAAATATATTCAATTATCACCCTATAAAAATATTGACCCCAAGAATAATATTGCTTAAAACTATATCGCTGACCTATAGGTGAAATAATGAAAATACCCCTCTATGTAACATCTATTAATGAAACAGGATAAATGTACTCACACCCATTTCAAAGACATCTACCATCCTTAGATCTCTAGTCCGATAATCCTTGATTCACTTGAATGAACTTGCTTACCATTGAAAGCTACCCAAAAGCACACACTCTAGAGTCACGTTCCTAAAGCCCTGGATTATTAGATTATCCTGGACAATTACAAGAGGGTGATTTAACTTCACAAAGTGAAGCATAGAAACTTTGTTGCAGGAGTCCGTCTTAACTAACTAGAGTAATACACCAAACGTACAAGGTTATTGATATCACAAAAGAAATCTCACCTAACATACATCCAAGTACAAGACCCTAGCTTCACTAGACCACCAACTCATACTCAAGTATGAAGGTATCCATCCACACTATAGCAGTAATAGTTTGGTCTCTACAATTATAGTACTTTAAAAGAGACCACTACTATAAGTCTAATTCTACGTATTCGAAATATACTTATGCCAGTGATGTGAGTGAACTACTCACTGATTCAAGGTAAACCATTCCTTATTGGAATTCTGTTAGTGTTGTGTTCTAGAGGCAATCACTTGTACCATGTATATTGCATATTAAATTAATAAGAGGCATTCTTTATCTTTTAGTTTGATTGTTATATCTAAATATGTGTACAAACCGTTAGATAAGGTCCCTAGTACAACACAGTGTTAAGGAAATCATGATGTGAGATTCCTACTACACTATGCAGTGTTTGTACTTAAATAATCCCCAGTCATAGTATTAATAAGATAGGACATTATTAATACGCCAAGACTGGCACATGTTATATCTCTTGATTGGATCAAGCAGTGGTTCTCATATCCGTGAGTATTGGAATACTCAGGATTAACGTGTGGATGCTTGTTTTGGAACAAGTTCATTGAATGACCTAGCTATGAGATAATTACTTGGATAACTATTTAGTGCTAGTGATAGAATCTCATTATAGCAAGTGTGCAAGTATCCTTAGACTTGAGATCTCCAAGGTACTTTGTTTAACGAGTGTTGTACTTTGATTATAATCTTTGGTGTCTTATCTAGGACTGCTTATGGGATGTATATTGGGTACAACGTAAAGTAAACGAAAGTAGTTGAGAAAGTCAATAAAGGATTCACCACTCTTAATAGTAGGAGAGTATATCTCAAGGCCACTTGTAGAAATCATTACTCAAGAAGTCCTTGGCGAAGGCGACTATATGATGAAAATGGTTCCAATTGATACACATATCCAGTAATGGATTTCTTGAACAAGTACTAAAATATTCGGGCCAGAATTAATAATATTCTAGAGGGAGTTGGCACTAATTTCATACTCTAGATCGAATGAGATATTGTATGGTGAAAGGAGTTTATTGCATTGATAATTTGCTATTGAAAGGTTCATGTCAAGCCACTTGACTTTCTGGACTTTTGGGTGGTCAAGAGTCATTGCTCGATGTCGCTCTTGATATGCTAAATATGGATTCATTAATTAGAGAATTAATAAATTTAATCCTTTATTTTATGAAGTATTATTAATTCTAATATTGTTAGAATTAATTCATATTATGCTACCAATAAGACCAAGAAACCTAATGGGTCACACATAATAAATGTTTGAATGCTCAAATATATTATTTGATAATATTGTGGGGTTAATTAAGAGAAGGGAATATATTTATAGGTGAATTATAAGTTTGTTATAATTCATGGGATCTAATTGTAATTAAGTAAACTTCAAGGACCAATTTGTTGACAATTGGACGTTGAAGGACTAAGTTGCAATTTACAGTAATTATAAATCTATAAATATAAGGAAACGGTTTCCTTAGGGTAAGAAACACAGACTATTCATGGAATAACAGAGAAATCGTTTCTCTGCCTCTCTCTTGATCAAACCCTAGCCGTCTCTCTCTTATTAATCAAAACCCTAGCCTCCTAAATTCTACTAGCATAGAATTGTGAGATCGTGAGCGTTCGACCTTGTGTGGATTATCATTAGAGGGAGTTCTTTCTTGGACTTTAGTTGAGTTGCTGTGAACCGGTTTTGTGATCTGGATCGCGCCTGCATTCTTGGAACAAGAAAAATTTAAATTCTGGCTTCAAGAGGTAATAAGCGTGATCTTCTCTTTTTCCCGTTTCTACTGCAAACCCGTGATCCATGGCTTGGATTTCTTGCTATTTTTCGCTGCGTTTAATCTGTTTAATTAATTTAGAAATCCTACAAATTCATGACATAATAATCTTACCTTGACGAAATGCCCAGTTCCATCAACTAATTAAGAGTTCAATTTTACTTGTATGACAAGTACCGATGGTCTATACCTTACTGTGAAGAACAACCCAACACATAGACCATTACTTGACATACTTGGACCTTTAAATGTGTAATAATATAAGAAATAAACTAAATTGAATGAATAAATATTTTATTGCAATATATTTACACAGAATACATAGTCTTTGAGGATATACTTTCCAACAGTGGTAAGGATGCATGGACTCCTAAAGACTATTGTGTTTGATAGGGACACTAAATTTCTTAGCCATTTTTTGAGGGTCGTATAGAATAAACTTGGTAATAATCTTTTGTTTTCCACATCTTGTCCCTCCCAAATGGATGGGCAAATAGAGGTGGTCAACTGGACACTCACCCAACTGTTGATGACCATTATCAAGAAAAACTTGAAGAATTGGGAAAAGTGCTTGTCACACATTGAGTTTGCTTACAACTGGGTTATCCATTCTTCTATTTCTTATTCTCCTTTTGAAGTTGTATATGGTTTGAATCCTCTAATGCCTTTGGACTTAGTTCCTTTGCCTGTAGGAGAACGCATGAATCTTGACGGAGCTAAAAAAGTAGAATTAGTGAAGGAACTCCATGTAAAAGTAAAGGTAGCCATCGCAAAGCAAAATGAAGATATTGCCCTTAAGCACAACCAAGGAAGGAAACATATTTCATTTGAGCTCGGTGATTGGGTTTGGGTGCACCTTCGTAAGGAGAGATTTCCTACTCAAAGGAAGAGCAAGTTGGACCCAAGAGGCGATGGACCTTTCCAAGTCAATGGCAAGTTGGAGATAATACCTATAAGATCAATTTACTCGATGAGTATAAAGTCAGTGCGATATTTAACATTAGTGACTTAACTCCTTTTGATGTAGGTGTTGATTCGTGGAAGAATCAACTTCAAGAAGGGGAAAATAATAGGAATCAAGCTAGCTAAGTTGCTCAATCTCAAGAAGGGGGAGCGTTAATGTAAGGGCCAATGACAAGATCAAGGACCAAGAGACTTCAAGGCGATATCCAATTGCTCCTACAACCATACTTGAAGATGGAAGAGATTTGGAAGAGTGATGAAGGCCACCATGAACTCAATTTGATGAGCATCCAAGTAGAATCCCAACAACAGCCCATGCCTGCACCAAACGAGGGAGCAAAGTGTTGGATATCTCAGTCTCGTATCGTATACGGCGCAGCGAAAAATAAAATGTGAAACCTCAGTCGAAACCAACCTTAGAGTAAGGGGGTTGGGATGCATATCATATTTTATTTCATGGTTAAATATATTCTCATATGAATTTTTATGTGTTCTGGATTCGAGTTTTATTGCCTTGAAGTCTTGTTGGTGAGTATTGTGTGAGAGGGGCAAAATAGTAATTGTTGCCCGAGGTGAAAATAGGGAGATAGCTTGTGGAATGAATAGGAAATAATTTTTCTAGTAGAAATAGCAACAATAGTTGTTGTGTTTTAGTGGTTAGAGCCTTGGAATTGATTTTTGAGGTCTTGGGTTCAAAGTCCATCATAGAAGCTTTAGCTTGAGTAAATTTTATTTTGCTTGGGAAAGGATGGTTTCGGCCTTAAGGGCCTAGATTAATGTGGTGATGATGTTCTAGGAGAGACATGATAGAAGTAACCTCATTCCACTCCTTTTACTCTTCTCGAAATTCTTGAAGGAAATTCATTCTTCCTTGTTCTTTAATTTTTCTCAATGCTCAACTCAATAGTTTGATCAAGGTGTTCTAGCCTTTTTCTTTCCAGAAAATTCAGTAAAGTGCTGAGGCATTTTAGGATCAAAATGTCTTGGTAAAAGACTCCTTATGGTCTGAAAAATATGGAAGAGTTGTGAGGAATTCCAAGAGGAAAAATCCCTCTAGTAAGCTTGCTGAAATTTTCGTCTAGCTTAGTTCATCTTTCTTCATAGAATGAGCTGGAATTTTCCAGCTTGTTGTACTTTCAAAGGGTTGAAATTTTTAGCTAAAATTCCCTCCTAAATGCTACCAGAAAAATGGTCTTCAGGATCAGTTTGAAACCTGAAAATTTTTGTCCAATTTCGGACTGCTCAAGCTGGAGCAAAACAGGAAAAATTCCTATACGAAAATCAACTTTAAGAGCTCCAAACCAAGCTGTTTTCTCCCAGATTTTGTGCAGCACCTTAGCCATGTTTTTCCTCCATAAAGAAGGCCTGAAACCAGCCTTGAATACCCCTAAAACCCCCCTTCCAGCTTGCTGCAAAATGGATGGAAGTGGCAGACGAAAATCTGCCTGAAAATTCACTGTGCAACGAAAATTCTGTGCAGATTTTTGTCCAGCTTGTTTCCTATCTCTCTTCCAGCTAAAACACCAACCTTAATCTGTCAAAACCTTCCTTAAACCTCCATCAACAGAGCTCCATTGATCCCCTTGAAATTCTGCACGAAATTCCATTAATGGCTGCCAAAAATCTCTCAAACAAATCCCTGCAATTTAGCTTGATTGGTTTCCAAAATTTCAGCCATCTTATTTAGTAACCTTCCATAATATTTTGCTCAATGGACCATACTTCTTCTTCATCATTGTACACCCTACTTTCGGCCACCATAAGCCTCCATAAGTTAGCATTAATCCCATGAAATTCTGCTCAAACAATCAGCCATGACAGACTTCAAAGCTGTCCAAGCAATCAAGATATTCTTAGGATATTTACTTTCCAAATTCACTTCCTAAAAATATTATACCAAGATTGTAACAACTAACCTTTCCTTTTCCCTTCCAAATCACTGAAACAACTCCCTAAACCCTACTAAAAATTGGCCAGCCCCTCTCTCACAGAAAATTCGGCAACTGCAAATCCTTTCTCTCTCTCTCTCGCGATTTTCAGCAACCTCAAGAACAAACACACACTACACCAAGAACACCTACTTCTTCTCTACACCTAATACCCCTCCAAACCATCTAAAATCCACTCAAAAACTTCCAGATTTCATCTATTCATTGTTGTGAGTCCATCCGTACCATTTTTAACATCAAACTCCACAAATCATCTTGCTACTTCGGATCAAAACCAGAAATTTCTATTAAGGTCAAGAACACCTTCAAGGTAAATTTATTCTAACAACTTCATCTTCTCCAATCTTGATCTCTAATGAGAACCTATGCGAATAAACATACTAATGATTTCTTTTTCTCTTTCTCTCTCTCTCTCTATCTCTCTCTCTCTCTCTCTCTCTCTCTCTCTCTCTCTCTCTCGTGGCCGAAAATTCCCCTCTCTTAGCCAAATGACTTTTTCTCCCATGAACATGCTTTCGCCATCTCGCATGGACAAAGTTAGACATCTAGGAGTTGAGATCTACTCTAAACTCCTTCAAAGCATTCATCAACCAAGTAAGTCCCTTCAACCTTTCTTTTAAACTCTAGATTCATGTCTCTAGGATGATGATGATAGTAGGTGGATGTCGATAGGATTTAAGTATATATGTATATTGTTGAGATTGAAGCATGAATGTATGTATGAATATGAAGGAGATGGGATTTATGCATGGATGGATTATCTTGGTCGATTGTATGATGATTTGAGGTTTAATGCATGTCTCCATGTCATAGGTAGTATTTGTGATGAAGTATGCTAGAGATTATGTCACCTTTGGTGAATAGGATTTATATTCATGTTGGATTATTGAAGCCATGATCTTATTTATGCTAGTAGGGGTTAGATCATATTTTGATAAATTGAGATCTATGCTTGTATGCATGATTTGGATGATTTGATGAATTGAAGGGTTGTATATGTTCATGTTTGTGGTTAGCCATAGAAATATATTCATGATCTAGTTGTCCCTAAGCTAATCTTTATTTCATTAATAAAATATTTAATAATATGAGTTTTCTAGTAAAATTTTGAAAACCATGGGAAAATGTGGATTTGGTCTTTTATATAAAATAGTGATATTCTAGTCAAATAAATAATAGTTTTTGCTGGAAATATATATATATATATATATAATTTAAAATGATAAAATCAATTAAAGCCTTTTATGGAAATAATTATAATTAATAAAATATTTATTACTAAAAATTTAACTATTATCTTTTAATCAAAACCCATTAAGGATTTGCTTATTATTTTTCAAGCAAGACTCATTAAATTTATTTTCAAAAAATTTTAGCTATCAATTATTTTCTAACAACTAAATTATTAATAAATCATTATTTTACCTAATACTACCTTGGACCCTTTTCCAAATAAACCATAATTTATTTTTAGCAAGATTTAAACCTTCAACTTTTTGTACCTTTTTCTCAAACTCTAGTTATTTTAATATCAAACTAGATTTATTTTATAAACCCTTTTATTTATTATCGAGCCTTAAAGCTTGGGACACTAGGGACATGATTGTTGTAAGTTGAGTTAGTTTTATTCGAGAAAGTGAGTCTTTGGCTTGAGTTTGATTGTGGTTTGTATTTACCCTATGTGGGGTTAGGTCAGCTGTTGGAGACCTTTGTTGTGGACAAGGATCAGGTAAGCTTTTGCATAAAACCCGTTTGATGAAAAATGATTTTTTTTTATGGCAAGCTAAATGTAGAGTGCATGGTCACTCATTTCTGTAAAGGTAATTGAGGATTATTTCCATTCTCATTTCAGACAAATAAATTATTTGCAAATCAAGGGGCGATTTTACTGAAAACCTAAAACTCTTTCTAAAGCCAGTTTTGCCCCAGACTTTAGAAAACCGTAATTGCCATTTTCAAGTGGAACTGTGTTTTGTTCATTTTCTCCCCAAGTGGGATATGTTACGTTGAGTACTCAACAGGGGTAGGCTAGTAGTACTAGTTTTGAATAGCAAGAGTGAGTCTTTTGGCAGGAGGCCACCTCCAGAAGATAAGCTCAACTTAGAGAAACGTCAGTACTACTTAGTCAGGCCGGTCCGAGCTAGCAGTTTGTTTTATTTCAGTCAAGTGACTGTGTTTGGCCGGAATGGACACACGGTTGTTGTCTGGGTATAGAGAAGGAGGAGTATCTTGCCCGATAGGCCGATCACCTACCTTTTGTCAGTCTGCACAAAGTGTTAGGCATTCTGACCGGTTATGGGGCCCAACGTGTGGTAACCCATAATTCTTTCGAGTGGTTGATCTTATAAATTATGTACGACTAGATAAGCCAAAACGCCACTCTTATTTTTGAACATCATTCATTGTTTGCCAGTATTTCTTTTGTCAGTCTGCACAAAGCGAGGCATTCTGACCATGGTATGGTTATGGGGCCCAACGTGTGGTAACCCATGACCACCTCTATGAGTGGTTGATTTTATTGTGCACTTGTATGGTTTCAAAAAGAGGAAAACACCACTCTTGCTTTTGACTAATGTTTATTGCTTGCCAATATTTCTCTTATAAAGATTTCACACTTTGCATCCACGAACTGTTTTCACTGAACACCCAAAGCACACACAGACTTACTGAGTTTTCTGTCTCATCACCTTTTTACCATGATTTCAGGCCGATCCTGCTGTGGGGATGAGTAGCTAGTGTTATCTGCCTTGGAAGAGAATGCGTCTTTTGATTTTATGTATTGCTTTGGGGAGATAAGAGTGGATAATTATATTTATGGATTTGTTTCCTTTTGGGAATTCGTGGATTTATTCTTGGGTTGTAATTAATCTTAAGTTGAAGTATTATTTTTATTATTTTTATTCCGCTATTTTATTTGTGTGACCTCGTTATAAAGGCCCCTTGTCCTTTGGACGAGGCGACATCCCCGGCCCCGGCGGGCCTAGGTAGCGGGGTGTTACAGGATACCCTCCTAGAACTCGTCTATGTGTAAAAAACAAGACATAAAGAGAGTAAAGGTACCAACTTTTTACCTTTGGGTGATCGTCCAAAGAACAAAATTTCTTCTTCAAGTCGAGGTGCGATCCAGCAATTCTCGTGATCAACCTCCACGTGAGTTGAACGTCTAACCACTATAATCACAGTGTGTGATTATCTCTAACAGTGATCCACACAGAGGATACACTCAAGCAGCAAAATTTCCTGTGCTAGTAGAAAAAGATGGCGGCTAGGGTTCTTTCATCAAAATCAATGAAAGAGTTAGAGAGAAGAGAGAATGTTCGTGGCTGTTGTTTTGTGTGTTGTTCAGCTAGGGTTTTTCGTGAATAACATATACTATATATTACACGAAATTTCCCTCTCAAAACTGAGAATTCTAATCCTATTAGAATTTCCTAATTGTAATTGGAAACATCAAGTTCTCACAATTACAACTTGGACTACAAATTATAACTAATTATAATTTGTCCACAATAACTTCTCTTTCTCTCAATCAACCCCACTATGTTATCAAATAACATCTTGAGTATATAATCCTCTATTGTGTGTGACCTATTCGGTTTCCCAGTCAATTGGTAGCGAACATGAATTAATCCAAACATCTTTGAGATTGATAATCCATACTTAATTAGAATTAATCCTATTAATTCTAATCAAGATTGGTTTATTAATTCATCAATTAATAAACCCATATTCCCAGATCATGAGTGGTATCTAACAACACATTATGACCACCCAAGAGTCCAGGAAGTCAAGTGACTTGACATGAACCATTTAATAACAAACTTCAATGCAATTAACTCCTTTCACCATCTAATATCTCATTTGGTTTGGAGTACGGAAGTAGTGCCAACTCCATCCAGAAATAATTCTGGCCTGAATACAATAGTACTTGTACCAGGAACCCACTACTCTTGATATGTATCAATTGAAACTATTTCCAATACACAATTGCCTTGGCTAAGGACTTTTGAGTAGCAATTCCTACAAGTGGCCGTGAGATATTCACCCCTACTATTAGGAGTGGTGAATCCTTTATTGACCCTCTTAACTACTTTCGTTTACCTCACAATGTACCCAATATCCAACCCATAGGCGGTCCTCGATCGAGCTCTGGAGATTGGAATCAAAGTACAATGCTCAGCAAACAAAGTATCTTGGAGATCTCAAGTCTAAGGATACTTGCACGTTTGCTATTTTGAGATTATATCACTGGCACTAAATAGTTATCCATGTGATTATCTCAAAGCTAGGTCATTCAATGAACTTGTTCCATTAATAAGCATCTATGTGTTAACTTTGAGTATCTCAATGCTCACGAATATCTGAACCACCGCCTGATGAAATCAGGAAGTCTAACACATGTTAGTCTTAATGCATTAATGGTGTTCTGTCACATTAATACTATAACTAGGGACTATTTAAGTAGTAACACTATCCAGTGTGGTAGGAATCTCATATCATGATCTCTATCATGATTTCCATAACCCAGTGTTGTACTAGGGACTTTATCGAATAGTTATATTATTTAAAAGTAAATAAAAGAAACTGGAAGATAAATAATGCATTTTATTAAAATAAAATGTGTTATGTATAATGTACAAGTGATTGCCTCTAGTGTAATACCTCGGATGACCTAAGCCCGCCAGGGCTGGGGATGTCGCCCCGTCCAAAGGACAAGGGGTCTTTATAACTAGGACACAAATAAAATTGCTGAAATAAACAATACTCAAACTAAAAAGAATTTATTAGAACCCAAAATACTTCAAAAGTACATCCATGAAATCCCAAAACAAAAACCATAATTAAGATCATCCACACTCGTCTCCCCAAAGCAGTACATAAAATAAAAAAAACACATTCTCTTCCAAGGTAGCTACTCACCCACAACAGGATCAACCTGAAATCATGATAAAAGGTGGTGAGACAGAAATCTCAGTAAGTCTGTGCGTGCTTTGGGTGTTTAGCAGAAACATTTCGTGGATGCAAAGTGTGAAATCTTTATAAGAGAAATATTGGCAAGCAATAAACATTAGTCAAAAGCAAGAGTGGCGTTTTGGCTTTTCTAGCCATACACAAGTAATGAAATCAACCACTCGAAAGAAAGGGATATGGGTTACCACACGTTGGGCCCCATAACCAGTCAGAATGCCTAACACTTTATGCAGACTGACAAAAGTAGGTGATCGGCCTACTGGGTAAGATACTCCTCCTTCTCTATACCCAAACAATCGCCGGGTGTCTATTCCGGCAAAATCACAGTCACTTGACTGAAACAAAATAAACTGCTAGCTCGGACCGGCACGACTCACTGAAACTGGCATCTTATCCAGGAAGGCCTCACCCCTCAGAGGTGGCCACCTACTGAGTGACTTACCCTAACCCTTCAAAGACTAGTCCTAGTAGTCCACCCTTATTGAGTACTCAACGACATTCCCCACTTAGGATAAAATGAACAAAGCATTGTTCTTCATGAAAATAACAATTTGAGGGTTTGCAAAGCTTTGGGAGAAATTAGTTTTAGAAAGAGTTTCGAGTTTGGAAAAATCTGCTTAAAGACTTTTAAATAATTTAAGCGTTGGAATTAATGATGAATTCAATCCTCAATTGCTTTCAAATAACCGAGTGTCCTTGCACTTCACATTTGGCTTGCTATAAGGAAATCATTTCACATCATTCAGGTTTTATGCAGGAGCTTACCTGATTCTCGCTCACAACAACAAGGTCTCGGACAGATGACCTAACCCCACATGGGCAAATACAAATCTTAATCAGATTCGAGCCACAATCCACTTTCTCAATTTTAAATCAACTCAATTCACTACTACCATGATCCTAGTGTCCCAAGCTTTAAGGCAAAACAATAATTGAATAGGTTTATAAGCTCAGTTTAATTTGTTATTTAAAATAATTAATGGATTAGGAAATAAATTCTATTAAGTTGAAAGTTCAACTCTTGTTAAGGAAAATTTAGAGTTTATTTGATCAAGAGCCATAAGTGGTACTAGGTAAAATAGTGATTTAATGATAGCTTAGTTGTTAGAAAATAATTGATAGCTAAAACTAGTTAAGATTAAATTTAATAAGTCTTTCTTGGAAAATAATAAGTAAATCCTTAAGGGTCTTGATCTTGTAAATACTTTATTAAGTATAAATCTTTTTCATAAGGGCTTTAATTAATTTCCTTTATTTTAAATAATATTTATTTATTTTATTTTCTAAAAAAATCATTATTTATTTGACTAAAATACCCTTTACATATATTATAATTCCAAATCTACCATTCCTAGGGTTTTCGAAATTCTTTAGCAAAAATTATTAGTAAATATTTTACTCATGAAATAAAATTTACTTAGGGACAACTAGATCATGATCAAGATTCCATGGTCAACCATAATCAATAACATACTCAATCCTTCAATTCATCAAATCATCCAAGTCTTGCACATAGGCATAGATCTAAATTTATTATTACATGATTTAACCTCTACTAGCATAAACATGATCATGGCTTCAAAATCTAATCATGCACATAAATCCTATTCACCCATGGTGACATAATCTCTAGCATGCTTCATCACAAATACTACCTATGACATGCATCAAATCTCAACTCATCATTAAATCCACTAATATAATCCTTCCATGCATAAATCTCATCTCCTTCACAATCATACATATACTCATGCTTCAATCAACAACATCACATACACAAACCCATCGCCATTCATCAACCTAGAGACATGATTCTAAATTTTAAAAAAGAGGATTGAAGGTACTTACTTGATTGATGAATGACTTGAAGGAGTTTAGAGAAGATCTCAACTCCTAGATGGCTAATCTTGTTCAAGAAGGGTGGCGAAAGCATGGCCATGGAGGAAGAGACCATTCGGCCAAGAGAGAGAATTTCGGTCCATGAGAGGGAGAGAGAGAGAGAGAGAGAGAGAGAGAGAGAGAGAGAGAGAGAGAGAGAGAGAGAGAGAGAGAGAGAAGAGATCATTAGCATGCTTATTCATATAGGTTTTCATTAGAGATTAAGTTTGAAGAGGATGAAGTTGTTAGAATAAGTTTACCTTGAAGATGTTCTTGTTCTTCACAGAAATTTCTCCTTTTTGATCCAAAGTAGCAAAATGTTTGGAGGAGTTTGATGTTAATATTGGTGTTGATGGATGCACAGCAAGGAGTAGATCAAATCTGGAGATTTTTGTGAGGGTTTGAAGTGGTTTGGAGGGGTATTAGGTGTGGAGAAGGAGTATGTGTTCTTGGTGTAGTGTGTGTGTGTGTTCTTGTTGCTTGAAGAAAATCGAGAGAGAGAGAAGAAGAAGCTGCCGATTTTCTGAGGAATTGGGGCTGCCGAAATTCTGTAGGGTTTAGGGAGTGATTTCTCTGATTTGGAAGGGAAAGGAAAGGTTAGTTGTTACAATCCTTGAAGAATATTTTTAGGAAGAGAATTTGGAAACTAGATATTCTAGGAATATCTTGATTTTTCTGGACAGCTTGAAGTCTCCTATGGCCGACTGGATTGTGCAGCTTTTCTGGGGAATTAAAGATGGTTAAAGGAGGCTTGTGATGGCTGAAACTAAGGTGCACAATGGTGGAGAATATGTCTGATCAATTGAGCAAAATTTTATGGAAAGTTGTTAAACAAGATGGCTGAAATTTTGGAAAGTAATCAAGCTAAATTGCAGGGATTTGGTTGAGGGATTTTCGGTCAGCCATGGAGGGAATTTCGTGCAGAAGCTTTAGGGAACAATGGAGCTCTGTTTATGGAGGTTTAAGATAGGTTTTTACAGAAGTAGGTTGGGGTTTTCGGTTGGAACAAAATAGGAAACAAGCTGGACAAAAATTTGCACAGAATTTCGCTGAACAAAAGTTTTCTGGCAGAATTTTCATCTGCCATTTCCAGCAGATTTGCAGCGAGTTTTGAAGGGGATTTCAGGGGTATTCAAGGCTGGTTTCCAGCCTTCTTGATGGAGGAAAAACATGGCTAAGGTGCTGCACAAAATCTGGGAGAAAACAGCTTGGTTTGGAGCTCACAAAGCTGATTTTCGTATAGGAATTTTTCCTGCTTTGCTCCAGCTTGTGCAGTCCGAATTTGGGCAAAAACTTTCAGGTTTCAAACTGATCCTAAAGATCATTTTTCTGGTAGCATTTGGGAGGGAATGTGAGCTAGAATTTTCGTCCTTTTGAAGGTACAACAAGCTGGAAAATTTTAGCTCATTCCATGAAGGTAGATGAACTAAGTTAGAGGAAAAATTTCAGCAAGCTTTCAAGAGGGATTTTCCTCTTGAATTTTCCCACAAATCATTTACATTTTCCAAACCATGAGAAGCCTTTTACTAGGACATTTTGATCCTAAAAGACCTTAGTCCTCTACTGAATTTTCTGGAAAGGAAAAGGATAGAACACCTTGATCAAGCTAAGGAGTTGGAAATTAAGAAAAACTAAAGATCAAGGGAGAATGAATTCCCTTTAGGCATTTCGCGGAGAACAAAAGAGTGAAGTGAGAATTCTCCTAACATGTCTCTCCTAGGACATCATCATCACATTGATCTAGGCCCTCCTGGCCGAAACCATCCTTTACCAAGCAAAATAAAATTTACTCAAGCTAAAGCTTCTATGATGGACTTTGAACCTTAGACCTCAAGAATTAATTCCAAGGCTCTAACCACTAAACCACAACAACTCTTGTTGCTATTTCTACTAGAAAAATTATTTCCTAGTCAATCCACAAGCTATCTCCATATTTTCACCTCGGGCAAAAATTACCATTTTGCCCCTCTCACACATCACTCACCAACAAGACTTCAAGATAATAAAAATCAAATTCAAAGCACATAGAAATCATATGAAAACATATTTAATCATGAAATAAAGCATGATATGCATCCCAACCCCCTTACTCTACGTTTGGTCTTGACTGGGGTTGCACATCTAGGGTACAACACTAACACACTACCACTTGCGCTAGAGCCAATCATTCATGTATCTAATACCGAATGACTCAATATGACAATCATGTTTCTTTTGGGATAGTGCTTTCGTAAGTGGGTCAGCTATGTTCTCATCTGTGGGAACTCTCTCCATCTTTACATCATTCCTATCTATAATCTCCCGGATCAGATGATAGCATCGCAGTACGTGTTTAGATCATTGGTGAGACCGTGACTCCTTTGCTTGTGCAATAGCTCCGTTGTTGTCACAATACAAAGTTGTTGGACCAATAACACTAGGAACCACACCCAGTTCTATCACGAACTTCTTGATCCAAACAGCCTCCTTAGCCGCTTTAGAAGCAGCTATGTACTCTGCTTCTGTCGTCGAGTCAGCAATAGTCTCTTGTTTGGAACTTTTCCAACTTATTACCCCTCCACACAATGTAAACACATAGCCGGATTGTGATTTGAAATCATCTTTGTCAAATTGAAAACTGGCAACAGTATACCCGTTTATTTTGAATTCACCTTCTCCACTAGGAACATATCCTTAGGCATTCGTAAGTACTTAAGAATATTCTTTACAGCCGTCCAATGACCTTCACTAGGGTCAAATTGGTATCTGCTCCTCAAACTGAGAGCACAAGATACATCGGGTCTAGTACATATCATAGCGTACATGATAGATCCAACTCCCGAGGCATATAGAATCTTAGTCATGTGATCCCTTTCAACTTGTGTCTTAGGAGATATCGACTTTGAAAGGCTTACACCGTGTGACATGGGTAAGAATCCCTTTTTGGATTGATCCATACTAAACCTCTTTAACACTTTATCTATGTATGTAGACTGTGAAAGACTAAGCAACCTTTTGGATCTATCTCCGTAGATCCTTATTCCAAGAATATATGTTACTTCTCCAAGGTCTTTCATGGAGAATTATTTGGACAACCATATTTTAACCGTTTGCAAGACAAGTATATTGTTTCATATTAGCAATATGTCATCTACATAAAGCAGTAAGAAAACGATTACACTCCCACTAACCTTCTTGTATACACAACGCTCATCCATGTTTAGAATGAAACCAAACTCTTTGATTGTTTCTTCAAAACAGATGTTCCAACTCCTAGAAGCCTGCTTAAGTCCATAAATGGACCTTTGTAGCTTGCATACCTTTGTACTATTATTGGATGTGAAACCCTCAGGTTGTGTCATATACACTTCCTCAATTAGATTTCCATTTAGGAAAGTTGTTTTCACACCCATTTGCCAAATCTTATAATCATGCTGAGTAGCAATGGCTAGAAGTATCCTGATGGATTTTAACATGGCTACTGGTGAGAAGGTTTCATCATAGTTAATACCATGTCGTTGACAATAACCCTTCATTACTAGTCGTGCTTTATTAGTAACTAAGTTACCATCCTTGTCTGTTTTTTCTTGAAAACACACTTGCACCCAATAGGTTTAATTCTTTTGGGTGGATCAACTAAAGTTCATACTTAGTTTTCGTACATGGAATCCATCTCTGACTTCATGGCCTCAAGCCATTTGCCAGATTCTGAACTTTTCAGAACATCCTGGTAGGTAGTAGGCTCATCTTCATCTATGAGCAATACTTCATTGTGGTCACTAATGAGAAATCCATATCTCTCAGGTCCTACACGTATTCTAGTAGATCTACGTGGCTTTTGTGTATTAGAAGGTTCATCTATTCTCTCAATAGATATGGGGTTAGACAGTTGATCCTTATTTGTTTGATCTTCATGAACTTCACTAAGTTCAATCCTACTCCTACTATCCCCTTTGAGCATGTGCTCCTTCTCTAAGAAGACGGCATGCTTCGAAGTAATATCCGAAAGATTCTTTTGGATATCCCACAAACAAACACTTGTCAGATTTACTATCAAGTTTGTCTGACTGTGGCCTTTTAACAAAGATAGGTCAACCCCATACTCACAAATAAGATAACTTTGGTTTCTTACCAAAGAACATCTCAAATGGGGTAGTATCAACTAATTTTGTTGGAACTCTATTTAGTATATAAATAGAAGTTTCTAGTGCATACCTCCAAAATGATTTTAGTAGGTCTACATAAGCCATCATGGTCCGTACCATGACTAGAAGGGTTTGATTACTTCTCTTAGATACACCGTTATGTTGAGGTGTACGTGGTGGAGTCCATTGAGATAATATCCTATTATCTCTTAGATAACTCAGAAACTCTTGGCTCAAGTATTCTCCTCCTCGATCAGATCTCAGAGTCTTAATACTTTTGCCAAGTTGTTTCTCTATTTCATTCTTGAAGTCTTTGAACCTTTTAAAGGCCTCAGATTTGTATTTCATTAAATACAAATATCTGTATCGTGAGAAGTCATTGATAAAGGTTATGAAATAGTTGAGACCTTCTCTTGCTTGTATTAACATTGGGCGACATACATCAGAATGTATGAGTTCCTGGAAAAGGAGTTCTAGTCATTTTACCTAGTAAACAAGACTTGCATGTGCCATATGATTTACAATCAAATGACCCTAAGTCACCAAGCTTGTGTGACTTAGAAACACGATTTTTGTTTACATGGCCCAAACGACAATGCCATAAGTAAGAGGTGTTAGAGTTATCTATTTTAGGTTTCTTATTGTTTATATTGAGAATTGGATTGTCCAAGTCTAGAACATATAAACCATTAACCAAAGTTGCTGAACTATAATGAATATCATTCAATGAGAAAGAACAACTTTTATTCTTAAATATTAAATGAAATCCACATAAGTCTAAACACGCAACTGAGATAATGTTTTTCATTAAAACTGGTACATAATAATAGTTTTCCAGTTCTAGAATCAATCCCGAAGGTACGTTCAGCTCGTATGTCCCCACAGCAAGTGCAGTAACCTTTGCCCCATTTGCAGTACGTAGGTCCACGTCGTCTTTCTCTAGCCTTCTATTGCTCTTTAGTCCCTGCAAGTTATTGCACAAATGAGATCCATATCCGGTATCTAATACCCATATCACATTTCTAAATGCAGTATTTATCTCAATCATAAACATATATGGAGAAGAAGTAGAAGTGCTTGTAAGCTTCTCCATCTGCTTCTTGTCCTTGATGGTCTGCATGTAGGCTTTGCAGTTGCGCCTCCAGTGGCCCATCTTCCCATAATGATGGCACGGGCCATTGGTAGCCGTGTCCTTCTTGTTCACACCACCTTTAGGCTTCATGGCAGCATTCTTCTTCTTTTTTTGAACTTTCTTCTTAGAAGAGGAAGATTTTACCATTAAAACTGTATTGGAATCCTTCTTCATAAAAGACTCCGCAGTTTTGAGAAGATTGATCAATTCAGGAATGGTGAATTCAATCTTGTTCATCTGATAATTAATCATAAATTGTGAGAAACTATTAGGCAAAGATTGTATAATTAAGTCAACACTTAAGTCATGATCCATTGCAAACTCGAGAGATCCAAGCTTCTCTATCAAGCCCAGCATCTTCAGCCCATGAGTGGCTACAGAAGAACCCTCTGCCATTTTACAACAAAATAGTTTCTTCAAGATCTCATATCTCTCAGTTCTGGCTTGGGCATCAAACAGCTCTCGAAGATGCAAAATGATCGATTGAGCATCCATATGCTCGTGATGTTTTTGCAACTCAAGAGTCATGGATGCCAACATAATACATGATGTTGTATCACTATCCTCCTTATGCCTCTTGTGGACAGCATGCTCATCAGCATGAGCATCTTGGGCTAGTGGTGGTGGAATAGGAGCATCTAGCACGTAGAGCAACTTTTTCGATTTGTGAACGATTCTCAAATTTCTATACCAGTCGAGATAGTTTCATTCGGTTAACTTGTTGGTTTCCAAAATGGTACGTAAGTTTAGGTTTGTTGACATGATGCAAGTGACCTAGATGTAAAGATAGAGAGCATTAGCTACTTGTATATGCACATGATATGCAAATAATTAGAACTTTAATTAAACGCATTTTTACTCCACTATTTTACTCATACCAATAGCCCCCACTACTGATTCGAGAAAGCCCGTTGGAAGCTTTCCTAGTGGACCGGTATCCAAATTCCTCAAGAATAACCTTGGGTTTGCCCAACAAGCCACCATTGAGTTCATTGGTAGGTATCCAATTCCAATTACATCGTATGTAACTACCGGATCATTGGGTGATTAACAGCTTTTAATCTTAAAGCCTTTTGGGCTACCCAAACTTTTTCTCTAAATTTCTTTATGCTTGAGTTTACCCAATCGGGATAAAGAATTTAGTTAAACCCGACCCATTAATCAGGAATTTAATTCTATAGCTTGAACATGCCCAATGTCAAGTATGTAACACCTCGCAACCTAGGCCCGCTAGGGCCGGGCATACTGTCCCATCCAAAGGACAAGGGGTCTTTATAACTAGATCACACAAATATAATAGCGGAATAAAAATGATACTTTAACTTAAAATTTATTACAACCCAAAATACTTCAAGAATGAATCCATAAATTCGCAAAACAAAGCCATAAGTAAAATTATCCACTCTCGCCTCCCATAACATTACATAAGATAAATCCTCAGAAAAAAAATTCTCCCAAGACAGGCAATATTTAGCTACTCATGCCCACAACAAGATCGACCTGAAATCATGATAAAATGGTGATGAGACAGAAATCTCAGTAAGTCCGTGTGTGCTTAAGTGACGGAAGAAAACAGTTCATGAATGCAGAGTATAAAAATTATTTATAAAAGATCACTGGCAAGCAATAAACATTAGTAAAAAACAAGAGTGGTGTTTTGGCTTTTCCAACCATAAATAATCAGTAAGATCAACCACTCAAAGAAATGGTCATGGGTTACCACACATTGGGCCCCACAACCGAATGGTCAGCATATCACACTTTGTGCATACCGCCGGCCAGAATGCCACACTTTGTGCAGACTAACAAAAGTAGGTGATCGGCCTACTGGACAAGATACTCCTCCTTCTCTATACCCCAAACAACAACCGGGTGTCCATTTCGGCACAATACAGTCACTTGACTGAAAATAAACTGCTAGCTCGGACCGATACGATTCACTGGACTGACATCTTATCCGGGAAGGACTCACCCCTCGGAGGTGGCCTCCTACTGAGCGACTTACCCTAACCCTTCCAAGAGTAGTCCTAGTAGTCCACCCTTATTGAGTACTCAACGACGTTTCCCTCTTGGGATAAAATGAACAAAACATGATTCCACATGAAACTGGCAATTTAGGGATCTCCAAAGTCGTTATCAAAATCAGTTTTAGAAAGTATTTTTAGTTTGAGTAAATCTGCTCAATAATTCAATTGTTTGAAATAAGGAAGAATTCCACCCTCAATTGCCTTTATATACATGAGCGTACATACACTCTATATTTGACTTGCCATAAAGAAAACGTTTCACATCAGTCAGGTTTTATGCAGGAGCTTACCTGATTCTTGCTCACAAATAAAAGGTCTCCAACAGCTGACCTAACCCCACAGGACAAATACAAATCGCAATCAATTTCAAGCCACAAACCACTTCCTCAATTTTAAGTCAACACAACTTACTACTACCATGATCCTAGTGTCCCAAGCTTTAAGGTTAAACAATAAGTAAATAGGGTAAGAGTTGAGCCTAGTGTGATATTTAAAATAATTAATGGTTTGGAAAATAAATTTTAATAGGTTGAAAGCTTAAATCTTGTTAAGGAAAATTTAGAGTTTATTTGATCAAGAGTCCTAAGTTTTAGGTAAAATAATGAATTATTAATAACTTAGTTGTTAGAAAATAATTGATAGCTAAAATTAGTTGAAAATGAATTTAATGAGTCTTGCTTGAAAAATAATAAATAAATTCTTAATGGGTTTTGATTAAAAGATAATAATTAAATTCGTAGTAATAAATATTTCACTAATCATAATTATTTCCATGAAAGGCTTTAATTGATTTCATTATTTTAAATAATATATATATATATTATTTTTCTAGCAAAGCTATTATTTATTTAACTAAAATATCCTTATTGTTTATAATAGTCCAAATCTACCCTTCCTAGGGTTTTTCAAAAATACAAAAAAAAAAAATATTTTATTGAATATTTTATTCAAGAAGTAAAATTAGTTTAGGGACAACTAGATCATGATTCAAATTCCTATGGTTAACCACAATCAAGAACATGCACAATCCTTCAATTCATCAAATCGACCAAATCTTTCATATAAGAATAGATCTAAATTTATCAAGACATGATCTAACCTCTACTAGCATAAATATGATCAAGGCTTTACCAATCCATCATGAATAAAAATCCTATTCACCAATGGTGACATAATCTCTAGCATGCTTTGACACAAATACTACCTATGACATGCATCAAACCTTAATTCAACATACAACCAACTAATATAATCCTTCCATGCATAAATCCCATCTGCTTCACAATCATACATACACTCATGCTTCAAGCACAACAACACATACTCAAATCCCATTGCCATCTACCTTCTAACAACATCATCCTAGAGACATGATTCTAGAGTTTAAAAAGGAAGATTGAAGGTACTTACTTGATTGATGAATGCCTTGAAGGAGTTTAGAGTAGATCTCAACTCCTAGATATCTAACTTTGTCCAAGGGAGATGGCAAGAGCATGATTATGGAAGAAGAAGTCATCCGGCCAGGAGAGAGAGAGAGAGAGAGAGAGAGAGAGAGAGAGAGAAGAAGAAGAAGAAGAAGAAGAAGAAGAAGAAGAAGAAGAAGAAGAAGAAGAGATCATTAGTATGTTTATTCACATAGGTTTTCACTAGAGATCAAGTTTGGAGAAGATGAAGTTGATAGAGTAAATTTACCTTGAAGATGTTCTTGTCCTTCACAGAAATTTTCTAGTTTTGATCTGAAGTAGCAAGATGATTTGAGGAGTTTGATGTTAAGAATGGTGTCGATGGACTCATAGCAGTAAGTTGGTCAAATCTAGAGATTTTAGTGAAGGTTTGAAGTGATTTGGAGGGGTATTAGGTGAAAGAAAGTAGTAGGTGTTCTTGGTGTAGTGTGTATGTTCTTGGAGATTGAAGGGAATTGAGAGATTGTAGTGTAGCTGCCGAAAATTCTGAGGGAATTAGGCTGGCCGAATTTCTGTAGGGTTTAGGGAGTTGTTTCTCTGATTTGGAAGGGAAAAGGGAAGGTTAGTTGTCACAATCCTTGAAGAATATTTTTAGGAAGTGAATTTGGAAACTAAATATTCCAAGAATATCTTGATTGTTGGAGAGTTTTGGAAGTCTGCCATGGTCGATCTGTTTGAGCAGAATTTCGGTGGGATTAATGCTGGTCTATGGGAGCTTATGGTGGCCGAAAGTAGGGTGCTTAATGGTGAAGAAGAAGTCTGGTTATTTGGGGAATGCATTATGGGAAGTTGCTAAACAAAGGTGGCTAGAATTTTGGAAATCAATTAAGCTAAATTGCAGGGATTTGTTGGAGAGATTTTTGGACAGCCATTGCTGAATTTCGTGCAGAAGCTTAAGGGGGACAATGGAGCTCTGCTACTGGAGGTTTAAGGGAGGTTTTTGCAGAATAAGGTTGGTGTGTCGGTTGGGAGAAAAATAGAAAACAAAACTGCAACTTGGACTGCCTAGAATTTTCGCTGGTCAGAATTTTTCTGGGCAGATTTTCGGCTGCCATTTCCAACCGACTTGCAAAGGGTTTGAAGGGGGACTTGTGAAACCTCACCTAAAGCCAACCCTAGAGTAAGGGGGTCGGGATGCATATCATATTATTTTACATATATATATATATATATATTTGAATGATTTTATGTGCTTTAGAATTGTGGTTAATAGGTTAAAAGGCTTAGTTATGCTTATTGAGTCGGAAGGGTAAAATGGTAATTTTTCTTAAGGCCAAAATAGGAAGATAGCTTGAGGATTAAATAAGAGGAATATGTGGGGTGAGAAAATAAGAACAAGAGTTAGTGTGGTTTAGTGGTTAGAGCTTTGTGATTTAATTGCTAAGGTCATGAGTTCAAATCCTACCCTTTAAGTTTTTTATCATGATTATCTTGATTAAATTTGAATTTTTTTTTTCTTGCATTCCATAAAAATAGGAATGTTGTCTTAGGGGAGATATGAAGAGAATGTCCTGATCTAATCATTGTGTCCGAAAAAGAATTCTAGAGGAATTCTTGTCCTTTTATCACCTATAGCTTTGTCCTAGCATTTTCATAATTTAAATGAACCAAAACCCATCAAATCTTTCTTTTAAATTCCAAAAAAATTCTGTGATAATTTCTCATCCTTGAATTTCGAAAATCAATCTTGGAGGAGGGAGGTTGGCCGAAAATAGGAGGGGAAATAGGAAGGGTTTCCAAGAGAAATCAATTACCATGATAGAACCTTCAAATTCACCTTCATGTTGTTCATATTTTAGTGAAGGAAAATCTGGAAATTTTCCAGGATTTTTGCAGACCATATCTTCAAAAAATTCAGCCAGTAAACCCACTCATTTGCTACCAGAAAAATGGTCATTTCATGTGGCTTGAAGGCTGGAAAATCTGTACAATTTTCGGACTGTACAAACAGTGAAAAACCAGGAAAAAATTCTAGGCATTTCGCAGCTTTCAATCAAGAAAACGAAGCTGTTTTAGTCCATCTTCAAGCCAGCAAAACTCCGCTGTATTTCTCCAGAAAGAAGGCTGGAAAATCACCTTTGAAAGACCTTCAAACCCCCTCAAGAACCAGCTGCAAATCGGGCTGAAGAAGTGCGAAAATTCTGCACAGAAATTCTTCACCAATCTTCGAAACTTTGAACAACTTGAAACCAGAATTTTTCCAGCTTTGCTTCCTTCAAGCCTAGGCCGAAAATCACCCTTCAACTTCTATAAAATCGATCCTTGTTCAGCCATGGACTGAACATCATTGACCTCCACACTTACCTTGAGTTCTTGGACTCCATAATCATACCTCAAAAATTTCCTAAGATTACTCTAACCAAAACTCATTTGAACTTCAAAAAAATTCTAGAATTTTACTCTATTAAACCACTCTTGTAACAAGCTAATAAGCCAGAATTTTCTCTGCCATCATAGACTGAATTTTGGCCAGCTATATACCTGAACAACCTTCATTCATTTCAACAAAATCACCTTGTTCAGCCGGCACCATTGAAGAGCAAAGAAACATTCCTTGATCAAACACCATAGCTAACCTCCTACCTTAAACAACTCCACAACTTCCTCCATTTAAATTTCAAACAAAAAAAAAAAAAAAAATCTGATCACTCTCTCTCCCACAAGCTGAAAACCGAAACTCCCATTCACCCTAGAACATTCGGCCAGCACCCTACCAGATTTCGTGCAGCATTTATATCACACTCTCTCCATTTTCACCAAGAACACCATGAACACACACTATACTTCTTCAAGCCTAAACCTACTCTAAACACCTCCAATCACTCTCAAATACTCTAGATCACTTCTATTTAATCCCTAGAATTCATTTCTAGTATTTATAACACAAAACCACGCCAACAAGAATTTTCAATCGGATCAAAATCAGCTTTTCCCTTGAAGGTCTCAAGAACATCAACAAGGTAAATCAAGAACAACCTTCTTGTTCATCCTCTTCTATTCAATTCTCAATATACCTTTCTAATGCTCTCTCTCTCTCTGTCTCTGTCTCTGTCTCTGTCTCTCTCTCTCTCTCTCCCAACCGAAATGGTTGATCAACCATCAACCATGGCTGTTTTTTCGTTGGATCACTCAAGATTCTCTATCGCGCGTGGACCTTCTTTAGTCTTCATCAAAGTAATCGACAATCAAGTAATTATTCTTAAATCCTTCTTTTATTTCTGAATTCATGTCTCTTAGATGATGATAGGAAGAATGCATATGAATAGGAGATTGGGGATATGTATGTGAAGGAAAGGGATGGAGTTAAGACGTAAGGATTGATGTATATGACTAAGTTATATGGATTTTCTTTGAAATCAATGTATGCTTATCATGCTTAATAAAATTTATGGATGTTTGAAGTATGTTAGATATTATGACATCAAGGGTGATTAGGCTCTTATGTTTCTATTTTCCATTGAAGCCATTAATGATGATTATGCCTAGCAGGAAATTAGCTTTGTGATAGTATGAGATAATTCAAGCATATGCTAGTGAATGGATTGGTTTATTATTTGATGTTGGAGAATGTGTTTATGAATCTTTTCTAGCAATAGGAAAATCATGGTGAAAAATTATTTTCTTGTTAAATCTAAGTTATTTTTATTAACAAATTTTATTACTTTAGTTAGAATTACTACTATATTTTTCTCTATAAAATTCGAAACTCTAGGAAGATTTGGATTGGATTATTAGTTAAAATATTAATCTTTTAATTATCAAAGAAATAAAATCTTTTATTAAAAATAATATATATAATAATAAATAAATCTCTTATATAAATAATAATAATAAAAAATAAAATATTAGAATTAAATAATGGCCTTGTAGGCCTAAGGTAAAACTTTTACCTATATTCCTAAATATTATTTATATTAAAATCTATTTGTTATTTATCAATTAAAAATTTAATATTATTCATTTATTAATTTTAATTATTACTAATTATTTATTATCTATTAAAAAATTAATTAAAAAATTAATTGTAATTTATTATTTATTTACAATAAAGCTATTTTTTTTTAAATTACCATTTATTAATATTATCTAGGGCTTGGTATTATTCAATATTCAAACCTTAGTTTATTTATTAATAATAACGCTCAAGAATTATTATTTGAGTCTATAATTTATTAGCAATTATTTTAGAAACCCTAGTTATTTTAACTTATCAAACTAGACTTATTTTATAAAATTCTTTATCATCTAGGCTTAAAGCTTAGAACATTAGGGTTAGGATTATTTGTGTAAGTGAACATAGCTTGAGTGTAACCTTATGTCTTGTGTTTACCCCAGGCGGCGTTAGGTCAGCCTTGGAAGACTTTTGAATTTGAGCAAGCAAAGGATCAGGTAAGCTCCTTCATAAAACTTGTTTGTTGTAAAAGGTTACTATGGCAAGCTAACCTCAAAGTATGTGAACACTGATTTGGTAAAGGCAATTAAGGACTATTTTCCTACTTGTTTCAGTTAAACTAATTATTTGAAAATCAACAGGCAGTTTTATTCAAAACACTAACCTATTTCTAAAACCAATTTTGACAAGGACTTTGGAAACCCTTAATTGCCATTTTCAAGTAAAGCTATGTTTTACCAGTTTTCTCCCAAGTGGGACAATTATCGTTGAGTACTCAATAAGGGTAGGCTAGTAGTACTAGTTTTGAAGAGCAAGAGTGAGTCTTCTGGCAGGAGGCCACCTTCAGAAGATAAAACTTAACTTAGAGAAACGTCAGTACTACTTAGTCATGCCAATCCGAGCTAGTAGTTTTTATTTCAGTCAAGTGACTGTATTTTGCCAGAATGGACACCCAGTTGTTGTTAGGGTATAGAGAAGGAGGAGTATCTTGCCCGGTAGGCCGATCACCTACCTTTTGTCAGTCTGCACAAAGTGTCGGCATTCTGACCGGCAGTATGCACAAAGTGTGGCATACTGACCATCCGGCTATGGAGCCTAATGTGTGGTAACCCATAATCCTTTCTTTTGAGTGGTTGATCTTATAAATTATGTATGGCTGGAAAAGCCAAAAACACCACTCTTATTTTTAACTAATGTTTATTGCTTGCCAATATTTCTCTTATAAAGTTTTCACATTTTGCATCCACGAACTGTTTTCACTGAACACCCAAATCACACACGGACTTACTGAGATTTTTATCTCATCACCTTTTATGCCATGTTTTCAGGTCGATCCTGCTGTGGAGATGAATAGCTAGATTTGTTGCCTATGCTTTGAAGACTTTATATTATTTTTCTTATGTGTTATTTTGAGAGATGGTAGCGAACAATTTATTTTGGATTTGTTCATGTATTTTTGGGTTGTAATAAGTTCAATTTTAAAGTATTACTTTTATTTTCTTTTGTGTGACCTAGTTATAAAGACCCCTTGTCCTTTGGATGGGGCGACATCCCCGGCCCTGTCGGGCCTAGGTAATGGGGTGTTACAGGACTTCAGGGGTTTTCAAGGCTTGTTTCCAGCCTTCTTCATGGAGGAAAAACATGGCTATGGTGCTGCACAAAATCTGGAAGAAAACAACTTGGTTTTGGACTCTCAAAGTGGCGATTTGTACAGGAATTTTTCCTGTTGTTGCTCCAGCTTTGAGCAGTCCGAAAATGGCCAAGAAATTCAGATTTTAAACTGATCCTAAGGAACATTTTTCTAGCTGCATTTGGAAGGGAATGTTAGCTAAGAAAGTCGACATTTTGAAGGCACAACAAGCTGGAAAATTTTATCTCATACCAAGAAGGAAGATGAACTAGCTAGAGAGAATTTTCAGCCAACTCACTAGAGGGATTTTTCCTCTTGGAACTTCCCACAACTCTTCCACATTTTTCAGACCATAAGAAGTCTTTTACCAAGAAATTTTGTTCCTACAAGATCACAACACTTTACTGAAATTTCTGGAAAGAAAATGGCTAGAATTACTTGATCAAACTATTGAGTTGAGAATTAAGGAAAATCAAAGATCAAGGAAAAATGAATTCCCTTTGGGAAATTCGAGTAGGTAAGGATGTAGAATGAGGTTGCTCCTAACATGTCTCTTTTAGGACATCATCCCTACCTTACTCCAAGCTCATAAGGCCGAAATTACTCTTCCCCAAGCAAAAATAAAATTAAATCAAGTTAAAGCTTCCATGATGGAATTTGAACCCTAGTCTTCAATAATTAATTCTAAGGCTCTAACCACTAAACCACATCAACTCTTGCTGATATTTTCCCTAGAAAAATTATTTTCTATTCAACCCACAAGCTATTTCCCTATTTTTCACCTGGGGCAAAAATTACCATTTTGCCCTTCTCACACAATACTCATCAACAAGACTTCAAGACAATAAAACTCAAATCCAAAGCACATAAAAATCATATAGAAATATATTTAATCATGAAATAAAATATGATATGCATCCCAACCCCCTTACTCTAAGGTTGGTTTTGACTGGGGTTTCACAAAGTAGGCTTGGGTTTGCCCAACAACCTGGTCTCGAAAAAGGACTCTCGTTCTTACTATATTAACGGAAGGAATTAGGTTTAATATTAATTGAGGAATTTGTTCCTTTTAGTGATTTCGTTGAATGACATGCATACAAATCAATAAATCACATAATTGATAATCATGGTAATAAAGCAATTACGTGGTATGGTCATGGACTTTACCCTAAATTAATTTCTTTGAGCCATAAAAGAAATTAATATAGTTAACTTTACTATATTATAGAGAAAAATAGTCCATAACCATCCACCATACCATTGACTATGCTTAAACAAAATAAACATATACTTTTATGTTTCCAAAATCACTATTTTGGAAAGACAAAACAAATTCTAAAATCACCATTTTAGAAAGATACACTAATTTTAGATTTTCAAAATCATCATTTTGAAAAACAAAATTGTTTGTCTCAAAACTAATTTTGAGAAAATAGTTTTTGGGTCCCGTTCTCATCAAATGAGATTTTTCCCTTCCATAATTCTATTCCCAATTTTTTTTTTAAAAAAAAAAATACCTGGAAGTCACAAACAGAGCAGAACCGGCACCAGTTCGGAAGCCGGAGTTGCGCTGGCTCTGTTCTAGTTTCCAAAAATTTTCTCTTCCAAAACGATTTTCGGACATCGCAAACAGAATGGAACCGGCGCCGGCTTGGAGGCCGGAGCCGGCGCCACCTGTGTTCTGCAACAATGGCGGCGATTCAAAAAATTCCAAAAACAATTTCTGGTGCTTTCTTTTTTTGCAAATTTTCAGTGAGAACAATTCTTAGCAGTATTTTCTATTTTGAAGCTCTAAACAACGACCTATTTATTAGTTTAAACAAAATCAAAATGAAAAATTAAGATGAAACGGAGGGCAACATCCATGTTGCAAGAAAATATTTTTCTGCAGAAATTTTTCAGCACCAAAGAAAGCATCTTTTTGAAAAACTCTGTGACTTTAACACAATTATATTGTGCTACAGACCCAACTCATAAAGATCGAAATGATTTCGTCTCAAGTGAAAACAATTTTTGCAGCAAACAAAGACAAATACGAAAACAGTTTTTCATGCCAAAATAATATCTGTAGACCACACATAGCTTTTCTCTGATACCACTGTTGGGTATCTCAAGCTCGTATCCTATATGGTGCAGTGGAAAATAAATCAAGATACCCTCCTAGGACTCTTCTATGTGCGGAAAACAAGACATAATGACAATAAAGGCAACACCTTTTACCTTTGGGTGATCGTACGAAGAATAAAATTTACTTCTTCAAGTTGAGGCGCAATCCAGTAATCCTCATGATCAACCTCCACGTGAGTTGAACGTCAAACCTCTATAATCACAATATGTGATTATATCTAACAGTAATCCACACAGAGAAATACTCAAGCACAAAAATTTCTGTGCTAGCAAAAATTAATGGCGGCTAGAGTTTTTCTTTGAAGAAGAAAAATGAGATCAAAAGAGATCAAAGGAAGAGAGAATCGTATGTTATGTTTCCGCTATTTGCTAGGGTTTTTCGTGTGTTATTAGCTACAATATATCACACGAAATTCCCTTCCCAAAGTTGAGAATTCTAATCCTATTAAAATTCTCTAATTGTAATTGGAAACATCAAGTTCTCATAATTACAACTTGTACCACAAATTATAACTAATTATAATTTGTCCACAACAACTTTTCTTTCTCTCAATTAACCCCACATTGTTATCAAATAACATATTGAGTATATAATCCTCTATTGTGTGTGACCTATTAGGTTTCTCAGTCAATTGGTAGAGAACATGAATTAATCCAAACGTATTTGAGATTAATAATCCATAATTAATTAGAATTAATTCTATTAATTCTAATCAGGGTTGGTTTATTAATTCATCAATTAATAAACCCATATTTCTAGATCATGAGCGGTATCTAGCAACACATCATGACCACCTAGGAATCCAGGAACTGCAGTGGCTTGATATAAACCCTTCAATAACAAACTTTAGTGCAATCAACTACTTTCACCATACAATATCTCATTCGGTTTGGTGTATGGAATTAGTGCCAACTCCCTCCAGAAATAATTCTGGCGTGAATACAATAGTACTTGTACCAGGAACCCACTACTCTAGATGTGTATCAATTGGAACTGTTTCCAATGCACAATTGCCTTGGCCAAGGACTTTCGAGTAATAATTCCTATAAGTGACCGTGAGATATTCGCCCCTACTATTAGGAGTGGTGAATCCTTTATTGACCCTCTCAACTACTTTCATTTACCTCACCATGTACCCAATATACATCCCATAGGCAGCCCTCGATCGAGCTCCGGAGATTGGAATCAAAGTACAAGGCTCAGTAAACAAAGTACTTTGGAGATCTCAATTTTATGGATATTTGCACGTTTGCTATATTGAGATTATATCACTGGCACTAAATAGTTATCCATGTGATTATCTCAAAGCTAGGTCATCCAAAGAACTTGTTTCATTAACAAGCATCCATGTGTTAACTTTGAGTAACTCAATACTCACGATTATGAGAACCACTGCCTGTCAAATCAGGAAGTCTAACACATGCTAGTCTTAACGCGTTAATAATGTCCTGTCTCATTAATACTATGACTAGGGACTATTTAAGTACTAACACCACCCAGTGTAGTAGGAATCTTATATAATGATCTCTATCATGATTTCCTTGACACAATGTTGTACTAGGGACTTTATCGAACATTTATATTACCTAAAGTAAAGAAAAGAAACTGTAAGATAAATAATGCATTTTATTAAAATAAAATGTGTTATATACAATATACAAGTGATTGCCTCTAGGGCATAACACTAACACTTTAGGCTTCATGGGAGCATTTTTCTTCTTCTTTTGAACTTTCTTCTTAGAAGATGATGATTCTACCATTAAAACTGCATTGGAATCCTTCTTCATGGAGGACTCTGTAGTTTTGAGAAGATTGATCAACTCAGGAATGGTGGACTCAATCTTGTTCATCTGATAGTTAATCACAAATTGTGAGAAACTATGAGGCAAAGACTGTAGAATTAAGTCAACATTTAAGTCATGATCCGTTGCAAACCTAAGAGATCCAAGCTTCTCTATTAAGCCCAGCATCTTCAACCCATGAGTGGCCACAGAAGAATCCTCTGCCATTTTGCCACGAAAAAGTTGCTTCGAAATCTCGTATCTCTCAGTTCTGGCTTGGGCATCAAACAGTTCTCGAAGATGTAAAATGAGCGATTGAGCATCCATATGCTCGTGCTGTTTTTGCAACTCAGGAGTCGTGGATGCTAGCATAATACCTGATGCTGTATCACTAACCTCCTTGTGCCTCTTGTGGACAACATACTCATCAACAAGAGCATCTTGGGCTAGTGGTGGTGGAATAGGAGCATCTAGCACGTATAGCAACTTTTCCAATTTGAGAATGATTCTCAAATTTCTATACCAGTCGAGATAGTTTGATTCGGTTAACTTGTTGGTTTCCAGGATGCTACGTAAGTTTAGGTTTGTTGACATGATGCAAGTGACCTAGATGTAAAGATAGAGAGCATTAGCTATTTGTATGTGCATATGATATATAATTAATCAGGACTTTAATTAAGCGCATTTTTACTCCACTATTTTACTCATACCAATAGCCCCCACTATTAATTCAGGAAAGCCCGTTGGAAGCTTTCCTAGTGGACCGGTATCTAAATTCCTCAAGAATAACCTTGGTTTTGCCCAACAAGCCTCCCTTGAGTTCATTGGTAGGTATCCAATACCAATTATAACGTATGTAACTACCGGATCATTGGGTGATTAACAGCTTTTAATCTTAAAGCCTTTTGGGTTACCCCAATTTTTCCTCTAAATTTCTTTATGCTTGAGTTTGCCTAATCGGGATAAAGAATTTAGTTAAACTCAACCTATTAATCAGGAATTTAACTCCATAGCTTGAACATGCCCGATGTCTAGTAGGCTTGGGTTTGCGCAACAACCTGGCCTCGAAAAAGGACTCTCGTTCTTACTATATTAACAGAAGGAATTAGGTTTAATATTAATTGAGGGATTTGTTCCTTTTAGTGATTTCATTGAATGACATTCATAAAAATCAATAAATCACATAATTGATAATCATGGTAATAAAGCGATTACGTGGTATGGTTATGGACTTTTCCTAAATTAATTTCTTTGAGCCACAAAAGAAATTAATATAGTTAACTCTATGTGTTCATGCATGATTTAAGCAGAAGGTCTTGCCTTTTCGCCTTGTTTTGGTAGCCATCTCCAGAATAGAATAATTCTACTCCTATCTAGCCTATGTAAACTAATTACATAATTTCCTAAAGAGAGAATACCTCGAGTTATATTCTAGGGGAGTTAGATGTGAAGAGAATTACACAAGAATTCTAGAGAAGGCAAGACACGCAGGCCCTATTTCATAAAAACTAAAACTGTAAAATGCATGAACAAATATAATTGGTTTTAGTCCATAGCCATCCACCCTGCCATTGACTATGCTTAAACAAAATAAACATATACTTTTATCATTCCAAAATCACTATTTTGGAAAGACACAGCAAATTCTAAAATCACCATTTTAGAAAGATACACTAATTTTAGATTTTCAAAATCATTATTTTGAAAAAAAAATTTTTGTTTGTCTCAAAACTAATTTTGAGAAAATGCTTTTGGGTCTCGTTTCTCATCAAATGAGATTTTTCCCTTTCAAAATTCCGTTCTAGAATTATTTTCTTTTAAAAATACCTGGAAGTCGCAAGCAGAGCAGAACCGATGCCAGTTTGGAAGCCGGAGCCAGCGCCGGTTCTGTTCTTGTTTTTTAAAAAAAATTTCCTTCCCAAAACTGATTTCTGGACATCGCAAATAGAATGGAACCGGCGCTGGCTTGGAGGCCGGAGCTGATGCCACCTATGTTCTGAAATAATGGCGGCGATTTTTCAAAAAATTCCAGAATGAATTTCTGGTGCTTTCTTCTTCTGCAAATTTTCAGTGAGTACAATTCTCAGCAATATTTTCTATTTTGAAGCTCTAAACAATAACCAATTTATTAGTTTGAACAAAATCAAAATGAAAAATTAAGATGAAACGGAGGGCAACATCCATGTTGTAAGAAAATGTTTTTCTTGCAAAAATCTTCAACACCAAAGACAACATATTTTCGAAATACGCTGTGATTTTTACACAATCATATTGTGCTACAAACCCAACTCACAAAGTTCAAAACGATTTCAACTCGAGTGAAAACGATTTTCACAGTAAACAAAGACAAGCACGAATACATGAAAACAGTTTTTCATGCCAAAAAAATTTCCATAGATCACACATAGCAAGGCTCTGATAGCACTGTTATGTATCTCAGGCTCGTATTGTATACGACGCAGTAGAAAATAAAACGAGATGCCCTCATAGGACCCGTCTATGTGTGGAAAACAAGATATAATAAGAGTAAAGGTAACAGCTTTTTACCTTTGGGTGATCGTCCGAAAAATAAAAATTTCTTCTCCAAGTCGAGGTGCGATCCTACAATCCTTGTGAACAACCTCCACGTGAGTTGAACATCTAACCACTATAATTTTAGTGTGTGATTATCTCTAATAGTGATCCACAAAGAGGATACACTCAAGCTCCAAAATTTTCTGTGCTAGCTGAAAAAAAGATGGCGGCTAGGGTTCTTTGATCAAAATCAACGAAAGAGTTAGAGAGAAGAGAGAATGTTCGTGGCTGTTGTTTTGTGTGTTGTTCAGCTAGGGTTTTTCGTGTGTTACATATACTATATATTACACGAAATTTTCCTCCCAAAACTGATAATTTTAATCCTATTAGAATTCTCTAATTGTAATGGGAAACATCAAGTTCTCACAATTACAACTTGGACTACAAATTATAACTAATTATAATTTGTCCACAACAATTTCTCTTTCTCTCAATCAACCCTACTATGTTATCAAATAACATCTTGAGTATATAATCCTTTATTATGTATGACCTATTAGGTTTCCCAGTCAATTGGTAGCGAAGATGAATTAATCCAAACGTCTTTGAGATTAATAATCTATAATTAATTAGAATTAATCCTATTAATTCTAATCAGGATTGGTTTATTAATTCATCAATTAATAAACCCATATTCCCAGATCATGAGTGGTATCTAGCAACACATCATGACCACCCAAGAGTCCAGGAAGTCAAGTGGCTTGACATGAACCTTCAATAACAAACTTCAGTGCAATTAACTCATTTCACCATATAATATCTCATTCGGTTTGGAGTACGGAATTAGTGCCAACTCCCTCCAGAAATAATTCTGGCCCGAATACAATAGTACTTGTACCATGGACCCACTACTCTAGATGCGTATCAATTAGAACTATTTCCAATATACAATTGCCTTGGCCAAGGACTTTTGAGTAGTAATTCCTACATGTTGCCGTGAGATATTTGCCCCTACTATTAGGAGTGGTGAATCCTTTATTGACCCTCTCAACTACTTTCATTTACCTCACAATGTACCCAATATCCATCCTATAGGTGGCCTTCGATCGAGCTCCGGATATTGGAATCAAAGTACAATGCTCAGCAAACAAAGTACATTGGAGATCTCAAGTCTAAAGATACTTGCACGTTTTCTATATTAAGATTATATCACTGACACTAAATAGTTATCCATGTGATTATCTCAAGCTAGGTCATCTAATGAACTTTTTCCATTAACAAGCATCCATGTGTTAACTTTGAGTATCTCAATGCTCACGGATATGAGAACCACCACCTGATCAAATCAGGAAGTCTAACACATGCTAGTCTTAACACATTAATGATGTCCTGTCTCATTGATACTATAACTAGGTACTATTTAAGTACTAACATCATCCAGTGTAGTAGGAATCTCATATCATGATCTCTATCATGATTTCCTTAACACAATGTTGTACTAGGGACTTTATCAAACAGTTATATTACTTAAAAGTAAAAAAAAGAAACTGTAAGATAAATAATGTATTTTATTAAAATAAAATATGTCATATACAATGTACAAGTGATTGCCTCTAGGGCACAACACTAACACAAAAGAGGGAGATAATGCTGAAATCTTGCTACCAGATTACACCTGGCACCGACCCCAGGAGGCAGACCTGGCGCTAGGTGCATTGGGCCTAGTGAACACTGGAATTCTAGTGTTGACCTAGCGCCAGGTCCAACACCTGCTTCTGGCGCCGGGTCCAGTTAGGAAGGGCACTCTGTTTTTGTCGATTTTTACTATTTCTCCATATTTCCTCTATTTTAAACATTTTGGAAACACTTTTTAGCCCTTAAATTATCTTGGGGCCAAGTAGTCACTTAGCTAGGGCTATGGTAGTATAAATACATCTTTTGTGATTTGGCAAGACAATTCATCTGACATTATTCAAATTATGAAAAAGGGCTTTGAGAGGTTTAACCTCCTTGTTCATCTTGTTCAAGACCTTGCTTAGGGTTTAGCCTTTCCTATGTATGAGTCTCTAAAATCTTTGGATAATCTAATGCGGTTTCTCTTAATTGGGTCTTAGTTGCTTTATTCTTCTAAGGTTTGTCTTGAATTCCATTACTTGGGTACCTATAGTTCTACTTCTGTTATTCTTGATTTCCTTTATTGTGTCAAGGATATTTGGGTGAATTTATAGTAGGTCTTGCTATATTTCTTGTGGGTCTTTGATGCTTTGTTCCTCAAAGGTTTGGTAGGTAATAGTTAGATAGTTTTCTTTGTCCTTTTGCCACAAATTTCCACTGTTAGGGTCATACTTGCTTAGCCAAGGGTTTAGCCCATTTTTTTTGCCATTGTTCGACAAATTTGCTAACACAAGATCATATCAAGTCTATAGAATGTTCAGTCAGCTGCGATTAAATGCAGCCATCATCTTGAATAATATATTCTTTCTTCTTTCGAATGGACAGCTAAAAAACACCCTTGATTTATTCGGATTTAAAGAGAGAAATAAATATTAATCATCAAGAGACTCATAAGCAATCCCATTAGTAAGCAATTCACTAAAAATCTCTTCTTTTGAGTACATACGTGGCTTGGATTTTTCAAGTACTGAATTTCCTTCTCTAATAGCCTTGGCCATATTATTTAATGCAACTTTAACACTCTTAGCTTCATCATCATTTGAGAGTTTCCTTTTCTTACCTTGTGCTATATTTTTTGATGGCAATTGGGATCTTGCATTACATACCTTCTCTACAATTTCTTTTGGTGAAGCATCAAAAGCTTCTAATAATATCTCATTTTGAAAAAGATGCTCATCAATTTCTTCTATTTACTGTTCGCAAAATTTATTTACCCATCTCTTTCGCTTTTTTTTTAGCTGTTATAGCTCTTTCCCTGGTGGCACAATTCTTGGCAAAAAGTTCTTCCAAACTTTCATAGTTGTTTATGGGTCTAGGTTTTCATTTTTTAGCATTATGCTTGTAACATCCCACTACCTAGGCCCAGAAGGGCCAAGGATGTCGCTTCATCCAAAGGACAATGGGTCTTTATAATTAGTTTACACAAAAGAAAATAGAAGCAATACCTTAAAATTGAACTTATTACAACTCAGAAATACAGGTACAAATCCAAAATAAATTGATTACTACTATCTCTCAAAACAACACATAAAATAAAGAATTTAGAAGCATTTTAATTTATTGTCAAGCAAACATTGGTATATATGGTTACAAAATGAGTAAGCATGCTTCATTTTTGGTAAATCATCTATACATGATATGTTAAGTATAAAATCTTACATTTGATTTTATTAACCATCTAGAATTAAAACTCTCATACATAAATGAATTGCAAAATACATAGCATAATTTTGAATTATTAGTTTCATGAATTATGAAATCTAATTATAGTATTTATGAGCTATGCATATATGAAACTTTTGGAATGGATAAAATCTTATGGTGCAATTTTAAATCTATGATATATATATGTATATATATATTAAATAGTTGGGAGTATTTTGTATATCAAATATTTTTGGGAATATTTGTGAAATTTTTCAAAGGTATTGAGCTATTTTTGAAAAAAATCATTGCGATGATTTATTCATAAGGCATTGTGCCATGGTGATTCTTGAGTATACAAAGAGGTTATGCACTTATACTAACTTACGCAAGGTTGAGAACACTTTCTGGTTGGTGGCCACCTCTAGATTGTGGTCTCCTTCTTCACAGGGTGTTAGTATATGATGTAAAGCTGTCCTTAGCTAGTAATACATTTTTTATTGGGAAAAACGGAGGTCGAGCATGGGACATCCGTGCTGGGTTAGCAATATATACTTGTAATGGATACAGATTATGTACCTATAATAGTATGATATCTAGTGATATGAATTGTGTATCTGTAATAGTATGGCATCTTGGTGATATAGTAATATGATTGATTGCAGTGGCATAAATACACTGAGTTAATCATATGTTTATAATATTGATGGGACAAGGTCCTATCAGTAGATAATGTGAGGTCACAAAGTGATTTTTGAAATGTGATTTTATATTGAAAACATATTCTAAGAATACAGCATGGTAAAGGTATAAAAAGCTCAATATAGTTCATGTGAATAATGTATATGATCTATGATCTTAAGAAGTAATTCATTTTTTTGAAAGTAAAAATGTTGTATCTATTTTTTGATATTTGTGAATCTCCCATGAATTATTTTGTGTATTATATTTTGGAAGTATAAAATATTATTTCTCCATTATTATGTATCATGAAGATGTTTGTTGAAAATTTTCACGTGTTATACATGAGACTTACTAAGATTTCATCTCACACATTTTTAATTCATGTTTAACAGGGGAATTTGCCTATGAGCAAGGTTGAAGATTATGTTGATGTTTTTATTTTGGGATCATATATTTGTACATGAAAGTTGTATTTTGTAAATGCTATTTGAGTTGTTATTCGAGATATTATTTACTTTAGGAGCTGATGTATTATTCTGAAGGTTTTGTGATAT
The DNA here is from genome assembly GCA_026120185.1 of Voacanga thouarsii. Classification (NCBI taxonomy): domain Eukaryota; kingdom Viridiplantae; phylum Streptophyta; class Magnoliopsida; order Gentianales; family Apocynaceae; genus Voacanga; species Voacanga thouarsii. The sequence goes on along the minus strand of JANUWF010002030.1, from coordinate 73,974 downwards.
TTCATTTCGGTATTTTACTTAAGTCTTAGGAATTTCTTTACTTAGTCATTTCGTTATAAAGACCTCTAATCATTTAGACAGAACAACATCCGCAACCCATCAGGCACTGTGGCTGTGGGTGTTACAAGATCTCTCTAGTAGACTGAATTATGGCACCCAATTCCATGTAATCATCATCTCTTAATAGTATTTTAGTAACTAGTAGCTCATAATTGCCCTCAAGTAAGAACTTTGTGTGCCTCTTTACAGTTACTAATGAAAGCCTTCGACTAAAATAGTGAGTTCCCATGGAGAGGCAATATTGTATTGTTGATTTGCATTACAAAAGCTAGAGTAATCTTTTAGGTGTGATCACTCCAAATAGTGCCAATGCTCGACCGGTTGGGCATCCAAGTAATGGCTACATTCATCTTCATCATGTCCACTGGCAGTGGTTTCCAATTTTATGAATGTGGCATATGCTATGGCTACCATATACTTGTTGCAACATTTTTGGATAAAATGTTTGAATGGATAGCTTGGTATTCCAAAATCAAATTGAGAATAGTAAGCGAAGCAGAGTCTTAATTGTAGGAGCCTTTCTCAAATTTTGTTGCTTTATTTGGTACAATATATTCTAGCAAGTTGCTATAATATATACTAGTAAGATGCTTGTTAATAGAACAAGTACATTGGATGACCTAGTTATGAGATAATCACATGGATAACTATTTTGTGCTACTGATAGAATCTCGCTGTAGCAAACATGCAAGTATCCTTAGACTTGAGATCTCCAAGGTACTTTGTTTGCTGATCATTGTACTTTGACTCTAATTTCTGGAGCTAGATCGAGGGCTGCCTATGGGATAGATATTGGACACAATGTGAGGTAAACGAAAGTAGTTGAGAGGGTCAATAAAGGGTTCACTACTCCTAATAGTAGGGGCGAATATCTCACGACCGCTTGTTGGAATTACTACTCGTGAAATCCTTGGCCATGGTGATTGTGTATTAGAAACAGTTCTAATTGATACACATGTAAAGTAGTAGATTCCTGGTACAAGTACTAATATTTTTAGGTCAGTGTTAATACATATTCTAGAGGGAGTTGGTGCTAATTCTATACTCCAAATCGAATAAGATATTGTATGGTGAAAGAAACTTATTGCAATGTAGTTTGTTATTGAAGGGTTCTTGTCAAGCCAGTTGACTTCCTGGACTCTTGGGTGGTCATGATATGTTGCTAAGTACCGCTCATGATCTTTTGAATATTAGTTTATTAATTAATGAATTAATAAACCAATCATGATAAGAATTAATAAGTTAATTCTAAACTATTAAGGATTATTAATCGCAAAGATGTTTGGATTAATTCATATTCGTTACCAATAAACTGGAAAATCTAAGAGGTCACACATAATAGAGGATTAGGTAATCAAGATGTTATTTGATAACATTGTGGGGTTAATTGTGAGAAACAGAAGTAATTGTGGCCAAATTATAATTAGTTATAATTTTAGGCCAAATTGTGATTGCTAAAACTTATGGTTTCCAATTACAATTTGGGAATTCTAATTTGATTAGAATTCACAAAAACACGATTTCTTTGGGATATTTTTCGGAGATGATGTCGTGGTGATTGATAACTTGAATTTAATAGAGAGAATTGCTCTCTCAGTAAATTCAGAACACATAGCTTCATCTTCTTCTTTCTCTCGTTTCTCTTCGGCACACAGAAACAAACCCTAGCCATCAAGAGAGTCTTCTAGCAGAGACTCGATTTTGGTTTCCTTGAGTCCCTTTTGTGGATACTGTCAGAGAAAACTCTAAGCTTGAGTTGTGGTGGTTTGATTTGATCAATCAAGGAGAATCCGCAATCCATTATTTCCCACGGGGTTGTTGGATAACGCCTTGATAGGGGCTAAATTAGTTATGTTTTTCCCAGTTATTTGAGATTCATTTGTAATACATTTTGTTCAATAACTAGTCATATTCCTTAATATTTGAGATTTTACCCTTAGAAAGGTATTTTGTTCTTTATTTCAGATTTTAGGGTAAAACGAAACAAAAATGTCGCAAAACAGAGGAGAGGCGGCGCCGGCTAGGGCCCTAGAATTGGCGCCGGCCATGCATTGTTGAAACGAACTTCGAAGCGACGAAAAAATTGGTGGAATAGAGCAGAACAGAACCAAGGCGGCAACGGCTGTGAAGCTGGAACCGGCGTCGGCTGCATTTTGGAACACATTGTGCAAAATTTGAAGAAAAATCAGCGAACAAGTAGAGAAGCAAAACATAACCAACGCCGACTTTGAGAGCCAAGGCGGCGCCGGCTATGCCCTGAAGCCAAGGCGGTGCTGTGATTTTTCTATGCGGTTTTTGATAATCTGAGGAGTTTTAGTATCTTCCAACCTTTACTCGGCCAAGAACTTTGTACCTACGAGTTTAGGCATTTCCTAAGCCTATAAGTAGATGAAAAACACAAGGGAAAAGGGGGAAATTCATTGATTATCATATAAGATTACTCAATCAAATGAGAAATTCTTCGAGTTCAAGGAGGGTTGTGCAAGAAGGTCTTCAAAGGAAGAAGAAGGAGGCTTGTCTATGAGTGCTTTCTTTTACTTTGTTTTCTTTTTCTTGACAATTATATGTTAATTGTTTTATTGTAATTCAACGTTGTTTAGATATTCAAGATATTTACAGTTGTTTGATCTTTTGATTAATTGGTTATTATTCTTGGTATTCAATTACTTGTGCTTATTACGAGATTAGTTGGTTGGTTCTATCTATTAATTTGCTGGACCAAAGGGGGTTAATGGTAGTTTCAATTTATTAATTTCATATTCTGTTGGCTATTGACTTGCTGGACCAAAGGGGGATGATTGCTTAGAACTAGTAATTGAAGGTTAATTGATGTCTTCCGAGACCAAGGGTTCATTGATTAATTTCATGCTCTAAATTTTTTGAGACTAAGGGAATTTAATTAAGGATTGTGTTTAATGCGTCTTTTGGATGAATTAGTTAAGACGGACCAAGTGATTCTAATTTATCTAGAACATAGTGATTTCATAGATTGACCATCGAAGTGAGTCTACTTTAATCCTTCATGATGTCAAGGGAATAATTAGTTATGATAAAGGTTGGATACTTCAAGATCATGTTTGTCTAACCAATGGTTTGAGTTACATACTTCTCTGTTCTTAACATGTATATATTTTGATTTTGATTTTCTTTTCTTTTCTTTTTTTTCTTTTTACTTGTTTTTCACTTTATCGAATCAGTAAAACAATGAAAGAAAATGGATTAATGTCTACTTATTCCTTGAGGATCGACACTCGTTTGAACCCTATGCTCGGTTAATGATGAGTACGCTTGTTCATATGTGTGATTTGGGTTGAACGTTTTAATTTAAACTTGATTGAGAATGTGCTTAGTTTTTGTATGATTTGTATACCCAAGTCCGAACACATCAAGTTTTTGGCGCCGTTGCCGGGGAACAATAGCATGAAAGCTTGGATTTTGTTGATTTAACCATGTAAATATGTAGATATGTAAGATATGTATAATTGTTCTTTCCGCAATAAGGTGCTATCTTTTGTATTTCATGTTTTCTTGTACACCCTTGTAAACCAACCAAACCTACTAACTTGGACTCTGTTTGATTTACTAACTTTGTAATCCTGTAATTTTGTTTTCATCAGTAATTCCATATCTAACTCGCCTCTATGTGTAGGAGAATTGGCGAACTGGAATCCGAGGAAGTCTAATGAGGGGCAGTACCTCCATTGCACTCCTAAGATGACACCCACAACACTGGAATCAGTAGGGCTTGAAATCTTAATTGGGAAATTTGCTATTCATGTCACGAGGCGTTTCTAAGAAATTGACTCCACATTTGAGAAATTCAAAGCAATGATCCGCAACATGGAACGACAAATCTGGTTTTTTACAAACATAGTAATAAAATCCCACGACCTAATCTCAATAGCCAATAAGGAAACAGCTGCTATGACATTGCGAAGTGGAAAAGAATTACCAGATAGTCCAGATGACAACCGGCGCCAGTTGGAAGAAGAGAACCAGTGCCGGCTATCCGGAAAACCCGAGACTACACAACACAGAACTGAACCTGTGCCGGCTAAGGTATTGGAACTGGTGTCAACTATTCCTTGTCCACCTTCTGAAAAACCTACTTTTCAGCCTAACATACTATACCCTACTCGTCTACATAAGGTTCGAAAAGATACTCAATTCAACAAATTCCCTGAGGTATTTAAACAATTGCACATAAACATTCCTCTCAGTGAAGCCTTAATCCGCATGCCTAAATATGGCAAATTCCTCAAAAGCATGCTCATCAACAAAAAGCGATTGGAAGAGTTGTCTATAGTAGTCCTCAATGAAGAATACTTAGCTATCCTGCAAGACAACTCGAAATTGCCACATAAAGAAAATGATCCAGGGAGTTTCTCTATCCCTTGTCTAATGGGCACTCTTCATATCTGTAATGCATTAGCTGACATAGGTGCTAAATTAATTTATTGCCATATAAAACATTCAAAAGGCTAGGCCTAGGAGAACCACAACCCACTAAGATGAGTATTCAACTTGCGGATAGATCTATCAAATATCCTAGGGGCATAATAGAAGATGTGTTGGTAAAAGTTGATAAATTCATATTTCCCATGGATTTTGTTATTCTTGACATGGATGAAGATTCCAAAGTCCCTTTAATCTTAGGTAGATCCTTTCTAGCTACAGCAAAAGTATTAATTGACGTTCATGGGGGGAGGTTGACACTTAGGGTTGGGGATGAGGAAGTAGTCATTCAAATCCACAAAAGTATGCAACACCTTGTGTCTTCTAATGATTCTTGTCTAAGAGTTGATATTCTTGACAAACCAATTTTTATGTTGATGCAGGAATCTATTGAGAAGGAATTGATGGAAACATCGTGGCATATTTGGAGGAATTTCACAATGAGGATGGGATGCAAAATTTAGAAATAGAGAAAAATAGTTTAAAGAGAATGAAATCATCTATAGAAGATCCTCCCGAATTGGACTTAAAAGACCTACCCGAGCATTTGGAATATGTGTTTTTGGCTAAAGAACGTAAGTTGCCTGTCATCATTGCCAAAGATGTTAATCCAGAACAAAAGACCGAGCTGGTAAGTATGTTGGGAAATTATAAGGGAGTGATAGCATGGAAGGCCACTGATATTAAAGGCATTAGTCCATCCTTTTGCACGCATAAGATCTTAATGAAAGAATGTGCAAAACCCGTAGTGCAACCCCAACGTAGGTTGAACCCACATATGAGTAAAGTGGTAAAAGGTGAGGTGGTTAAGCTCTTAGATTCAGGCATAATTTACCTTATTTTTTATAGTGTTTGGGTGAGTCCTACTCAAGTAGTACCAAAGAAGGGAGGAATTATGGTGAGCTCCAATGATAAAAATGAGTTAGTCCCTATGAGATTGGTCACGAGTTGGAGGTTTTGCATAGATTATAGGATGCTAAACAAAGCCAATAGAAAAGATCACTTCCCTCTCCTTTTTATCGATCAAATATTGGAAAGGTTAGCCGGACATGAGTATTATTGTTTGTTATGTGGATTTTCTGGCTACCTACAAATTCCCATAGCTTCGGAGGACCAAGAAAAAATCACTTTCACGTGTCCATATGATACTTTTGCCTATCGTCGGATGCCACTTGGTCTTTGTAATGGTCTTAGAATATTCCAAAGGTGCATGACAGCTATATTTGAAGGACTCGTGGGGGACATCATGGAGGTATTTATGGATGATTTTTTAGTTTTTGGTGATTCGTTTGATTTGTGGTTGTCTAATCTTGAAAAGGTGCTAGCAAGATGTGAAGAGGCCAACCTCATACTTAATTGGAAAAAATGCCACTTTATGGTGCAAGAAGGTATTGCATTGGGGCATAAAATTTTAAGAAAGGGTATAGAGGTCGATAGGGCCAAAATTGAAGTAATTGAAAAGCTGCCTCCTCCTACTTTGGTAAAAGCTATAAGGAGCTTTCTTGGTCATGCAGGTTTCTACAGGAGGTTCATCCTAGACTTCTCAAAAATTTCAAAACCTCTTACCTCTTTACTTGAAAAAGATGCTGCATTTAATTTTGACGAAAAATGTCTCAACACGTTTACAATACTTAAAGAGAGGTTGATTAATTCACCCATTCTAATTACACCTGATTAGTCTCTTCCATTTGAACTAATGTGTGATGCAAGTGATTTTGCAGTTGGTGCGGTCCTGGGACAAAGGCAGAATAAGCACTTCCAACCTATATACTATGCAAGCAAGACTTTAATGGAGGCACAAGAAAACTACACAACAACGAAGAAAGAACTGCTTGTCATAGTGTTTGCCTTTGATAAATTCTGTTCTTACCTTATTTTGTCCAAAGTCATTGTCTATACGGATCATTCGGCCCTGAAATACCTACTAACCAAACATGATTCCAAACCAAGATTGATACGATGGGTTCTATTATTGCAGGAATTTGATTTGGAGATTAGGGACAAAAAGGGTGTAGAAAACTCTTAGCTACGGATCACTTGTCAAGATTGGATAATCCAAATTTGGAATCATTGATGGAAGAGGACATCGATAACGCCATTCCGGATGAGCAACTCTTAATCATAGAAGGTAAGCTACCAAACACCCCTTGGTTCGCTAATTTTGCTAATTACTTAGTTGCAGGAATTGTTCCACCAGCTCTTACAATGCAATAAAAGAAGAAATTTCTCTCCGACGTAAGGCACTACTTTTGGGAAGATCCATATTTATTTAAGTGTTGTGTGGACTAAACCATTTGGAGGTGCGTGGACTTTGCGGAAGGTGAAGATATTCTAAGACATTGTCATGTAGAACTTGCTGGAGGTCACTACCAAGCCAACAATACTGCATGAAAGGTGCTTGACTCTGGATTCTATTAGCCCACCTTGTTCAAAGATGCCCACAGGTTTGTTCAAAGTTGTGATAGGTGTCAACGCACAGATAATCTTTCTAAATCAAATGAGCGGCCCTTACACATCTTTCAAGCTTGTGAAGTATTTGATTGTTGGGGAATAGACTTTATGGGACCTATTCTTAGCTCTTTGGGTAATCAATACATTCTGGTCACAGTAGACTATGTGTTTAAATGGGTCGAAGTACCAACCAATGATGCAAGGGTAGTGGTAAAATTCCTAAAAAACTTTTCACCCGTTTTGGTGTCCCTAAGGTTCTCATCAGTAATAGTGGTACTCATTTTTGTAATACTCAATTGGACAAAGTTCTCAAACATTTAGGAGTACACCATAAATTCGCTACCTCATACTATCCCCAAATGAGTGGTCAAGTCGAAGTGGTTAATAGGGAGCTTAAAAGAATCTTAGAAAAGACTGTTAGCCATACTCGGAAGGATTGGAGTCTAAAATTAGATGACACTCTTTGGGCATACCGAACAACTTTTAAGACCTCCATTGGCACGACTCCTTTTCGGTTAGTTTATGGAAAAGCTTGTCATTTACCTGTGGAAATTAAGCATAAAGCTTATTGGGCAATTAAACTTGTTAATCTGGATCTTGAGGACGCTGGAAAGTCAAGGTTACTCCAACTTATAGCTTTGGAGGAATTGCGTGAGGGTGCTTATGATTGTTCCATGCAATATAAGGAAAAGGTTAAATAGTGGCACGATAAGTATATCACTTACCAACCTGAATTTGAAAAGGTGAGCAAGTGCTGTTATTCAATTCTCGTTCAAACTTGTTTCCCAGAAAGTTAAAATCCCAGTGGCTGGGACCATTCACAGTAAGTAAGATCGGCCCTTTTGGCACCCTAGAACTTACTCACCCCACTCTGGGCATTTTCAAAGTCAATAGCAATAGGGTGAAACGCTATGTGGGTGGAGGTCTTCCACATCCCGAGCAGGTGGAGATGTTTTTTGACGAAACCACATAGAACTGTGTGGTTTATCAAAGTGGCAGTTGTTTTTTGGACCGTCTTTTTTTCTTTCTTTTGTTTTTTCTTTATTTTCCTTTCTAGTTTTTACGCTTTTGTGTGTTTTCCTTTGTATTTTTCTTTTTAGGTACTTTGCAATGCCTCATTCTTCAAGCATTCCACTCTTGTACAGCATATTGCCAACAAAATGGAAGTTTGTTTCTCTTATCTCTTCTCCTTTATATTTTTAGTCCCATGGTATTGTTGTTATTGTTATATTTATTTGGTCATTGAGGACAATGTCCAGTTTAAGTGTGGGGGAGTGATTTGATTAACAAGTCTTCTATACATATACTTTAACCTTCTTGGGAGAAAATTTTGAGCGAAAGTTTTTCAAATTTTTCTAATTTTCTAGAGATTTCAAGCTATATTTTTAGTACATGTCTTTATGATAGAGTATAGAGTATATTTTCTAGATCATTTATGGTTTATGCATGACTTTTTGCACTCACTTGGACAAAGTAGTTCTTGATCAAATGCTGTACATTTTTTTTAAACCTTGTTTTTGTACTAAAATTCATAGAGTATTCTAGAACTTACTTGAATACCTCTCGAGGCGAAATGAGAAAGACAATTATGATTTAACTTAGGGATGTGGTAATAGGCCTTCTTTGTATAGTTTGAACTTTTCAAGCCTACCTATTGTTATATTATCCCTAGTGCCTATTTTGAGCTTAAATTGTTGATTTCTTTTATTAAAACCCGTCACAATATTTTGTCCATTGCTTAGTGCTAAGAGTTTGAATAATTTTCTAAATTTTTATACTCTTGATGGATGAAAGTATATGTATGAGAATGTTGAGGAAGAATGTTGGGATAAAGATCATGACTTGTTACTTTCAATCATGGATAAAAAATAAGTTGAGCTGAAAAGAAAAAGAAAGAGAAGAAAGAAAAAAAAGAGTGTGAAAACAAGAAATGAAAAGAAGAGTAGTAGTAAGTGAGGGAAGAAAGCAAAAAGCTGCTAGACAAAATGGAAGAAGAGAAGTGAAAAAAAAAAACATAGTAGTAGTGAAAGAAAAGACACATTAAAGAAAGAAGAAGAAAAGAAAATATCACAAAAGGAATGGTGATTGAGCTGAAAAAAAAAAGTTAAAGTTCACATAAAGTACTTGACACCATTGTTGGAAAATTTGAGTGATCTTGTGAAAGAAATAGAAAAGAGTTGATGAAAAGAATAGTTGAAAGAAAAAGATAAAAAATGCAGGATTTGCTTTAGTGGAGTTGTAATTGTTATATAAGGTTATGGTTTGTTTGATTTTTGGAATAGGAGAACAAGAAGAGTTGGAAATTATTAATTCAATTTGTTTATCCTTTTCTTGCGAACTCTTAGTTTTTCTTTGACGTTTGATTCTCCTATATCCTTCATTTGATAAGTTACATTACAAGCATTTAGCCTTACATTACAAGCTTAAAAGTCCTACTTGATCTAAGTAGAATCATGATATGTCTCGAATTAGTGGAGAGAGTGTATGAAAATTAAGCATATGGAATGCATATTCTTTTTAAACTAAATTCTTTCCAATGGTTTGAGAATAGTGTGAAGTATTGTGATGGTTCTACTAAGTCATTTATCACTAATACAAGTCTTGCATTGGTTGTGAAAGATGTAGTAGTCATGTGTTTTATATTCTTGAATGAAGAAAGTATTGAAGATATTGTTTTGAAATTGATTGAGTGATTTGTTAAACCTTGTGTTTTCCTACTTGTTCTTGATACTTTGCTTGAGGACAAGCAAAGAGCTAAGTGTGGGGGAATATGATAGGGGCTAAATTAGTCACGTTTTTCTTAGTTATTTGAGATTCATTTGTAATACATTTTGTTCAATAACTAGTCATATTCCTTCATATTTGAGATTTTACCCTTGGAAAGGTATTTTGTTCTTTATTTTAGATTTTTAGGGTAAAACGAAATAAAAAAGTTGCAAAACAGAGAAGAGGCAGTGCCGGCTAGGGCCATAGAATCGGTGCCGACCATGCATTGTTGAAACAAACTTCGAAGCGACAGAAAAATTGGTGGAACAGAGCAGAACAGAACCAAGGTAGTGCTGGCTGTGAAGCTGGAACCGGCGCCAACTGCATTTTGGAACACATTGTGCAAAATTCAAAGAAAAATCGGTGAACAAGTGGAGAAGAAGAACAGAACCAGCACTGGCTCTGAGAGCTAAGGCAGTGCCAGCTATGCCTTGAAACCGAAGCAGTGCTGTGATTTTTCTACGTGTTTTTTTGATAATCTGAGGAGTTTTAGTATCTTCCAACCTCTACTCGGCCAAGAACTTTGTACCTACGAGTTTAGGCACTTCCTAAGCCTATAAGTAGATGAAAAACACAAGGGAAAAAGAGGGAATTCATTGATTATCATAGAAGATTACTCAATCAAATGAGGAATTCTTCGAGTTCAAGGAGGGTTGTGCAAGAAGGTCTTCAAAGGAAGAATAAGGAGACTTGTCTATGAATGCTTTCATTTACTTTGTTTTCTTTTTCTTGACAATGTTATATTAATTGTTTTATTGTAATTCAATGTTGTTTAGATATTCATGATATTTAGAGTTGTTTGATCTTTTGATTAATTAGTTATTATTTTTTGTATTCAATTACTTGTGCTTAGTATGAGATTGGTTAGTCGGTTCTATCCATTAACTTGCTGGACCAAAGGGGGTTAATGGTAGTTTCAATTTATTAATTTCATATTCTGTTGGCTATTGACTTGCTGGACCAAAGGGGGTTGATTGCTTAGAACTAGTAATTGAAGGTTAATTGATATCTTCCGAGACCAAGGGTTCATTGATTAATTTCATACTCTAAATTTTTCGAGACCAAGGGAATTTAATTAAGGACTGTGTTTAATGCGTCTTTTGAATGAATTAGTTCAGATGAACCAAGTGATTCTAATTTATCTAGAAGATAGTGATTTCATGGATTGACCATCGAAGTGAGTCTACTTTAATCCTTCATGATGCCAAGGGAATAATTAGTTATGATAAAGGTTGGATACTTCAAGATCGTGTTTGTCTAACTAATAGTTTGAGTTACCTACTTCTCCGTCCTTGACATGTATATATTTTTATTTTGATTTTCTTTGATTTGATTTTTTTTTCTTTTTACTTGTTTTTCAATTTATCGAGTCAGTTAAACAATGAAAGAAAAGAGATTAATGTCTACTTGTTCCTTGAGGATCGACACTCGTTTGAACCCTATACTTGGTTAATGATGAGTACGCTTGCTCATATGTGTGATTTGGGTTAAACATTTTAATTTAATCTTGATTAGGATTGTTCTTAGTTTTTGTATGATTTTTATACCTAAGTTCGAACACATCACGCCTTCAGACACGAAGAAAAATTTTGAGTAACAAAGACAATGTAAAGGTATTTTTCCTTCACTTCATTTGTTCTATTTATCACACATATGAGGATCATTGGGATGTTATCTTGTATGTTTATCTTCCGCTGTGCTATTTGATTTGTATGAGATAATTCAGTTGTATCAGAGACTTGCTATGTGTGGTTTATAGACATTAACATCGTGAAAGATGTTTCATGAATGTCTCTATTTACTGTGAAATTGTTTCACAAACAAGATTTTGATTTCTAAAAATTGTTTAAGTTTGTGTCTTGAAATGCTTTCAAGCATTTTGGGTTTCTATGATATGAAAGTTGATTTTTGTGGGATTGGTTTTGGCATATAAGTGTCCGAATATATTCACAAAGTGTTCTGCATTCTGTCCTGAAAATGTTTCTAGACTGTTGAAATCGTTTCATGAATGCTCATTATGTCTCTGTTGTGTTTTGAAAACCGATATTCATGCCTTGTATTCTATACAGGAAATGTTTCTGTAATCTTGTTCTTATGTAGAATTCATTGAAGTATTTTTCCCAGAAATTGTTTCTGGGAAGAAGACGAAAGGGAAAAAAAAATTATTTTGGCCCCAAGCCGCGGCTCATGAGGAGCCAAGTCGTGGCTTGAGGCACAAGAACTCCAAGCCATGGCTTGGAGCCGCAGCTCAAGTGTCTTGGCTCCCTAAGCGGATGCTTGGCTCCGTTGTGATGGCTTTGCATCTTGGGGAGGATGATACACATCCTACCCAGGATGCAATCTTGTTATATATATATATATATATATATATATATAATTCTTTTCCATTTTGTTAGGATTTTGTTTCGGTGGCCCATGAGTTGTTCCCCCCCCCCTTTTCCACTCGAATGCTCAAATCTTCCCAAGATTCATGTTTTGGGAATAACTCATATTAATTTCTAAAATTAGTTTTGTAAATTAATATATATTATCTAAAATATTGATTTTAGATATGTAAAAAAAGATTTTTTTTTATTAATTTTTGTTTTGAGAATTAAATCTAATTATGATTAGTTTTTAATTAGAACCCATGATTTGGGATAAAATTATATTTTAGAAATTAATATATTTTCTAAAATATTTATTTTAGATTATATATTATTATTTAATTCCTAAAATATGATTTTAGTAATTAATAAATTTTCTAAAATATTGATTTTAGATTTTATCATGATTAAATTTCTAGAATTTGATTTTAGAAATTAAATCTAAAATATTGATTTTAGATTTTATCTTAATTTAATTTCTAGAATTTGATTTTAGAAATTAAAATTAAATTTGTTTTATTTTTCCAAAATAGAGATTTTAGAATAATAAAACTATATGTTTAATTTTGTTTAAGCATAATAAATGGCATGGTGGATGGTTATGGACTAAAACCAAATTATATCTGTTTATGCATTTTTACAGTTTTAGTTTTTATTAAATAGGACCCGGGAGTTGGGCCTTTTCTAAAATTCTTGTGTAATTCTCTTATCATCTAACTCCCCTCAAATGTAACTCGAGGTTTCTCTATTTAGAAAATTTATGTAATTAGATTACATAAATTAGATAGGGATAGAATTATTTTAATTTTGAAGATGGCGACCAAAACAAGGCGAGAGAGTAAAACCTTCTACTTAAAACATGCATGAACACATAGGGTTAACTATGTTAATTTCTTATTTGACTCGAGGAATTAATTTAGGGAAAGTCTATAACCATACCACCCAATCGGTTTATTACCATGATTATTAATTTATGTGATTTATTGATATATTTATGCATGTCATTTGATGAAATCACTAAAAGGAATAAACTCCTCAAGTAATATTAAACCTAATTCCTTCCATTAATATAGTAAGAATGAGAGTCCTTTTTCGAGACCAAGTTGTTAGGCTAACCCAAACTAACTTGACATCGGCCATGTTCAAGCTATGGAATTAAATACCTATGGAATTAAATTCCTAATTAATGAGTCGGGTTTAACTAAATTCTTTATCCCGATTGAGTTAACTTAAGCATAAAGAAATCTAGAGAAAATATTGGGGTAGCGCAAAATGTTTTAAGATTAAAAAATATTAATCAACCAATAATCCAGTAATTACATACTATGTAATTGGTATTGGATACCTACTATTGAACTCAAGGGTGGCTTGTTGGGCAAACCCAAGGTTATTCTTAAGGAATTTGGATAGCAGTCCACTAGGAAAGCTTTCAACAAGTTTTTTCGAATCAATAGTAGGGGCCATTGGTTTGAGTAAAATAGTAGAATAACAATGCGTTTAATTAAAAACTTGATTATTTGCATTACATGTGCATATACAGCTAGCTAATGTTCTCTATCTTTACATCTAGGTTAGGTGCATCATGTCAACCAACCTAAACTTACGTAGCATCTTGAAGACCAATAAACTAACTGAGTCAAGCTATTTCGATTGGTATAGAAACTTGAGAATCATTCTTAGGTTGGAAAAGTTGCTCTATGTGCTAGATGCTCCTATTCTGCCGCCCCCAACTCAAGATGCTCATGAGTATGCTATCCACAAGAAGCACAAGAAGGACAGTGACACATCATCTTGTATCATGCTGGTGTCAATGACTATTGAGTTGTAAAAACAGCACGAGCATATAGATGCTCAATCGTTGATTTTGTATCTTGGAGAGCTGTTCGATGCCTAAGCCAGAACAAAGAGATATGAGATTTTGAAGCAACTGTTTCATTGTAAAATGGCTGAGGGGTTTCTATAGCCACTCATGGGTTGAAGATGCTGGGCTTGATTGAGAAGCTTGGATTCGTGATGGGCCATGAATTATGTGTTGACTCAATTCTACAATCTTTGCCTAATAGTTTTTCACAATTTGCGATTAACTATCAGATGAATAAAATTGAGTCCACCATTCATGAGTTGATCAATCTTCTCAAGACTACGGAGTCCTCTATAAAAAAGGATTCCAATACGGTCTTGATAGTAGAATTTTTTTCTTCCAAGAAGAAAATTTAAAGGAAGAAGAAGAAGGCTCTCACTAAGCCCAAAGGTGGTGTGAAGAAAAAAGATGCAGCCACTAAAGGCCCATGTCATCACTGTGGCAAAATGGGCTACTGGAGGCATAACTGTAAAGTTTACTTGGAGATTGTCAAGGAAAAGCAGAAGGAGAAGCTCGCTGGCACTTCTATTTTTACTCCTAGTATGTTTATGATTGAGATAAATACTATCTTTAGAAATGAGATATGGATATTAGATATTGGATGTGGATATCATTTGTGCAATAACTTGCAGGGACTAAATGGCAATAGAAGGCTAGAGAAAGGCGACGTGGACCTGCGTACTGCAAATGGTGCAAAGGTTGTTGGACTTGCTGTAGGGACATACGAGCTAAACCTACCTTCAAGATTAGTTTTAGAATTGCAAACTATTATTTTGTACCAGTTTAATGAAAAACATTATATGAGTTGCGTGCTTAAACTCGTATAGATTTTATTTAATATTTAAGAATAAATATTATTCTTTTTCATTGAATGATATTCATTATGGTTCTGCAATTTTGGTTAATAGTTTATATGTTCTAGACATAGATAATCCAATTCTCAATATAAACAATAAGAAACCCAAAATTGATAACCCAAACACCTCTTACTTATGGCATTACCATTTAGACCACGTAAACAAGAATCATGTTTCTATGTTATATAGGCTTGGTGACTTAGGGTCATTTGATTATGAATCATATGGCACTTGCGAGTCTTGTTTACTAGGTAAAATGGCCAAAACTTATTATTATTATTATTTTTTTTTGGAAAAAGAGAAAGAGCTAAAGAGTTATTAAAACTCATACATTCTGATGTATATGACCCAATGTCTATACAAGTAAGAGGAGGTTATAACTATTTCATAACCTTTATCGATGATTTTTCGCGATATGGGTATTTGTATTTAATAAAATACAAATCTGAAGCCTTTGACAAGTTCAAAGACTTCAAAAATGAAGTAGAGAAATTAACTTGGTAAAAGTATTAAGACTCTAAGATCAGATCGAGGAGATGAATACTTAAGCCAAGAATTTTAGGGTTATCTTAGAGATAATGAGATATTATTTCAATGGACTCCACCACATACACCTTAACATAACTGTGTATCTGAAAGAAAGAATCGAACCCTTCTGGACATGGTACGGACCATTATGCCTTCTGCAAACTTGCCAAAATCATTTTGTTGGTATGCACTAAAGACTTCTATTTATATTCTAAATAAAGTTCCGTAAAAAACGGTTGATACCACCCCATTTGAGATGTTCTTTGACAATAAACCAAAGTTATCTTACTTGAGAGTATGGGGTTGCCCTACCTTTGTCAAAAGGCTACAATCAGACAAATTTGATAGTAAGTCTGACAAGTGTTTGTTTGTGGGTTATCCAAAAGAATATTTCGGGTATTATTTCTATCTCCCCTCCGAAAATAAATTATTTATTTCGAAGCATGCTATCTTCTTAGAGAAGGAGCATATGCTGAAAGTGGATAATGGGAGTAAAATTTAACTTAGTGAAGTTCAAGAAGAATAAACAAATAAGGATCAATCGTCTGATCCCACATCTATTGAGAGAATAGATGAACCTTCTTCTACACAAGATTCTCATAGGTTGAGTAGGATACAAATAGCACCTGAGAGATATGAATTTCTCATTAGTGACCACAATATCATATTGCTCATAGATAATGATGAGCTTACTACTTATAAGGAAGTTCTAAACAGTTCAGAATTTGACAAATAGCTTGAAGCTATGAAGTCAGAGATGGATTGCATGTACAACAATCATGTATGGACTTTGGTTGATCTACCTAAGGGAATCAAACTTATTGGGTGCAAATGAATTTTCAAGAAGAAAATCGATATGGACGGTAACGTAGTTACCTATAAAGCACGACTAGTGGCTAAGGGTTATCGCCAACAATATGGTATTGACTGTGACGAAGCCTTCTCGCTAGTAGCCATGCTAAAATCCATCAGGATACTACTAGCCATTGCCACTCATCATGATTATGAGATTTGGCAAATAGATGCGAAAACAACTTTCCTAAATAGAAATCTGACTAAAGAAGTGTATATAACACAACCTGAGGATTTTACATCCAATGATAGAACAAAAATGTGCAAGTTGTAAAGGTCCATTTATAGATTTAAGCAAGTGTCTAGGAGTTGGAACATCCATTTTGATAAAACAATTAAAGAATTTGGTTTCATTTAAAACATGGATGAGCCTTGTGTATACAAGAAGGTTAGTGGGAGCGCAATCATTTTTTTATTACTTTATATAGGTAACATATTGCTAATAGGAAACGATGTACCTGTTCTTCAATCAGTTAAAGTTTAGTTGTCCAAGAAATTCTTCATGAAAGATCTTGGAGTAGAAACCTATATTCTTGGAATTAGGATCTAAAAGCTTGCTAGGTCTTTCACAGTCTACATACATAGACAAAGTGCTAAAGATATTTTGCATGGATCAATCCAAAAAGGGATTCTTACCCATGACGCATGGAGTAAGCCTTTCAAAGTCGATGTCTCCCAGGACACAAGTTAAAAGGGACCACATGAGTAAGATTCTATATACTTCAGCTATTGGATCTATCATGTACATTATAATATATGCAAGGCCTGATGTATCCTGTGCTCTCAGTTTGACAAGTAGATACCAATCTGATCCTGTTGGGGGTCATTGGGCAGTTGTAAAGAACATTCTTAAATACTTGTGAAGGACTAAGGATGTGTTCTTGGTTTATAGAGAAGGTGATTTGAAAGTAAACGGGTATGCTGATGCCAGTTTTTAATTTGCCAAAGATGATTTCAAATCATAATCAGGCTACGTATTTACGTTGTGGAGGGGCAATAAGCTAGAAGAGCTCCAAACAAGAAACTATTGCTGACTCTACGACAAAAGCTGA
Source organism: Voacanga thouarsii (assembly GCA_026120185.1). Taxonomy (NCBI): domain Eukaryota; kingdom Viridiplantae; phylum Streptophyta; class Magnoliopsida; order Gentianales; family Apocynaceae; genus Voacanga; species Voacanga thouarsii. The sequence continues at coordinate 56,726 of JANUWF010002030.1, read as the reverse complement.
GTATATAGCCACTTCTGAAGTAGCTAAGGAAGCTGTTTGGATCAAGAAGTTCGAAATAAAACTGGGTGTGGTCCCTAGCGTTTATGGTCTAATATCTTTATATGGTGACAACAACGGAGCTATTGCACAAGTAAAGGAGCCACGGTCTCACCAATGATATAAACACGTACTACGATACTATCACCTGATCTAGGAGATCATAGGTAAGAATGATGTAAAAATAGAGAGAGTTCCCACGGATGAGAACATAGCTGACCCGCTTACAAAAGCACTATCCCAAAAGAAACATGATAGGCATATTGAGTCATTCGATATTAGATACATGAATGATTAGTTCTAGTACAAGTGGGAGTTTGTTAGTGTTGTACCCTAAAGACAATCGCTTATACTTTTTATATAACACATTTGTTATATAATAGAAGGCATTATTTATCTTTCATCTTATTTTTTTTACTTTCATATAAAAATAACTGTTAGATAAAGTCCCTAGTACAGCACTATGTTAAGAAAATTATGATAGAGATCATGACGTGAGATTCCTATTACATTGTATAGTGTTAGTACTTAAATAATCCCTGGTCATAGTATTAATGAGATAGGAATTCATTAATGCGTTAAGACTACCACGTGTTAGACTTCTTGATTTGATCAGGCAGTGGTTCTCACATCCGTGAGTATTATGATACTCAAACTTAACATACGGATGCTTGTTAATAGAATAAGTACATTAGATGACCTAACTAAGAGATAATCACATGGATAATTATTTTGTGCCAGTGATAGAATCTTGCTATAGCAAACGTGCAAGTATTCTTAGACTTGAGATCTCTAAGGTATTTTGTTCACTGAACATTGTATTTTGATTCCAATCTTTGGAGCCAGATTGAGGGCTACCTATGGGATGGATCTTGGATACAATGTGAAGTAAATGAAAGTAGTTAAGAGGGTCAATAAAGGATTCACCACTCCTAATAGTAAGGGTGAATATCTCATAGCCACTTGTTGAAATTACTACTTGTGAAATCCTTAGCCAAGGTGATTGTGTATTGAAAATAGTTCTAATTGATACACATATAGATTAGTGGATTCCTAGTACAAGTACTTATATATTCAGGCCAGAATTAATATATATTCTGGAGGGAGTTGGCGTTAATTTCGTACTCCAAACCGAATGAGATATTGTATGGTGAAAGGAATTTGTGGCATTGTAGTTTGTTATCGAAGGGTTCATGTCAAGCCACTTAACATCCTAGACTTTTAGGTGATCATGATGTGTTGTTAGATAATGTTCATGATCTGTTGAATATGGGTTTATTAATTGATGAATTAATAAACCAATCCTGATAAGAATTAATAAGTTAATTCTAAACTATTAAGGATTATTAATTTCAAAGACGTTTGGATGAATTCATATTCGCTACCAATAGATTGGGAAACCTAATAGGTCACACACAATAGAGGATTAAGTTCTTAAGTTGTTATTTGGTAACATTGTAGGGTTAATTGTGAAAAATAGAAGTAATTGTGGCCAAAGTATAATTAGTTATAATTTTTGGCCAAATTGTAATTTGGGAATTCTAATTTGATTAGAATTCATAGAAACACGGTTTCTTTGGGAGATTTTTAAGAGATGATGCCATGGTGATTGATCACTTGAATTTAATAGAGAGAATTATTCTCTCAGTAAATTCAGAACACACAGCTTCTTCTTCTCTCTCTCTCTCTCTCTCTCTCTCTCTCTCTCTCACTCTTCGGCACATAGAAACAAACCCTAGCCGTCAAGAGAGTCTTCTAGCAGAGACTCAGTTTTGGTTTCCTTGAGTCCCTCATGTGGATACTTTTAGAGACAACTCTAGGCTTGAGTTGTGGTGGTTTGACTTGATGAATTAAGGAGAAGCCGCAATCTATTATTGCACACAGGGTTGCTGGATCGCGCCTTCAGACGTGAAGAAAAATTTTGAGCTATAGAGACACTGTAAAGGTATTTTTCCTTCACTTTGTCTGTTCTGTTTATCACACATGTGAGGATCATTGAGATGGTATCTCATCTGTTTATCTTCTGCTGCACTATCTGATTTGTATGAGATACCTTAAAAAAATGTGCTAGAAGGACTTCTCCTTGGAGGATAAAGAAGCCAAAAGCTTCATGAGAACTACATCTCATAAAATTCATGACTGCATGAAATCTATATTCAACAAAATACCAAATAACCCTATCCCCAGGCCATAAATTGCATAAAAGAATATTCAAAATAGCCTCAACCTCAAAAGGAAGAAAATAGCCTCCCAGTGATCCTATTACCAACAGCTATGATTAAAGTCTATTAGATCAAAGACATGTCATTTAGAAACTAAGTGTTCGGTAATTTTTGAAACAATAAAATATTTGGTTACATAAAACCACTTATCTTTCTGAAGATTAATAGAAAAGACATTGCACACACACTACTTGATTCTAAGAAAACAGAGGTTACAACTTTACAGGACACTCCACCAAAGATATAATAGTATATTACCCCGGCCAACATGAATGAAGGTCTAATGAAGAAGTATTTAGCCTTAAGAGCATGTCCTAGGTGGGAAGATGGATTTTAGAGCAACCTCCAAGCTTGTTTGGCTAGGAGTACTGGGTTAGAATCTTCAATATCGCAAAATCCAAGCCCTTCTTTAGACTTAGGAGAACATAATTTAACCATGCTCTCTAAGGGATTTCCCTATTATTCTCACCAACCCCTACCAAAATTTAATAATCAAGGAAATGATATCTCTAAGTATGCTTAGGGAGTAGGAAACAAGATATGACATAGGTAGGAATGGCCTTTATCACATTTTTAATTAAAATCTCCTCACCCATTTGGGAAAGTAGTTTTTTCTTCTAATATTTGATTTTTTTTTCTATACTCTATCCTTGACATAATTAAAAATATCTTTCTTGGAGCACCGAATAATGCAAGGTAGTCCTAGATATTTCCCCCAGAAGCATTTAGAGACATTTAAAATGGAAAATATATTATCTTTTAGACTATCAAGAGTATGTTGTCAAAATAGATTGCTAATGTTTCGAAATTGGCTCATTGATTCGAGAGCTTTTCATATGTTAAATGGATATTCTTTGTCCAGGCAGCATAATCAATACTAGATTTACAAAATAAAATTGAGTCATCTACGAAGAATAAATGAATGTGATGAGGGCTAGACGGACCAAAAGGGATACCTTGAATCAAACCCTATGATTCTACTGATCTTATCATAACTAATATACCTTCTGCGCAAAGTAAAAATGAAAAAGAAGATAAGGGGTCTTTGTCAGGGGATAATGGGGGTAGTTTGAGAACCATTGATAAGTACAGAATAAGTTCCTATACGAAAACATTTCATGATAAGCACAACAAAAAGTAAAAAAAAAAAAAAAAAAATTATGGCCAAGAGAATAGATTCCAAATAATCCCATTCAACCCTAGCAAAAGCATCACTCATATAAAGTTTAACTGCTATACATTTTTCATTAGATAGGGAGGAGTTATGAAATGAATAAAAAGCTTCAAAGGCCATAATAATATTATTAGTGATTAAATGATTTTTTAAGAATGCACTTTGACTATCATTAATCACTAAGGGGGTAAAACTGCCTTTAACTTATATGCCAATACTTTGCTAATTAATTTAAAAATAGTATTATACAGATTAATTGGGTGATATTCAGTGGTTTCTTTGGAGTATTTATTTTTATGGACCAAAACGATAAATGTCTTATTTATAGAAGAGATATTGGTACCTAAATGTAAGAAATCAAGAACCATATCCGTTGCATACTCACCTATAATGTGCCAATATTTCTGAAGGAATACAGGGTGCATGCCATATAGACTAGGTGCCTTGGTTCCTTTCATATCTTTTGGTGCTACAAGGACCTTTGCTGAGTTGAAATCACATGAGAATATGTTAGTTGCTTGAGGAGGCAACATCATATCAAATATAGCATCATCGAACTCAAAGCTAGATTTCTATGATTAATAAATGCCATTAAAATAATCTAAAACAATTGATTTCATGACTTCAAATTGGGAACATTGCAATTCATTTTGATCCAATAGGTGATCTATTTGATTATGTTACTTCTTCTGAGAAGCTTTCTTATGGGAATAGAAGGTATTTCTATCTCCAGCCTCAAGCATTCAACTCTATTTTTGAACACCAATACTCTTCTTGTACTTTTAGTAAATGCTCTACCTCCTTCCACAAATGTCATTTTGTGAGAGTATTAAAAAACATCATGTTGTTTGAAATTGAAATGCCTCTACTATATGCCATATAGAGTAGGAATGTCACCCATATGGTTAGAAAGGGTCTTTCTAATATAGTAAGCTATATATCCATAATTTTTAAATAAATAAATAAATAAACCCAGACATTTCACAAACTCCCAAACTTAAACATCCACTAGTCATTAACAGTAGTATAACTAAAGTAATAAGTCCCTTGCCAAGATAAGATAGTATCACAAGTTACATTCCTCCCAAAATGCATTATATATGATAACATCTACCAAAATAACAATATTATAGAATTCTATATAGAATACAAAATAAATATGGCATGGTCTTAACCTTTCAAATTTGAAGCTCTATAGATTATAAAAACTTGATAAATGAGATGTGAGAATGATTCTCAATGAGTTTTGTTTATGTACACGACAATTATAAATGTTTTCATGATTGATGAATGTTTATTAAAGAATTATATGAGGCAAATCATCTCAAACTTTATAACATAATGCCATAGATGCAATTAACCTTTGATTCTTAGAAAAATATAAACATCCCAAAATGATATAAATTCTAGTGCCAAAATTCATGAGTGTGTTATTGTTCAAACATCATTTTTATAAGTGGTGGTGAGCTTTTGAATTGCATATCATCTCTAGGAGCTTTTGAAATCAAGAAGATCATACACAGTTCTTTGAAAGAATAATCGAAAATCGTACACAACTCTCTTATATTCAGGAGATTGTACATAGCTTTCTAAGAATACAGAGATCGCTAATCTACTAGGTATTGCATAAACTTTAATAGAAGCTAGTACAAAGAAAAGACTCTTATTGCGTACTTAAGCTCACCACTATTCTATTAATGCTATAACATATTTTCATTTTTTGCAAAATATTCCAATATACAATATAGTTTTTGTAATTCGCAATAATAATTCAACCATTTTCTCATTTCCAATCATATAACAAATGTTTCCAAGAATCACATAGTTCATTATCCAAAAATCATTCAAGATGCATCATAAAATTATACAGAGTAACAAGAAACTTTGTAAAACCATAAACCATTTCTCAAAAGTAATATTATGCACATTTTCCAATACTATAAGTGAAAACCAACAAACTTTTTAAAATAAGCCACGAGTTTTTGAAAAGATACATATGACATACATAAATAAATCATTTCAGTTTCCATAAATAATTTAGAGTCATAATGCATAAAGTGGGTTTTAAAAGGTATGCGGAACTCAGCTTGACAAAAAGTAAAACCTCAAACAAATCCTAAAGTCAAGAGGTGTGTAAATGCTCTTCTTCATTCTTGGGACATGTATCTAAATCACAAATTGAATGTGGTGCATATAAGTCCCAATCTAACCACATAATTTTACATCATCAGTTGATATGATTTTGAGAAGCACCAAATTGAGATTTGTAGCTTAAATTCAAGAGACCTAATTCAATACTAGAATCGTAGGTAAACTAGCTTCCTAGGACCCAAAATTTAATGAACTAAGCCAACTAAATCATCACCCAAACACCCTTAACCCAAGAAGGATTAAGAAAAAATAGGATGGGAAGATTTAGGCAACTAAATGAACTCCTAAAAGAACCTTAGATTAGCTAGGAATCTTAGACTTACTTTAGAAAGAACAATGATATATCATAAGAAGATTAGAGACTAGATTCTTAGGTTGGACTAAAGCCTAAGAGTAGTCTTGATTGATTTGGGAATCATCTAAGAGTAACACCCTCAAGAACTCTCTCTAGAGAGAATAAAAGATTTCTCTATTCAAAATATCAAAAGTTGTTTTCACAAGAGTTATAGTGGCATATTTATAGATGTCTTGCCCTAAACCAATTAGTAAATTAATCCTAACTATTAAATGGCCTTAATAAAAGTTTTGAGGCCCTATTATATGCCTTAAAATAGGTTAAAACATAATACAAGTCATGAAAATTAAATTACATAAGTAAAAGGCTGAAAATGAAAAAATAGCAAGAAGTTGGGACAGGCACAACTAGTGAAGTATTGCGGAAAAACACCAAAGGAAAACACAACGGAAAATTTTCAGTTTTTTTAGCCACATCTAGGAGAGAGAACTTACTTTTCCTTGCTAGTTGCGGATTAACCAACGTGGAGATGGGTTGCACTGGAACTTCTTGCATTGGAAGGGGAGAAGGAGGCACCTGCGGTTTTACCGGAATTCCCTCCAATCTTTTACTCCTACGCATCAAATGTTTTTCTCTTCATCTTTTGAAGTATGACTATACCTTGCTCTTGACATTAGCTTGGTGAGAGCTCCTTCCTGGACAATCAAAACACCCTCCAAGAGAGAAGGGAGAGAAGGGACAAAAAGAACTAGAGAGGGTGAGAGAGAGACGACACATTGGAGAAAGAAAAACTACATTGTTTTTTCTCCCCTCTCTTGCACTCTATTTTTTCGCTACCCTAGGGCTTCTATAAACCCTAATGGCCAAAAACCATCAAGCCCTAATGGGCTAGGTGCTGTGCTCAACAATCAATCCAAGACTAGCCTAATCCACTTAATTAATTAATTATCTTTTTTGGGCCTCATTAAATACTCAAGACTAATTAATTAATTCTAATTGGACTCTTAATATATGTCAACATATATAAGCCCAATTAATTAATTTATTCCAACCAAATTCTCTTAATTAATTAATTAATTATCTTTTTTGGGCTTTATTAAAACTCAAGACTAATTAATTAATTCTAATTGGACTCTTAGAATAAATTTTATTTCTCTTCCGAATAATTATCCATTAAGCCCATATTCTGTTTAAACAACACCAATGTAACTTGAGCTATTTCGGGGACCAAGAGGCATATTATTCATGGCTACAAAAATAATCAAAATGCCATTACTATTAAATAGCTTTATTTTATCATTTTAATTATATTCAATTATCACCATATGAAATATTGACCACAAGAATAATATTGCTTAAAACCATATCTCTGATCTACATGTGAAATGACAGAAATACCCCTTTATGTAACACCTATTAATGAAACAGGATAAATGTACTAACACCCATCTCAAAGGCATCTACTATCCTTAGAACTCTAGTTTGATAATCCATAACTCACTTGAATGTACTTACTTACCATTGGAAGCTACCCAAAAGTACACATTCTAGAGTTACGTTCCCAGGGTCTTAGATTATTTAGATTTTCCTGGACAATCACAATGGGTGATTAAACCTTACTAAGTAAAGCATAGAAACTCTTTTGCATGAGTTCGTCTTAACTGACTAGAATAATACACCTAACATATAAGGATATTGATCTCACAAAAGAAATCTTACCAAACATACATCAAAGTATAAAACCTTATCTTTGCCAGACCACCTCACACTTAAGTATGAAGGTATCCATCTATGCTGTAGCAGTAATAGTCTAGTCTCTATAATTATAGTACTTTAATAGAGACCAATACTACTAGTCCAGTTCTACATATTCAAAATAGGCTTATGGCTATGAAGTGAGTAAACTACTCACTGATTCAAGATAAACCATTCCCAATTCCATCAACTACATATTAGAAATTAGGGCATAATAGTCTTATCTTGATGAAATGCCCAGTTCCATCAACTAAGAACTCAATTTTATTTGTATGATAAGTACCTATGGTTTATACCTTACTGTGAAGAATGACTTAACACATAGACCATTACTTGTCATACTTGGACCTTTAAACGTGCAATAATATAAGAAACAAACTAAATTGAATGAATAAATATTTTATTGCAATATATTCATACAGAATATATAGTCTTTAAAGGCATATTTTCCAACAACTAGGGCTGGTGTAGGCTCTAGCATACAGAGCCGGCGCCAACTCGGTTCTGTTCGGGCCAGTGCCAGGTCCTTCATTCTGGGCTGGCGCCGGGTAGACTCTGGGCAGCCTCTCTAGTTTTGTTGCACTTCAATCCTTGCTCATTTAACCTCTATTTCTTTTCCATGTGTTCCCGTGATCTTTTAACTGAAATGTTGATCATGTTGAGCTCTTCTTGATACACTTTTGGCCTCCAATCCTTGTTTAAAGATTAGCTTGATCCTCCACATAGATTGTGGCTTACGTTGTGCGTCTTTTGGCCCTTCCTTTACTATTCATCTCTTCACAATCTTCTTGAACATGGGTTTAATGAATTTGTTATCTTGAAAATTCTCTTAATTTCTCTTGAATAGTGTTCTTACCCATCGAGCTATGAAGTGTGATTTTGTCCTTCTTTGCCTTTCTTGAAAATGGCCTTCATGTCTAATTTGATTCCTATAATTTCCCCCTTTTTGAAGTTGATTCGTCTTCGAATCAATACCTGCAATATAATTTAAACAAGACATATTTTGTGAAGGTAAAACTTTTAGCTTTGGATCCTCACCAACTCCCTTATTTTCTCTCTTCTCAACCTAAATTTTTATTCTCACATTACTTCCACTCTCCTTTTTCTCAACCTCTTGCTTGGCTCTCTCTTGCACTACTTTACTTTGTATGGATCTCCTTCCATGATCTCTCACTCTTCTCTCTTCTCCTTTTACCTCAAGCTCTTTTATCTTACACTCTTTTGTCTCTTCCCTCCTCTCTTTTAGCTCTTTCTCTTTTCTTTCATTTTCACTTCTCTCTTGCTCTTGTTTTCCCTTCTCTTACTTTTCCCTCTCTTTTTGTTCTCTTTTCTTTCTATCTTCCTCCCTTAAAATATTTTAATCTTTGACAATCTCACTTAGGGGCATTGGACAAAGTGTGAATTTCCTCCCATCAATGCATAAAGAGTAAGCGTTTTTCTTCCCATGGTAAACTACCTCTCTATCGTATAGCCAAGGCCTTTCCAACAATATATGCCCAACATGCATAAGAAACACACTACACATCATCTTAACTTTATATCCCCCTATGGCAATTGTAACCTTGACTTGTTTATTCACCTTTACTTCACCACAATTGTTCAACCATTGAAGTTTACAAGGTTTAGGATGTTTCAAGGTCTCCATTCCCATTTCCTCCACCAATGTAATACTAATAATATTTTTACAACTCCCTCCATCAATAATCAAGCTGCATAGTTTTTTTTATTTGACACATTGAATAGAAAATAATTTCTATTTGTAAATCCTCTTTTCCCTCAATCATATAAGCTTCAACAACTTCCCTCATAACACCAGTTAATGCATATGGTTTCTCAAGTATATCCCCATCTTTTCCTTTCACTCCAATTTCTCCACTAGATTTGGTGCTTTTTTGTGTAGTTGAACTAGATGAGTCATTCTTAATAGTTTCGCTCATTTTCCATTTGCTTTTGCACTACCTCTAGCCAACTCTTCTTTTTCTTTTCTTATTGATAGGAGTTTTCTCCCACTTCATAAGTACTTAAAGTATGAAGCCCCACCTAAAGCCAACCTTAGAGTAAGGGGGGTGGGATGCATATCATGTCATCATGCATAAAAATATACTTTTTAAATGATTTTATGTGTAAGGTATCTTATGCATATCATATATAACGCAACAGAAAAAATAAGAACAAGATACCATCGCAGGATCCGCATACGTGTGGAAAATAAGACATAAATAGAACAAATGTAACAGTTTTACCTTTCTTTGAGTGTCTGAAAAATAAAAATTTTCCTTCTTCTCTCTGACGATTGTGGCGTGATCTAGCAATCCCTTTGATCAAACACCACGAGAGTTGAATGTCCAACTACTACAATCACAGTGTGTGATTATTTCTAACAAAAATCCACACGGAGGATCACAATCAAGCACCAAGATTTTCTTTGCTAGTAGAAAACAAAGTAGTGGCTAGGGTTTATTTAGGGTTTCTCGTTTCCTTTTGCTGAAGAACAACGAGAGAGAGAGAGAGAGAGAGAGAGAGAGAGAGAGAGAGAGAGAGAGAAAAAAAGAGAAGGGTTTTGGAGTTGTTGTTTGGCGTGAATTCTTCTCAACTTTAGGCATAGTGCATATCTCTATATATCATGAAAAACCTGCTAAAAATACTCCATCCGTGAATTATAAAACAGTTAGAAGTCTCTAATTATAATTGGAAATATCAAGTTCTCACAATTACAATTTGGACCATAAGTTTTAACTAATTATAATTTGGCCACAACAACTTCTCTTTCTCGCAATTAACCCCACTATGTTATCAAATAACATCTTGAGTATATAATCCTCTATTGTGTGTGACCTATTAGGTTTCCCAGTCAATTGGTAGCGAATGTGAATTAATTCAAATATCTTTGAGAATAATAATCTATAATTAATTAGAATTAATCATATCAATTCTAATTAGGATTGGTTTATTAATTCATCAATTAATAAACCCATATTCCCAGATCATGAGCGGTATCTAGCAACACATCATAACCACCCAAGAGTCTAGGAAGTCAAGTGGCTTGACGTGAACCCTTCAATAACAAACTACAGTGCAATTAACTCCTTTCACCATACAATATCTCATTCTGTTTGGAGTACAGAATTAGTACCAACTCCCTCTAGAATATATTAATTCTGACCCGAATATAATAATACTTGTACCAGGAACTGTTTCCAATGCACAGTCGCCTTGGCCAAGGACTTCTCGAGTAGTAATTCCTATACGTGACCGTGAGATATTCGTCTCTACTATTAGGAGTGGTGAATCCTTTATTGACCCTCTCAACTACTTTTGTTTACCTCACAATGTACCCAATATCCATCCCATAGGTGACACTCGATCTGGCTCCAGAGATTGGAATCAAAGCACAATGCTTAGCAAACAAAGTACCTTGGAGATCTCAAGTCTAAGAATACTTACACGTTTGCTATATTGAGATTGTATCACTGGCACTAAATAGTTATCCATGCAATTATCTCATAGATTGGTCATCCAATGTACTTGTTTTATTAATAAGCATCCACATGTTAACTTTGCGTATCTCAATACTCATGGATATAAGAAACACTGCCTGATCAAATCAGGAAGTCTAACAAATGCTAGTCTTAACGCATTAATAGTGTCCTATCTCATTAATACTACGACTAGGGACTATTTAAGTACTAACACTATGCAGTGTAACAGGAAGTCTAACAAATGCTAGTCTTAACGCATTAATAGTGTCCTATCTCATTAATACTACGACTAGGGACTATTTAAGTACTAACACTATACAGTGTAGTAAGAATCTCATATCATGATTTCTATCATGAGTTCCTTAATACAGTGTTGTACTAAGGACTTTATCTAACGGCTAAATTACACAAAAGTAAACAAAAAAAATTGTAAGATAAATAATGCCTTTTATTAAAATAAAATGTGTCATATACAACGTACAAGTGATTACCTCTAGGGCATAATACTAATATTATGTGCCTTAGAATTGTGGTTTATAGGTTAAATAGCTTATTTATGCTTGTTAGGTAGAAGGGTAAAAAGGTAATTTTGCTTGAAGTCAAAATAGGAAGACGGCTTGAGGGTTTAGATAAAAAGAATATTTGATTTAGAAAATAAGAACAAGAGTTAGTGTGATTTAGTGGTTAGAGCTTTGGGAATTAATCTCTAAGGTCATGAGTTCAAATCCTATCACTTAAGTTTTATTCATGATTATCTTAACAATGTTTGAATTTTTTATTTTCTTACATTCCTTAAAGATAGGAATGTTGTCTTAAGGGAGACATAAAGATAATGTCTTGAGCATGTGATCATATCCTAAAAAGAATTCTAGAGGAATTCTTGTCCCTTTTAATTTCTCTAGTATTGTCCTAACATCTTTATAATTTAAACTATCCTTAATCCATTGATCCATTCTTTTAATTCCAAAAATTCTGTGATAAAATCCTAGCCTTGAAATTCAAAAATCAGCTCTTGAGGGTTAGGGAATGACCAAAAATAGGGAGAAGAGTTAGGAAGGGTTTCCAAGGAAAAGAAATCACCATAGCTATACCTTCAATTCTACCTTCATATTGTTCATGTTTTGGTAAAGGAAAATCTGGAAATTTTCTAGAAATTTTGCAAGATTGTTTTCGAAAGTTTTAGTCAACATTCTTACCCCATTTGCTGCTAGAAAAATGGTCATTTCATGTAAGGTTGAAGGCTGGAAATTCAGAGAATTTTTGGACTGCACAACCTTTGCAAATCAGAATTTTTCCTTTAGCAAATTCGTTGCATTGAAGCTAGATTTTGAAGCCACCTTGAAGTCATAAGAACAGCTGGAACTTCCTCTATTTTTCTTCAGGAAGAAGGCTGGAAAACCACCATTAAAAGACCTTCAAACACCCTCAAAAAAATCAGCTACAAATAGGGCCAAAGAAAGTAGAAAATTCTTCACCAAAAACCATCTTCATTCTAGGTACTTTTGAAGCATTGAAAACTAGAAAATTTCCAGCTTGTTGTTTCAAGGCAAAGGCCGAAAACTTGCATTCCAACCTCTGAAAATTGGACCTTGTTCAGTCATGGACTGAACACCCCTGGCCCTCACACTAACCTTGAGTGCTTGGACTGCATGATCACACCTCAAAAAGCTCCTAAGATTACTCTATCCAAAACTCATTTGAATTTCAAACTAATTCCAGATTTTTTGCTCCATTAAAACAATCTTGTAGCAAGTGATCCAACCAGAATTTCTCTGCCATTATAGACCAATTTTTTGGCCAGCTTAATAAATTGAACAACCTCCATTCCTTACATTAAGACTAGCTTGTTCAGCCTTACACCATTGAACAGCAAGAGACCTTCCACGAACAATCACCATTAATTAATCATCTACCTCAAACAACTCCTCATTTTCCTCCATTTGAATTTAAAAAAAAAAATTGAACACTTCTCTCTCCTTCTTACTAAATCGAAACTCCTATCTACACTAGGCCATTCGGCCAACAACATTTCCAGCAATTCTCCAGCCATTTTCTCTCAAACTCTCTCAAAAACACCAAGAACACCAAGAACACTAAGAACACACATTTCACATCTTCAAGCCTAAACCTATCCTAAACATCTCCAATCACTCCCAAATACTCCAAATCACCTATATTTAATCAATAGTCTTCATTTTTGGTCTTTGTAACGTGAAACCGCGCAAATTAGAATTTTTGAAGGAATCAAAACCAACTTTTTTGTTGAAGGTTCCAAGAACACCAAAAGGTAAACACAAGAACAACCTTCCTGTTCTTTCTCTTCTACTTAACTTTTAATATTCCATTCTAATGTCATTCGTCTCTCTCTCTCTCTCTCTCTTGGCCGAAATGGTGATAATCAACCGTGGCTATTTTTCGGACCACTAAAGGCTCTCAAGCTCATGTGGACCTTCACTAATCAAGGAATCTTCATCAAGCAATCATCTATCAAGTATTTCTTCTTGAATCTTCCTTTTTAATTTCTAGATTCGTGTCTCTTAAATGTTGATAGGAAGATTGAATATAAATTGGGGTTGAGTATATGTATGTGGATGAAGGGGATAGAGTTAGGACATGAGAGTTAAAATGTATGATTAGGCCTTATGAATTTTTCTTTTGAATCAATATATGCCCATCATGGTTAATGAGATTTATGGATGTTTTAATGCATGCTAGATGTTATGACACCAATGGTGATTAGTCCTTTATGTTCTTAATTTTCAATAAAGCCATGGATGATGATTATGCATAGTAGGAGATTGGCCACGTGTTAGTATGTGTTAGTTCAAGTATATGTTCATGAATGGATTAGCATATTATTTAATGATTGGGAAGGTGTTAATGAATCTTTTCTAACAATAGGAAATCATGGTAAAAGATTATTTTCTTTGTTAATTCTACAATTATCTTTATTAACAAATTTTATTACTTTAATTAGAATTATTATTATATCTTCTCTACAAAATTCGAAATCACTAGGAAGGTTTGGAAATAAGGAATTAATTAAAATATTACTATTTTATTTGTTAAATGAATAATATCTTTTATTAAAAAAATATAATAATAAATAATAAAATATTAGAATTAATTAATGTCAAATGGCCTTGTAGACCATAATAATTAGTCTTACGAAAACTTTTACCTATATCCATAAATATTATTTATATTAAAATGTATTTATTATTTATTAATTAAAAATTAAGTATAATTCATTTATTATTAATTTTATTGGTTATTTATTATCTATTAATTAATAATTAAAAATTAAAGTGTAATTTATTATTTATAATAATAATAATACTATTTAAATATTACCATTTACCAATAATATTTAGGACTTAGTATTATTCAATATTTAACACTAGTTTATTTATTAGCAATAATACTCACAGTTATTATTTGAAACTATAACTTATTAGCATTTATTTTAGAACCCCTAGTTATTTTAACTCATCAAGCTAGATTTATTTTATAAAATACTTTATCAACAAGTATTAAAGCCTAAGACATTATGGTCATGGTTAGTTATGGTTGTGACTAGTTGAACTAGGGATTGTCTATGTAAGGCAGATATGGTCCTAAGGCTATCTTATGCCTTGTGTTTACCCCAGGCGGGGTTAGGTTAACCTTGGAGGATTTTTGAATTCAAGAAGAGTAAATGATCAAGTAAGTTCCTACATAGAGTCATTTGAAGACCAAATGTGGCAAGCCAGCTCATTGTATGTGAGAACTTGTACTGTAAAGCCATTATGGACAATTTTTCTTTTCTTTTAATCAAGTAAGCTATTTAAAACTAAGCAAACAATTTTACACAAAATGCTAAACTTTTCAAAAAACCAACTTGGTAAGAGGTTTAGAAACCATAATTGCTATTTACAAGTAAATCATTGTTTGATCACTTTTTCTCCTAAGTGGGACAAACAACATTGAGTACTCAATAAGGATATACTACTAGGACTAGTCTTTGAAGGGTTAGGGTAAGTCTCTTAGTAGGTGGCTACCTTTGAGAGGTGAGTCCTTCCCGGATAGGATTCCAGTCCGGTAGGTCATACCGGTCCAAGCTAGTAAGTTCAGTCAAGTGGACTATGTGATTCTGGAGTGGACAATTGGTAAGTTTGGGTATAGAGATGGAGGAGTGTCTCACCCGGTAGGCCGTACACCTACCTTGTGTCAGTATGCTCAACGTGTGGCATTCTGATCGTTCATGGTGCACAAAGTGTGGTGCCATGGCTACCTCTTTTGAGTGGTTGTATTTGTTGTGCATATGCATGTTTTGGAAAGCAAAACACCACTCTTCATTTATAATATTTATTTAATGCTTGCCAGCACTTTCTTTTATGAAACTTTTACAACTTACATACACGAACTGTTTTTACCTGAAACACTCAAAGCACACACAGACTTACTGAAATATTTATCTCACCACCTTTTATACCATATTTTCAGGTCGATCCTACTGTGAAGGTCATTAGCTAGAATGTTTCCTATGTCTTAAAGGCCCTCTGCTATTTTTCCTATGTTTTACTTTTGAGAGACTGTAGCAGGCATTTATTTTTTGAATTTGTTCATGTATTGCTGGATTGTAATAAATTAAATTTTGCAAGTATTTCTTTTATTTTATTTTGTGTATCTTCGTTATAAAGACCCTTTGTCCTATAGACGGGGTGACATCCCCAGCCCTAATGGGGCAGAGGTAGTGGGGTGTTCAATGAAGTATTTTCGGGACCTTCATATATAGCACGCATTTGCTCCCCCTCTATCTCATTTCTTGAATGTATTTGCTCTTCAACAAATTCAACTCCATTTTTCTCAACTTCTCCTTGCTTATTCTCCTCTAACACTTCTAGTGGATGTGACTTTTCATCTAGAAAGAATAAGATATTGTAGAACTCCTTAGTTAACCCTTTTGTTAGACTCAATTGATCCACTTTATCCCCTTCATCATCACTAAGCTCCTCACCAAGCTCATCAACATTTTTTCTCTACTTCTTTATGCACTACTTCATCATTTTAATTGAGAATTTTTTGGCCTTTGGCTTCCCTTTCTAGCTTCTCCTCCTTCTCAAAGTCACGCAATTCACTTTGCTCAACCCTCTCAACTTTTCTTCACTTCTTGCCCTTCTTGGCTCCTCAACATCTATAACATTTTTCTTGGACACTTTGGTCTCAAGTCTAGCTCTTTGGTTCTCAAATTTATGAATCTCACTTTGCTCTTAAGAGGGCTTCCAATGACAATCAAATAATTTGTGTCCATAGCCATTACAATGTTCACACGGAATTGCACTACCCTTTTGCAAATCAAAACTTCTTTCTTGAGTATTCAATCTTAGGCAATCAGATATACTATAATCATATTCCCAACAAGTAGAGCAAATATAATTTTGTTTTCTCCTCATTCCTCATTT
The DNA here is from genome assembly GCA_026120185.1 of Voacanga thouarsii. NCBI lineage: Eukaryota > Viridiplantae > Streptophyta > Magnoliopsida > Gentianales > Apocynaceae > Voacanga > Voacanga thouarsii. The sequence continues at coordinate 40,170 of JANUWF010002030.1, read as the reverse complement.
TGTAAAATTTTACATTGTACTTTGCTCCCTATGCTTAGAACTTCTTGGACAATTATAGGACATATAAGCAAAACTTCCACATATTTTGCACTCATCGGGTTCAAACCGTTCCCTCATCAAAACTTTCATCTCTTCCCAAAAAACCACCATTTGATACCAACTTCGCCTTCTTTATGCATTCATTTGCTCCCACCATTAAAAATCATTTTTGGAGAAATCTATTAACGCATGGCTCACCTTGTTTCTTTCACCGCACTCAAAGCATTTAAACAATTTTTTCATTCTTCTTTCCCGTTCATAGCACTCCTTCAAATCTCTCTTCCCATGGAATGGAAGTATCAACTTCTCATTGTACTTCAACTCCCTATTCTCCACATCCTTCTTCCTTTTTTGTAATTTACCATTTGACTGTTTTTGTATTCTTTCCACATAAACCCCCTCACATTCTTTTTCATTTTTCCTTGGTCTAGATATTTTTGGACTTTCATACAAACACCTATACTCCCTTTATTTTGGCATACCACTCTTTGAATATTTTTTGTGGTCCTCCAGCATAAACTCCATCATTCTAGTAATTCATACCCACATATTCATCCCTCTCATATTTCCAATTTACTTTTCCATCAAACCCACCATATATTTTTTCACTTATGCTTGACCCTTCATCATAGCTATTGCTATAAGACCGATCTCCACAATCAAGCAAATTCTCATAATAACCTTCATTTCCCCAATAATCTTCCTCATAATCATATTCATGTTCTTCATATCCCTCATAATTACTTCCATTGGAATAGTACTCCTCATTATAGTTATACCCTTCACTATTACTCCAACTAGTCATTGTGAATTTTTCTTTCAAGAGAAGTTCCCACAATGCTTAAGTAGAAAACACAAGAAAAATTTCTCACTTCACTCCCTCACGTGTTTACACTCAATTTTTAGTGGTCACTCTTCACTTTGTTTGCACTCTTCATAACTTTTATTAAAATAAGCTCACCTTCTTGCTTTTTTTCAAACTCTTAATTCCTCATATATTTCTTCCTAACACAACCTCCAATTTCTTAGGAATTAGTCCAACTAGACAAGTCAAGCCAACCCTCTAAGGACAATCAACTAGGGATTTTAGGGGAATTCAATTCAAAACTTGGTGATTACCAAGGAACAAGGTAAGTTCAAACAAGAATTTTCAAAGAATTAAGGCTCAACAAACTCAAGATTTCAAGAGTGATTTATGAAGGTACTCACAAAGCAAAAACATCAAGGTTTCAAAGATAGACAAGTTCAAATCACTTCCAAATATTTCAAGAAGATTCAAAACCAAGTATCTAACCTACTAATAATGTGAAATAAATTAATGAAGTCAATTAGAAGTAGAATATGCAAGCTAAGAACTTATACAGTGAATGTAAAGTCACTTAGGCATTTCATCAAATACTTGGTAGGCAACTACTCAAATGAAGGATTTTTAAATGTTAGCATGCTATCACAACCCCAATGATATAATTTTGATGCACAATCAACTTAATCAAGGCAATAATAGCATAAGGAGTTCAAAATTCAAATACAAGTGACAGAACTATGTATGCACCAACAATTCTCCCAAACTATAGCATAAACATAATGACTAATGATTTTCTACTAGTAACAAGGGATAATTCTTACTCAAAAAAAGTTACTAAAAAATAAAATCATAGGAATTCATCATATGAAGCATTTGCTAGTCATGTTTGTACAATCACAAGTCATAGAAGTAGGATATCAAACACTTTGTATGCAAGGTCGTAACTCAAGCTACTCCAAAATTTTCTTCCTTATAATAATCCCAAAAACTCAAAATTCACAATAAAAATCAATCCCCAAAAGTTATACTAACATTGAGGAACAATTTCAAAGCAAGAACATAACAACAACTTGAGTTTTATATCTCCCAAAATTAGCATGAAAATGAGTTATGGGATTTGTTGTGTCCGGAATTTTTGCAGCAAAGATACCCAAGAAACCTCAAAATTTCTGCAATTTTAAACCTTTAATAACTTTATAATCATCGACCAAACATGTAGGCTCAATTTCACAACAAACCCATGGCACAATTTGAAGTTCTTGACATTCAAAATTAACAAGAAAAATAGTTACGGGATTAAGAAATTGCAATAATATTTTTCCACTTATTTGATCTCAAAATCCATAAATATTCATGCCAAATGATCCCTCAAACATTATAACAACACATAAGATCAATTTAACATCAAGTTCATGGCATAATTTTGAGTTTCAAGTATTCAAAAATAGCACGCAATAAAGTGACGAAAATCTGAAAAAAATTCACAAATACTTGAAGAGATTGTACCTTTGCCCAAAGAAAGTTGTGTTAATTAAAATCAAAACAACCTTACTTTGATACCAAACTTTTTCATATGATTTTAAGAAGCACCAAATTGAGATTTGTGGCTCAAATTCAAGAGACCTAATTCAAGACTAGAACTCTAGGTAAACTAGCTTCCTAGGACCTAAAATCTAATAAACTAAGCCAACTAAATCATTACCCAAACACCCCTAACCTAAGAAGGGTCAAGAACAAATGTGATGAGAAGATTTAGGCAACCAAATAAACTCCTAAAAGAATCCTAGATTAGCTAGGAATCTAAGACTCACATTAGAAAAAATAATGATCTATCCTAGGAAGATTAGAGACCAGATTCTTAAGTTGGACTAAAACCTAAGAGTAGTCTTGATTGATTTGGGAATCACCCAAGAGGAACACCCTCAAGAACTCTCTCTAGAAAGAACAAAAGATTTCTCTATTCAAAATATCAGAAGTTATTTTTACAAGAGTTATAATGGCATATTTATAGACGCCTTGCCCTAAACCAATTAGTAAACTAATCTTAACTATTAAATGGCCATAATAAAAGTTTTAAGGCCCTATTACATGCCTTAAAATATGTTAAAACATAATACAAGTTGTGAAAATTAAATTACATAAGTAAAAGGCTAAAAATACTAAAAATAGCAAAAAGTCGGGACTGACCCCACTTAGACCAGCGCCGGCTCGGTTTTGTCTTGGACAGAACTAAGCCAGATCTAGGCTGGTGCCGAGTCCTTCATTCTAGGCTGGCACTGGGTAGACTCTGGGTAGCCTCTCTAGTTTTGTTGCACTTCAATCCCTTCTCATTTGACCCCCATTTCTTTTCCATGTGTTTCCTTTAACTTCCAAGTGAAATGTTAATCATTTTGAGCTATTCTTGATACTCTATTGGCCTCAAATCCTTGTTTAAAGGTTGGCTTGATTCTCCACATGGATTGTTGCTTGTGTTGTGCATTTTTTGGACCTTCCTTTACTATCCATCTCTTCACAATCTTCTTAGACTTGGGTTTATTGAATTTGTTGCCTTGAAAATTCTCTTGATTTCTCTTGAATAGTGTTCTTACCCATAGAACCATGAAGTGTGATTTTGTCCTTCTTCCCCATTCTTGAAAATGGCCTTCATGCCTGATTTGATTCCTATCACCAGTCACAAAGTTAGAGTTAAGATTATTTTGGTCATTTTTGCAAAACATCATCTCAAAGTGGGACATCTACTACTAGGTAATACTAGCATTAACATCCATAAAGCCTCTAAATAGTAGGTTCAAGAATTTTTTGCCACAATCCATTGTTCCACCATTTTTCAAACCCAAAACCTTCCATAAGTAATAATTAATAGTTTACAACATAATTATATAGTGAAATATATATAGGGCATCTCATAGTTCCTTTGAACATCCTCTTCTAAGCCTATCCTAGGGTTTTAGTATAAATCATTATAATTGTATTTCATATGCTCAAAACCATTCCTAAAATCATATTTTTACATATAGGATACAATTCAACAAAATCACTACCAAATATAGTTAAGCATTCCTTTGGAGCCTCTAAAAGCTTAGGCTAATTCAAGGTTTCACCTTAATACCCCACGACTTTCCATCTCACAAACATCATATTTTATCCTTTGAAAAAAATTATAATTAAACATAAATTCACATCCAATTTAACTAAATTATCACAAATCCTTAATATCCCCAATTTGTCTATAATACCCATTTTTCAAGAAAAATAGTTTATTGGCCAAATTAACTTAATAGGATGCATTTAAGACATTTTTTAGGTCAAATTATTCACTAATTATCCATCAATCTTATTTAAAGCTCAACATATAAGCGAGAATTAAGATTTCAATTCTAGCCCTAATTTTATCCAAAAGAAAAAGTTATGAAATTTGACAATGCAATACAATTTTTCACAAATTAATCTGATAGAAATATTTTTAATAGATATCTAAGCAACAATATCCATTAAACTCAACAAAAAAAAAAAAAATCATTCAAGTATTTCAAGACTTTAAAGAAAGCCGTAAAATTTTCTAACAAGAATGGTGGAAAAAAAGGTGAAATTTTGATGTTTTTTATCTTCAAATGAAGCTTTATGTTAAACCTTGGTGTCTTGGGTGGATGTTTGACAATTTTGATGAAGTTTTGAGTGAAGAAAGTGAAGAGAAATGAGGGAAAGATTAGTATCCCTATCTATTTGCCCTCTTAGCATAAAATTAGCTAATTTTCACCCTTTGGTGGGTTTATAGATTGGTTAAGAGTGGTTAGAGTTATTTTAATAAGGTTTGGCAAGTTTGGATAAATTGTGAATTGACCTCTCCAACTTTTAAATTAAGTAATGGTAAATCGAGGTCATTAATGACAAATTAGTCTTCCAATGGCTTTTATAGAATTTTCAAAGTTTTAAAATATTTTTTAAACTGATAACATATTTTTATTGGAATAGAATTTTCAAAAATAGAAATTCCTTAAAAATAGTAGTTAGACCAATACATCCACATAGAAGCTTTTGTAATAAAATTATTTGAACTCTCAACTAGAAAAATATCATTTTTTGTTGAACAAGGTTGGTTTCCAAATATAATAGCGAAAATAGTAATTTTATGAATAAAGGTTTAGATATTACACCCTTATAATTTCCTTCATATACATAATCCTATATTTTTCTTGTAACATCCCTCCCTTCTTTGTACTTTGAACAGTAACTATTTTTTATTAAATCAATATATGTGTGGATGCTCAGAACAAGAAATGCTTAGTTTAAATATAAGAATATTTTGGAGCAATAAAAATTTTAAGAGGCACCAGTGTAATTTTTTTTTATCACAAATAGAGAAAAATCGGGATGCTATATGGAAATTCTGATGGGCACCAAAATGTATACTATAATGTGTAAAGCATGATGGTGGAATAAAGAGTTTTCATGATTGGGATGAATAGTGACCCTTATTCCGATTACCTTTAAGAAACACAGATAACCATGGTTTAAGAGGAAAAGTGAAAAGGCTCAATAGTGCATTTTCATGGGCTATGTGAAAGAAAGGTGGAAAGGCTATTAAAGGCCTAACAAAAGGAAGAGGGAATGTCTGTTAATATGAAAAATAATATAAAGCTAAGTATTATTTCTTCAAAGCTTTAAAGCCTTCTAAGAAAAATGGTCTACGTCACTTAGGATGACCATAATTGGTCACATGATGAAATTTGCCACAAAGAAGCAAGGAATGACAGTGAAAAAGTGATGAGAAATAGGCTAAGTAGAAGAAAAGAAAAGGAAGAGAAAAGGAAAGAAATATCAAGCTTATTTCATAAGCTTCCTTAAACTTCCTAAATACAACTAAGTTCAAAGCACACAACTTTTGACCAAGTTTGACTAAGAGATGATATAAAACCATGTGACCCTTACAAGAGGAAAATGGCAGTGGAATGGTGCATGTATATATATACACCATTCAGTCACTAAAAGGGAGAAGAGAAGAGAGAGAAAAAGCTAGAGAAAAATAAGAGACAACTGAGAGGAAGAGAGAAGAAGAAGAAGAGGAAGGGATTCTTGGAGCAAAACTCACTTGGATTTCAACATTGACAAGGTAAAGCATCAAATTTCATGAATTAAAGTTGATCTATATCTTATGGTGATAATTTTGGCATACAATTTTTTGAAGAAAATAACATGAAATAGTTATTATTTTGATTAAATCAAGTATATTAATGCTTATGTCATGGCTGTTGCTTTTGTTTAGTGAAAGTATGTTGAATTGGTGTTCTTCATGAATAAACATACATTGAATAAGTGATGTTAATATGGTTTATGAACTGAACAAAATGATAGTGAAAGGTTAAGAACAAGAATAAGTGAATAGAAGAATGGTTATATGAAGAAATTGTGATTTGCTGTGATGAGCAACAAGCTTTTGCTTATAGCAGTTTGCAAACAGTGGCTGGTTTGGTTGAATAAAAGACATGGACTTATAGCTAAAGTTCTTAAGAGTAGTTTGGCAAAAATTTGAGATTATTTGGACTTGTAGATCAAAAGTTATAATGAGAATACTAAGACATGCCAAGTGAGAAAAATGCAGAATTTCCGTAAGGCATAAATGTAGTATGTTATCTTGTGAACTTAACGAATAAATAAAGTACTCAATGAGGTAAGTACATATCGTGTGATCACAATGAATGTCGAGACAAGGAAATGGTAATTTAGAGAAAGTCATGTTCCTTCGATTATCCTATATGGTATATCTCCATGTTTAAGGATGAATCAGAAATTAAGGAAATTCCTAATTTTCTTGGTAACAATTCCTTAGCCAAATGTTATTGTGAATATGAGAAACTAAGAAGAGTATGGATTCGATCTTAATGTAGGCATAATCCCTACAAAGATATAATTGACATTTGAGTGCAATATAAAGTTACAGAATAGTGATACACAAGGTGAGTTCATCAGTTTTTATCTCCCATTTTAGCTAAGTGTTTTTTCGAGATATTAAGGCATGAACATACCTACTTGATGGTTTCATGTAATCTTTTTTTTTTTTTAGCAAAATGTCATCTTGATGTGGATTTGTGTTTTCCACATATATTCAAGGAAAAGCATTTGTGCTTAAAATCCTTTGGCTTTCAATACCTTTAGTGTAATAAAGTGTTTTTCTTAAATGATTAAACACTTTTTTGATATGGATTAGTATTTTTTCTGATACATTTAGGTAAAAGCTTTTTGCTTCAATTTGCGGGTATTAAATGCCAAATTTTAATAAAAGCCATTTTTTAAATGGGATTTACATTAAATGAAGCTTTACACACCAAAATCTATATTTTTACTCTTCACACGAGTTCTTTAATTCATTAAACCATATTTATCTATGAATTTTCTATTGAGCTCGCGCATGGACATTTTGTGTAAAATAAATCCATTTGTTATGAAACTTCACTCTAGGCTAATAATTTCCTAAACTATTTATATGAGAATATTTTGGGACTCATGAATGGTTGAGCCCTTTTGAGTTTCCAAACTTCGTTTTAACTACGGATTTCTAAAACAACCAAAAGATAAGTATTTTACTTGGTGGTTTTGAAAATTGTGAATATTGTGAATTTTAAATTCTTTTCTTGCTAGAAAGCTTGAATATATTTTCACTACCTATTAAAACCCTATTTCACAATATTTTCTTGACATGACTTGTTAAAGCCACATTTTTTGATTTTTTTTTTCCATGTTATCGTTAAAGTCATGGACCTTGCTATTTTCAACATTTTACTTGCTAAAACCCCGTTTGATGACAAGTTCTTCTGATTAGTTGTTCAACCAAGTTTCTTGATGTTTTCTATAAGTTACTTGTGAAAATCATGCCCTGTACTATTTTTCATGATATTTTATTCATTTTACATTGAGTAACTAGACAAGTCATGAAAAATGAGATAATAAACCTTTTCTATCACTTGACCTAGCACATGGGTAACGTTTTGCACATTGAGAACTTAGTGAGAGCTCTTCTCTATGTACTAACCTGCGTTAGAGATAGATGATTCTAGCAACTTAGCTAGTTCTCGAATTCATCTTACTCTAAACAGAATGACAAGACATTTGGATTATCCGAATTCTTGGCATACATAATAACTTGAATTCTTGGGGAAGCACTATTCTTGATGTAAGCACTAACTATTCTCGGCATAAGAACTAACTTTCTTGATGTTAGCACTAACTCTTTCATCTTGATGAGTGGAATTCCTTGAATTCCTCTCATACACGAATCATGAACTAGCTTACCTTGTTTTCTTGAAATCTTGAACATGATTTTCTTGAGCTGGCACATGGATTTTACTTCTTGCATTTCTTGAGAAAAATACATTCTCGTTACTTGGTCTTGTTTCTTGATACTTGAGTATACCTTTTTACAATAGGCTCAAACATTCTATCTTACCTTGGACATTACTTGATTTACAAGCTATTTTTTAAAGAAAAATACTAGTACACACGGGACTCACTCAATATTTGGCACTCAAATGTGTGTTATCTTTTATTAAAATTTTAGAGGCTGGAGTGTAGCAGAAAATTCCTAAAGATTTCAATTACTCCAAAGAGGTAGCAGAGGATGGTTTATAAGGCTCTGGATTATGCATGTATCCAACTAGGAGATTTGATCTCTTCTGAACTCATGTACCAAAGGTTAAAACCATGTATACTTTTGTATCTCAATATAATGTTTTAGAGAAAAATTCTGCTGTATTTTAAGCCAAGTTTGTTAGAAAGACACATTATCTGGAAGATTAGTCAGGGTGAAATCACAAAATTTTAAGGCCCACTATGATATCGTATGCACACGTGTGTATGCACACGCACATATAGCCACACACATGTAAAGTATAAGTGTTACATTCTTCATTCCTTAAAAATATTTTTTTCCCCAAAATTCCATTACTCTAGAATAATTTCGAATATCATTCCCATGTGGGCTATTCATTTCTTTAGGTGTTATCTTGATAAAGCCTTTTCTAGGGTTTCAAACTTTTGAAATCATGAGTTAAGACATAGAGAACTCCTAACATGATAGAGTTATCCAAAAATATTTTTTTTTTGAAAAAATATTTATGTCCAAAATACTTTTGGAATAGTAAAATTATTACAACCCATAATATTCGCACCTAAATAATGAGTGGTCATGCATTCATTGTGCATTTTATGTGTGAATATGTATTAGGTGTATACTTGTGCGCATTATGATTATTATGTGTGTTTGTGAATTTGGTGAATGTTTAATGCATGTTAATTTAAATATTTTGTGAATGTAAGTAGCATTTAAATTGATGATATAGAATAATGTATTATTATTAGGAATTATTATTTTTAATTATTATTGGAGTGGAAATATCTTTGATTTGTGAGAATTTGACTTTTAGCTTTGAAAAGGATTTATATGTCTTTTAAATAAAATATAAGATCTCAGAATGTTAATATTGGTTAAAGTTACAAAATTCAAAATTTATTTTAAAAGTAAATAAAAATAATGTTAGGGTTATGATTCGAACCCTTGGTCACCACCATTTTTTATTTTTTTTAGAAGACTCTTTAACCCTAACCCTAATAACTTTTATTTTCCTACCTAACCGTCACATTTCTTTCTCTCAACCCTAATGATTTTCTCTCTTTCTCTCAAGAAATCTAGCTCTGGTTTTTGAAGAGAAAACTAATTATTTGATCCTCAAAGGCTGCCCAACGCAATTTTTCTTCAATAAAGGTAAGCAAAAAATCTCATATTTTCCTCTTTCATGGCTACCAATAGCATGCGTTCATTTTTGGGAATTGTTTAACTCCATAGAGATATTCTTTTGGGTGTATTTTGATTGGGGTTTGTGTGAGTTTTAACCACTAAAGCCCATTTTCAACTTATATGCTTTAAAATTTTGATTTTCAAGGGAGAACAGGGTGGAAAAAGTCATCTTTTTATTGTGAAAAATTAATCATGTTTGATGGAATTTTTCTGCACTATATTATGTTGTCTCTAAGGTTTAAATCTTTAGTATTTTGATTAACTCTTGAAGTGGCTACTTGAAAATTGATTGTATATGATAGTATGATGTCTTTTAGATAGAAATATTGTTAGTGTTATGCTCTAGAGGCAATCACTTGTACATTGTATATGACACATTTTATTATAATAAAAGGCATTATTTATCTTACAGTTTTTTTGTTTACTTTTATGTAATATAACTGTTAGATAAAGTCCATAGTACAACTGATATGAATTCTTGTGTGTGGCTTTTCTTGGTTTTGTGGGTGTTTTTTTGTTGGCTATATTTCACCTCAACTCAAAGGAACAAAAACAGAGATTCTAGTGACCAAAAAGGAGAAAACCAAGTAACTACCTACACTCTTTCAAACCCTTGAAGAATAAAGCCTCAAAGACCCTCAAGATGAGTAGAAAGTTCGACTATAATCTCACCCTAATATCTTTGAAGCAACAAAGGCATACAAGAACAAATAGAAAAGAGAAAATAAGCACCCAAATATTGGATTTCAAACAAACCTTAGAAGAACAAAGTAATTAAGACCCATTCAAAGAAACAACATTGGATTATCCAAAAGATTTATAGACTCTTATAAAAGGAGGACTAACCCTTTAGCTTGGTCTTGAATAAGATGAACAAGGAGGCTAGGGCCTCTCAAGATTCTCTCTCAGATTTGAGTTAAAGTGAAGTGTATTGTCAATTCAAATCACTAAAGGTGCTATTTATACTATCCTAACCCTAACTAAGTAATCCCTGAGGGTTAATTACAATTTAGGATCATAATAAATCTTTACAAGCAATTAAAATTGAAGAAAACCAGAGAAAATATTAAAAACGCGACGCAGTCGTCGGCTGTCTAGGGTGGAACCGGTGCCGGTTTGGGCACTACAGCTGGTGCCGGCCGTGTTCTGCCTTCGGATGGTCGAAAGTTGGATGAATCCATTGTTGAGCAGAATGAAGTCGGCGCCAGTTTGGCTGCTTGCAGCCGGCACTGGCCATCCTCTGGTGGACTCATTTTTTGTCTAGTTTCATTCGTCTTCATCGCCAGCCCTTGTCCTTGCATGGCCACACCTCTCCCTCCTTTATCTTGACATCCATGATGAAGTGGAGTCTCATCATCTCGCCTTCTTTGAAAAGGATTCGTCTCCGAATCATTGTCATCATCTTCATGGAGTGCTTTCACTTTTGTCGCCTTCTTAGCACTATCAAGGTTTATTCGTTCATCTATAGGTAAGAGGACTAATTCCAAAGGAGTTAGAAGGGTAAAACCATACACAATTTCAAAAGGAAAATAAGAAAGGGTAGAGTGAATAGCCCTTTTGTAAACAAACTCAATGTGTGGCAAGCATTCCTCCCAATTGTTTAAGTTCTTCTTGGTTATGGTCTGCAATAATTGGGTAAGTGTTCGGTTGACCACCTCATTTGGAAAAACAACTTCAAATTCTTGAGGAACAGCTGCAATTTTATTAGGTAAAGAAAATGAAAAATCATTAGTAGAAATATAAGAACCTTTGCATAAAAGAAGAATGACCGGTTCCTTAGCTTCTATAGTCTCTATGACCTCACTATCTTTTACAAAGAAATGCACTCTTCTTTTACCTCATCTCTCTTATCCTTGTTCACTCCTATCCTTGATCATCGAAGGTACTTGTTTGTCTATTCTCTCGCTCAACTCTTTTTCTTTCCTCTGTTGTTCTTTTCTCTCAATTCCTTGCTTTTGTTTGACATCTTGCACTTCCTTTTTCTTTTCTTTCTCCTTCATGATTCTTTGATCTTTGCTCACCTCACTAGGGGCCATGGGAGTGAGGATAAACTTAGTTCCCTCCTTGAGTAGGGAATAAGTATTCTTTCTCCCATCATGCTTAATATGCCTATCGTATTGCCAAGGCCTCCCTAGGAGCAAGTGACCCACTTGCATGGATACCACATCACATAGCACATCATCCTTATACTTTCCCATCTTAAAAGACACCAAAAGTTGTTTATTCACTCTCAATTCCCCACTTTCCTTCAACCAGTGCAATTTTTTAGGCTTGAGGTGTTTAATTCATTTCATGTCCAATTTCTCAACCAAGTTTGCACTAATCACGTTAGTACAACTCCCACTGTCCATAATAACGCTACAAGGGGTCTTGTTGATTAGACACCTAGTGTAGAAAATGTTCTCTCTTTGTTGGTGGTCTTGATCCTTAATGGCTTGTGAATTCAATGACCTTCTTATGACTCCCACCAATGAATATTCTTGTCCAACAACTTCCCCTTCATCATTCTCGTCATCTCTATTTCTCTCTTGGTTTCCTTGGTACCTTTCTTCCTCTTCTTCTTCATCGGTAGAAACCTCACTATAGGGATTGGTATATATAGCTCTCTTGCTTAGACACTCATGGGAAGTATGTCCATATCCAAGGTACTTAAAACACTTGATGTCTCTATTCCTTTATGGCCTCTTCATGGGTTTCCCTTTGTCCTTGTTCTATCCTTCCCTTGGTTTCCAATCTTTTCTAGGTTTCCAAGCCTCTTGAGGTTTGTTGATGTTCCTTTGAAATGGTTTAGCTTCTTCCTTTTTAATTGGCACATTGCTAGTTATGTTGGGGTTTGGAAGTGATGGTCTAGTAAATGCTCTCCTCTTTAATTGCCTTTCAATCTTCATAGTGGTATGTACCATACCCTCCAAACAATCATAAGGGTGCAATTCCACCAAATTGGCAATCTCCCTATTTAATCCTCCCAAAAAACTTGCTCTTGTTGCTTTTGGATCCTCATGGATTTGAGTTCTCATCAATATAACCTCCATCTCTTTATAGTAATCCTCCACACTCTTATTCCCTTGCTTGAGTACTTAGAGCCTTTAGTAGAGATCATTATAGTAATGGTGTGGTATAAACCTTTCTTTCATCATATTTTTCAATAAATTCCAACTTGCCACGGTTTTCACTCCCATTTGTCTCCTTTGAGAACTAACTTACTCCCACCATACCAAAGCATACTTCGAGAATCCCAATATAACCAACTTCACTTTTGACCTCTTACTATAAGTATGGCTTTCTAGGAATATCTCCATCTTGCTTTCCCACTCAAAATAAGCTTCGGGGTCACTCTTGTAACACCCCGCTACCTAGGCCCACCAGGGCCGGGGATGTCGCCCCGTCCAAAGGACAAGGGATCTTTATAACTAGGTCACACAAATAAAATTGCGGAATAAGAATAATACTTTAACTTAAAAATTTTATTACAACCTAAAATACTCCAAGAATAAATCCATGAATTTCCAAAACAAAGCTATAAATAAAATTATCCACTTTTGTCTCCCCAAAGCAATACATAGAATTAAATGAAAACAATCTTTTCCAAGGCAGATACTACTAGCTACTTATCCCCACAGCAGGATCGACCTGAAATCATGGTAAAAAGGTGATGAGACAGAAATCTCAGTAAGTCCGTGTGTGCTTTGGGTGTTTAGTGAAAACAGTTCGTGGATGCAAAGTGTGAAACCTTTATAAAAGAAATATTGGCAAGCAATAAATATTAGTCAAAGGCAAGAGTGGCGTTTTGGCTTTTCCAGCCATATATAAGTAACAACATCAACCACTCGAAAGAAAGGGATACGGGTTACCACACGTTGGGCACCATAACTGGTCAGAATGCTGACACTTTGTGCAGACTGATAAAAGTAGGTGTTTGGCCTACTGGGTAAGATACTCCTCATTCTCTATATCCAAACAACCACCGGTGTCCATTCCGGCAAAACACAGTCAATTGACTAAAAACAAACTGGTAGCTCGGACCGGCACGACTCGCTGGACTGACATCTTATCCGTGAAGGACTCACCTCTCAGAGGTGGCCACCTACTGAGAGACTTACCCTAACCCTTCACAGACTAGTCCTAGTAGTCCACCCTTATTGAGTACTCAACGACGTTTCCCACTTGGGATAAAATGAACAAAGCATTGCTTTTCATGAAAATGGCAATTTAAGGGTTTCCAAAGTTTTAGGAGAAATCAGTTTTAGAAAGAGTTTTAAGTTTGGAAAATTTGCTCATTAACTTTTAAATAATTTAAGTGTTGGAAATAAGAACGGATTCAATCCTCAATTGCCTTCAAATAAACGAGTGCCCATACACTCCATATTTGGCTTGCCACAAGGAAATCATTTCACATCGATCAGGTTTTATGCATGAGCTTACCTGGTTCTTGCGCACAACAACAAGGTCTCCAACAGCTGACCTAACCCCACATGGTTCTTGCGCAACAACAACAAGGTTTTATGTAGGAGCTTTCCTGGTTCCCGGTTGTGCCATTGATGATTGGCAGGGCGCTTGTGGGGTTGCGGCCTCGGGAAATGTCCCTGCGGCTGTCTTAGTGGTTGGAAGGGCTTGGCTGCCATCCTGCTGCTGTTCTCATTCTCCGTGCGAGTAGCTGCGTCTACAGCCCCCAAGTAGGTGGTCGGTGGAGCAGGTGCCAATGCTCTCCTCAGCTCCGGTCTTAGCCCTTAAACGAACTGCCTCGTCCTATTCTGCTCGGTATCCACCAATCTTCGGCATTATTTAGACAATTGCGTGAATCGCGCCGCATATGGAGCCACTGACATGCTCCCCTGCCTCAGATTTTGAAATTCATCCTCCCGCTTCTCCACAATCCACTAAGGGATGTACTCAGTCCTGAAGGCTTCAACGAAGTTGGACCACGTCCATTCTTGCTCATCCATCACCCAGTCCTCTTGGACCCGCTGCCACCATGCTCGAGCTGGTCCTCTCAACTGAAAAGCTACAAACTTAACCATCCGCTCCTCAGAATACTAGAGCGTTGTGAAAATGTCCTCCATTTGTTCAACCCATTACTCGGCCTTTTGGTCTTGTTCAGCTTCACCCATAAAGACGGGCGGTTGGAATTTCAAGAACTTCTCTAATGCCTCGTCTTCCCCTCTAGGATTCCTTCGCTCGGCCAGAGTCTGAAGAATCTCAGCCACTTTACTGCGTGCCTAGCCCATTGACACATCTACCGGGGCATCAGACTCCGTTCCCATCTCTAGATCACTTTGCCCATTCCCCTGATTGGGTGATTGCATCTGCTCAGTCCCAACTTTCGGTGCTACATAGCCTGCCTCCGGAATCCTTCTGCCTGAAGACGCTGCACGACACTTGGGTGCCATTCTAAACCATACCCCAAATTTTAAGTGTATGCACTCAAGAATCAAATCACTTTAGTGGTGCATGCATACATAGCCAAGTATAATGAAGAGAATTCAGATGTAAATTTGTCAAAGAAATATATTCTCTTTCACAAAAAATTAGGCTTGCATAAATTCGAAATTTGATAGAAAGTAGACTTTAAAAATTCTTGACATCACAATCCATGGAAAGTTATAAATAAACAAACATCCAAATCAAAATAACTCCTAGCTCTCTAATCCTCATCGGAATCCTCATCATCCGCCTCATACAACCAACCTCCAGTGTTCTTAGAAAAATCCACCCCATCCCCGCTAGCAAATCCCTCCATTGGCTCATTCCCAGGGCACCTAGAGCTCTCTCCGGGCTCAACTTGACTGAAGGAAGGAATGAAAGAAGGCCTAGGTGGAGACTCAAAGTCAATCTCCCCCTGGTCATCACTATTTACTGCTAAGTCCACTTCGGGATTAGGAGGGTAGGGTTCATGCTCCACTATCATCACTTCATCCTCACTGTCAGAGCTTATGTCTATCATCGGGATTGGAGGTGGCTCAAGGATCTGGACTTCGTCCTTACTGCTATCCTCCATAAGGTCAATCTCATCATCACTGTTATCCTCCATAGGGATAACCTCATCATCACTGTTATCCTCTATAGGGATAATTGGCTGAGGGGCAGGCTGGGGAACTGGGAGGTCTTCCTGGTATATAGGAATAGGCAGGTGCCACTGCTGCCCTTTTCTCGTGGTCCTAAGCAACCTAACCATCCTACAACATCAACAAGATAGGTTAGACAAAGATTTTAAACTTAAATAAATAGAACACATTAAACTTAAATAAATAGAACACATATCATCAATCTTTGCCTATAACCTAGTCACTGATACCACTTGTAACACCTCGCTACCTAGGCCCTCCAGGGCCAGAGATGTCACCCCGTCCAAAAGACAAGAGGTCTTTATAACTAGGTCACACAAATAAAATTGCGGAATAAAAATAATACTTTAATTTAAAAATTTATTACAACCCAAAATACTCCAAGAATAAATCCATGAATTCCCAAAACAAAACCATAAATAAAATTATCCACTCTTGTTTCCCCAAAGTAATACATAGAATTAAATGACAACAATCTCTTCCAAGGCAGATACTACTAGCTACTCATCCCCATAGCAGGATCGACCTGAAATTAAGGTAAAAAATGTGACGAGACAGAAATCTCAGTAAGTCCGTGTGTGCTTTGGGTGTTTAGTGAAAACAGTTCGTGGATGCAAAGTGTGAAACCTTTATAAGAGAAGTATTGGTAAGCGATAAACATTAGTCAAAAGAAAGAGTGTCATTTTAGCTTTTCCAGCCATACATAAGTAACAAAATCAACCACTCGAAAGAAAGGGATATGGGTTACCACACGTTGGGCCCCATAACCGGTCAGAATGCCGACACTTTGTGCAGACTGACAAAAGTAGGTGTTTGGCCTACTGGGCAAGATACTCCTCCTTCTCTATACCCAAACAACCACCGGTGTCCATTCTGGCAAAACACAGTCACTTGACTGAAAACAAACTGCTTGCTCGGACCGGCACGACTCACTGGACTGACATCTTATCCGGGAAGGACTCACCCCTCAGAGGTGGCCACCTACTGAGAGACTTACCCTAACCCTTCACAGACTAGTCCTAGTAGTCCACATTTATTGAGTACTCAACAACGTTTCCCACTTGAGATAAAATGAACAAAGCATTGCTTTTCATGAAAATGGCAATTTAAGGGTTTCCAAAGTTTTGGGAGAAATCAGTTTTAGAAAGAGTTTTAAGTTTGGAAAATTTGCTCATTAACTTTTAAATAATTTAAGTGTTGGAAATAAGAACGGATTCAACCCTCAATTGCCTTCAAATAAACGAGTGCCCAAACACTCCATATTTTGCTTGCCATGAGGAAAACATTTCACATCGATCAGGTTTTATGCAGGAGCTTACCTGGTTCTTGCGCACAACAACAAGGTCTCTAACAGCTGACCTAACCCCACATGGGCAAATACAAATAACAATCAATTCAAAGCCACAATCCACTTCCTCAATTTTAAATCAACTCCACTTACTACTACCATGATCCTAGTGTCCCAAGCTTTAAGGCCAAACAATAACTAAATAGGTTTGTAGGTTGAGCCTAATTTGATATTTAAAATAATTAATGGTTTGAGAAATAAATTCTAATAAGTTGAAAGTTTAAATCTTGCTAAGAAAAATTCAGAGTTTATTTGATCAAGAGTCCTAGGTGGTAATAAGTAAAACAATGATTTAATAATAGTTTAGTTGTTAGAAAATAATTGGTTGCTAAAACTAGTTGAGATTAAATTTAATGAGTCTTGCTTGGAAAATAATAAGTAAACTTTTAAAAAGGTATTTGATTTAATAAATATTTTACTAATTATAATTATTTTTAAAAAAAGGATTTAATTCATTTCTTTATTTTAAATAATATTTATTTATTTTATTTTCTAGCAAAAATTAATATTTATTTGACTAAAATATCCTTTATGTATATAATAATCCAAATCTACCCCTCCTAGGTTTTTCTTCAAAATTCACTACGAAAATTTTATATCATTAAATATTTTATTTATGAAATAAAATTAGTTTAGGGACAACTAGATCATGATCAAATTTCTATGGCTAACCACAATCAAGAACATATGCAATCATTCCATTCATCAAATCATCCAAATCATGCACATAAGCATAGATCTAAATTTATTAAGACATGATCGAACCTCTACTAGCATAAATATGATCATGACTTCAATAATCTAACATGCATATAAATCCGATTCACCAAAAGTGGCATGATCCCTAGCATACTTCATCACAAATACGACCTACGACATGCATCAAACCTCAAATCATCATACAACCAACCAAGATAATCCTTCCATGCATAAATCCTATCTCCTTCACAATCATACAAATGTTCATGCTTCAATCTCAACAATATATATATATACTCGAATCCTATCACCATCCACCTACTATCAACTGTTGGATTGTATGCCCTCTTAGACTAGGTTTCTGATGTAAAATCGAATATTTTAATGAAAGAATTAATTTTCAGAAATTGTTTGTGAATTTACTTTTTGTTTGTTCACGATTTTCGTTTGGAATAGACCCATTGTGTTTAAATAAGTGATCCATGTGAATGGTGGTCTTTCACAGTAAGGTATGGATCATGGGTTATTTAACACATAAATATTTGTTCTTAACCTATTGATGAGACTGGGAACCACATCATGTTTAGGTTATTATGTTATGAATTTCAAATGGGGAATGGCTTACCTTTAGCCAGTGGGTAGTCCACTCACTTCATGACATAAGCGTATTTCGAATACGTAGAACAAGACCTGTAGTAGTGGTTTCTCAAAGTACTATATGGTAGAAACCTAGACTACTACCGCTACAGCGTGGACTAGTACTCTACGACTTGAGTATGAGTTGGTGGTCTAGCGAAGCTAGAAGCATATACTTTGATTTACTGTAGTTGAGGTTCTATCGTAGGGCCAATATACTTGAATGTTGGGTATGTGTGACTAGTTAGTTAAGACAGACTTATACAAGATAGTTTCTGCACTATATCGCCCCTTGTGGTTGTCCGAATGGTCTAAATTATCCAGGGCCCTAGGAAACATGACTTGGATGTTTGCTTTAGGGTAGCTCCCTTAGAAAGCGGAAACACTACAGGAAGTCGTGGACCATTGGACTAGAAGCCTAAGGATGGTAGATGTCATTTAGGGGGGGTGTTAGTACACTTCTTACTCTCTAAATGTACGGCGATGTGTAGAGGGGTATTTACTCATTTCACCTGTAGGTCGGAGACTTTGCGAATGCAGCATTGTCCTTGGGGTCAATATTTCCTTATGGTGATATTAGGAAATATTTAAAATGCAAAATACAGCTATTTATATAGCAGGGGTATTTTGGTCATTTTAGCAGCCAAGGCGATGTGTCTTTTTAGTCATCGGGATAGCCCGTAAGTCCTAACTATTTTTGGGTTGAGGAATTGGTCTCAGTTGAAGAGGATTTTATTTTATTTTGTTTTATTTTATTTTATTCAGGAAGTCTAATTTATTATTGGACTGGAATAAAATAAATAAATAAATAAATAAAATAGGAGTTGAGAGAAATTAATTATCTAGTTTATTTGGTTAATTAATTATTCAGGGCCTAGGTCCAGTATGAATAATTAAGAAATTAACTTGGGCTTAAATTAGGGGAAATAATTAATGTTTAATTATTTATTGGGTTATTTATATAGGCCCAAGAAATAAATAATTAAAGATTAATTATTATGGTTCATTTGGGCTCATTAATTATTTATTGGGTTACTTATGTAAGCCCATGAAATAAATAATTAATATTTATTATTTTGGGCCTTTTGGGTCCAAGAAAAATAATAAATATTTATCTAGCCCAATAGCTTGGACCTTAGGGTTTTTTTCCAGATACGGTTAAGAGGAGTTTAAGGTTAGGCCAAACTGTTTCTCAGGATAACATCCGGGTGTTTTGAAATCCCGGGGATATGTTTATCAGAGATTGAGAGACCTAGTTTAGGCTAAATATAAACAACTCTTTGAAAAGAAAAAACCCTAATTCTTTCCCTAGCCTCAAGCACTCACGTCTCTCTCTTGCTCTCTTGCTCTCTCACGTCACCTCCCTCTGTGTTCTCTTCTTGTCTTCTTTGCTAACTAATAGCAACTGAACCAAGGAGTTTTGAGTCCATTCTTCTTCTCCATTGTGTTCACCAACTAGAGGTTAGGCTGAGGAATATCCCGAGAGCTGGAGAGCTAAGCGTTAATGCAAACAAGGCGAAGTCGAAGGCTAGCGGGTGTTCAACCGGAAGCTCCTTCAAGTGTGCAAAGAGAGGCGATTCCAGCCGTTCAAGTAGTAGGAGATTATAAATGTGCTAACCCATTGCTGTCGGGTAAGTTACAGGAGGCAAAAGGGCTACTTTAGCATTTTCAGGAGGTCATTCTAGTTCATGTTCCCAGGACAGAAAACTAAAGTGCTAATGATTTAGCTCAGCTAGCTTCATGTTTTAGGAAAGCAGTAATGTGCCAATAGATAGCGAACATAGAGTATCAAGAAGATTAGCGATAGGAGATTGTTAATTATTTGAGAAACCCGACTGGACAAATGTCTCGAGATGTGAAACGAAAGGCCCTCAGCTTTATATTGGTAGGCAATGATTTGTTCCGGCGGAGTCACATTGGAATTCTTTTAAAGTGTCTCTCCAAAGAAGAAGCCTAACGGGCAATGGTAGAGGTATATGAAGGCTTATGTGGAGCACATCAAGCAGGCCCAAAGCTGAAATGGACGTTTCAACGTCATGGTTTCTTTTGACCATCAATGACTACAGATTGTAATGCTTATGCGGTTGGCTGTAAGGCTTGCCAAAAGCATGGCCCTTTATTGCACACTCCTTCCATGGAATTGCATCCGATCATTAAGCCATGGCCTTTAGGTGGATAGGCCCTAGACATCATCGGAAAGATTTATCCACGTTCAGCAAAAAGGCACACATTCATATTGGTGGCAATGGATTACTTCACCAAGTGGGTAGAGGCACAACCATTGGCCAAAGTAACACAAACAGCAGTCATCAACTTTCTCCAGCAAAGCATTCTCTTCCGTTTTGGAATCCCAGAGACAATAACAACGGATCAAGGGATGGTGTTTCTAGGGGACCAGGTACATAATTTCCTACCACAGTTTAAAGTTAAGTTGCTCCACTCTTCTCTTTATTTTGCACAGGCCAACGGACAAGCAGAGGCAATGAACAAAACCTTCATCGGCATGATCTACATGGTAGTAGAAGACAATCTAAGAAGATGGCATGAGACGTTGCAGGAAGTGTTATGGGCCCATCGGAATGCTGCTAAAGCTGCAACTGGTTTTACTCCGTTTAGACTAACTTATGGGCAGGATACTGTGTTACCTGTTGAGATATCATTGCAATCAGCCCGGATAGCCTCCCAGCATGGTCTAACGACTAAAGATTACCAGATAGCTTTGGCCCTGAGCTTAGACCAAGTTGAGATGGATCGCTTGGTTGCCTTGGAGAATATAAAATAACACAAGGAGAAGGTAGCAAGGGCGTACAATCGGAAAGTCCGTGAAAAAAGTTTTCAGGAAAGAGACATGGTGCGGAAGACTATTCTCCCCATTGCACCAAAAGATCCGAAGTACGGCAAGTGGTCCGCGTCCTAGGAAGGTGTGAAACCCCACCTAAAACCAACCCTAGAGTAAGGGGGTTGGGAATGCATATCATATTATTTTGCATGAATATATATATTTTTGAATGATTTTATGGGCTTTAGAATCGTGAATTATAGGTTTAAATGCTTAGTTATGCTCATTGAGTAGGAGGGGTAAAATGGTAATTTTACTTGAGGTCAGAATAGGGAGATAACTTGAGGAGTAGATAAGAAAAATATGTGGGTGAGAAAATAAGAACAAGAGTTGTTGTGGTTTAGTGGTTAGAGCTTGGTGAAATAATTTCTAAGGTCATGAGTTCAAATCCCATTATTTAAGTTTTATCATGATTATTTTCATTAAGTTTGAATTTTTATTTTCTTGCATTCCATAAAAATAGGAATGTTGTCTTAGGGGAGACATGAAGAGAATGTCCTAATCTTATCCTCATGTCCTAAAAAGAGTTCTAGAGAAATTCTTGTCCTATTTATTACCTCTAGCTTGTCCTAACATCTTTATAATTCAAAACCATTAAATCCGTTGTTTTAAATTCCAACAAAAAAAAAAAAAAAATTTCTGGGATAACTCCTCCACCATGAAATTCAAAAATCAGCTATGGTGGTTGGGTAGTTGGCCGAAAATAGGAGGGTAAATAGGAAGGGTTCCAAGAGAAAATCAATCACCATGAAAGGACCTTCAAATCTACCTCCATGTTGTTCATACTTTAGTGGAAAGAAATCTGGAAATTTTCCAGAATTGTTGCAGACCCTTTCTTCAAAAATTTAGGCCATAATCCCATTCATTTGCTGCCAAGAAAATGGTCATTTTATGTGGCTTGGAAGCTAGAAAAACTGTGCAAATTTCGGACTGCACAAAACAACACCAAACCAAGAAAAAAAACTGGGCATTTCGCAGCTTGCAATCAAGGAAATGAAGTTGTTTTTAGTTCAACTTCAAGCTAGAAAATCTCTTTTGTATTTGTCCAGAAATAAGGCTGAAAAACCAACCTTGGAAGACCCTCAAACACCCCAGAAGAACCTCTGAAAATCGAGCTAAGAGGGTGCAAAATTCTGCACCAAAAATTCTGCAATCATCGAAAATTCTGAATTCTGAACAACTTGAAACTAGAATTTTCCAGCCTTGCTTCCTTCTAGCCTAAGGCCGAAAATCATCTCCAACCTCTGTAAAAATTGAGCTTGCTCAACTGTAGACTGAACACCATAAACCCCACTCTTACCTTGAGAATAAGGACTCCATATCTGCACCACAAAACACTCCTAAGATCAATCCATTCAAACTCTTTTGAACTTCAAATAATTTCAGCATTTTACTCCATTAAAATCACTCTTGCATTAGGCTAATTAACCAGAATTTTCTCTGCCTTCATGGACTGAATTTCGGCCAACCTTGAGCAACATTAACCTTCAATCATTTCAGGAAAAACTCCATGTTCAGCCGGCACCATTGAAAGACATAGAAACCTTTCTTGATCAAAACACCATAGCTAACCTCTTACCTTAAACCTCTCCACTATTTCCTCAATTTAAATTTCAAAAAAATCTGATCATCCCCTCTCTTTCTAGCTGAAAATCGAAACCCTCATTCATTCCATACCACTCGGCCAGCCTTCTACCAAAATTCGTGCAGCATTCTTCCAAATTCTCTCCATTTTCACCTAGAACACCAAGAACACCAAGAACACACACTAACCTTCTTCAAGCCTAACCCTACTCCAAACACCTCCAATCACTCTCAAACACTCCAAATCACTTCCATTTAACCCCTAAACCTCATTTTTGGTATTTATAACACAAAACCTCGCAAACAAAAATTTTCAGCGGATCGAAATCAACCTTTTTCTTGAAGATCACAAGAACATCAACAAGGTAAGTCAAGAACAACTTTCTTATTCATCTTCTTCCATTCGATTATATCATTCTAATGATCTCTCTCTCTCTCTCTCTCTCTCTCTCTCTCTCTCTCTCTCTCTTCTAACCAAAATGGTTGATCAAACATCAACCATGATCGTTTGCTTCATTGGACTATTCAAGACACTCCATCACACGTGGACCTTCTTTTAACTTCTTCAAAGTACTCGACAATCAAGTATTCATTCTTAAATATCTCTTATTAAATTCTAAAATCATGTCTCTTAGGTGTTGATATGGAGATGGAATATGATTGGGAGATTGAGTATATGCATAAAGGGATTGGGGTTAGGACATGATGATTGTTGTATATGACTAGGATATATGTATTTTCCTTTCGAATCATTGTATGTTCTTCATGCTTAATGAATTTTATGGATATTAGAAGCATGATTAGATATTATGACACCAATGGTGACTAGGCTTTTATGTTCTTATTTTTCCATGGAAACCATGATTGATGATTATGCTTAGTAGGATTTTGGTCATGTGATGGTATGCGATAGTTCAAGTGTATGTTCATGAATGGAATGGTTTATTGTTTGATGATGGAGAATGTGATCATGAATCTTTTCAAGCACTAGGAAAATCATGATAAGAGATTACTTTCTTATTAATTCTAGGTTATGTTCATTAACAGAATTTATTACAAAAAAAGTACAATTACTACTGTATTTTTTCTCAAAATTCGAAACACTAGGGGATTTGGATTGGAATATTTAATTAGGCTATTAATATTTTTATTGAACAAAAATTTAATAAAATTCATTTATTCTTAAATTTATTTATTATTAATTATTTATTATCTATTAAAAAATTATTTAAATTAAAAATTATTTAATTATAATGAAGCTATTTTTAAATTATCATCTATTAAAATTATTTAGGACTTAATATTATTTAAAATTCAAACGCTAGTTCATTTATTAGTAATAACACTCAAGAATTATTATTTGGGTCTATAATTTATTAGCAATTATTTTGGAACCCCTAGTTATTTTAACTTATCAAACTAGACTTATTTTATAAAATTCTTTAGCATCTAGCCTTAAAGCTTAGGACATTGAGGTCATGGTTAATCACGGTTGTAACTAGTTGAGCTAAGAATTATTTATGTAAGGCAGGTATAGCTTGAATGTGACCTTTTGTTTTGTGTTTACCCCAGGCGGGGTTAGGTCAGCCTTGGAAGACTTTTGAGTGTGAGCAAACAAAGAAGCAGGTAAGCTCCTGCATGGAGTTTTGTGAAGACCAAAAGTTATTGTGGCAAGCAAATGCAATGTAGATGGACATTTATTTGTAAATGCAATTAAGGACTGTTTTTGCTTTTTATTTCAGTCAAGCAAATCATTTGAAAATTGAACAAGCAGTTTTACACAAATCTAAACTTTTTCTAAAACCCAACTTGACTAGACTTTTGGAAACCCTTAATTGCTATTTTCAAATAAAGCAAAGTTTGATCAATTTTCTCCCAAGGGAAAAAATCAACGTTGAGTACTCAATAAGGGTAGACCACCAGGACTAGTCTTTGAAGGGTTAGGGTAAGTCTCTCAGTAGGTGGCCATCTCTGAGGGGTGAGTCCTTCCCGGTAGGCCGTACACCTACCTTTTCTCAGCTTGCACAAAGTGTGGCATTCTGACTGTTATTTAGTCTTGGGGCCCAACATGTGGTAACCCATGGCTACCCATTTGAGTGGTTATACTTATTGTGCACATGTATAGTTTGAAAAGTAAAACGCCACTCTTTATTTTCAACACTTATTTATTGCTTGCCAGTTCCTTTTCTTATGAAACTTTTACAACTTGCATATATGAATTATTTTACCTGAGACACTCAAAGCACACACGGGTTTACAGAGATTTTTATCTCACCACCCTTTTATGCCATATTTTCAGGAAGATCCTGCTGTGGAGATCATTAGCTAGAATGTTGTCTGTGCTTGAAGACTCATGCTATTTACTTTAAGTGTTGTTTGAGAGATTGTTGGAAACAATTTATTTTGGAATTGTTCCAGTACTTATCTTTTGGGTTGTAATAAGCTTAAATTTTAAAGTCTTTATATTATTTTATTTTTTTGTAACCTAATTATAAAGACCCCTTGTCCTCTGGACAGGGCGACATCCCCGGCCCAGATGGGCCTAGGTAGTGGAGTGTGTTACAAGTGGTATCAGAGACTAGGTTTAGACAAGTATTGATATTGTATGTTTTGATTTATTAAGTTCAAATCTTTTATCTGACCTGTCCTGTTTGTGCTACAGGATGGTTAGGATGATTAGAACTGCAAGGAAAGGTCAGCAATGGCACCCTCCCATTCCTATCTACCCGGAGGACCTACCAGTGCCTCAGCCTGCACCCCTGCCAATCATTGCCCTGGATGATAGTAGTGACGATGAGGTCCTGTTCATCGAGCCACCTCCAATACCCATGATTCACTTGGTTACCGATAGTGAGGACGAGGAGATAGACATGGAATATGTTCCCCATCCTCTTAGCCCCATAGTGGACTTTACTGCTGACAGTGATCACCTAGGGGAGATAGATTATGAATCTCTACCTAGACCTTCCTTTGTAACCCCACCCAATCTAGTTGAGACCGGGGAGCGTTCTAGGAGACCCGGGAAGGAGCCCATAGATGGGTTCGCAAGTGGGGCAGGGATGGACTTCACTAGGAATTCTGGGGGGTGGTTATATGATGCCGACATTAAAGATTCTGATGAGGATTATAGAGGCCAAGTTCTGCTATGTTTAGGGCGTTTTATTTGCAATTTTTCACAAACTCCTATGCTAGGAGTCCATGCACCTTTATTGTTTTATTTCAAAATTTATGCAAATAAGAGTACCTCGGGTACTCTAAGTTTTGAGAAAAATTTATATGCAATTCTTCATACAAAATTTGTATCTAATTTTCTTCCGCTTAGCGTTGAATGTGAATGCATGCTTCATTTGGATATTTTTAACTTTGATGCATAAACTCATTATTTGGGGAATGGTTTAGAATGGCACCCAGACGTCGCGCAACTACATCCAGCAGAAGGGTTCCTGAGGCAGAGCCCGTGACACCAGAGGTTGATGCAACTCAAATGTCATCACCAAATTAAGGGGATGAGAACGAAATGGGGCCGGAGATGGGATCGGAAGAACTGGTTAGGGTAACAATGACGCTAGAATTCCACAAGGTGACCGAGATTTTGCAAAATTTGACTGAGCGGAGGAATCCAAAAGGGGAAGACGAGGCATTGGAGTGGTTTCTGAAGTTTGAACCTTCTATGTTCTTGGGAGAGGCCGAACAAGACCAGAAAGTGGAACAATGGGTGGAACAGATGGAGGACATCTTTGCTACGCTCCAGTACACCGAGAAACGAATGGTGAAGTTTGCTGCGTTCCGGCTGAGGGGTCCAGCTCGGGCGTGGTGGCAAAGGGTTCAGGACGACTGGGAGATGATAGACCAAGACTGGACATGGGCTAATTTTGTGGAAGCATTCCGGGCAGAGTATATCCCTCAGTGGATAGTTAAGAAATGGGAAGATGAGTTCTAGAATCTAAAGCAAGGAAGCATGACGGTAGCCCAATACGCAGCATGGTTCACGCAGCTGTCAAAGTATTGCAAGAGGCTAGTGGATACTGAACAAAACAGAACAAGGTAATTCGTTAAGGGATTAAGGCATGAGTTAAGAAGGGCGTTAGCACCTTCTCCACCGGTGACTTATTCGGCGGCGGTGGACGTAGCCACCCGTACTGAGAATGAAGATCGCAACCGATTAGCTTCACGACCGTTCGTATCGACAAGACCGCGGCCAAGACCTTTTCAGGGGCAGCCACCTAACAAGCGTCTTGCCAACCAGCAATGGCAGAATCGGGGAAAGCAAGCTCGAACAACACCGGTTGGTCCGGCATAGAATCTTCCATTATGTCGGCACTGTGGAAAAAGGGGCCATATTGAGAAAAATTGTTGGTCCAAAGGAGTTGAGCGGAAGTGCTACCACTGCGGAGACCCAAATCATCTACGGAATGCCTGCCCTAAACTTCTTCGGATCGGGCAGGGGAACCTAGCTCAGAACCTGGGGCCCAATCGAGCCAATACCTCGGGAGCTTCCGGGAGAAAAATGCAGAAGCCGCAGGTGAAAGCAAAAGTTTTCGCTCTCAACCGGGAGGAGGTTGGGGCTGATGCAGCAATAGTGGAAGGTACGTTTACTATCCAAGGTCATTCCGTTAATGCATTGAGAGACCCTGGATCTACCCATTCCTATTTAAATAAGAATTGTCCATATCAATTGGGTTGGGATGGAGTAGAACTACCTTTTACCTTGATAGTAAGTACGCCTTTGGGGAAAATGGTGCACTCTGGGGAGAATTGAAGTTTTTGGTAGCTGGGGCTAAAGCCCGAAAATTGTTGAGGCAAGGATGTCAAGGATATTTGGCTTAAGTGATAAACAAGCCGAATGACCAGTGCACTCTGGAGGATACTGAGGTGGTAAAGGATTTCTCTGACGTGTTCCCTGTAGAACTCACTTCTCTACCTCCCAAGCTAGAAGTTGAGTTCACCATTAACCTAGTCCCAGGAGCGGAACCGATGTCTCTTACCTTGAGAATAAGGACTCCATAGCTGCACCACAAAACACTCCTAAGATCACTCCATTCAAACTCTTTTGAACTTCAAATAATTTCAGCATTTTACTCCATTAAAATCACTCTTGCATTAGGCTAATTAACCAGAATTTTCTCTGCCTTCATGGACAGAATTTCGGCCAACCTTGAGTAACATTAACCTTCAATCATTTCAGGAAAAACTCTATGTTCAGCCGGCACCATTGAAAGACATCGAAACCTTTCTTGATCAAAACACCATAGCTAACCTCTTACCATAAACCTCTCTACTATTTCCTCAATTTAAATTTCAAAAAAATCTGATCATCCCCTCTCTTTCTAGCTGAAAATCGAAACCCTCATTCATTCCATACCATTCGGCCAGCCTTCTACGAAAATTCATGCAGCATTCTTCCAAATTCTCTCCATTTTCACCTAGAACACCAAGAACACCAAGAACACACACTAACCTTCTTCAAGCCAAACCCTACTCTAAACAACTCCAATCACTCTCAAACACTCCAAATCACTCCCAGTTAACCCCTAAACCACTTTTTAGGTATTTTTAACACAAAACCTAGCAAACAAAAATTTTCAAGCAGATCGAAATCAACCTTTTTCTTGAAGATCACAAGAACATCAACAAGGTAAGTCAAGAACAACTTTCTTATTCATCTTCTTCCATTCGATTTTATAATTATAATGATCTCTCTCTCTCTCTCTCTCTCTCTCTCTCTCTCTTCTAACCGAAATGGTTGATCAAACATCAACCATGATCGTTTGTTTCGTTGGACCATTCAAGACACTCCATCACACGTGGACCTTCTTTTGTCTTCTTCAAAGTACTCGACAATCAAGTATTCATTCTTAAATCTCTCTTATTAAATTCTAAAATCATGTCTCTTAGGTGTTGATAGGGAGATGGAATATGATTGGGAGATTGAGTATATGCATAAAGGGATTGGGGTTAGGACATGATGATTGTTGTATATGACTAGGATATATGTATTTTCCTTTCAAATCATTGTATGTTCTTCATGCTTAATGAATTTTATGGATATTTGAAGCATGATTAGATATTATGACACCAAAGGTGATTAGGCTTTTATGTTCTTATTTTTCCATGGAACCCATGATTGATGATTATGCTTAGTAGAATTTTGGCCATGTGATGGTATGCGATAGTTCAAGTGTATGTTCATGAATAGAATGGTTTATTGTTTGATGATGGAGAATGTGATCATGAATCTTTTCTAGCACTAGGAAAATCATGATAAGAGATTATTTTCTTATTAATTCTAGGTTATGTTCATTAACAGAATTTATTTCAAAAAAAGTAGAATTACTACTATATTTTCCCTCAAAATTCGAAACACTAGGGGATTTGGATTGGAATATTTAATTAGGCTATTAATATTTTTATTAAACAAAAATTTAATAAAATTCATTTATTCTTAAATTTATTTATTATTAATTATTTATTATCTATTAAAAAATTATTTAAATTAAAAATTATTTAATTATAATAAAGCTAATTTTAAATTATCATCTATTAAAATTATTTAGGACTTAATATTATTTAAAATTCAAACCCTAGTTCATTTATTAGTAATAACACTCAAGAATTATTATTTGGGTCTATAATTTATTAGCAATTATTTTGGAACCCCTAGTTATTTTCACTTATCAAACTAGACTTATTTTATAAATTTCTTTAGCATCTAGCCTTAAAGCTTAGGACATTGAGGTCATGGTTAATCACGGTTGTAACTAGTTGAGCTAAGAATTATTCATGTAAGGCAGGTATAGCTTGAATGTGACCTTATGTTTTGTATTTACCCCAGGCGGGGTTAGGTCGGCCTTGGAAGACTTTTGAGTGTGAGCAAGCAAAGAAGCAGGTAAGCTCCTGCATGGAGTTTTGTGAAGACCAAAAGTTATTGTGGCAAGCAAATGCAATGTATATGGACATTTATTTGTAAATGCAATTAAGGACTGTTTTTGCTTTTTATTTCAGTCAAGCAAATCATTTGAAAATTGAACAAGCAGTTTTACACAAATCTAAACTTTTTCTAAAACCCAACTTGACTAGACTTTTGGAAACCCTTAATTGCTATTTTCAAATAAAGCAAAGTTTGATCAATTTTCTCCCAAGGGGAAAAATCAACGTTGAGTACTCAATAAGGGTAGACCACCAGGACTAGTCTTTGAAGGGTTAGGGTAAGTCTCTCAGTAGGTGGCCACCTCTGAGTGGTGAGTCCTTCCCGGATAGGATGCCAGTCCGGTAGGTCATACCGGTCTGAGCTAGCAAGTTTCAGTCATGTGGACTGTGTGTTCCGGAGTGGACAACCGGTAAGCTTGGGTGTGGAGATGGAGTAGTATCTCACCCGGTAGGCAGTACACCTACCTTTTGTCAGCTTGCACAAAGTGTGGCATTCTGACTGTTATTTAGTCTTGGGGCCCAACATGTGGTAACCCATGGCTACCCATTTTAGTGGTTGTACTTATTGTGCACATGTATAGTTTGAAAAGTGAAACGCCACTCTTTATTTTCAACACTTATTTATTGCTTTCCAGTACCTTTTCTTATGAAACTTTTACAACTTGCATACATGAATTATTTTACCTGAGACACTCAAAGCACACACGGGTTTACTAAGATTTTTATCTCACCACCCTTTTATGCCATATTTTCCGGAAGATCCTGCTGTGGAGATCATTTGCTAGAATGTTGCCTGTGCTTGAAGACTCATGCTATTTACTTTAAGTGTTGTTTGAGAGATTGTTGGAAACAATTTATTTTGGATTTGTTCCAGTACTTATCTTTTGGGTTGTAATAAGCTTAAATTTTAAAGTCTTTATTTTATTTTATTTTTATGTAACCTAGTTATAAAGACCCCTTGTCCTCTGGACGGGGCGACATCCCCAGCCCTGATGGGCCTAGGTAGTGGGGTGTTACAAGTGGTATCAGAGACTAGGTTTAGGCAAGTATTGATATTATATGTTTTGATTTATTAACTTCAAATCTTTTATCTGACATGTCCTGTTTGTGCTGTAGGATGGTTAGGATGATTAGAACCACAAGGAAAGGGCAGCAATGGCACCCTCCCATTCCTATCTACCCGGAGGACCTACCAGTGCCTCAGCCTGCACCCCTGCCAATCATTGCCTTGGATGATAGTAGTGACGATGATGTCCAGATTATCGAGCCACCTCTAATACCCGTGATCGACTTGGTTACCGACAGTGAGGATGAAGAGATAGACATGGAATATGTTCCCCATCCTCCTAGCCCCATAGTGGACTTTACTGCTGACAGTGATGACCTAGGGGAGATAGATTATGAATCTCCACCTAGACCTTCCTTTGTAACCCCACCCAATCAAGTTGAGACCGGGGAGAGTTCTAGAAGACCCGGGAAGGAGCCCATAGATGGGTTCGCAAGTGGGGCAGGGATGGACTTCACTAGGAATTCTGGGGGGTGGTTATATGATGCCGACATTAAAGATTCTGATGAGGATTAGAGAGGCCAAGTTCTGCTATGTTTAGGGCGTTTTATTTGCAATTTTTCATAAACTCCTATGCTAGGAGTCCATGCACCTTTATTGCTTTATTTCAAAATTTATGTAAATAAGAGTACCTCGGGTACTCTAAGTTTTGAGAAAAATTTATATGCAATTCTTCATACAAAATTTGCATCTAATTTTCTTCTGCTTAGCGTTGAATGTGAATGCATGCTTCATTTGGATATTTTTAACTTTGATGCATAAACTCATTATTTGGGGAATGGTTTAGAATGGCACCCAGACGTCGCGCAACTACATCCAGCAGAAGGGTTCCTAAGGCAGAGCCCGTGACACCAGAGGTTGATGTAACTCAAATGTCATCACCAAATTAAGGGGATGAGAACGAAATGGGGCCGGAGATGGGATCGGAAGAACTGGTTAGCGCGACTATGACGCTAGCATTCCACAAGGTGACCGAGATTCTGCAAAATTTGACTGAGCTGAGGAATCCAAAAGGGGAAGACGAGGCATTGGAGCGGTTTCTGAAGTTTCAACCTCCTATCTTCTTGGGAGAAGCCGAACAAGACCAGAAAGCAGAACAATGGGTGGAACAGATGGAGGACATCTTTGCTACGCTCCAGTACACCGAGAAACGAATGGTGAAGTTTGCTGTGTTCCGGCTGAGGGGTCCAGCTCGGGCGTGGTGGCAAAAGGTTCAGGACGACTGGGAGACGATAGACCAAGACTGGACATGGGCTAATTTTGTGGAAGCATTCCGGGCAGAGTATATCCCTCAATGGATAGATGAGAAACGGGAAGATGAGTTCCAGAATCTAAAGCAAGGAAGCATGACGGTAGCCCAATACGCAGCACGGTTCACGCAGCTGTCAAAGTATTGCGAGAGGCTGGTGGATACTGAACAAAACAGAACAAGGCAATTCGTTATGGGATTAAGGCAGGAGTTAAGAAGGGCGTTAGCACCTTCTCCACCGGTGACTTATTCGGGGGCGGTGGACGCAGCCACCCGTACTGAGAATGAAGATCGCAACCGATTAGCTTCACGACCGTTTGTATCGACAAGACCGCGGCCAAGACCTTTTCAGGGGCAGCCACCTAATAAGCGTCCTGCCAACCAACAATGGCAGAATCGGGGAAAGCAAGCTCGAACAACACCGGTTGGTCCGGCGCAGAATCTTCCATTATGTCGGCACTGTGGAAAAAGGGGCCACATTGAGAAAAATTGTTGGTCCAAAGGAGTTGAGCGGAAGTGCTACCACTGCGGAGACCCAAATCATCTACGAAATGCCTGCCCTAACCTTCTTCGGATCGGGCGGGGGAACCTAGCTCAGAACCTGGGGCCCAATTGAGCCAATACCTCGGGAGCAGAACGCAGAAGCCGCAGGTGAAATCAAAAGTTTTCGCTCTCAACTGGGAGGAGGTTGGGGCTGATGCAGCAGTAGTGGAAGGTACGTTTACTATCCAAGGTCGTTCCGTTAATGTATTGTTAGACCCTGGATCTACCCATTCCTATTTAAATAAGAATTGTGCATATCAATATGGTTGGGATGGAGTAGAACTACCTTTTACCTTGATAGTAAGTACGCCTTTAGGGAAAATGGTGCAAGCGGATCGGTATGTGGAAAATTGTAAAGTTGAAGTAGGGAGAGAAAGCTTGGAGGAAGACCTAATAGTTTTAGCTACTAATGATTATGATTTAATATTGGGGATGGATTGGTTAGCGAAGCATAGTGCTAGAGTAGATTGTAAGAATAAGTCAGTTAAGTTCATTAGACCGGGATGTGATGTGTTGGAGTTCAATGGTGAGAAAGTAAAAGAATTGAAGTTTTTGGTAGCTGGGGCTAAAGCCCGGAAATTGTTGAGGCAAGGATGTCAAGGATATTTGGCTTAAGTGATAAACAAGCCGATGGACTAGTGCACTCTGGAGAATACTGAGGTGGTAAAGGATTTCCCCGACGTGTTCCCTGTAGAACTCACTTCTCTACCTCCCAAGCGAGAAGTTGAGTTCACCATTGACCTAGTCCCAGGAGCGGAACCGATGTCTCTAACCCCGTATCGAATAGCACCGGCGGAGTTGAAGGAATTAAAGGAGCAGCTAGAGGAGTTGGTGAGGCAAGGCTATATCAAACCAAGCACGTCACCCTGGGGAGCACTTGTGCTATTTGTAAAGAAAAAGGACGGGACTCTAAGGTTGTGTATTGACTACTGAGGCTTGAACAACCTGACCATAAAAAATAAATATCCTCTGCCGTTAATTGACGAGCTGTTCGACCAGTTGCAAGGGTCCAGTAGTTACTCTAGACTGGATTTGAGGCAAGGCTACTACCAAGTGAGGATAAAAGAGGAGGATATTCCTAAGACGGCCTTCAATACAAGATATAGTCATTACGAGTTTGTGGTGATGCCTTTCGGGGTAACCAACGCATCCGCAGTATTTATGGATCTAATGCATCGAGTGTTCCAGCCCTACTTGGACAAGTTCGTGGTGGTCTTCATCGACGACATACTTATATACTCCAAGAGCCTGGAGGACCATGCAGAACATTTGAAGTTAGTACTAGAAAAGCTAAGGGAGCACAAGCTTTACGCCAAGTTTAGCAAGTGCGAGTTTTGGTTGGATAGTGTGGCATTTCTTGGTCACGTGGTGACTAAGGAGGGAATCAAAGTACACCCAGCGAAGGTTGAAGTTGTATCAGACTGGTTGCAACCAGAGAACATCATCGAGATTCGAAGCTTCTTAGGTTTGGCTGGCTACTACCGGAGGTTTATTAAGGGATTTTCAACGTTAGCATCTCTTATGACCCGGTTGCTAAGAAAGGACGTGCCCTTTGTTTGGAACAAAAAATGCGAAAAGAGTTTCCAAGTGTTG
Organism: Voacanga thouarsii; assembly: GCA_026120185.1. Lineage (NCBI taxonomy): Eukaryota > Viridiplantae > Streptophyta > Magnoliopsida > Gentianales > Apocynaceae > Voacanga > Voacanga thouarsii. The sequence goes on along the minus strand of JANUWF010002030.1, from coordinate 5,992 downwards.
AAGCAGAGGCTAATGACAGCGCCAGTGCTGAGTCTGCCGGAGGCAGATAAACCTTACGCCCTATATACTGATGCCTCAAAGGAAGGCTTGGGAGCAGTTTTGATGTAAGATAGGAAGGTGATCGCCTATGCTTCCCAAAAACTGAAGCCGCAAGAAGTCAATTATCCCACGCATGATCTAGAGCTGGCTGCCATTGTGTTCGCATTAAAGAAATGGCGACACTATTTGTATGGGGCGGAATATGAGGTGTTCACTGATCACAAAAGCCTGAAGTACATCTTCACCCAGAAAGACTTGAATTTGAGGCAGTGAAGATGGATGGAATTTCTGGAAGAGTACCGCTGTCCTATCAACTACCACCCCGGGAAAGCCAACGTCATTGCTGATGCCTTGAGCCGGAAAGTCAGAATGGCCAGGCTAAGAGTACAAGAGGTTAAAATGGTTCAGGATGTGTTGAATAGAAAAGCAGAAGTGCAAGAAGAGAGAATCACTGTTAGCAACTTGTAGTTGACACCAGATCTAAGGCGGGAAATTGTTGAAGCCCAGCAGAGTAATGCGGAATTTCAGAATTTCAAGGATAAGGAGCTTAAACGACAAGGCAGTGAATTCCGACAGGACGGAACGGGAGTGTTGTACTTCCAACATCATTTGTGTGTACCCGAGGAGCACCAGTTGAGGGACAGAATTTTAGAAGAAGCGCATAAGAGCAAGTACACCATTCATCCAGGAGAGGTCAAGATGTATCAAGATCTGAAAAAGTCTTATTGGTGGCCCGGGATGAAGCAGAATGTGGTTAAGTATGTCTCAACGTGTCTAACCTGTCAGAAAGTTAAAGCGGAGCACAAAAAAGGGGCAGGATTATTACAACCGTTGCCAGTACCGGAGTGGAAATGGGAAGAAGTGACCATGGACTTCGTCACCGGACTCCCTATGGCAAGGAGCCAAAATGACGCCATATGGGTAGTGGTAGATCAACTGACCAAGTTGGCGCATTTCATACCCGCGAATATAAGGGATTCAATGGAAAAGTTGGCTCAGACCTATGTACGGGAGATCGTCAGATTACACGGAGTACCCTTGAGTATTGTGTCCGACCGTGATCCGAGATTTACATCTCGATTTTGGGGCAAGTTTCAAGAATCGATGGGTTCTAGTCTGAAGTTCAGTACGACGGCGAATCCACAGACCGATGGACAGTCATAAAGAGTTATTCAGATATTGGAGGATATGCTGAGAGCTTGTGTGTTGGATTTCGGGGATAAGTGGATTGAAAGTGTGCCGTATGCCGAGTTATCAAGCTTCGATTGGAATGGCTCCGTATGAAGCTCTATACGGACGTAAGTGTCAAGTACCGCTATACTGGAGTTGGTCAGAGGATGGACATATAAGAAAATCGGGAGAAGTCTATGTTCATGGAATGTCGGACAAGGTTAAGTTAATTAGGGAAAGGTTGAAGGCAGCCCAGAGTCGACAAAAGAGTTATGCAGACAATAGGCGGAGAATGTTAGAATTTCAGGTAGGAGACAGCGTGTTTCTAAAACTGACACCGAATAGGGGAATTCTGAAGCACCCGAAAGGGGGAAAGCTGAATCCGAGATATTTGGGTCCGTTTTCAATAAAAGAGAAAATTGGGCCGGTGGAGTACCGATTGGAGTTGCCAGATGGGCTGACGGGAATTCACGACGTATTCCATGTATCACAGTTGAAGAAGTACAATGCCGATCCCGGACATGTGTTGAATGATGAGCCGTTGGTGCTACAACCCGACCTAAGCTATGTGGAGAAACTCGTAAAGATATTGGACCGAAGTATCAAGACTCTCAGGAACAAGCAGATTCTGATGGTAAAAGTGCAGTGGGAGCAGCATGGCACGCGAGATGCCACATAGGAAACAGAAGAATGGGTAAAGCAAAAGTATCCCGATCTGAGGTAAAGGTGCGTCTGAATTTCGGGGCGAAATTCTCCTAAGGAAGGGAGGATGTGAAAACCCACCTAAAACCAACCCTAGAGTAAGGGAGTCGGGAATGCAAATCATATTATTTTGCATGAATATATATGTTTTAGAATGATTTTATGTGCTTTAGAATCGTGGATTATAGGTTTAAATGCTTAGTTATGCTCATTGAGTAGGAGGGGTAAAATGGTAATTTTGCTTGAGGTCAGAATAGGGAGATAACTTGAGGAGTAGATAAGAAAAATATGTGGGTGAGGAAATAAGAACAAGAGTTATTGTGGTTTAGTGGTTAGAGCTTGGTGAATTAATTTCTAAGGTCATGAGTTCAAATCCCATTATTTAAGTTTTATCATGATTATTTTCATTTAGTTTGAAATTTTGTTTTCTTGCATTCCATAAAATTAGGAATGTTGCCTTAGGGGAGACATGAAGAGAATGTCCTAATCTTATCCTCATGTCCTAAAAAGAGTTCTAGTGGAATTCTTGTCCTATTTATTACCTCTAGCTTGACCTAACATCTTTATAATTCAAAACCATTAAATCCTTTCTTTTAAATTCCAAAAAAAAAAAAAAATCTGAGATAACTCCTCCACCATGAAATTCGAAAATCAGCTATGGTGGTTGGGTAGTTGGCCGAAAATAGGAGGGTAAATAGGAAGGGTTCCAAGAGAAAATCAATCACCATGAAAGGACCTTCAAATCTACCTACATGTTGTTCATACTTTAGTGGAAAGAAATCTGGAAATTTTCCAGAATTGTTGCAGACCCTTTCTTTGAAAATTTAGGCCATAATCCCATTCATTTGTTGCCAAGAAAATGGTCATTTTATGTGGCTTGGAAGCTGGAAAAACTTTCCAATTTCGGACTACACAAAATAGCACCAAACAAAGAAAAAAACTGGGCATTTCGCAGTTTGCAATCAAGGAAATGAAGTTGTTTTTAGTTCACCTTCAAGCCAGCAAATCTCTTCTGTATTTCTCCAAAAATAAGGCTGACAAACCAACCTTGGAAGACCCTCAAACACCCCAGAAGAACCTCTGAAAATCGAGCTAAGAGGGTGCAAAATTCTGCACCAAAAATTCTGCAATCATCGAAAATTCTGAACAACTTGAAACCAGAATTTTCCAGCCTTGCTTCCTTCTAGCCTAAGGCCGAAAATCATCTCCAACCCTTGTAAAATTGAGCTTGCTCAGCTGTAGACTAAACACCATAAACCCCACTCTTACCTTGAGAACAAGGACTCCATAGCTGCACCACAAAACACTCCTAAGATCACTCCATTCAAACTCTTTTGAACTTCAAATAATTTCAGCATTTTACTCCATTAAAATCACTCTTGCATTAGGCTAATTAACCAGAATTTTTTCTGCCTCATGGACTGAATTTTGGCCAGCCTTGAGCAACATTAACCTTCAATCATTTCATGAAAAACTCCTTGTTCAGCCGGCACCATTGAAAGACATAGAAACCTTTCTTGATCAAAACACCATAGCTAACCTCTTACCTTAAACCTCTCCACTATTTCCGCCATTTAAATTTCAAAAAAAATATGATCATCCCCTCTCTTTCTAGCTGAAAATCGAAACCCTCATTCATTCCATACCATTCGGCCAGCCTTCTACCAAAATTAGTTTAGCATTCTTCCAAATTCTCTCTATTTTCACCTAGAACACCAAGAACACACACTAACCTTCTTGAAGCCGAACCCTACTCCAAACACCTCCAATCACTCTCAAACACTCCAAATCACTTCCATTTAACCCCTAAACCTCATTTCTGGTATTTATAACACAAAACCTCGCAAACAAAAATTTTCCAGCGGATCGAAATCTACCTTTTTCTTGAAGATCACAAGAACATCAACAAGGTAAGTCAAGAACAACTTTCTTATTCATCTTCTTCCATTTGATTATATCATTCTAATGATCTCTCTCTCTCTCTCTCTCTCTCTCTCTCTCTCTCTCTCTCTCTCTTCTAACCAAAATGGTTGATCAAACATCAACCATGATCGTTTGTTTCGTTGGACCATTCAAGACACTCCATCACGCGTGGACCTTCTTTTGTCTTCTTCAAAGTACTCGACAATCAAGTATTCATTATTAAATCTCTCTTATTTCATGTCTCTTAGGTGTTGATAGGGAGATGGAATATGATTGGGAGATTGAGTATATGCATAAAGGGATTGGGGTTAGGACATGATGATTGTTGTATATGACTAGGATATATGTATTTTCCTTTCGAATCATTGTATGTTCTTAATGCTTAATGAATTTTATGGATATTTGAAGCATGATTAGATATTATGACACCAAAGGTGATTAGGCTTTTATGTTCTTATTTTTCCATGGAACCCATGATTGATGATTATGCTTAGTAGGAGTTTGGCCATGTGATGGTATGCGATAGTTCAAGTGTGTGTTCATGAATGGAATGGTTTATTGTTTGATGATGGAGAATGTGATCATGAATCTTTTCTAGCACTAGGAAAATCATGATAAGAGATTATTTTCTTATTAATTCTAGGTTATGTTCATTAACAGAATTTATTACAAAAAAAATTAGAATTACTACTATATTTTCCCTCAAAATTCGAAACACTAGGGGATTTGGATTGAAATATTTAATTAGGCTATTAATATTTTTATTAAACAAAAATTTAATAAAATTCATTTATTCTTAATTTTTTTTATTAATTTATTATTATCTATTAAAAAAATTATTTAAATTATTATTTATTTATAATAAATCTATTTTTAAATTATCATCTATTAAAATTATTTAGGACTTAATATTATTTAAAATTCAAACCCTAGTTCATTTATTAGTAATAACACTCAAGAATTATTATTTGGGTCTATAATTTATTAGCAATTATTTTGGAACCCCTAGTTATTTTAACTTATCAAACTAGACTTATTTTATAAAATTCTTTAGCATCTAGCCTTAAAGCTTAGGACATTAAGGTCATGGTTAATCATGGTTGTAACTAGTTGAGCTAAGAATTATTTATGTAAGGCAGGTATAGCTTGAATGTGACCTTATGTTTTGTATTTACCCCAGGCGGGGTTAGGTCAGCCTTGGAAGACTTTTGAGTGTGAGCAAGCAAAGAAGCAGGTAAGCTCCTGCATGGAGTTTTGTGAAGACCAAAAGTTATTGTGGCAAGCAAATGCAATTTATATGGACATTTATTTGTAAATGCAATTAAGGACTGTTTTTGCTTTTTATTTCAGTCAAGCAAATCATTTGAAAATTGAACAAGCAGTTTTACACAAATCTAAACTTTTTCTAAAACCCAACTTGACTAGACTTTTGGAAACCCTTAATTGCTATTTTCAAATAAAGCAAAGTTTGATCAATTTTCTCCCAAGGGGAACAATCAACGTTGAGTACTCAATAAGGGTAGACCACCAGGACTAGTCTTTGAAGGGTTAGGGTAAGTCTCTCAGTAGGTGGTCACCTCCGAGGGGTGAGTCCTTCTCGGATAGGATGCCAGTCCGGTAGGTCGTACCGGTCCGAGCTAGCAAGTTTCAGTCATGTGGATTGTGTGTTTCGGAGTGGACAACCAGTAAGTTTGGGTGTAGAGATGGAGGAGTATCTCACCCGGTAGGCCGTACACCTACCTTTTGTCAGCTTGCACAAAGTGTGGCATTCTGACTGTTATTTAGTCTTGGGGCCCAACGTGTGGTAACCTATGGCGTCCTATTTGAGTGGTTGTACTTATTGTGCACATGTATAGTTTGAAAAGTGAAACATCACTCTTTATTTTCAACACTTATTTATTGCTTGCCAGCACCTTTTCTTATGAAACTTTTACAACTTGCATACATGAATTATTTTACCTAAGACACTCAAAGCACATACGGGCTTATTGAGATTTTTATCTCACCACCCTTTTATGCCATATTTTCAGGAAGATCCTGCTGTGGAGATCATTAGCTAGAATGTTGCCTGTGCTTGAAGACTCATGCTATTTACTTTAAGTGTTGTTTGAGAGATTATTGCAAACAATTTATTTTGGATTTGTTCCAGTACTTATCT